>BSDF01000013.1:8432517-9180017 GCA_027925045.1 Hypotaenidia okinawae | reverse complement strand
ATGAAAAGGCTGCACCAAGCCTTCTGTTAATGTTCCCTCTACTCTTCCCAAAAAGTTAAGCAAGGACATAAGTAAACCATTCTGCACGTCCCAAGCTGAAAAGCTGACTTCTGAGGTCAATAAGAAAACAAGCAAGACCTGCCTTTGTTAGTAAAAATCTTGTAAATAAAACACAGCCGGATGGACAGTGCGACACAATTAAGACTGGTATTTGAAATACACAGTTAAAAACCCTTTGAAGCTTCATTCCCGTTACTGCATTCAAACATTTTTGTTATGACAGACAAGTGAAATATGCCTGTGCCCTAATAACTGTTCTTTCAGCATAGGGGAGAAGGCAGATGGCTCTTCTGCCTGGGCAACTACGCTGCACTGCAGTTTTGCAAACGTACTTCAAGAATCATAGAATTATAGAATTGTAGGGGTTGGAAGGGACCTCGAGAGATCATCGGGTCCAACCCCCTGCCAAAGCAGCTCCCTAGGACATTTCACTGAGATAGGCATCCAGACGGGTCTTGAATATCTCCAGAGCAGGAGACTCCACCACCCCCTGGGCAGCCTATTCCAGGGCTCTGTCACCCTCACTGTGAAAAAGTTTCTCCGCATGTTGGTGCGGAACTTCCTGTGCTCCAACTTGCAGCCATTGCCCCTTGTCCTGTCTCCACAGACCACTGAAAAGGGGCTGGCTGATTCCCCTGCATCCCCTGCTTAAGATAATTATAAACATTAATTAGGTCCCCCCTTAGTTTTCTCTTCTCAAAGCTGAACAGTCCCAACTTACTCAGCCTTTCCTCATAGGGCAGATGCTCCAGGCCCTTAATCATCTCTATAGCTGTTCTTTGGACTCTTTCAAGGAGATCCCTGTCCTTTTTATACCAAGGCACCCAGAACTGGACACAATACTCCAGGTGGGGCCTGACCAGGGCAGAGTAGAGGGGGAGGATCACCTCCTTTGACCTGCTGGCCACACTCCTCCGGATGCACCCCAGGATCCCATTGGCTCTCTTAGCCACCGAGGCACACCGCTGGCTCATGGCCAACCTGTCATCAACCAGGACCCCCAGGTCCTTCTCCACTGAGCTCTTCTCCAGCAGGTCATCCCCCAGCCTGTACTGATAGAAACAGTTGTTCCTTCCCAGGTGCAAGACTTTACACTTGCTTTTGTTGAACCTCATCTGGTTTCTCCCTGCCCAGCTCTCCAGCCTGTCCAGGTCTCGCTGGATAGTGGCGCAGTGTTCCTGCCTGTCAGCCACTCCACCCAGCTTTGTATCATCAGCGTACTTGCTGAGGATGGAACTACGCAGCTCTCAGACATTAGTTCACTTGAGACATTGCTTTCTATATCCCCTTGTGCCAATTAAATAATGAATCCTTTCAACAGCAATTTATAAAATATTAAAAACTTAAGTTTCACTTTTACCTTAAAGTTATCATAAGAAACAAACTAATTTGCAAAAGAAGAAGGTCATAACTGCCTGAAAAGGAAACACAGCTTTGCTAAGACTTAAGAATTGGGGGAAAGAGGGCACAATTAAAGCCTTATACTAATAATATTAATAGACTTGCACTCTTTGTTCAACTCAAAACTAATACAAATGCAAATTTTCAGGAGGGAAGACTTACTACATAAATTAGTTTCAACAGAGGATCTCTAAGACCTTGCACCTACTGGTCCTATATACCCTCAAGGAGCTAAAAGCCTTTGTGAAGAAGTAAGCTGATTTTCTATTTTAAAACTCTTTTTTGGAATCATTAAAGCAACACAAGAAGATGTCTCACATAATACTATGAAGGAGGCGAAGAGATCCTCTCTACCATGGGATCAGCAAAGTCACACTCCAAGAAACTTCTTTAAGCAATAACTCACTTCATAAATCCAGCTAGCTCCTTCCTCTGCGCTGCTTCTCTCCGTTTCTGATACTTACACACCATCATCACTGGTCCTGTGGCATGTGAAAAGCCTCCTATGTTGTACAAGATGCAAGCATGGCAGAGAACCCTGCTACCCCCATTTCACAGACAGGAATGTGTAACGATGAAAGCATTACCAACAAATACTCTGATTGAACAACTATTTTCCAAGTATTTTCTTGCTATTATTACTCTTTTCCTTAACTATTTTGCCTGTTAACTTCAGTATTTGAGTGTTTCTCTAGTCTAGCAGCTAATCCTAAAGTAGTTACAGTACAGACACAGCCGAGCCCCACACAGGTTTTGGCCAGGGCACGTGGTTGTAAATATTTTGAAGACTGTATTTATTGTAACAATAGGCCTCTCGGATACAAATGGGCAAAAATCTATCAATAATCACAAATTATGACAAAATGCACTCAAGTAGACAAAATGAGTTTGTCAGACTTCAATGAACAGATTTGGCTCCCTCCTCCCCTTTGCACATGCAGAAGGGGGAATTACACATGACAGAGTCAAGGTGAAGCACAACCACCACCAAGTGTGTGCAATTACTCTCATCCTAATTTTAACAGATCCAGTAGGACTGTATGCTTTTCCCCATCGGTATTTCCCAAATTATGATAAAATCTATTATTTGCAGTAAGTAGTTCAGAAAGAACTTTACTCGTTTTGGAAAAGGCCACTCAAGCAAGCATCCATCCCTTCCAGCAAGAAGGTACGGTTCAGATTTCTGGGGTATTCCAGAAGCATTAGCCTTTAAACCAAACAACCACCTTTCCATCAAATGTTCAGTCATCTCTATTAACCAAGCTGTTTCTGAGAAGTAGCTCAAGAGTCTCCCCTGAAAAATGCCCTGCAGTTGCACTTACTACTGCATACAAGTGGATGAATTACTACTTCCAAACAGCATTCGAGGCTCAAGCAGTGACAACACACCCTTCAGAGGACACAGCTCCTTCCATGCAACATCAGGGTTCGGCTCCTCTTGCACAGCTCCTTCAAGAGCCACCCTGTCCTCTGTGGGACACAGCAGCCATCACCTCTCATACACAGCTTTTATTCTTCAGTTAACTCCTACCAACATCATCCCCAGCTTTTTTCAGTGTGTAACGTACCCGCCAAAACCCAACTCAAAGAGAGGTGGCGGTAGTTTTCATACAAAACGCTCCCATCTGTGCTTTCAGCTCTTGAAGGTAGTCTCAGTATGCATAAACGTCTAGCTTGAGACCAATTTTCCTCAGGCTTTTATTTTACATCCATAGTAAATGTGATGCTTAAACACCACGAGCCTCACAGTCATAGCCTCTGTATCTAAATATTTCTCAACAGCAATTTAGGTTACACTGAACTAAGGGACCAGCTTCCAGTGGCACTTTCCAGACTGGAAGGCACTGGTTTGCTCCATCAGGTAAGGACATAGAGCAGCTACAGCCCGTGTTTTATTCTAAAACGCTGTACAAGCATTAACTAATCTGCCCGGTGCCCTGCACAGGAGGCAAGTATTATTACTCTCTCCTATTTTACAGATGAAGAAACAGACAGTTTAAGTGATTTGCCCCAGGCCACACAGCATGTCAGCGGGACAGCTGGGATTACTGCGGTGCTCAGCCCCGGTCAGCCCACTCAGTCACTCCTGTATCCCCCGTGGCAGAAAGCAGGGCTCCCGGTCGGCCGAAGGAGAGACCTTCCCTGGCCAGGGCCCTGCACAAAGCTGGGGTCTCCAGCACCTAGCTCGGGGCTTCCCATGTTAACCTTGCCCCTGTGCATCCAAAAAGCATCTAATGCCTTTAGCTGAATTCTGCAATGTACTGTATCCACCAAGAAACACTTCACAAACTACAGGGGTTTTTATTAATTGAGACCCCCAGAAAAATACCCACAGAATAAGAGAGGCTCCATAGTCTCCTCCTCTTACTACCCTGTGGTTTAAGCTTCTTAGAGCCTTTTAAGACGGATTGAACAAGAGGCTGTTGTCCAACTTTGTCACATCCAATAATCTGGGAGAGAGCTGACGTGGCTTTCAGGTGAACCCGAGCAGTTCCTATTTACGTGTCTCGGCTAAACCGCTCGGAAAGATAGTTCAGCGCCACAGACAAGCTGGAGTCTCCAGGACTGTTTTCCAGGACTGCCAAAAGGAAACGGGTGTTTGAATCAGCAATCAGGATATGTAGATTTCCTCAGCACAGCAGCCTTTGAATATTTACAGGCAGCGAGATTTTTTTATATTTAGATCATTCTTTTCCAGCTCCCTTATTACTCCAAAAGGACTTGACTGGATCTCCTTACACCATGGTTAGCCATTTTTGAGCAGCAGCCCTCTGCCTCCTACATACACACTGGTAAAGGGGAACACACTCAGCGTTGTTGAAATGAAGTCCACCGACGCCAGATTTTACAAGACATGACAACGTACTAATGCCAAACTGACACAAATTCTCATCTACGCATTTTGGCTTTAATGGGTTAATTAGCTTGGCTGGATACAAATTTTAATTATCTGAGTTTGACATTAATGTCCTTGGAGTCTTGTCTGTAAGGATTTGGGGAATCATAGACATTATTTTAGTTACTTCTGGAAACTGTGTGTTACAATGGGATTTAAATAGTAAGAACAGACAAGAATAGTGAGAACAGGTTGATCTATTTTGGAAAGTCAGGCTTTGTGAAACAGGACAAACCCAGATGAAGCCTGGTCCACCTCGCTATGTTCAGTTAGTCTTTGAGTGAGCCTGGTGGATGTACCATTGCGGAGTAAGACTGGAAAGTTAGGAAATAATCTCCCTTGAGGACAGGTGGCTGGACAGAAATTTTAGATTAAGTATTTCACAGACTTCCATATGTAATTGAGGTTTAGGGTTTAGATGTCTTCATCATCTAATGCAGTTTCTCACGTAGGAGGTAACCAGTCTTAAGGTGGTTATACATACAAAGTGTTTATACAGGCCAGGGAACAACCATCTACCTCGGCGACTGACAGCATGAGGACAGAGGACATGCACCCAAAGGCAGCACTGCCACGGCTCTCACTCCCCACCACGGAAACGTGGGGCTGCATCTCAGGTGCAGAAGAGAAGTTACACAGGGGAATCACAGAGCAGCCCTTTGCAAAATCTCTGCTTAGCAATAGCTAGCACGATCACGATCGACCTCGGGACAAAACACCAGCACCCATCACACTGGCTGTTATGGAGCCTGTTAAGGTCACTGAGGCCAGAGGTAAAGCAGCATGCAAGGCGGTGCACATACTCTGGCTTCCGACCTCTCTGAAGACAGAAGGTATTGCCTTGCTGAAGTACAGCACTCCAGGTACAATTACAAGTACTACTACTGGTCTGAGTGCTACCATGCTATCTTAAGTGCTTTACTTATTTTCTTGCTTTTAAGTGTCTGCATAAGTAGATCAATCACCTGAGGATTTTTAACTCTATTTCAACAAAGATATATTTAATCTGCCACAAAACATTTTTAGCCAATAATTATCCAACAAACTATCACAGCTTCCTTGAAGCAAATAAGATCTACAGTTCTGCAGAAAGTAGTATCTACTAAGAGCTTTTTAAAACACCCTTCTATTTTATTCTATTATTTTCTTTTTTCTAGGGATGCATTTGTTTTAAGATTCAAAAGAAAATCTAGACTGCTTTTTGTGTATATGGATTTAAGCTCTCTTTGTGCTTTCAGCAACATAAATAAATTCATTCTTTCTAACAGCAACTGCACCAGTTCTTTAAAACGCAATGCCACCCTTTGTGCAGCAGCTCTGCACCCTTTAAAGACAACCTTCATTCTGCTTGCCATGTTTCCTTGGTGTCAAAACCAAAGCAATCTGGATTTTCTTCTGTAAAAAAAATTGTATAGATAATTTGGCTTTAGGAGCACTAAGTAAATGCAATGCATTTCCCTTTTAAGTTCACACACCTATGTAATTGCTAGAATTATACGAATACATTTAAATTCCTCCTAAATGAAGGAGGGCTGCATTCAGACAACTCTGTTGCCTAGGAAGAATTATAAAACGGCAGGGGCTTCATTGAATCACAGTTTCTAACTTAAAGAAAGGAGTCTATTCTCCTTACTTTCTTCCACTGTGTTCTGGTTAAAATACCTAAACTGTGGTCCTGTGAGAAACCAAACACCTCCTGGGAACCGTGGAGCAAATTTAGAGCACTTAGCACTCCACCGAACCAGTCCCTACCTTAACAAGGGTAAAGAAGGAACTGATGGAGGTTATCAAACTAAAAAGTGATAATTGCAAAAAAATAGTAAACAAAAAAAGGTTCAAGAAAGAAATTTCTCCAGCATGCAGACAAACAGCAGAATATTTTTTTAACAAAGAAAAGCAACAGCTAGATTTCTTTGTAATATTTGCCTTCCTTTTTTTTGTTCCTTCCCCCCTGAAAAGTGAATAGGCAAGTTTGTGTTCCATGCTTTAGAATATAAAGGAAGTTATTGTCACCCTCAGATGAAACATTAAAACCTCCAAAGGCCTCACTCATTCACAGATGGGAAATGGAAAGCCTTCCTATCATATATTTTGGAGACAATATCCTTTTTTCTGGAAATGCTGATAAGGAACAAATTCAAACTGGTCCTCATCCGCCCGGATCATCTTATTTATTAAAAACAATGGTATCTTTTAAACCCTGTATACTAAGCTATCGGTCAATTTTGATTGACACAAATATTTGTATTAAAGGTTACATACCGCAATTTACAATTGGGTACTATCACAATACTGTATGTTAATGTAATCAGTATTTTCATTTCATGAATTCATTTGCAGCATGACACTGCAAGGGTATTCTTACATATATTGAAGACACAATTGCTAAGTAGTTCAACAATTCTCCTTTAAGTGGGATTTTTTTTTTATCTGATAAATTTTTAACACAATAAAACCACTCCTAGTTCTGTGTGCATGTTTTAATTTCCCACCTTTTAAAGTGTTTAGACACTTGGAATACCTAGCATACTGAATTAATCCACAAATATTTACAAGAAAAATCTATTTAATTTCTTTCTATAGTAACTACCACAGGGACTATTGTAATGAAAAATTTCCCATCTTAAAGAATTAATGCGATTACTGATATAGAGAAAGAATGTAATTTATATCATCACAAACACGTAAAAGATATAATCCCATATTCACAAAAAGAATCTTTATTCCCTCTTTGAATTCTGAGACAATACAGTCTTGCCTTGAGGAGAACAGAAATATTATGAAGTACCTTAAGCAAGATAATTGTAAGAGAAAAAACTACAATTGCATTATTGTTGTGCTAAACTGTGACATACTTAAAAAGCTAATTTCTTTTATTATAATGGAATTTGGTGTGCATATCCTTTAATCTACTTCACTATTTCTTTACAGTTTTACACACAAACATGTGTGTAAAGTGTTTCCCATTATATGTACTACCCAGTCTAACAAACTGCAACAAATTTAAAACAATTAAAAATATACTTGGCAATTCCATAAACTTCCCCAGATTTTTTTTCCGAATAGTTTTGGAACTAACTGAACATCTAGGCTGTCACAAAAGTGTGCTGCAAAGGAAAAGATCTACCGCAACTCAAGTATTATTCAAGAAGACATGATCAATATTTTATGAAAAAGTAACATTTGATATGAGTGACTGTCCCAAATTTTACCAAATACATTTCAACCAATAGCAACGCTGAACAGTTTGCATCTAAATCAAAAGCTAAGCAAAGAAAAACCTATCCCCAAAATAGGGCTCTCTACAGCCATGTCAGTTAAAGTGCTTTTACTTTTAAAATCCAGTACAGTCACCCTTCAATTATTCCTTTCAATTAAATAAATTTTAACCAAGAAATTAATCTGCTGTGGCTGGGCTTTTCTCTATTCCACAGAAGCAAACATTTTTTCCACTCGTTCTCCTTCAAAAAGCAAATTTAACAAAACTACTAAGACAAAATGGATGACCTAATTAGTGCTAAGTAATATTTAAAGCTTTTATATATAGTACGCCCATTGCTACCCCTAACTTTATCCTCCCTGATGTTGTTGGATTTATCCGGCACTGTTACTGTCTAAGCACACAACTCCCTATCGCCCATTCCCACCTGCATCTGACACACAGGAAGGAATCAAACTGTAAAGAACATTCCCTGTGCACCTTGATCAAACTAGCTGTTAGGGCAGTGGCATCCTCAAAGGCACACAGGGTCGGTCCTGGTGATCAGAGGTCTTCAGTGGGCAGACCCACGTAAAATTAGTCCTAGGCAATAAAGAAACTCCCCAGAACCAGCAAGAAACAACACTCAGAAGTGAGTTACAGGAACCACTTACCCTTTTCTACCTAAAAGTCAGCCCCACCAGAAAACTCAAACTCCAAACTGATGTTCTCCTACCCCTCAGCACTCAGGAGAGTGGGACACAGCATACAATAAGCAATGAAAATGTGTGTCCTTTATTTATTTCCTTAAAACTTGTCACTTCTGGTAAAGCACTGAATTATTAGTGTTATATGAACTCAGTGCATTTCAGTTACATGAATAGATTTGACCAGCTACTTATGGAAAAATACCCATCTAAATTAGCGTAGCATTGGATAAAAAATGTAGGTCACTGAAGAAACAAACCATCAACAAATATTGCCAGCTTTCTGTTTAAAAAGGAATTTCAGTGTGAGCCTTCCTCTGCTCTATTCAGACCCAAATTCCTATCTATCAAAGCCTTTAAGCACGCGCTGGCCTAAAGCATGTGCTTAAAAAAGCTTTGCTGCATGAGGACCGGCCAGCCGGCACGCAGGACACTGCGGATGCGAGCAGTGTAATCCCCTGCAGAAAGCATGCCCTCTTTCCCCCTCTGTGTGACCCACCCATGAAATCTATCTCCAAACTGAAAAGATTACATACTGAGAATCAAATCACGTTGTGTCAGTGTAATGATACTGCCCAGTATCCGTCATCCCGAAAACTGTGAAGCCCCCGTGCTTGCAAACTGCCGGTGAAATCAGAGGTCAGACCTATGCAAATAACCACAGTGCAATACCCAAAGGAGACTTTAAATTAATACTTGTGAAACACCATTCACTTGCATTTTTGTGTCCCACTCACATTACATAGCCATGGCCTACAGGTCTTTCCCATATCTAACTTTTTTCTAATTAGAATAAACAAATGCATCCTCCAGTAGTCTCCTCTGCACTGCCCTCATTTACCCTGAAAATAGCTGAAAGAGGCTAAGTCAGTTGTATTATTTTAAAGGAGAAAGTGTAGCTAGGAAAGAATTTTCTTTTTTTTGGATTGTATGTCCTAATACATTTTTTACAATCCCAAACTGAAAATAGTCCTTTAAATAAAAAGTTTTTGATTAATACCAGTGTTTTGGAGCCTCCCACTGGCAGCCATCACAAAGCTGAAGTGAACTGCCAGCTGAATGGAGGGCTTATAGCCAGGCATCAATGACTATTTTGCTTTAAAAGAAATGAGTATTTCTGAGTCCGTATTTTAAATGCAATTTAAAAGATCATAAAGGAAAGAATCCAGCATTTATTGTGTGTCTCCCAGCAGACTACTTAATGTTCAAACATCTACTATGCAAAGGTCAAATGATTTCACTGAATGTAACGGTGACAAAAATATTCTACAGCACTGAAAAAAATATCAGATGATCAAGGAATAAAATATGGACCTGAGAATTTGCAGGAATCACAATAAATAATCTAGATTCAGTTCAGTAAGAGAGAAAATTGCAAAGTTGCACCAGGAGAACCAGATTAAGAAAGGTAATAGGTAAAATACAAATTACACATGTTGTAATGTATGTAAGTTCTTCATAAAGGCTTATTTTAAAGCAATACAGCAAATTTGGTTTTATAAAGAGCCCAAACTTTTCTTACAGGAGTACCACTTGCAACAACTTTAAGAAAAACCCAAAACATATTCACATGGGGAGCCTCTGAGGTATTCTGTGGCAGGCAGCAACATGGATAGCTGAACTCAAACAAAAATCCAATGTAAACAGTTGCGTCAGATGTAACATACCCAGGGCAAAGCTGCAGTGAGCACTCATTCAGGAATAAAACAGATTATAGGTAAAACCAATACGAAAAAAATTTACTCAAACTCTTATCTGAAGCAAGCAGCAAAGGCTAATAGGCACCAATTTATTTTCCATTTTACTGTGCTTTTCCTTCCTTGACATTTACATCCAATACTTGAGGCTCTGCTTCTGGCTAACATAAAGAGGTTCCAAAGTGTGCCATGCACACCACTCGCTGGTGGGCCTGGCTCTTCAAAGCCAGGTTCCCACCAACCAACTAAAAAGAGCTGGAAACAAAACCAGGAATTGCCTGTCTGCCTCTGCAATCTGCTGCTCTGTGAGATAAATTTGGTGGTCAACAGTACCCCCGATCTGGGGGTGGTCAGCAATGGCACCCCTGATCTGGAGAGATGAGCGGATCTCTCTACACCAATGGACAGGAACATCTCAGGCAGGAGGCAGAAATGCAGCTGAGCAGCAAGCAAGGAAAAGAATAACAAGCAGGAGTCAAGTTGGAGTAAAGCAAAGAGAAGAAGGATGAAGAATTATATGGACAAAGAAAAAAAAACCCAGTCAGCAAAGAAGTAAGAGGAAAGGGAACAGAAAATAGGGAGTAAGGTAACCAAGACTGAAAGTACAATGTGATGCTCACTTTCTGGAAAAGAATACAGCATCTCTCACATTACAGGAACGTGACAAGGCACCGTTAGTTTGGGTTTTGTTTGGTTTGCTTTTTTTTTTTTTTTTTTGTATATAATAAAAAAATGAACAAATTTTGTCTGATCTTGTATTCTAACATCTAACATCAAAACTTGAATTTTGTTAACCTTAAGCTGGTCTGTCGTTAAAAAAAAGGGTCTGGCTAGATATTTTACAAGAATTAAGACATACCAAGCAAAGATGAAAAGTAAGGGGTGAAATTGATGTTACATTTGAATGAGTCTTCTGTTAGGTAATTCACAAGAAAAGAGAACTGTGTAGATGTAACTAATTTTATATGGCAATACAAAGATCCATAATTTTGAGTAGAGAAACATACATACGTTTTTTTCTGTGCTCAACCAGCGCAACAGCCTGCTTGGCTGAGCATTTTGAAAACCAGTTGTCCCCAAGCAGAACAGTAACCTCATTGGTGTGGACAAGTTTTCCTGGCATGAAGGCAAGTGGACCAAAAGGTACCTGTCAAAGGCAAAGAAGAAACAGCTGAAAAATCACTAAGGAAAATAAAATCTAGAGAGTCATTCACAGCTTAGTTTAAAAAAACAGTAATACTAAAACAGAGAGTTAAAGAAATCAAAATTCTACAGCAGTTGTTTAGTGACTAACCCTTCATAAATATTCAAATGACCAGATCCATTTCAATTTAGTACTGTACTTACAAAATCAGGGAAGTGGCATTTAACTAGGAAACTTGTTTTGTGACAGAAAACTGCAGTATAGCTGGATGCTCACATGGAAAACTAATTCACTTAATCCTAACATGTAAACCTTGGTAATAAAAATATTGTGATTTAGGTGAGTTACAGGAGTGTTATGCACAGACTACATTCATTTCCTAGTAAAAGCTAGTTTAGCTTGGCAAAAAATTTTGAAACACTTTAAACAGGTATGGTCAACTCAAAGTTGAGCTCTTTTTCTCAGTATCTGTATTGCTAATGGTAAGTACCTAGACACTTCAGTGTAAGTGTATGGGGCTACTAGCAGGAAGACAGTCTGGGCTTAATTTGACTTTGCTTTTATCATCCACCAGCGTGCAGACCTCAAGCTTCAAACAGTGCTCCACCAAGCAACACCACACACAGAACCAGAACACTAAAGAGTGGAGTACATGGTGATAAACACATTTTGTAACTTTAAGTGCTTCTTAAAATGCGTGTCTCCCCTCCCTAACACAGATGACAAGGTATGGGACAGTGGTTTTATGACACTTTCCACAGCCCACATTTTATAGACAGGGCTTGGGGACATCCCATTGCTGGGGAGAAGCCATGGTTATTCTCAGTCCCATCTCCTGCACCAGTCTCCACCATTCTTGCCCTCAGACCTACTGCCACCTGCCTGGCTGCCTTTGGGCTTCAGTGGCAACTGAAGTTAAAACGGAGGTGGCAAAAAAGCAAAGAACCAACAGCAAGCTGAAGTCTTCTCTTTCTTAGGGTGAAGAGAAGCCAGTTTTGATCAGTTCCTTATGCTTTATTCCTCTGCTTCCTTCTTCTTTTCCTTGGGATAGCCACTTGCCTTCTATTGCATTTGTTTAAAGCAGAGAGCACTTGGCCTGGGGTAGCCACTCCTCTGGAAAGTGAATTTCTCAATCTCCAGTACCCAGGAGGGTACCAATGCTTCAAACAGTTCTGCAGCAGGTAGGATCTTGATGGTAAGACTACGCAGAGCATGCTTTTCCTACGTGTGTACCCTTCCTCCCTTCCTGACTTGGTTTTCAAGTAGCAGACTGCACCATTTCCCTGCTCGTTCTTCCCCCAAAACGGTGAAAGCAAAATTGAAAATGTATGAAAATATTTGGCTAACAGGATAGGAACTATTTGTATACATTTAAAATAACAGATGTGAGTTGACATTACTGCTTTAACTGAGAATAAGCCCTATCTAGCTTTTTTTTTAATAGGTTTTTTCCTATGCTTCGAAAGAAAACAATCCTTTACTCTACATGTGGCCACACACTCACACATGGTGATGGGACTACACATACAAAATCCAGAATCGTTAGCACAGGAGAAGAAAACACTCTTTTCCCACATCATAAACGTACTCCAACACCATTTTATGAACACCCCAAGTCTATACTCTGTGCCAGGTTGCCAAAGAAGAAACCAGTTGGGCAATTTGTGCTGAAATCAGCCGTTTGGTTATCTACAGCACAACTTCCCTCCCTGCAAGGGAGTTGGACAAGAGAAGAGGAGGAGGAAAAGAGGAAGAAAAGCCAATCTGGTCAAAATTTTAGTGAGCAGAAGCCAACAGGGTGAAGTCTCCACCAGGAGCTGTGAGTCATTTGGGAAGATTCAAAGCACTGGGGAAGACCACTATGTCAACATGAAGATCAGTGCAATGAAAATCAGCAGCACCTTTTTATGTAAAAATCAATGTTCTAGGGCTTATTTCCATGAATCAGGAAGTACTATGGCCACTTTCTCCTCAGGAAGCAATAAGTACTGTAGTTCAGTCATAATTAGAGTTTCCCATACAACAGGTTTACATACCAAACATGTCAGTTTTGTGTTAGCGTTTTAAGTCATCAGTTCTTAAGTGTCAGTAACACTGTCCTTTATAATGGATTTCAAAGAGAAGAGAAAGAACCAAAAGCAAAGATTTAACTATTATCATAGCAACTGTACCATTATGAAGCACTATGTGGCAGCCTGAGCAACTCTCAAGATACCTCAGGTACTAAAATTTTACTCCACTGCATTACAGGAGCTCCACAACATACATACCATGATATCGTAGGACAGTTTGTCGGGCAACGTACTGAGTCGTTCCTGAAGAGCCTCATAATCGCTCTCCACCTTTTTCCTGTTGACAAATTCAAGGTGATTCAATTTCATATCTCAAAAGTTAATGTTTTTCTGCTAGTAATTCAATTACACACCAAAAAAAAATCCAGAAAAATTAATTATTTTACCCTTATAACACATATGATAAATTATTTATAAAAGGGATGACAAAAGTAAAATCTAGAATTTTATTTTAGAACAACATGTATTGAAATAAGGAAATGATTATTTTAGATTGTGCATGTCTCTCTCTGAATTTGATTTTTCAGGGCACAAAGAATGAGTTCTTTCACTAGAATTTTGTATATCTCACTCCATGTTCAAGTTCAACAGTTATACCACCATCAATATTTAGAAAAATAACTGAAAATCCATTTTATACTTTGTAAGAGGCAAATTCTTCAAAGCATCACTTGGAACAAAGAATTCATGACCTTGGCTTGAGCTGACAGAAAAGGGCAAAATTTTAATTAATTCTGATTTTCACATGAACTTTGTGCTCCTAACAAGAGTCAGCTCTCCTGAAAGATGGCTTGACAACCATGATTCTGATGCACCTTCAATCCCTGACAAGGGACAATCCAGGTAAGGAACATCCTCTGCTGCTTCTCTAACCAAACTATAAATTAGGCTCACTACATGTTGCTACCCGAGATAGAAAGGGTTTGGTGAACTTAGACAAACTATTCCCACAGGAGACACCTGGCTCTTCAGAGGACTTTGCAAGATACAGCATTTCAGTCACTGCAGGGATTTTCCTTTGTGCGCAAAACAAGTGACAACATGCCCTCATTCCCCCTATATAAGTCTTCTTTTGCCAAGATATTCTTAAATACTTAAATCTGGCTGGAGAAAGTCTTTTAATGAATCCCTGCCATTCTGAAGATGGTCAGAAATCAGCTCCTGAGTGAAGGAGCTGGCATATAAACATCAGGTTTGATGATATTGTTTACTTGTACTTCCAAACAGTAAACATATATGTGGTAGTAAATGCTGCAATAAAAGGCAAGTGAAAGCATGGAGCAGCACACTTAACAACGCTGACCCAAGATGCAAATTACAGGTTTTCTGGGGATGATTCAGGAAAGCAATCTATAAATGTGCTGAAAAATGAATGTCATAGTTGATAACACAACTCTCAAAATATTATCATTGATTTTCTTAGATTCATAAGCAGAGTGAAATCTTCTTCAGCATTCATTATGAAAAATTATCTGATACTCCTATGTTTTGACTCATCTGCTTTCATGGTAGAACTCTGCTGTAATCACCCTACTTTATACCTGGAGTACTTCATATTTTAAGTTGCTGAACTGGTCCTGAAAAAAAGAATTTATGTTTTTATGCCACTTGGACATGAAAACTATATTCCATATACCTCCTTAGCAGAAGGTGCTTGCTGCTGCTTTGGTTTAGTGAGTTTTAGGCAGGTTTCTCTGTCCATTGCCCACAGCAAAGTGAAAATACAATTCATTTCCTTCAAAGAAGGGCAAACTCATGAATCTTAACAAAAATCACTAAGATTTTGGTTTTGGTGGGGAGGAGCAATATAATGACACCTTGGGGTCACTAATACCAATCAATGGCCTAATAATATTTACAGAGATCTGTATCTGAGATGAGTGCTGTTGTCATCCAACCAACCACTGAAAAACAAACACGATCCCCAAGCCGAAGGCCTCGCCCATGTTACAAACACCATGAGAAGGCTCCATGGGAAGAGCATGGTATGAACATCCCCTCATTCGCTGCAGGATTAACCGTTCTCATCATCTCATGGCTGAAAGTCACTCAACATTTCTTCATTAATCTGAAAAGCAGATACTGCCTTTAAGGTCTGACTGCTGCTCGTTACTGAGTAATCTGATTAGGGTGCAGGAGAAATCACTATATATTTTGCCTTACAGAGCAAGGTATGCTTCTGTTTCCAGGGTACTCCTGCCCATTGCTGATCAAACCCTGGAACCTCTAAAAGTGCAGCCACATCATGAACTGGACAACTGAGATAAAGAAAATTAAAATCAATCATTTTAATTAATTGGCCTGAAACAGCATTACTTAAGAAGGAAGCTGACCTCCCTCTTCACCTATAGCCCACAATCACATGAGTTCTGAGGGGTGCCGGTGCTATGCACAGTCCCCATACACAGTAAGGGACCAAAGTGAACTGCGAGGATGAATTTTGGGACTCCAGCTATGAACATGCCCTAGAAGGGAAAACACAGGTCCAGACGTTTCATCCCATACCAGACCCGTTACTAGATTAATGGATTTAGAAAGATACTTCAAGAAGTACGCTAAAAAATGAAAAAGGAAATAATTTAATGGAAATATACTGAAGCTGAGATTTTAAAACCCTATTGTTATTCACCCAATTCTATTTAACATTCTTCTGTGTCACTGACTACTTAAAAGGTCTTATATGAACAAATTACTCAGTTGAAACAAGAGCACTCAGCCCTTGCACAATCAAGATCTAAATAAGGGTACTAAATTTTAAATAGTTTTAATAAAGATTGTATGGATGCTGTATAAACTGCTTTTCCACATAAAAGATACCAGTAAGTTTGGTTCTCCTTTGGATGTTGTGTGCCTCAAAACCCCCAAGTTCATGGGGCAATGGCCAGAGTTTGCATAAAAGCAAACACACGAGCAACTCCTCCTGGCGCAGCAAACCTGTCCACCCCACTCCACAAACCTCAGCCATTTGTGTAAGAGGCAATGATTGTCACAACTTCCCAAACTCTTAAAAATCTGTTCGAAATTTAAGGCTGTCAGTTATTTTATTTCTGAAAATTACTGTCTCTTAGTGAAAGAATGCAGAATTTCACACAGGAGCACATTGATATGGGCACCGCCCAGCTCCTGAGAAAGCATGTGGGCCAGGGATACGCTGCCTGACTTCACTAAAGCAGCACCAGCAGGCACTTCAATAATATTTCCCTTATTGAAAATTAATGCAGCCTCTGAATTTTAAACATAAATGAAACATACTAGTTTTAGATTATTTTTGCAAGCCAAGAGTCAGAATTTAATATGATGATGTGTATAGATTGCCTTGATTTTTTTTTTCCTCTTATCCAGTGCTTGCAGCCTATGTGCATTTAAACTAAAAACATTTGATACACACTAAATATAAATTATTTGCTTGGAGATCTTTCAGGCATGAAGAAAAAGCCTCTTAAAATAAATTTAAAATATTATATGCTTGACGGTGTATAACCAAAGGTTTAATCTCACCACTAAAGGGGCAGTTGCTGTGATTCTGCAATAACCCTGCAGACAATAATCAAGACAGCTCCTGTTGTACTCTCAGTAAAATCATGGTAAACACAGCATGGATATATTGTAATTTGATATCTGTAAGATCAACTGTTATATCTCACAGTAACTCATAATATAAGATTTCATTCACCATTAAATGTACATTTTCCTCAGATGCCATACAAAACTATTATTTACTAAGCATGTTTTCTATTAACCAGAGATTGCCAACAGAGAGAGAAAGTGCCCAGAGATAATTTTTTTACATAACAAACCATTCCTTTCTAAGCATTGGAGACTAAGCTTTATCACATACTTGACTGGGGGGTGGAGGCAGGGGGCGGGGGGGGAACAGGGAAACATTACTTCCAGATTGTTTTAGCACATGGTGGGGAGGGAGCAGAATTTCCCTACTTGCTCACAAGTTAGAAAGAAAACAAGAAGATTAATAAATTTTACCCTGGGAGTACGTTTTCACCAATCAGGGAAATTCAGTGTTCATCCCACAAGGTTACTTGGGGAAAAATGACAAATGAGCCGGGTATTTAAAACAGAAGTATAAACACTAAGGCTCGATCTATTTGTGATTTAAAGTAACGATATCAGTGGAAAATAAATACATTTTAAAGAGAGTACACTGCAACAATTCTGAGCTATCGGTAACTATAATCCCTAAGACGCCCTAGTAGGATTTGGCTATCATTAGAATAAATAGCAGTACTTTACTAAAACGTAACTAGGTTACTCATCAGTATTTTAGGCATGTAATCAAACATTTTTCACTTACCAGTGCTGGATTTTTTCTTGGCAGCTAGTGACCACCTGTCATTAAAACAGATAACTACTCATGAAAAAACAAGGCTAAGCACACAGGTGCAATGTCAATGCATCAGAAACTAGAACAGTAGCTTTACAGATTTGGTGAAGTCTCTATATACATTTTTATTTGTCAATGCACAGGCATGTGAATGGTACTTCTTCAGCAGCACACTTTATCACACACTAATGCAGACTGATAACCACAGAAAAAATTACAGCTTTTCAATTCATATTTTGGTACAATACCTGCTCCATAACTATTAGGTGACACGCAATATAAGATAAGTAGTAGTTTGTGCAATCTGCAGATCTATTTTCAGTGTTACATGTTTGCAGAATAAGAAAACAATATAAATTGTAAAACGAGATCAATGTAGCATCCACACAAGGTCATTAAAAAGCAAAACAAACCCTACAGCACCAACCCCCTTTTCTTCTCCCTCAGTACATCAACAAATGTTTCCACTGGCCCTTTTCATTTGAAAAAGCACAAATTAATTTTGCAGTGTTTAAATACAGTATTTGACACCATGATGGGCTGCTTCTGCTCTTTCCAGGTGTCAAAATAAGGAAGTTTTAATCTGGGTATTTCACTTACTGTTTTATGCCACAGGCTTTCCCAAGAGACCCAAAATAATTTACAAAATAAAGTCCACTGCTAAAATGAAAAACTCTTCTTTTTTAGCGGTACATTTTTTAGACTACGTAGATAGAGCAAACAGACAAGATGCTGAAACCTGTGACCTTCTCTGCCGTAATTACGTGGAGATTTTGTCTTTCAAAACATATTCTGATCTCTGAATAATGGTTACCAAAAATAAAACAATTTCATTCAATTATATGAAATGCAATGAAGCCACAAGGCGATTAAATATGTCTAGACATCTTCTCAATATAAGCATTTTCTAGATTTTTTTCTTACAAATTTCGTTTTTCCTATAGCCAAAATAATGCTAACATTTGAAAGCAATTAATGAGAAAATTTGCAGAGAAAACAATAACATACATTCAAGTACCACTGAAATCACTGGAGCAGATAATTCTTTTCTTTTTTTTTTTCCAAACAACAGAATGAAAGACCTTTCTTTTTAGTTAGTATATGTGCAGCTATTGCAGGACACATCTCAGACCTTGTACTTTCTACTCATACAGGAGTAAAAAACACAGGACTACTTTGGGAGCTAATAATTCTTTAAACAGAGTGAAGTACTTAAATGAAAAGGATCAGCTCTACATTTGTGGTTATGCTATTTCATAATCCATCAGGAAATTCAGCCAGGTAGCTCATCCTGCGTAAGCCAAGTTTAAATTTACCATTTGCTTTCAAGTCCTCTAAATCAAATGCCTAGGAAATATTTTCCTTAATGTAGAAGCTACCTATTTTTCAGGTTAAGAGCAAATATAGAGACTTCTACAGGACATAAACTCAGAAATATAATTCATATTGTTAATACTGAGCCCATTGTAGGAGTAAAGTTTCCAGAGAGAGCATAAATCCTACAGGGCGGCAACGTTTGGTAACAATGCTGACGCACAACGGAGCCCACCACTAACAAGTCGAAGAGTCAGAGCCTGTTCTATCAACAGCCTTCGGTCTTGCAGATTCGTTACTGATTGTGAAGTACACAACATAATTACACATACAAAAATGATTACGAAATCCTTTAAGAAAGTTCCAGTTTAATTGCCCCATTACAGATGAAGATGGGAAAGACAGGAAGCTTTCCATCCCTGATACATGACTTTCCATGCATGAAGCGAGCTAAAAGCACAAAAAAGAAAAGCCCTGCAAACCGTAAGAGCAGCATGTTCATTAACCTCTACATGATAATCCTTTCCTAGCTGCATATTAACTAGTTACATATTCATAATCATTTACATTATTTAGAGGTCCTTCTATGAAAATTTCCAGGCTATATCCATTAGCTACAATGTTAAAGGTTACAGAAGATAGTCTACTTAATGTTTCCAGGAAGCTTTTTAATTAGTAAATATGTAAATTTGGCACATATGCTTTTTATGTTTTTAAAAAACAGTCCATCAGTAAAACACTATAGGGGCACATGCAGTTTCCATCGCCCTTTATCCCCTTTAAAAAAAAAAATCAATAACACCAATCAATTTTAATTTAATTCTTCTTCTTTGATATAATCTCTCTTGAAGGGATACTAAAGGGTGGAACCAACAACAAACCTTTTCATTTCAGTGCCCAGCATAAAGTGAGACCTTTTACAGAAGTGCTAAAATATACCACCTTAAAAATGTTTCAGACTGCACTTCTGGAACTGAACTCTATTAAAAAATAGAGAATAAATATTGAAAAACAGATGGAGATCAATTATGCATATGTCCTTTATTAGGTCAGTCCTACTGTTTGGATAACAACCGGTCTTATCACAGCAAAGAAACAAATAGATAAATATATAAACAAATCTTTGATTCTTTGCCTTTAATCAAACACAGGAAAATCATTAGTCTATCTTCCACACATAATTTATGTCTTGAGCTACAATTAAAGAATGAAAATTCCTTTCAGGGTAAATAAAATAAATGACCTGTTTGTTTGTTCGTTTGAGTTCAATTTGCCTGGACACCTAGTACCACCAAGCAGGCATTGCTTTTAAGACATCGTACTGGAAGTAGTACAGGTAAACTCTGAATTCTCCCCTTTAAGGCACAAAAACGTTTAGTTTGTGAAGGCATGTGGTTATCAATGGATTATCTGCATGCTAAAATATTTATTAAACTATTTTTGCCACAAACTTAACATTACCTAATCATTGCTCTGGTTATTAAAACAGGATCTACTGTTGGAAAATATGCTCCATAGTAAACCAATGGGCAAAATACCTCGCTTCCTTCCTTTAACAGACACTTGTTAAAGCTCAGTGCTTCCCAGGTCCTGACAAGCCAAAGCTGCACCCAGCAGGTTCCCCCACAGCCCCGGGGACAGCCCTGGGAGAGCACACCTCTCTGCACCTGCAGCCCAATGTGCAATGCAATCTGGATTAGAAACCAAACTGCTGAAGCAGGAGATTATGCATTGGTTCTGCTCTCAACACTTCTGCGCTGAGATATTCAAAGAGAAACGAATGTTGCTGCTTTTAGGGAACCTCCTGTTTCCAGGTTTCACAAGTTGAGTCACAGCTGAGCTCTAGGACCAGCTTTAGACCTGAAATCACTTCCCAAGTTTCCCCCATTCCACCACACCAATAGTGACTCCAGATCACCCCCAAACAACCTGTACCATACAGCCACACTTCATTAGCTCTCCAAAGGCAGAAAATTTGCTTCTTCTGCAACAATCTATTTATATTCCATTTTCTCTGTGATCTTCCATCTGAAGCACTTGAAAACTTTTCCATGAACTAAAGCGTTCAGCACTTTGGAAAAGCACAGCACTGAGTTTGCAGGCTGAGTAACTTAACCAGTAACACAAGTTAGAAAAAGGGCTAGACACAGAAGCCAGATCCTCTAGCTTAGTAGCCAGGCACTACCATCACTTGCAGGGTTTCCTTGGGAATGAAGACGGCTGAGAAGGATGCTGTAGCAGGAAGCTGATTCTTACCTATATATTCCCATGGGTCTCTAACCTGTTCACATCACTCTGCCTTTCCCCAGCAAGTCCCCACCTTCACATACTCTTTCTTCCAGTTCATTTCGCATTACCTGTTGCTTCTGCACATGCTCCCACTACTAACAGCTGAATTTACTTCCCTGGTTTGTTTCCAATTACCAAGGCAGTGCACAAATAGTCCTGCTCTCCTCTCCAATCCAAGACTAGTTTATTTCAGTGGTTCCCCAAGGTGCAGAGCACACATACCAACGTCTCTCTCTACTACGCAGCTAGGCACTGCCTATGTAGGTGATGGGTTTAGCACACTGAGGGCAGTTCTCTCCCTCGTCTGTTCTGAACAGCAGTAAGGCAAGCTGCCAAGTTGGAGTTTTATTTCTGTCTCAGCCCGTGGAAAATTCTAAGCAACAGAGCTGGTGCTGGTATCACCTGTAGGCTAACAGGGGTACCGATGCCAAGCCTGCTGTATCCCACTCACACAGTTATCTTTCTAGACAACTAGAAACCTGTATTTTGGAGATGTACGTTACTTTCAATGAATCTGATGAAAATCAATTTCCCCATCAGATGAGGAACAGGCAACATCTGGTGGGTATGAGCGTGGACACACGCAGCATGGCACAACAGCAAAGCTGCTGTTTAAACTAACTGCAGGCTAGGCATCTAAGAGGCCAAGTGAATGTGTGCTGTTTCTAAAGGCATACTTGAGTATTTTCCTTCAAAACTGTGGCTCACACTCCGGCTGGCCTTCTGAAGTTTGAAGCTAGGGACACAGATCTAATCCCAGCTCTTATTCTATTTCTTCCATATGGCCTTGAGCAAATCGCAACCTCTCAGTCTACATTTCTTCATCTGCAAAATGGGGATAATAGTATTAACCTACCCACCTCAGAGTGTTTAATGATGATTAATTAATGTGAGAAAAGCACTCTAAAGATGTAAGAGCACTATATAAGTGATAAAGCATTATTTACCACTTGAAAAGTAATCTGAATAAAATCAGATATGCAAGTAATTTGTTTACATGTAGCAATAATATAATTTGTGACTATTTAATCTTGAATTAGTCTCACTTTAAACATCCCTTTCAATCACATTTCCAGTTACTTAGGGAAAATGACAGTATGGAATACTTTTTGTGGAAGCAGAGCAAGTAATGAGGTGGTAATTAAAGTAAGGGTCTAATAAAGTCTAAACCCAACGATTTGCCTTCAGGAGACTGTCCCTGCCATTCGGGACTGTGTAAATATCTGAGTCTTGACCTTGGTTCTGTTGCTCAGAACCTCCCACGAGCTACAGGGGACGCGTATGCTGGTTTTCTGAAATGCAGACCCACGTTCACAAGGCTCATGATAAATCCGAGATAATTTCCACCACTGACCTAATTCAGATGACTCCAAGGCTACAGTTTGAACTGCTTAACCTTCTACATTCACGTATTTACTGCAGTTGATACATGGACATGAGCTGCCTCCATCTGTAAATGTTTGCAGTATAAATACCCACTCTGCCGTGCAACTCATACACAAGATTTCTCCGTCACACCCCCAAACCCTAAAAGTTTACCCATGAAATAACCAGTTCACAATATGACTTTACATTACAAGAGAAGACTAATGGGTGGTCAAATATTTAATCAACTCTGGGTAACAAGGATGTAGCAAGCCACACGCAAAATAAACATTTAAAATGAATTTTCATTTTTTCCTCTAGGAAACTACACAGTACTTGCCTAAAACGCAGCAATCACTGATGGAGAAAGACAGAATTAACATTTGCACAATTGTTTATCCTAGAGCCCCATTTTCAATCAAAAAATGAAATAAAACTATTAAAAGTTCTTCAGTCTGTTGGCACACTGTATGATCTAATGGAAAAAGAAGAAAGCATTTCAGAGCTCTCATGTTAATTTATTAAATCATATTACTCAAAAACACTACATTTCAACAAATTATTAACATAAATCCCCCCTTTGGGTGGAAACTTCTGCCCTTTTGCAGAAATGTGTTAGGGAAGAATACTGAAGGAAAGACAGACTGAAGAAATTTGAATCATGGCAAACCTATCTCTAAAGGAAAAAAATCTTCTTTAAAAAAGTAACCATAATTTTTACCTTTCTTTAACAGGAAAACAAGCGAAGATCTACTATTTGTGTATAAATTGTGTATACACAAGTGGGTGTCTCAGTTTTGAAGAAAAAGTAGTATATAACTATGATTTATCAATAAACAAAAAGTCTGACCAAAACTATTTTGGGGAGCTTAAAACTGCTACTTGAAACATCTACGAATTAGAAAGCAGACAGAAAATGCCTCATCTCTTCTTTGCCAGCTGGGAAATTCTGCCCTTTCCAGACTATTTTACTTTTTGACCGCTTCTGAAGCTTTAAGTCACACAGACACCTATCTTCCAGTTTCCTTGCAGTAACTGCACACACCCATGTGGCAGCCTGCTCTCCTGTGACAGCCAGGCAGGCAGTGTCTGCTTCCATGAGGCAGCCCCCTTCTTCCTCACTTCCAATCATGAGTTTCCAACACCTTTATACTGCCTTGCTGTTTGTCAGTCCCCTTCATTTCAACTCACAAACCCAACAAAAATCCCAAAGGCAGCAAGATGTTTTCTGCTAAATGAGTTTAATTAGCTCTGAACCAACTGAACTGGTGCAAGCAAGGAACAAACTGGAGTAAAGTCTCATCTTTCCCGGGCAGCAAGTCAATATCCATGTTATGTAACTTCATAATGAGACAGAGCTAAGGAACTCAGAACTTAATACTTCAGCTTATTTCAGGTAAGCATATTCACATGGCTATACTGCATCCAAGCCAGCTCCAGCACCGCAACAGCCACAGACCTATGTAAGCACAGAACTCCCATGATCTGACTTACTGAACATCTCAAGCAGGTTTTGCAAGCTTCAATGCACTCTATGGTGCAACAACTACGCTGCCAGCAATACCAGAGCGAGCTAACTTAAACCTGCCATGAGCCATGGCACCTCCTCACAGACATACCTTCAGGCTGTGGTCCAACATTCAGCTGCTGTCCTGAGTAAACTAGCCCTCATCCCTCCCTGTCCCCAGCTGCTCAGTTCCACCACCTTATTCTTCCAAGCCCAGCACAATCTGCTGACAGAAATTTGTGATGAAACTTTTGAGCATATGATCAAGACTGCTGCTCACAACTCCTCTCCCTTGGCATGAGCATGGCCCCGAGCTCAGAGGGCCAATCCGGTTTCACTTATCACTGGCTCTGTACTTCCCCCATCCCATTTGTGCTGGCCTTTTTCAGGCTGCAAGAACAGCTTTAAAACTGCCAAGTTGCTGGTTTCGCAGCACAGGTTATCACTTGAAAAAGCAGACAGCCTCAGAAGTAATTTATACAGGAAGAAGATAAAACAATCAAAAAAGCCTAAGTTTAGGATTCTGTGATTCGTTTCCCCATTACCCACCTACAAGCTGCCTGACTGTTAAAAAAACCCCAGTACCCAGCAGCTTGAAAACAGTTTGGAAATTAAAAGATCACACCATATACAATCATAAAAATTAAGAATATGTCATAATACACACTGGGCAACGAGTTAGAGTAATAGCTGCATTAACTCCAATTGTGCTTTGGTATCATGATGAGTGACAGGAGAGTCACTTCCTTGTCCTAATTTTCCTAAAAGGAAAATAATAAAATGTCTTGTCAATGCAAATCTCAACCACAAAACCTCTCGTGCCAGCTAACACTGGAATCCTTTAGATCCGCCATGCCTCTGTTTGCACTCCACAAATATCTCTTGTGTCTAGCTGGTTCTGCAATGCCTCACATTGCACCGATCCTCATCTCGTCGGTCAGAAACTACACAACATGTCAGCCCACCGTAAATTCACTGGCTACACAGGTCTTACTAAATCATACAGGTCCAACTTGTCGACTTCCTAACAGGTAGTAATTCCAACCCATTTGATAGTAGGAATAAATGTTTATCAAATATTATGTTTAAACAGAGGCCCTACAGCATGAGAATCCACCTATTTAAATATTCATTTTATAATTCCTGTACTAACTTGCAATAGATTTAATGCAGTATTTTCAGCTAACATATATTGCTTTTGCAAGAAATCCATGACACTTACATTATATTCTTCTTACAGAAATACTCAAAACTTTATGCAGGCACTGTGCTTCCAATGATGGTCTTTATCATGAAAATTACTAGAAATTCTTCTATAATTTATCCCCAAGACACACATTCTAAGTCATGTTTTTATACAAAGTGCCTGTAGTGGGAGCACTGAAAATTGCTTTTAACAGTTTGGTCTTACTATCACTACAAATTAACAAGATGAAATCTGTCCAACAGGCAAGTAGGCCTAAACAAGAATTAAAATTACTTTTCACCAGGGGTCCTGAACCTGGAAGTCGCAGCTTCAATCAGATTAGAGCTAGAAAGTCATGAACATCCTGCTCTTTTAATGATTTTAAACAGGAAGGAAGCCTCAGTTCACGTGTTCTCCAGAGCAGGTCTTCAGCACCTTAAAGCTCAAGCTGGCAGCTGAAGCAGGGTAGTACAACAGCCTGGATATTACAACAATCAACCAGGATTCAAATGTTGGTTTTAATTCTGTGGATAGATAACGCTGTATTTCACCATTACACTAAAGGCTGCCTGCAGACTAACAGCATTAAGTAGGTTTCTTTACACTTAAGTGTCACCAGGACAGCATGACATCACAGTAATCAAAATGCCAGTATCAGTATTGTTCTGGCTAGATCACGTTTCTATTCATTATGCTGCTCGTACCACTATTACTAGTTGACCAAAGTACTGGGTAACTAATTCTCTCTCATCTTTGTGCCAAGACCAAAGCACGAGCCTTCAACCTCAGTCATTCTGTGTGAAAAATACAGACCTCTGAAGAGAGGCGGCTGAAATGAAAAGACCTCCTCCATCTTAAAATACAGTATTTTCTAACGGAAAATACCGTTGTAACAATTATATATATTCACTGCATAGAGGGAAGGTCTACTGTATCTTCGTCGTGACACTCCATTGTAACCAAGATATGTAGTTCTGGAGTATAATTTCATATTGAAGCTGAAGCGTTCAAATTTTTTTTAGCCAATTTGCAGAAATTATGTAAAGTTTCCCTATGATAAAATATAATTTTGGTACATCAGCCTAACGGAGGCTTAATTAATGGTCTCCCGGGCCTCTTTTACACTGGAGCAGATCTGTTTAAGACGAGACTTAAACTTGCTTACAGAGAGGTCTTACCATGAACTGGGAATAATTCTACATGGTTATGACAGACATCTGCTGACACATTAGGCCCGACTGACACTAATGTACCAGAGGAATTATTCTTCACCAAATTCTACCACCTTGAAAATTAACTGAAGAAGCCCAAGCAGATGAGTTCTGTGCAGAATGGGCGATGCAGAGCATTCGAGCAGATCCTCTTGCTGCCCATCGACATTAACGGTCAGTTCGTTATGCAGATCTTTTAGTAAAGATGTAGTGCACTATTCAGGCCTAGACATGTTTTCACATGCACTGTTCCAGACACAGCACGTTGGGTTTTTTACACCACGTACGTGTTGCTCAGTTTTCTTACTCTCAACTAAACCAGCATGTAACAAAGCAATATAGCCCAAAGATAAAACTCACCCATTATAACTGAGCTCTAACGTGCTTCCTGGAAGCACCTTAAAAAACTTTAAGCATGTGAGAAAAACGAGCAGAAAACCTGAAAGGCGTGCAGACTGGGCAAGTGTACTTGTGCCAGTAATACCTGGCAGGTGCCCACAAGCTTTGCGGTGCATCCTGCACCCACAGAGAGACGTTCGAGCCTGGAATCACGCTCGTTTGGTTAGCAGAGGGCACATGTCCGAAACGTGCAGCAAAAGCTATCTCCAGGTTCATCCTATGGTCCCGCGTGGAACCAGCCCCTGAACGACTAGGAATCATTTCTGCAGGGGAAGCTGGCCCTTCCAAGGCCATTTCCAAGGCCATTTCCAAGGCAATCCATGTTTTTTTTACGGCGAGCCCGCGTTAGTTTTTGGTACAGCCAAGAGACGACGCGGCTTAGGGACAGCTGGCGGGCCTTGCCCGGGCCCGCCTGCACGACCTGCTTCAAGAGGTACGTGACGGGCCTCGGGGAGGAGCGCAGGGGCGGCAAGGCCTTGGCTGTAACGGTCCGCAAGGCGCGCCAGGGCGGGCACTCGGCGCAGGGCGCGAGGCGGGCCCGGTGCCCCTTCTCTCCAGTCAGCGGGCTGACGTGCGGGGTTTTAAAGGGCATTTCGGCGGCACCGCCGCTGCCGAAACGCTAACGGCGCCCCACGCCCCAACCGTGCCGGCCCCGCGCCTCCCCTCTCCCCGCGAGGGCGGGCTCGTAGCGGGCCGCCGGGGCCCGTTCCCCGGGGTGCGCCGGGCGCCCCCGGCCTCGGCTCGCGGGCAGAGACGGCCGCCGCGACCCGCCTCGACCGCCACCCGTGACGTCAGCGCCGTCACGTGCCCGCCGCCGCACGCAGGCCCCGGCGCGTGCCGCCCGGGGGCCGCTACCCGGGGGGGTCGGGGGGAGGGGGTGTGTGCTCCCCGCCACCCACACTCCCCCTCCGCCCGCGGGAGCTACCGCCGTCCCCCTACCCGCCCGTCCCGGCCCCCCTGCCGCCCCGACCCCCCGCCCGCGCCCCCTCCTCACGCTGCGGCCCGGCCCGGCGGCCGCGGCCTTTACCTTTTCGTGCTCCTGGCGGAGGCGGCCCACCAGCGCGGGGTTGAGCGGCGAGGCGCCGCCGGGGGCCTCCATGCCCGCCGGGCCGGGCCGGCAGTCTCTGAGGTTGCCGCTCCACGGAGCGGAGGGGGCGGCGAGGGGGAGAGGCGGCCGGGCCGGGCCGATATCCTCAGCAGGGCGAATGAGTCCTATAGAAATGTTTGTGGAGGGCAAAGCGCCGGCTCCAGAGCCGCATCCACGCGGGGGCCGCCGCCGCCTGGGCCCGGGGCGCCGCTGCCGGGAGAAGCATCTCACACTCGCATTATGGGCCGCGCCGCCGCCTGGGCCCGGCTCCCGCTGCGCCGCCTGGCCGGGAGAGCGCCGGCAGCTCGGTGCCGGCCGCCGCCTGCCTGCTGCACTCTGGGTAGCCAGCCAGCCCGCCAGGCGGCCCGCCGCGCCCGCGGGAGGCACCCGGCTGCGAGCCGCGAGAGGCGGGCGCTCCCCACCCCCTGCCCGGCCCGGCGCCGGCCCCGACGGCTCCCCCTGCCGCCGCGGCGGGCTGGAGGAGGCACGGGGCGCTGCCACCTGACCGCCTCCCTCCTTCCGGGACCGATCGGCGGCCTCCCCCGGGACACGGCCCGCACCTCAACCCGCCGACCACGGAGGCAGCCGGGCTCGGCGCCACTCTGGCCTGGTCGCGCCCGGTCCCCGCGGTCCGGCTGCCCGCAGCCCCGCACTCGTTCGGAGCGCAGGCCCAGAGCACACAGGCCTTCGAACCATCGTCACGGTGCCTATGGCTGGCCCGCATACAACTGTATGAGTTTTACAACGGAGGTGATTCACAATAACTCCTCTCCAAATGCCTGCTCAGAGAGTCCACGATGTCAGGACACCTGACAGTGAATAAACACTATGTTGCTGTGACCTCAAGGGTTGCAAAATGTTTCTGGGTACCCTGAAATCACCCAGAGCAGACTCGGCCTTGCCTAGATGGAAGGGCGACTGCACAGGGTGCAAATGGCGCTCAGCCATCCATGGAATACTGTGGGGTAATGCACCTGAAGTAGATGCATTAGCTAACTTTGTGGATGACATTTGGCACGTCCAAAGTAGCATGTCAGAATGGAGCCATACTTCAGCATGCTGCACCACAGCACTGTGGAAGACCTGAGTTACATGGTGCTTGATGGGCACTGCAGTTCTAGCAGGTGTATTTTAACTTCTATGCACAGAACACCACATCCTAGGGGTCAGTTGCAGATAGACCTTGTGGTTGCTGCCACCCTTTTCCTGTCAGGGAGCAGGGGTTTGTGAACACCCAGCATATATATTTGCCAGCAGAGAGAGGTGCTTATATCATCATCTTTCCCACTGGCACTGGTGAACATGTCACAGGACGGAAGTATAAAGGTGCATCTTCCCTGTGCTGAGATGAGGGGGTTCCCCCTGCAAGAGAAACACCACTTCCTTGAGCAGAACTAACCCTTGTATATGCCACAAAGCAACTGTTAGTTATATACATGACATAGTATGTGCTATGCACTTTTCTACATCCAGGTTCCCATCCCCCTTAAAGAGCTTGTTAAAGCTCTACAGATGAGGAATTTAGAAGCAATTTTCAGAGCATGGTTACTCAAGCTGGAAGTTAGCTTTTAGCCAGACTTTAATACAGCTTCCAATATTGCAAATAAAAATTTGCAACTGCAGCTGGGTAGTTTGGTTTATGGAATAACTACATCCATAATCTTCAACAGTAATTGAAAGTTAGCTAAAATCTCTGGCACGTATTTGTCACCAAGGGATTCTGGATCCTCTGAATGGACAAGAGACATCTATATGTTGTCATCTTAGAAAACAGCTCACAAGCAAAAGAGTATCTCAAGTTTAAATAGGTTATACAAATCTTGTGGTCCTTCTAAATGCTGGTAGCAAATAACTTAGAATCTCTTCTGAACTTTTCTGCAGTTAAGGGGGCTCGCAGAGGAGACAGTACAAATACAGGTCATTTTTAAATGATCTAATTTGATCTCATTACATCTCAGCTGGATGAGAAAACAGATGTGCAACATAAAGATATATTTCTTACCTAGGATTTTAAGTTTTTGTCTGACATAACAAAAAGCACCAGCAACTTAACCAACAAGAGGAGCCACAAAGCAGGAGTTTTCTATCACAAGGCACAGTTTTCCAAGTGGAATGTAGAGGCGTGCAGGCTTTCCTCTTGTTTCCCATTCCAAAGGCTTCACCATTGCACATGCCGCTAGTACATCATTCAGTCACTGCGTGCATTGCGTTGAAGACTTCTGACGGTTGGCCAGAGCAAGAGGCTACATCATTATCAGGGTAACGACTGTATGCATTTGGTTATACTGATGATAGTATGGAACAGTTTACTGGATGCTTTTGTACATTTTGTTTTTCATCTGCCAGTGAAGAAATGTTATAATAGTGACAAACAGATGGGAGACAGCATTTGCCAGAGAGGAGCACGAAGCCTGTCTCTGGGTCACATTCTTTTGCACTTATAACCTGTATGAAACCATTGTCACCAGTGGAACTCTATGGAATACAAAATAAATCAAATTGAAATTTGGCCTTCTATGCTGCGATTTTTGTTTACTTGTTTACTACATTAAATCTTTTAAATGCCCAACCAGATGATTTTCATAAAACCTTGGGGAAAACTTTGGAGAACTCTGTAATTAAGTGAGGGAAAGGCAAATAAGCAAACCTTCCACGTTCTCTTCCAAGAGGATGGCTTAGCAGTCAGGAGAACTGTAGCCGAAGATGTGGCTGCTGGCAGAGCTCCTACCAGAACCCAGCCTAGCTAGATTGGAAGAGCTTTTGAGAACGAGCAGTCAGTGTCATGTTTTTTTGGGTTTGGTATAAAAGGGTCAGCTCTACCCGTGAGCGTAGCGGATTAGAAGCAAAGTTTTTGAGCAGAGGACCTCACACCAGGGCTCTGGGTCCAAAGATATTCTTCTTTGGCAAAGAAATCTGTGCCTTCCCCTGTGCTCTTTAAGTGTCATCCAGCGCCACTCTGCACACTGGAAGAGGAAAACAAGGATGGGACAGATGAGAGAGAAATAAATTACCCATACGTATGGACACACGTACACAGTACCACATGTGCCAGGGAGCAGATGCTTAAGAAAAGTCAGGACTGACTGCAAGCTTTTTGTGAGACCATCTATAGAAATTCTACTTCCTGATCCAAAAAGGCATCTATGTAAACTACATTGTCTCTTTGGAAGGCAAGATAGCTGATTATTAGTGCACATTATGTTTTAGTCTTATTATGTGCTTGCTAATAATAAAAACATAATTTATTTTTATGCTACTATTATTCAATAAAGCTCCAGGCCCCTTGCAGTGACAGAGCTGACTGTATCCTAGCTTTTATACCATCAGCGCTGTCCTGGTTGGTTTAAGACATGAAACTCAGATGCTTTATTTGTATGCTTTGTAGTTGCTTCTGCCATCTTTGATTAGTATCTCCTGGAAATCCCAGCTTTCCTGCATGTAGTCACACCCAAGAGGAAAGCCTGACTCAGAAAAGATTAGTGTCACTTTGCTTTTTCCCCCTCATCTTTTCTCTGTAAAGGAGGAGAGCTTTCTGATCATGGCAGTATATTAGTAAAGATAGCCTAGATAGCCGAATACCTTAAGGGCCTCAATCTCCTCTTGTAGGTACCAGGATTAAAGCTGATATAACTCTGACTTCAGTGGTGATTTATACCTGCATTAGTGAAAGGAGAACCAAGTTCTGAGGCTTTTATGAGGGATACTATGAAATCTGTTCTTTTAGCTTGTTTATCAGACAGTACCAGATTCACATTTCCATTAAAGAAAAGATTGTGACATTAAGCATGTCTTTCTCCCAAACAATTTACTCCTGTACTCGTTTGCTATGATGAGGGTGGCAGAGCTCGAGCAGTCCCTACCCATACCCAGGGAGCAGATTTTGAGCTCTTCCCCCTGCAAGTGCTCAACTTCCCTGGCGTTTGGGCACACGAGCTCTCTTTAGTATAGGAACCGACAACCACGTACACACAAACCAAAGCTGGTAGTGCACATGAAATTTGTATGAAGGTCTGCATCTCACTGTTGCAAGCTAAAATTAGGCTGTCAGACTTTGGCCTGTGACAGCATGTTTAATACAGGCGACACATCACGTCCAGCCACCTGCACCAGACCCATGGCAAATTCTCAACCAGAAGTGGCCTTGTTAAATACTCTGCTGCTAGGTCTGTTTTCCTGCTAATTATTGATCAAGAGCATTATTTTTGCTGCAGCAGAGACAGTTGATTTGACACTGTTAAACTCTCAGAAAGCTGTTCCTTTGGTTTCCAATTTGAAGGCCTGAACGAAGGTGTGCCTGCTAATTAGGTATTTCACACTGTCTTGTTTCAAAGTGATAAAGTGGCATTTGTCATGAATAAGTGGATTCTCTTCTCTATGCTGAAGCAAGCCAGTATTGCAGCCTGAAATTGCTTCCCAAACTTTTTACCTGGGTTTTTGGGGCTGAAGTAACTGTAAAGGTTGGGTTTATCATTACTTCCAATTAATAACTTTGTCTATCCTTTTAATTGTAATTCCTTATTATCTTCAGGGTACTATTTACATATATTTACATGTACTCATTACACACTTTAAAAATGTAGTCATATGAAAACAGGAGATTTCCCTGACAAGCTTAAACCTGCTTGCTTATCATTCAACTTCCCTTTCATTTTGTCTTTTCCTTCATTTCCTGACATTTTTACTATACATTTTGGGCATTTATACTATAAATTTTTGTTTTCCTGATGTCCTACCAGTTTTGCTTTATCCCTCTCGGTAAGATTCCAAATGTTATTGAGCATTACATTGTTCTTTACTAAGAAAGCCACAGGGATAGGACTATGTCAAATTGATGGAAGCCAGAAACCACTATAGTCTACTCACCGTGCTACAAAACCAAGAGCATATTACGATTCACTGCTGCATGTCCTTTCTTAAACATGTAATCCCAATTACTGAGACAGTCCTCACAGCTGCAGTGGCAGTACTTACATGATCACGGACTCTCCTCAAGGGAGGAAAATTCAGATGACTTGTCTAAAGAAGAGATTCTCTGCAGAATCCAGGCTGGGGAGACTCATACTGCAACTCAAACTTTTGTGTGTGTGTGTGTGTGTGTGCACCAGATCAAATCTGGCCTTGGTAATAGTGAGAAATCATTACCATCTGAATTCTAATCCATGGCATATGTAATCAAGGCTGGGTGGTCTCTCAACTTCTAGGAGAGCAAACCTCATCTCATAAACCATCACTGCAGGTGGCACTTAAAATGAAGGTCTCTAGGCTCAGCAGTGTAAATCCAGCACTTTTTACCACTGTTGAATTCACACAGCATCTTTAGGAAAGAAAATACAAAGTCAGTTAGCTTTGTATTTTCTGACCCCTGGAAATTTCCACTAGATCTTTATCATAATTATTTAGAGGAAGTCAAAACCCCCACATTTTAGGAGCACATTTTTTTAAGTGATATAAACTGTAAATATTGGAGTGGACCTCAGTGAGATGACCCTAGACATTCAGGCTACCAGTCATGGGCCCCAAAGTGAAGATCAGTTCCAAAGATGCCATCTGTGTTTAAGACACACATACAAATAGATTCAATTTTATATAACACAACAAATCAGGATTGATTAGACACCTTCTATGCAAAGATTAACAGGTAATTCCACATCTTTCAGCATATTGGATGTAATGGATGGAGTTGACTACTAGTTTTGGAGACATTCAAACTATTTTAATCAACCTGAACTGGGCACCACATCAGTTTACAAAATGAGCCTTAATCTGTGTCTGTTTACATGCTTTTATTGCTTTACATTGCAGAACAGTTACTCGTGGCCATCATCTTTCTGATTCCAAGAACCTCTCAAACCTGGTCCACTCTGCTAGGGCAACAGCTAGCAGACATCCTTCAGCTGGCATCTCATGCATGGAATTTGGATGGAAAATTGTAGCTAGCCCAAAGGAAAGGCAACCAAAGCCAAAACGTCATTGCCCATGGTGGGAGGCCTGGAAGGACAGCACCTCTGACAACCTGCTCAGTGAGATTGATAGCTCAGTGACAGGCATATGCAGCAACATTTGCCATCCTTGGGAAGCAAAGTAGGTAAGGCTGTTTCTGCATGAAGAAGAAACATGTCTCCTCTTGGCTAAAAATAGCCAGGCTCTCTTCTGAACCAAGTTTTTGACATGAGGCAGCTGTGATAGGGGAGCTGCTGTTTACATATAAAAGTGATGCTGATGAACAGAGAAGATACCGTTGTAGTTCAGTGATCAGCAGGTACTGTTTTTACCATTTGCTTCCAGTGTATTTTGAATTATTCTTTTTCAAAAGCATCTAGAATTTAAGAGCCATGTATTTATATATAATAAATCAAAACAAGTGAGGAAATGACAGAATAAGGAACTGAAGACTTTCAATTATATGTTGCATTTTAAAATTACAAGAGCACAAACGCACAAAGGCTTAAAGGCCTCCATCCAACAAAACGCTTACATGTATACTTCATTTTAAGTCTCCCTCCAGTCACGCTTTGCTGGATCGAGGCATAACAACAGTAAACTTCTAGGCCAAATTCTGGACTGAATTCAACAGATGCAGATGTCTTTAAAAGGAAACAATATGTGCATGTAGAAAGCACATCTCTAGACACGCATGCCTGATCACTTGCACTCATGTTCTGAAGTCATCAAATGCATGAACATTTGCTTCCCCAGAATCAGAAATGCTTCCCTTATTCAACACAGAGCCACAAAGGTGCTTTTCTCTGCCCAGAAGACCTCACAGTCTGAACCTGACAGTTGAGTAGCAGGTAAACCTTGGGAAGGGATGAGAGCGGAGGGGAGCTGGAGGAACAGGCTCACACGGTTATTCATTATAGACATGTGCATTTTGTGGTTGCCAAGTTTTTAAGTTTTAAATATAGAAGTTTACTTTTATGTAGAAGTAATAATTATTAACAGGACACAAATCTTAGGGGGCTCTACAGATCGTTTTGACAATCCAGAGCGAGTGGGAGTTTTGCCACTCATTTCAATAGTCAGGCTTGTTATGCCGAGCCTCTGCTTTAACCCACATGTTGCCGGAAGAGAGTGAGCACAAGTCTTCATGGCCAACAGGTCCGTCCTGGCATGTACAGCTTGGGAACTCGGCTGCAAACCTCTGCTGATGCCCTGTTGTCAGGAGGACAACTTGCCATTCATCACACATCTGTAACCAGCAGCGTGCCAAGCAGCGACAAACCCCTCTCCAGCCTTTCCTGGTAACCAGCCCTCCTGATTAACCTTGCCACCATCCAGAAGCCAAGCCAGAGGCTCTGAGAGACACAGAGTTGCTCCAGGATACCTCACCTACGATTTTGCAGCACTGCTTTGAGACAAAAGGCCCGTGGGAACACAGGGATATAGGATGGGTAGGTAGGAAGGGCCTGTGCTCTGCCCCGCTCCCACACGCCCCAAGCACTGCTACTGCTGCATGCCCTTGGCTTGTGCTGAGACAGGATCTAAAGCTGTCAGACAGCAGCCCCCCTATTAACTTTCAGTTTTGAAACAGCTGAGAAGTGAAGGCTTTGAGGGAATCTGGGTCCGATTTTTATTTTGAGATAAACTGCCAGGGAAATAAATCACACAATAATGATTTTTCAGTAATTTTTATAGGGGAACTGACAACTCTGTGGTGACTCAGTACTCACAGGGTACCCTACAATATTGTGTAAGTAATTTCATCCTCGATTGACAGAATTCAGGGGATCTGGGCTTTGTTCCTTTAGCCCTTTGGAGGTCCTTCAGCATGAGATGGAAAGACAGTAGCAGTGGACAGACTGACACTCCTGTTGCAGTAAGCGCTTTTAAGGAATCATGCAAAGTTAGATGGAGTTAATATTTCTCTAATATACCAGAACTTGAACCCCACCTAAGATACATACAAGTCACTTATTTCAGAGGTAGAACCAACCTTGAAAAAGTCACTGGTAAAGTTGGAGTAATGCATGGGTTGGCCATGCTCTTGCCCAGAGTCAGTAGACCTCTTGGGGAGGAAGCAAGCTTTCCAGAAAGATGATTGCAAAATGCCCGTGTAGGACTAGCAAAGATTTCAGTACCCTAAAGAGAGGGGGCTTGGGTTTGTTTTTTGGGGTTGTAGGGGTCTTTTTAACCTTATTTGTCAAAGAAACCCTCATGTTAAGGTGAAAGATGAGGCTATGACACCCCTCTGATCAGAGGCACAGGCTCCGAGTAAAGCACTGGCAGTAGTTCAGTGACTTCAGCCTGGCTCCACACTGTCTGGAAGGTCCATTCATAGGAAAGTTAATGCAGTATCTTGGCCTGAATTACCTCCTTTTTATCACTACCTCCATGCTATTTAGATATAGATTTTCTTAGTTAAATGTACTTGTTAAATTTTAATGCTCTTTTGAAACACTGATGAATTCAAATAACACTATGCAGCTGGCCAGGTCCAAAGTCACACAGCAGGCGCAGAGCTGTACTCCAGTCATGCTGAAGTGGTTTAGCTACAGCAGAGGATCTTTTTATTTTCACTACAGGTGTGATGTAATAGCCAACCAGGTAATAAGCTGTAACTAGTTAGCACTGTCCCATTTTGTTCTTACATAATGCTGTAGTAAGCCATGGTTGAAGCATATCTTCCCTCAATGTCACAGTCACACCGTGAGCCCACCGAGGCCAGACTCCAGTACCTATAACACACAGCTGTCTGCACCAGAAAGACATGCCCTTGTCCAGGGCACGACCCAGGCAGACAGTCACTGTCCCTCTTGCAAAGGAAAGGCTGAAGGCAGCCACCTCTGAGCACCTGCAGAATGCACTGGCAGTGCTGCACAGATTCAAAGGTTTGAGAAAATTAACTCTCACTGTAGCAGTTACAGGAGCAACTGGGTATTATTTAGGAATGAGGGGGAATAAATACTGAATTCTTTAATTGCAAGCATTCTTTTGGTGAGGACAATGCTTTTATTATGCACCTAAACCCCTACAACAAACAAGGAACTAGTAGTTGCCTCTTACATTCACAAGACAGCACCAAATATTTGCTGAAGTTTTGCTGCCATGGGCAAGGAAGTACTGTACAAGTCTGGAGATATTAAGGCAAGAAAGGACTATTGGATCTTCTATCCCAACTTAACAAAAGCTACCAGACCACAAAAATAGCCTTACATCAAGCTCAATACTTTAATTAATAGCTTCTACATAAAGAACATAGTTCAAAGTCATCTTGTGATGGGCTGAAGACACCCACACAGGTAAACCTGCTGCAGAGCCCAGCAGAGAGTTCCATGGGTGCTTTGAAACCGCTGCTTTATTTCCAACTTGAGCTTCAGCTCTGAGACACTGATTCTGCTGACGCATTTCCCTGCTAGGTGAGAGCTCTCCAGTACCCTGTATTTTTCTTCCCATGACTCTGCTTATACATTATAATTGAGTCACTTCTTAATCTTCTTTTTATAATGAAATATAGAATAACATGGCCTGTGGCCCTTAGAGCATAGGCAGGTTTCCAGAAGAGTTGATGGAGTAGAGGAAGTCTTAACTTGCCTAGTTACAGTGCAGTATCAGTCATCAGCTCCCTTTCCAAACTTGCCAGCAGCTTTTGATTCCTTTTGGGAAAAGCTGCATACCCACACTATAAAGTCAGAAAGCACACATCAATTTGGATAGCCCTTGGTCTCTCAGCCTGGTGTTGTAAACATGAGTGCTATTCATGACTAAACCAATTTGGAATTGCACAGTAGGTACAAATTTGTATCTTGTCTAAATACAAAGCTCTAGTGCTACTTCTAGCAGCAGCTTTTGTTTCACTGAAGTCTTTTCATAGAAATCTGAACTAATCTTACACTGATTTGAGAAAGCCCTTTGCAGATCACAGCATCATTACCAATTGTTTGCAAGGGCTCACAGTGATTGTTGCCAACACCACCACCAGTGGAAGAGGAGGACATGGGCTTCTCCCCAAACCAGCATCTCTTGGAGGGACTGCCTGGATCTCTGGCACAGCTATTTCCTGGACATGAGAGCCAGTGTGGTTTGGTGGGTGACTAGGACAAGCACTGGTGTATGATCTTGTTATCAGAGAAGGAATGAGCGCAGAAGAGCAAGTTGCACCCTTAACAGCATCCCCAGAGCTGTGCCCCCGACACCCTTCCCAGCACCCAGCTGCTGCTGGGGCAGCTCCCAGGCTGCCTTTTGCCAGCCAGCCCCTTGCACAGCAACCTGCTCCCTGCCAGAGCCACAGGACCGTTACTCACATCCACCTCCTGACCAGGCCTCCAGCCCCTAACAAAATACCCAACAGCTCCACACAAAAGCAGTTCTCGCCCCATCCCACCTCCCTTCCCATTTCACAGCTCTCCCTGCTCAGCACCTGAGACCCATTCCCCTGAAATCTCGTGGGGGAGGCTTCCTGGTCCTTTTGCCCTCATGCCTGGCCTGCAGCAGCCCTGTACAGGGCCACGCAGCAGCAACATGGCTGAAGCACCCACAGTCAGGGTTTGTCAGAGGAAAACACTCCTCGGTTCCCTGACACACAGCACAACCGCAGGCACCAACAGCAGCACAGATCCCATCAGCACTTCCCTGCCTGGCACTGAACCCACATCTATTAGTTATGGATACCCCCTTTTAAAATTAGATGAGTACAAATTAGAAAATACATGTCCTTAAATCCAGAAGTGCAAAAAAGGGGTTATAAACACCCCAATTCGTTCTTTTAAGTGACCTGGATAATTATGGAAGCTGTAAGAGTTGCAATTTAAAAAGATTTTCAAAACACATCATCGTTCAAAAGACATCAGTACAAGGTCATCTATGACCCCTGCATTGTGTGGGTTTTTCTGATAGCATAGATAGACCTAAAGGAAGATGACAGCTGCCCTCCGATAATTATCAAGTAGGAAGCTGAAAGCCACCCAAAATATCAATATCAAAGTAGACTCAAATGGAACCAGCATAAAGATAAGCATTACGCTTAAATCTCTACAAGATGCTGCTTCTGAGCATAAAGGAAGATGCTGATTTTTAATGCAGACACAATACATCTCTAATTATTATATACTACAATTATTATAGCAGCATATGCAAATCCTGTACATTGCAGTATGAGACTAGACTGCTCACGCAGACAACTACTTTGTGCGGTCATGGTAATCACAGTGCAGGCAGGGGAGAAAGCTGCTCATGCACATCGTCTCCCCACGTTTGGGAGCCCCCGCAGATCCCCCTTTCTGCCCTATTAGCTGTGTGCCCATCAACCTCACATCAGAGCGGCATTTATATCATTGGAAATCAGGAACGTCAGTTCTAATGCTAAGGGACAAGTCCCATTGTCTTCTGGCATATCACATTGTCTTTGAAATGACTTGTCCTAGATTTTTAGATTAAAAATAACGAGTATATAATTCATATATACCACATAAATTTTATATTAAAAAAACTTAAAACCATACCTACAGTACTTTAGTACCTGACTTGTATATTTATGTGACTATTGTTAGAAGTGACTAATTGGGTTTGATTAGCTTCATCATTAATATTCTGTCCATAATTTAACATGCTTCAATAAAATACCCTAAAGCAGTATAATGATTAGATTTCAGGAATATGTGTTTTGCAATTAAGTTGCTCTTGATTTTGATATGCAGATTAAGAAATGGTGGTCTCATTTAAAAAAAACTGCCCTTATTAACTCAGCAGTATACTCTGAAGATTAGGTAAGAAATCCAAGATTTTCTCTTTGTATATGCTAGTTAAAATGTATTTCAATCAAGCATATGTGGGCAAATCAGATTTGATTAGTTTAAGTTCACAGTCATTCTATCTAAATGAATAATGTGTCACCTAACATTGCAAAAATTTGATTAATAGTTTATCAGTTAATTAAAAATGGGGTTTAATTTTTCTTTTTTAGGAAAATGCAAGGTAGATATTCCTTGTCTTCATCATAAATGCAAATTATTTCAGCTTGAATCTATTGTTCCTTGCTCACTTCTTAGCCAACTGGCAAGAAAATAAAGCTTTTAAAACGATCTCTTTTAGCGAGAAGTAGTAAAACTTTGTTTGCTTACACATATGGCTGCCAGTTGTCTGAGTGGGATGATCCACACACATCTTTATTCCCCCTGAGCCTCCATGGGGACTTGTTGGAGAAGGCCTCAGACCATCTTGGCTGTGTCCCAGAGCCAGCCCAGGAGGATTCTGCAAGTGAAGAGGCCGAACATGACCCACCATGGGATTCAGGAAGAAGAGATGCCGTCAGCTCCAGACAGGATGAGCAAGAACCTCACAGGGCAGCCCTGGCCAGCCCAGGAGCTGAGCATGGTAGTGGCTGGCAGTCCTCTACATCTCTGTTGTCAGCTAGGGTGCCAAGCCCCTCTCCCTGCAGTGGCTCCTCAGGACCATCAGCCCATCACTAGCTGAGGAGTACAGGGGCAGGATGGTGGGTGGGAGCCCCAGCCAAGGGCTCCTGAGAGGAGGCAGCTGCCACCCAGGTCAGCTGGCTGAGCACAGCTGCTGTAGGCTTGTGCCTTCTACACACATAATTTTACTTATATGTACACACACAGCCACAGGAGAAGCCCTTTATCCTGCTCAGCCAGGAAGGGGAGAGGACACAGCTGCCAACAGCGCTTTCTGCTTCTCATCTGGGTAGGTGTATATGTACAGACATATGTGTATAGCTATGTGTGTGTGAAACATGTGTTGTGCTCTGCCTGCTGATGCCTACTGAGAACACGCACCTTCAGCCTCACTGCTGGTTAGGGCTGGGAGCATACAGCTGCAGCAGCCTCACCTCTCAGGCTGTCACATGATGATGGACGAAATCGTATCCATCAGGATCATACAGAACAACTTGGGAAGAAACGGGTTGGGGGGGTCCTCCATCTAAAGTGCTTAGAAAGTTATTTACCAGCATCAACATTAAATGAATGATGGGACTACAAAAGTCGCATAGAAAGTCTGGCAAAACTGCGGTTTCCTTTGAGACCTCAGCTGAGTTACTTGGTCCAGCCACATCATGTAGTTTTAATTATATTCTCCCATATTACACTTTCTACAGGATTTTACATTATCCAGTGCACAGCATGAAGAGTGCTCTCTGAATCAGAGAGCATGAAACATACATCAACACGTGACATTATCCAAGTACAGTTTAAGATGCTTAACAGAGCCCCCTGTAAAGATGCTCTTACTGGTCCCCGTTACACCCGAGGGAAGAGCACCATGACTTTAGCAAGGAACATCGGACAGCAGCTACCAAGAAAATTTGCCTGCTTTTGTTTCAAGTCTGTTCCTTTATTTCTGCATTTGAATTTTAATGTTAAAAGCTGTCCAGACTATTAAAAATACCTACTCCAGAACAGCTGGCCAAGATCCTCATGCACCTGAGTTTGTTCCTCCTCACCTCTGGCACTGCCCTCCCTGCAGCTCATACATGCTGCCTCCAGCACTTTGAGTATCCAGACCATCCCACCCTTTTTTTCCTTTCACCTAAAGATTTTAACATCCCATCCTTTTCTATCTCTGCAAACCAAACCCCCCACTATAGCCCTTATAATTGACTTTTTGGATCCCTTGTCACCTATGCTTCCCATAGTTTATTTTTCTGCATAAGGCAGCCTCCCAGAACTGATCGAGAAGACTATTATCCTTTCTTCTGTCTATAGCCACTACCACTGCCACATCAGGAAGAAATCAGCTACTTAATTACAGCATACAAGACATAAAATGCCAATTTCACCTCCTATTTATAATGATCACTTAATTCTGCAGGCATCCCACAAAGACCAGGATCTGCATGCTGGTCCCTTGTATTTTCATATTGTTGTTAATAATCTGAGCATGAGGGGAGTGAAAAGCAGAGATCATATTTGCTGCTGTACAGCTCTACACTAGATACTGTAGCTGTGGGACAACAGCCCTGTTTGGCAGCAACTAAATATGTCTGTATTAACGACACTGTGCAAAGCCTTCTGACTTTATAGGCCATCTTTTGGATTTTGGGGAAAGCAAAAAGGAAAAGAAAAGCATTTTTTGTTATCTATTGGATAAAAATGGAGGAACACAGTTAATAGTAATTAAATAAAAAAATCCCCAACTGCAAGTGAAAACACAACTACAGTGACATGCACACAGATTGCATTGAGAGGGCTGTGAGTAACTGAGTAACAGAGCCATCAGGAAACACAGTTCCCATCAGTGGAAGCTGGGAGTACTCAGACTTCTAAAAATCAGGCCCATAAAGACTAACACCTAGATAACTGTGTCCTAAGACAGAAACTAATTGGTCATGGATAATAATATAGCGTGCTTGCCCTCCACCATTAATATGTGGCTATATTCATATATCATGGCTTGGTAACATGGTATGACTGGGATCTATATCAAATGATTATGTCAATGGCCCATTAAGCAAATAGTATATTAAACCAGTAGAAGAGCATGGAGTGTTTGCTCCATAAATGGGTATATAACTGCAGGTTTAGGATTTAACTAGACTCCCCAATAAATGAAATACTATATAAGCTGCAGGTTAGCAACAAATTTGCTCTACCTCGTTGGTTTCTGTGTAGAACCAGACACAAGGAGGTATTTTCTATCCTAAGATTTGCACTGTAGCAAATTAATATAAAATATTTTCCTATGAAAAGCCATACAAATATGACCATTCAATTCCCTTCTAACAGAAATGTTCCATTAACATTTCTGATAGAGGTCATCAATTCTTCTTCACATTGTTTTCGTCATGTCCAGCAGTTACCTGTAACACTGAGGACACCAAACATGCCTTGCTTGCTTTTTTTCCCCACCAATGTTTGTATTCAGCTTGCCACAGACGTTTAGTGATGATGAAAGTCCCTGGCCAGGAGTCCTGCATCCTGGAAAAAGGGCACACCTCCCTTTCCTGCGGTGTCTGATGTTGAAAGGCAATTACCCAGGTGAAAGAGGCTGGACTTCTGTGCCCACTGCCCCTGCAGCCTTGCTCTGAGGACTTCCAAAAAGAAGGAAAAGAATCCAATAAATTCAAGTTGTGATGTGGATAGTGATCCACTGAGGAATGTATTAAAACTGCAATGCCTGCACAGGTCACCAATCACCTTCATCCAGCACTGGTCCCCAGCTGCCAGCAGCTGGACTAGAATGGGTGTCAAGGTGAGGGGAAGTCACAGAAAAAGCCACTATGGGGAAGTCACAGAAAAAGCCACTTCCCTGCAGCACCAAGCTCAGCCTCTGGGTACAACATCAGCTCTCAAGCTGCCCAGCTGCGTGGATTTCGCTGCATGGTCTCTGCCAGTGACCCCCACACTCACCTGGCTGCTCCCTGTGGCTTTCAGATGGACCCTCACAAGAGGCTGGTTGACTCCATACCCCCTGAGCCTTCCAGCCCTCACCCTCTGCAAGGGAAACTCCTCCTACCCTATAAAGAAAGCCCAGAACCATTTTGCAAACAAGCATAAAGACATTAAACCAAGCAAAGCTCTCAGCACATCCCTGTGTGCCAACCCAGCAGAGCACAGGGCTGGTGCCCTTCAGCAGGCAGCTAAGCCATAGCAGCAGTGGCTCCCCAGCCAGCGCCCACCCAACCTGCCCATCCTACATACACTATCAAGCATCACCTTTGTGTGCATCCCTCAGCAGACTAGTGTAAATAAAAGCCATGTGGGACTGACAGACACTATTCCTCTGTAACAAAGACTTCAAAAAACTGACATGGAGAGGAGAGGCAGAATCCAAGGTTCAGCCCAGTTGTTATAAACTAAAGAGGAATTAAAGAAAATAAACTACCAAGTCATTTGGTACAAATTGTACCTGGGGGCTGGGGCTGCTTCTGCTCCCACTGCCTCAGCCAAGGAGGGGCAGAGCTGTGGGGAGCACAGCCCCAACCTCCCAGGCTTTTAGCCTGGTTCAGACACCAAGTCCCAGTTTCAGCCAGCACAGCCACAAGCTCATGCCTGGCCAAGATGCCGGCAGGCTGGCCCTGACCATTGCCTCCTCAACAGCAGCTTGCCTTGCCACTGCTCCCAGCCTCGCAGCAAGCTGCTGGTATTCCCAACTCACAGGTTTCCACACATCCATCATCTGTGCTGGCTGCTGGCTTTTTGCACACCTCTGCTGAAGCTCCCCCCACCTGTTGCTTGCTCCCCACCTGGGACATTCCCAGGCTCACTCCTGCCAGCATACACAAGTTACTGCTGCTCTGGTTCTCACACGTTGAGCACAAACTTCTCCCATCCACACACACTGTCTGTTCACCAGCACACAGGCCTGGTGACAGTGTCCCTCCTCATTCCCAGAGCAGTTAGTGGGTTGGGGCTCAGTCTGAGACGCTGCATGTTCAGCTTTCTGGCCTCTGTGAAGGGAGCATGAAGCAGTTTCAGACACTTCTGTTCACTGTGCACAAAGAGTAAAGCGCTTCAAAAGATGCAAGTTAGTGAAAAATCAGTGTGGTGTCTTGCCTCACGCCTGCCAATATCATTTAAAAAAATCAATAGATTGCAATTTGCATTAATTTTAATAAATTTGCATAAACTCAGGCAGATACATTAGAAGCTTTGTCCCTAACAGTTTTGGAGTTACACAGGAGCAGAAGGCTAGCATCAAGAGCTCATTGCCAGCAGCTGCCCAGAGGTGGTGGCTGAAGTGGGCAGGTATTCCTCTCTGTACACGGTGCGACCCAGGCGGGCAGTGCTCAGAGAAGAGCTGGCACATCCCTGGCTACAGCCCAGCCCGTGGGTGTGCGGGTGGTCAAAGCACCACACACTCTGGGTAGCCAGAAGTGTACCTTTGTACGCAGAGAAGTAACCCAGTCATTTGGGGATAGGACAAGAGACTCAACTTGTTTCACCCCTGCAGCCAAGATCTCAGGCTCAGACTTTTAGACATTTTTAGACTGTAGTTACTGTTTCTACCCCCACATTCTGGAGCCCAGCATTAGCTCCCTGAGGTGCTGACCAGCTTCATGCTGCCTGTGGCAGTCACTGGACAGTAGCTAGTTCAGGCACATGCAGAAATGTGGTTTGACATCCAAAAAACATTTAGATTGGTTAGCCTGCACAGATCTGTCTTCCCAAATCCATAACTGATTTGGTATAAGTTTTGCTGCAGAACTCTGAAAGGGCTTTAAAAGCACCAGCTTTCCTGGCTCTCAGTTGTTTTCTTCAGCCAGAGACACATTCCCTCAGCCTGTGGGTTGCACATGAGGGTGGTGAAACCCTGGCACAGGCTGCCCAGAGATGCTGTGGATGCCCCCTCCCTGTCAGGGTTCAAGGCCAGGTTGGATGGGCAACCTGGGCTGGTGGAAGGTGTCCCTGCCCATGGCAGCAGGGTGGGACCAGATGGGCTTTGAGGTCCTTTCCAACCCAAACTAGTCTGTGGTTTAACCTGCTACACAGCAGGGCCACCCCTGCAGGAGGGACCATCCCACTGGTACAAGGCATCACACAAAGCCAAGGACCAGGGAAAAATCAAGCAGACAGGACAGCACAGCATTGGCAGGGAAAGCCATGAGCTCCTTATCCACATCCTGATGTCAGCAGTTTACGGCTCAGCCCTTCAGCAAAGCAGACAGACCACTGTGCCATCCCCCATAAGCACCCATGTCTCTTGCCTCTCAGCCCAGGAAGTCTGCACAGAAACACAACTTCTGTGAGGGTTTTAAGAGGTGTTTGTTCTGCAAAGCTGATGTAGGTGACAGACAGGCGTAGTGCAGCACCCTCAAACCTCACCAGGCAACCACAAGCAGCAAGCCACCATGCCAGAGCCCCTGCTAAGGCTGAAGGGGGAAGAAAAATATTGCTGCTTATAGGCCTAAAACCAGAAATATGATCATAAAAATGAAGCAACTACTCTTCTCAAAGTGTGTAAAATACCACAGAGAAAAAATCTGCACTTGGCTGAAATGTAACAAAAATCTCACAAATGCCAAGGCCTTCAACACTGCAGCTAGACCAAAGAGGAGCAATGCATTGGAAAAAATTATTTCAAATCAGTTTGGAAAAGCTGATTTCTGACATTTAACTCAGAGCTCTCAATTTTTCCCCCCATAGGAGCTTACACAAAAATGACAAAGAAGGAAAAAATATATAAAAAGCCAAGAAATAATGACTTTTTAATCTTTGATGATATCTACTCAGAGGGTAACTATCTGTGAGGATTGCAAAATTTAACCTATCATTTCCATAGTGACAACAGAATTTATAGATTAAAGATTTATAGATTTTAAACATTTGGAACAAAACCATCTGGCTCTGTGATAGCCAGACCCAGACTCAGAGCTAGAGCTCTTCTCACTGAACAAAAGCCAAACCTCAAGTCGTCAACAGCATCTGGCTATGATAAAGCCTTGCTCCAACACCAACGATTCAGAGATGCTAAATTAGCAGGATGAGCCCGAGAAGCTGAGCTGCATGAAGGTGGAGACATGGTAGGTGTCCTGAGAAGGCTGGGAAGGTACTGAGCATGCTCCTCGTTGGGTCAAGAGGAGGATGATTAAAGCTGGGTAGACACAAACTAGATTTTTCGACGCTCTCACAGGGGTCAGAGGTTCTCTGGGTACTTCCAGATGCTTCCAGCTGGGAGGAAGCAGCTGGTGGAATGGTACCAACACAGCACCCAGCTCCACTTCTCCAGGGAAACTGCCTCCACATCCCCTGGCAACCCCAGCCAAGGCTGGGGACCCACCTCACCCCGCTGCCAAGCCTCAGCAGAGAAATGGGGTCTCCAGGGTGGTCAGAGGCTTGTTGCCCTATCCAGCCACAGGCCCCTTGCACCACCCATTTTGAAGCCACTTCTGTTCCTCAGTGGTAAGGTAGGAATAAGAAGCTCGAGACAAACCCCTGACATTTTACAACTGCATTTTCACTAACAAATGCAGACGACACATTTATTGACATTGTAACAACTCCTCCAGGACAACAACATTTTTTAAAAAATGGAGGAGGAGAGATAAATCTCCCATAGATATTGCAATGAATCTTACACTGACATCCTAACAGCTCTGATTCAATCCTTGAATAGGGAAGAGCTCATTAAAAACTATCTTCCCCAGTCGCTGCATGGGGCCGATGGCTCCTCCAGCCCAGCCCCAGCGACTCCCCCGTGCAGCTGGTGATGCCAGACAGGAACAATTTATGGTTTCATGAATTTGATGAAGTGACATATACACTCAGATTAGCGTGTTTGTAAGAATTGTAAAGGTTTTGGGCCCAGATTTTGTGAACTGCAAGTTTAATTGGCCTACGATTACTATGACTGCATATGCAAATTAGATCAGAGCAATTTCACATGTAAATGGCCATAAATTGGGCACGCCAGGCCCGCCACGGACTTGCTGCTGCTCTGCCTGCCTGGCACACGAGCCAGCCCCAAACTCTGTACACCTGCATCTCTCTGGTGCTCCCCTGGGATCCCATCTACGCAGCAATCGCCTCGTGTCACGATCAGAACTGCCGACTGCTGCCAAGGGCGGCGAGAGCCTGAGCACGGAGCCACGGGCCGTCAGGAACATGGGAGGAGAGAGGAAGGGGCTGAGACCCAGAGAAGGCAAGCCAGGGCCTCTTCTGCCAGGGGGCCACCTCTCACCAGGTGAGACCCTAACCCAGACTCTGCCAAGGGCTCACTTGCACTGGGAACTCACTGGCAACTAGGAGAAAGCTTTATCCTGAAGATTTTCTTATAGGAATGGGATTTTCACAACTCTTTCAGACTTTATCACCTTTCCCCCAGGACTGCCCTTCTCTCTTGGGTCTTTCTTCAAGACAAGAAGCTCCCACAGTTAAGGGGAACCCCAAGCTGTATGTGTGGAAGTTGAGACTGGGCCCTCAGTTTGAAGGTGGTTCAGTAGATTTGAACCCAGACTGGTGTAATTCCATCCAGGGCCTGAAGTTTTTGGTGACTGGGGCATGGGTGCAGTGCAGGACAGCACCTCACCTTCCTGCAGAACATCCTCTCACCCTCCCTCCCCACCAGGGTTGCCCATCCTTATGGTGAGGGGCAGATGCTGCATCAGCTCCTGAGGACACTGCAGGAGACCCACCCCAGAGACACCGGCTCTAGACACAACAGCTTCTGCTCCACTGCCCTGAGTATCTCATTTGCACACTGCATTTGTTGTTGCTCTTTTTAATGAAGAAAGACTTCAGATCTTCAGCTGTGGACTTGGAGCTCTTAAAAAAAATTGAAAGGATAAAAGCCTAATATTAATGAAGAAAAACAGAGCTGTGTGAGCCTGAGACAACTAATAACCTGTGCAGAGCTATAAACTGATAAAGATTTGCTGGTAAGAGGTGAAGCACTGAGTTTTTATATAATACGCTCTTAAGGAAGACTCCAGCTTTCAGTCTATCTGAACAAGATGCTTTAGGCTTAGCTTCCTGAAGACTTTTGTGCCATTTATGGACCATTTCTGCATGTAAAACAGGAAATTAGTGCACTAAAAATGACTTATGCACCAAATTAGTCTGTTTTCATACCCACAAAATCCCTAAGCAGCTGTATTTAACTCTGACCCAAGTACTCACCTCAGGGGTGAATTACCTAGAGAAGCTGGAGTCAGATGGAGAAGCATTCAGAGCTTTAGCAAGCTTGTTTTACACATTCACCCAGAAGTTCATTTTGTGGAAACAAGTGCAGGTTTGGTGCACACTGTGCCATGACCCAGGATGGCAGGAGCCATTCCTGGAGCACCAGATATCCATGGCGTTGCTTTCCTTGGCTGCTTCTGCTATTCTCTTTCCATTTTAGGTAAGCCCAAACCAACTTAAAAATTAATCCAGGGTAGCCAGCCTCTATAAGCTGCATTCGTAACAGCGCTGTGCTTCCCATGCCCTGTGGCTACAGGTCTCACCCAGAGACAGGCACACAGGTCTTGGGGCCCAACATCATCCCACGCCTGACCATAGGGGCTGGTAGGTCCTTCAGAAGTAAAGCTAAACCTGCTCCACATTATCCAACAGCCTCCCAAACTGTGGAACCTTTTCCCACACATTTTCTGGGTATTTTCCAGAAACACAGAGACCTTCTCAGTTTCAGCAGAAAACAACACCCCAGGCTTTGCTGTAGCTGTTGCTCAGCCTTTGGGTGAGGGTTTGGCTTGGGGAGGTCACAGGTGGGAGCTGGAACAGGAATTTCCTTCTTTTGTTCCCTGTAACTCAGTGTAGTCACCTCTGTTTACATCTGCAAGCTGGGCTCAGCAAAAGCACCCTGCACGGATGAAATCTACAAGTACATAATAAATAAATAATAACAATAACGGTTTGTGTTAATATAGCACCTCTAATCCAATTATCTGAAAGCTCTTTGCAAATACTAATTAATTAAGGCTTGCAACACCCCTGTGACGTAGGTTATTATGATCCCCACTTTACACATGATAAACGGGAGTCACCAGGACACTGCTTCCCTTGAGCGCAGGGTTAGCAGCACAGTCAGAGTGAACCTCAGCCAGGCAGAGGCCTCAGCCCACACTCCAGCACCAGCTCATGCTTTGCACATGCATCCAGCTGCTTTGGGAAAAGGACATTTTTGGGAAAGAACATCACACTACAGCAGCAGAAGGGTGGGAAGCTTCCCAGCCATGATGACATGCCACCAGAGCCAGCCCCCACACACAGCACCAGGCTCCCCCTCACTCCTTTCCTACCCCAGAGCACCCCTAGCACCCTGCAGACCTAGGCAGAGAAAAGATGAGGTCACACCTTACCTCTCCAGCTGTTAGCACAGTGTGAAGCAATAACTGTTTGCCTTGGGTCTACTCCAAGGCAGAGGTTGCAAAACAAAGAGGTGGAGGGCAAGTGCTCAAGCCCCAAAATGGCTCATGAGCACACAGGACTCTTTTATAGGCCATGTGGTTTCCTCCAGGAGCTGTGAACTTAAGCATCCCCATTAAAATCTGTAATTGATGGCAGGTGGAGCCATTCGTGTTTAGCTAGGAAATGGCCCATCCCTAAGGGGCAGGTGGTTGGGAGCTGGAGGGGGGTCTCTAAGGGCTTCAGCACCAGCTTTGCCCACAGCAGCTGCACAGGGACTCACTAGAAGTCATCTCTCCCGCTATCTTTTATGCATCTCAGCAATTTCAATGGTCACTTTATTCATCAATCCTTTAAAAGAGATTCCAACATCATGAAAACAAAGTATTTTTTAACTTGCATTTTATGGAAAATCTGTTGTTAAAAAGCGGGGCAGTAGCTTCTCACTTTCTGCTGAGAGCTGGCTGGGTTACTTTAGTATCAGGAAAGTCAAGGGAAAGTAACTCTGAAAATGACCCTTTCCTGCTCTCTCCTGACAGGGAAACACATCTGAAGGGCTCTGCTTTCGTTACAACTATTTTACACCCACACTGTTTTTAATTAACTTCTGTTGGCTGGAAGAGCTGCCACAGTTCCCTGGACCAACCGTCCAAGTCAGGGGCACTTTGGGCAGGGGCATAGCTGGAGCCATCCCTCATTTCAACTTACCCAGCACCAATGAAATGCTGTGAAAAAGGAAGTATTTTACATTCCTGTTGTACCTTTTTAGGAACAAGCTGGTTTCCACCCCAGAAGAGCATTGCTGTCAAACCCTTCCCTGCCGCGTGCTGAGCCATGGGATGCTTTACAGTAACGGGGGGGACCACCCTTTCGTCGGCAGTGAAATCCATCCTCCCCGTTTTTAACATCCAAGTAATAAAATTCACACAGCTAAATGAAAGATGTTGTTAATTATTTTACAGACTGGCTGCGAGTTCATCCTCTCCTGTGTTATATACTGGGGTCAGTGCGGTGCCGCAGCCGGTCCCCAGTGTCCCCAGCAGGACTGCGTGTGCGGGGCAGAGAAAGACGGGCAGGTAGGTGCAGTGCTTTAAGTCAAACAAGATAAGGCATGTTTGCCAGTTGATTACTAAACCTAGGAAAGATCAAACGGCTCTAGCAGAGGAGAACTGGGTACAGCAGCTCATAGCAAGTGCTGTGGCTAATTCCAGACCAAAGGGGAAGCAGGATAAGAGGAAATTTATGAGTAAGCTCTTGAAGTAATGAAACGAAAGTAATGCTGATTGGCCTCATTTACAGCAGTTCAAAAGCTGATCGGCATCACTGAAGTAGTGAGGGATCAACTGACAATCATTTCCGCAGCGCGGAGCAGAGCTGACCCGCAGGACACAGCGCGGGGGGTCCAGGCACAGGGAGCCACAGCTGCCAGCCCCCAGTGTCCCCTCCCAGCATCACCCAAACATCCTGCTGGCCCTGCAGGTGCACCAGCCCAGGTTCCTTGGGAAGTGGCGTACGCAGTGCCAAGTGATGACCAGAGCAGCTCACCAGCTAGGGTGTTTTGACTCTTTAAAATGGGGGGACAAAGGGAGAGAGCAGGTGAGTGACTGGAAGTACCTGTCAGGAGGCAAGCACCGTGCATGGAAAGCACCATCCCAGTGCCAAGAGGAGCCTGTGGCCAGCTGGGCTTCGCAGGAGCAGGATGTTGGCTGAGGTCCTGCCAACTGCTTGCCCTGTCTATGGAGCTTGCAGTGCTGCCTGCAGATGTAGCAACCCAGGGTGAACGTGAGCCCTGCGGCACATGGTCAGGGCTGTGCTCAATCACAGGACCCAGTGGATCTCCAGTTACTCTAGACCCTATTTTTAGGATTAAGGACACTTCTCCCCAATGGCTCATAGTGTGCTCACCCAGAAATGGGACAGGGACAGAGCGCGGCACATTTGTTACTAATATACTTTTGCTTTGAGACTGAGCTTGACCCATCTCTGGGTCAGAATTGTGTAGGAATACATTATTTGTGAACATGGAGCCATCTGGAGAACATGTGATTTCACTGAGTTTGGATCAAACTATCTGCCCATAGGTTGCACCAGCGTGCTGATGGAACATGCAGCTTATGGAAATGTTTGTCTCTTCCTGGCTGATGTGCTGTGTTATGACTAATTTTTTGTAGGCCACATTGCATTAAGTCAGGATGTGCAGTGAAAACAACATGCCTGATAAAATCTTATGTGAGACAATGAAATGTAATATATACATTTTGAAACTGTGGGGAGAGAAACGGCCTTTTCTCCATACACATTGCTTCAGGGCCTCATGCAAGCACAAAACCACTGTCCATAAACCTCCATGGCCAACCCCGTTGTGTTTCCAGTAGCCATTCACATACCTGGGGGAGGAGAAGACCATCCCCACCTGGGTGAAAACCTTTGAAATGTTGCATTTGGATGCTAGTTCAGTGCCATGTCTGTCACGTAACCATGAGAATCCACAGCTGCACCAGCTGTTTTACACAGCACGTTGGTTGAGCCTCTCCGAGTCGCTCACAGCCCGTGGGGACCAAAACCCAAACTTTATTTGTGTGGGACACAAGCTCCCCGGAGATGACCGAGGGTCTCCCGGCGCCGGTGCGGGGGCACGGCGGGGCTGGGTGCCTCGGTCAGGGGCAGGCGGAGCTCTCCTCTCCGGGGGCGGGGGCTCAGGGAGCAATTTCCCTCAAGGAAATTGGGTGTGTATATATATATATATATAAAATTATATATATATAATTATTTCGTGGTGATGGGGACGCAGCGTCGGGGGTGCAGCCGCGGGTTTGCGGGGATGGTGTCGAGGATGCGGTGCGGGTGCCGCGGGGAGGATGCGGGAGCAGCCGGGAGGATGCGGGGGCGGTCGCGGAGCCCAACGAGGAGCGGCGGGACTCGTCGGGCGAGGCCCACGAGGTGGCAGCAGACCCTTTGCAATGCGGCGGCCGGGCCGGGCCGGGCGGGCGGCGGGGGCTCCGCCGGGCCGGGGAGCGGAGGCGCTGCCGCCGGCCGAGTCGCTTTCAGACGGCCCGAGGCGGCGGCGGGGCCGGCGGGCCGCGCACACGTCTCCCGGCGAAGCGGTCAGTCTTGCGAGGCCGTAGCTCGGGTCCCCTTGCTGTACGAGGCGCTGTCCCGGCGCCCGGCCACCCCCGCATCCGCGCCCCGCAGCTCGCTGCCGTGCCGTGACACGGTAAGAAACGTCACGTCGCTGAGATCCTCCTTTAAACGCAACCGCAGGAGAAGATTGTCTCTAAAGCAGCGTTATTCCGAGGGACGGACCCTCCGAGGGAGCGGGCTGGGCTGGGCTGGGCTGGGCTGGGCTGGCCAGGGCTGGGAGCGCCCCGCGAGGCTGCCAGCCCCCGGCAGCTGCACCCCGAAGCCCGGCGGAGGCCGTGGCCCTGCTGTGGCGCGGGTCTTCGCCTGCCTCGGTGCGACAGGCAGACGGGTCTTCGCCGATGGGTGAGAGTCGGGGCGCTTCCCGCAAGGTGTAGGACCCATGAGACCCGCGCTAGCGCATTCTCTGGTGCCGCAGACATGGGCCACGCGATGTCACGGCCTGAGCGGGCAGAGGCTCCTGCGGCAGGGTGGGACGAGTGGCGCTGGGCTTAGCTACAGCTACGAGGCACCGCCAGCCATGCAAGCCCGGGCAGGGCACCATCGAAACTCAGCGGCTGGTAACAGCACCTGAGGACCTGCGGGGTGATGGCAGGTGGCCGAAGGAGTTTTTCTTTATAAACGGGAAATGCAAACGTGGAATCGCTGCCCGCACTGATTTCCCCATCCAGAGGTCATGCGGTAATAGAGACTGCTCCACATCTCCTCAATTAAGCAGTCACGATGTGCTGAATGATAAACGAGCACAGAAAGGCCCAGGCTGCAGCTGGGACTGAGTCCCCGGGTAGCTGCACAAGGGCAGCGGGTGCACGCCATGCTGGCAGAGCGCTCCCAGCCCCCGGCTTTGCCAGGGAGTCTCTTCTCCGAAGGGGCCCAGCTTTCTCACTGTAGCCAGCACCTTCTCCTGTGCCACCAGCTGCTGGGAGCCTACAATGCTGGACCAAGCCCACAGGCCCCGGCATCCCACCGTCCCCGCCCTTCACCTCTCCACTCACCACTTCGACTTCAGAAGACTGAGAGGAGATCATATTAATGTTTATAAATATTTCAAGTGTGGGACACAGGGGGAAATGGCCAGCCCCTTTTCTATGGTCTGTGGAGACAGGACAAGGGGCAATGGCTGCAAGTTGGAGCATAGGAAGTTCAGCACCAACATGGGGAAGAACTTTTTCACAGTGAGGGTGACAGAGCCCTGGGACAGGCTGCCCAGGGAGGTGGTGGAGTCTCCTTCTCTGGAGATATTCAAGACCTGCCTGGACAATGACCTGTCCTAGGGAATCTGCTTTGGCAGGGGGTTTGGACCCGATGATCTCTTGAGGTCCCTTCTAACCCCTATGATTCTGTGATTCTGTGGTCCCTGCCACATTTGCATCTCTGGCACACAGACCACTGCCCACTTTAAATGAGTTACAGGGGTTATATGCATACATATGAGAATAAGGTAAAAGTTAATAATTAAAAGTTATGACCTACATCAAGCAAGGCCATGGAGTGTCTGCTACGTTAAATGAGGTGTTTGAGTCCATCATCTTGCTCAGTTTTAGCATTTATTTTTGGGCACAGTGCCATTCTGCTCCCCCTTGTGTGGCCATACACCTTTGTTTAAAAGACTGTAAGGAGCTGAGGAGTGAAAGGAATGAATTCTGAGGTTATTGCTTGGGTGGGCAGGAGTACATGAAAATTCAAAACACCCCAGCAGCCTGTACGATGTAGGCAAACTCTTGGCTGTTCAGGCAACTGATTGTTCAATAAATGCAAATGGACAAAGCGAAGTGTCGCTGAACTTGAGAGATTAAAGTCCTCACAATAGAGGCTTTACAGTGTGAGTCCAGTTTTTTTTTTTTTGCCTGTTTATATAAGTAAAACCCAATTTGAGCAACTGGAGCATCAGCTCTTTACAGTGAAAGGTGAGTTGGCTGCAGCAGCCAATGAGATTGTGTAAGATCCTCTAAAGAAAGTCCAAAATATGTATCCTCGTTTCATTACTAAATGGCGTGAATCTGAGCATAGAATCGATGTGACTTTAATGGTTTCTCCAACCGGTAGCCACACCCCTTGTTAGCAAGAGATCCCACCTGGGAACATTACAAGAAGACATCCCCACTCAGGCCGGGGGTGATGAAACACAACCTAGCAGCTCCAGCACACATCAGGGGATGGAGCTTCGTAATAAAGTATTCAAATAAGCAATTCAGCCCAAAACCTTTCTCTACCTGCTGGGTGTCCAGATTTTGAAACTGGGATGTAAAGATCTGTATATGTCTAAGTGCCAACTTTCCATAAGTAAATACAAAACCAAATGGCAAAAGCTGGTAATTATGGCCCAGTTTGTAGCTGGAAGTCTAACTGGATACTTCAAACCTGTATTTTGGCTTAGTCTAGGAAAACCATCACCATCTAGCATTTCTTTGTGAAGTTGGCACGCCACAGGTAGGAGAGGGAACACGTGGTACCGTAGCTTCTCATTTTTTGCTTCACTAGACTCATTTTTTATTGAATAGCAGAGTAAATATTTAAGCAAAACTAGTGTAAACTGCTGGCAGGTATGCCATGCTAAGTAGCAGTCATTTACTTTTAAATAATTAAAAGTCAATATACAAGCATAGCATTCTTTTTGCAGTGCGGCATACGGCACCACCGCTCTGCCTACGTGTCACTTCAGAGCCTGATTTACTAAAGAAGTGCTTAGCTCAGCTCATTTGGGGGAAAATAAGGAAAAAAAGAAGAGAGGTTTTTAAAAGCCATCCCTCTCTGTTGTGTATGACGGCAGGTATTTTGGCTATGCAGAGCCCAGCCATTTCTGGGTACAGCAGTGCCTGCATTTACTTGTGGGGCTGATAAGGAAAGCCCTGATTTCCTTTGCATTATGCATAGTCAAAGTGTTGGGATGGCTCTGATGGTGTTTAATTAAATATTTGGCAGTGTTTAATTAATTAAATATTTAAACATTAAATACTAAATAGGATGTGATATCTGCTTAGTGGACATTATGTCTCAATAGCCATTAGTCATTAAATAGGACTCAAATTGGCCCTAGAAGACTCCCCTTAGCTAAGCAAGGTCTTAAGTACATGCACTTTTGGATCTTCATTAATAAGTAATAGAGGCCAATTCAGACCGTGTAGCAACACAGAGATCCCGATTAGCAGGAACATTAATGTCTCTGTTTGAGACCAAGCTCTTCAGTCCAGACGGCAGAGGAGATGCTCAGAGCAGAGGGGTGAGACATAGCCCCTCAGGTGACAAGTGGGGCAGCAGCTGGGGCAGGAAGGCAGTGAGAGGGCAGAGCCCCCCTGCAGCCACGGGACACCCGCCATCCCCTTTTCAGGCAAGGATGAGGGCACAGCGCTCAGATGCCTGTGGTCTACCGGCCCTGCGATGTCTTTATAGGACTATTTTGGGTTAACTTCGGGGGATTTAAAATTAATTACAGGGTTTAGCATTTGCACACACTTAGCTCGCTGCAGGAGCCCTGCTCACTCGGTGAGCTGCGTACTGCCGCCACAGTGTAAATGAGAATCAGGCTCTGCACATCCACCCACAGCCAGATCGCCCCAAGCGTCCACCGTGGGCTGAGCCAGCCGAGCGTTCCCCCATGCCAGCGCCCCGAGCCCCGGCTCTGCCCCTCGCACCCGCAGAAGGGCTCACACACTGCCAATGAAGCACGTGCGCAAGCGCCTGGGTGAAGCGAGGTCTATAAAAAAGAGGGGCACTGAAGCTTTTAAGATTTTTCTGTAAGATATTTTTAGCAGGGAAACAACATTTTACAGGCCCTTGTGGTTTTGAATTTGCTGTTTCATTATTCTCTATTCCCTAGGTGCCTACTAGTGGCAAACACTTCATACTTTTCATCTCAGTGATGTTTTCGGCAAGATTTATCATTTTTGCCATTAAACCCAAATACAGTTTGCCATTAAACTCAAGTACATGCTCACAGTTCCCTTCAGCACCATGTCACTGAGCAGTTCCCAAGGGACTCCTGATCCCCAGGGAGGGTGGACGGTCCCAGCACCCACCCTTCCAGCAAGCTGGGGCTTTTCAGGGGCTGATTAACCAGTTGCAATTTAAAGCAACTCTCAGATCCTTTTAATGATGCTAAAAAGTCAAACTAAAGCCCAGCAAGGAGATCCCTAATCAGCTCACGATTCCTTTTCTTTGGGGATCTGCCATAATGAGCCCCATGCCAGCAGCGGGGACTTCCAGAGGGGTAGCAGTGGCCAGCCAGGACCACTGTGTGGGGCTGAGCGTGCTCCTGCCCCACGCTTCTCCCTGGCTTCAGCCTCCATAGATCTTCCATGCCTCCCAGGCTGCATACACGCTGATAATCAGATTGCACTTCTGCCGAGTAGTTTTTACTTGAAATATCATTGAGTTAGCTTTTGAGGGATTTGTGTCTGGTGACATATATATTGGTATTGAAGTCAGAGGTCGCCTATTGCAAAGATCATCTTGAGAGGATGATTATGAAAAAGCCATGCTGGTTAGAAGACCCTATAACTAGATTTGGTCTTCCTCCTTCAGCCTCACATTAGCAACTCCTGGTTTCTCTCTCAGTTTTAGTGATCCAATCTTTCTTCTTCTGAATTTCTCCCTTGGGAGCTTTCTGCCCAGACATTTTAATATATCACGCTACTCTCTGCAGAAATCACTTGCTCAATAAAGAGACTGGATTTTCCTTTAATTGTACCATTAGCCGTGTTCAATAGCAGCCACAATGCCTATACCTACACCTGGTGCAGGCAGGGATGGGCTGGTCTTGGCCCAAAGCCATCCAAGGAGCGGGTCACTCCTTTCTCCTTCACTGCGCACAGCTCGTGGGGCAGCTGGGACTGGCTCTGGAGGGGACAAAGCCGCTGCTGAGAGGAGCGCTCTGCAGAAGGGGTTCCTCCAGCATTTTGCTCCCCACGAACTTCAGCTGCACCTTCTGCACACTTCAAGGCACAGCCCGTGGCAGGATAGGCACTGTTAAACCAAGCACCCCATCAAATATTAAGCAGCACCATCAGTCACCGAATCACCAGGTAACTGCCAACCACACACTTACTTCTTAGCTTTACTGCTTCATGTTGCACACACTATCTGCAGAACACAGAATGAATATCAGAGCCACATATCCTAACGACTCAGCCTGCTCAGCATCCTCTTCCTGCATCACCTTCCCAGCTGGGGCAAGGGGAGCCTGCCCAAGCCCCCAGCTCTGCTCCCCACACTCACCACTCCCCCGGTTATATAGCTCTGCATGCTTGGTGCATGCCATTAAAAGCCTTTTCATTTCCTGACAATTTATAAATATGGATCGGGCCTGAAGGATGAGGGTAAAGCAACTGCTGCTTCTTTTTTTAAAGAAAATTAAACATGACAAACTTAGTTATTCATGCAAACCATCCGCCTGTTATCTCTGATTAGGCAGGATCCAACTGGTGAAACTGAGTGAATGAGTGCATCCATCAGAGTGCGCTGGCAGAGGCAGGAACACCGTGTTTCACCTGCCCCTACCCGCTCGCTTTTGTAGGGGCGCTTCATCGTCCCCATCGTGCGGTGCAGCTTCCAGGTACCGAGAGCACCTATTTCACTACCGCCTCTCTGCTTTGAGGAGATTAATAAGCCTCCAGAGAAGGCAGAAGCAGCCTCATGTGTAGCAGTCTCATGCTTTCAAACATCACTTCATGGGGGTATTTTAAGCTCGCAGGCCAGAACATAGGGCATTTCAGGCACAGAAGCTGGAAGAACCATGCAGCCGTACCCCTTCGCACACCCCGTGCAGAGGAGGTGAAGTGCTCTGCCGAGCCTGGGTGCGCGTGCCTGTGTACGTGTGCCTATGTACGTGCGTGGGACAAGTAAGCAGAGAGAAACTTCACATGCTGAGAAGCGACAGATTTATTTTCACCCATCCACCAACCCGCCCCACAGCAATAGCGAAAACCTGGGATTCATAAACTTGTGAAAGCAAGAAAGATTGTAGCAGACTGCCTGACATCTGCCTTGAGGGCCCCTGCTTGCTTGACTGTCCGAGACACCTCACACACCAGCTCCCCCCACACAGGAACAGAAGCCCCTTTGATGTGGCCCTGGGGAGGAGGCTCCCATGCCTGGGGCAGGTCCCCATGTGAGGCAGCTGCGGTGCTCCACAGCTCCGCTCCTTCAAAGGGCACATTGCACCAAACCACTCACCTCTTTCTTACCCGTGCCAGCCTGTCCACCCAGCAGCTTGCTGGCTGCTTTCACAGGAGAAAAGTCAGGTGAAGGCAAAATCTGAGCACTCTTACCCACAGTAGCTGATGGGGTAAGGACAGCATTTAGGCCATGCATTAACGTGCTGCCTACTGCAGGGCCCCATCACCTCTCCTGGAGTGTAACCGCTTGCAACAGAAACCAAACTGCCACACGTGCTTGTGTGGAGAGGCCCACACTACCCCAGGAGCACACCTGCAACTCTCAGGAATGTTTTTTAATACCTTTTTGTGTTTCTCACAATGCACATATGCACCAGGAAGGGCCAGGCACACTTGTTTAATGTGGCACCCTTGGATCATCTGTGCAAAATTTGCAATTAATTAGTTACAAGTCTTTTCTTCCTCCCAGAAACACTCGTGTTGGGTCAAATGGTACCTCCTGTCCAGACAATGCTCAAGAGGTTGCAGAAGCCCTGTCTCCATCCTCCACTGATCCCACTCATGTTAGTGCAAGCCAGGGACCAGAATTTTAAGCTCTAGACAGCAGCCACCTGCCCTCCAGCGCTGTGCCATGCCAAGGGGTGGTCAGACTAGCCAAGGACTTTCTGGGTGGGCTGGAGGGCAAGGAGGACTTGCTGGAACTTGCAGTCCCTTCTGTGGAACAATATGATGCTTTAGCACCAGGAAGAAGCCACAGCACTCTCTGCACCATGATTTACACTCTGGTTGAGTCAGTGTGACAGCAGGACTACTTAACACTACCCTCCGCCCCCACTGTTACAGAGTTATGACTTTAAACGCCAAATATGAATCAAGAATTTCCTTTCCATTCAAATCCTCCTTCTGCCCTTCTTGTCTGACTCATTTCCAAGCTGCCCACTGACCTTCATGCTAATTGATCATTACTAATAGATAAGGCTAATGCAGCTTTTGAACTGTACTTACTGCATGCTTTACACTTCTTGATTGGCACAGACTGCATTTTTTTTCTCCTGGACTAAGATCATCTGAAATTAAATCAAAAGCCAGTGGACAATACCCTGAGAATGCCACCACATGCTGGAGCGAGCTGCCATGCTGCTACAGGGATCACCTGGAACAGCCACAAAAACCCCATTCCATCGGAGTTGGAGATTTTTCAGGAGGGTGGGTGGGCGAGCAGGGCTCCTCTCTCACACCCCCATGCAGCGTGCTTGGCGTCACACCATGCCCTGTTACCCACACCATCGCTGCTGCCACATCCCCCAGGAAGGCTCCTGGCTTCACTGCTGAGTGTAAGCACTCTCCAGTCACACTTCCCAGAAGGTTGGGGTGCTCCACAGGTGTTAGTTCAGGAAACCCTGCACATCTGGCAAGCTGTCTGCCTTTGGATACCGTGAGCTGCAAAGGATTTAAGTGACTTGTCAGGAGTTACTGGGAGAGCCCGAGGCGCAGCTCAGAACACAGCTGCTGCCCACAGCCCCCTCTGCAGCTATCAGATAATGCCAACCCTCTGCGATGCACTAATACATTTCATACACAAATGGATTATTACTGGAATCTTATAGATAAAGCCATTCATCTTCTGAGGCTCTTGGGAGTCTGAGCAGTTAATACATATCACAGCAGAAAGATACATAAAGCACACGATACAAAGGCACAGCGAGGAGTGTGGATGGAAGTGTGGAAAGGGAGAGAAAAACCAGAGCCGAGAAGTCAACCTGCCCGAGACAGACAGGTCAGTAGGTGTGCATCCAAGTTGACTAAATGAACCAGACCTTCAAGCACTTGCAGGACAGGTCTTCAAAAGCATCAACCTGAGCTAAAAATTTCCAACTCCAATTGCTCAGCCACTGGTTTTCTTAAAAATGTTCCAGCAAGTGATGATGGGCCCTTACTGTTGGACCTGCACGTGCAGGGAAGGAGGGGAGTGGTGGCAGGGGGGCAATAGGTGCTGGTGACTCGGGACCAGCCCGCCCAGCCCCAGCTTTTGCACATCTGCTCCTTTATCCAACCACAGTGACAAAATTAAAAGTAGAAACCCTAATGCCCCACTTTCAGCACTCCAAGAACCCATTTCAGGCAGAATAGAAAATTAATGAGGGAATAAAAGAGGTTGAGTCACACATCTTACATCTCAAATATGCCTCGCACAAACCGGCCGTGATGAATTGTTGTATGAAGTCTGGGTAAGGCTCCTTGCTGGTCAGAATACAGATAAAGCATGTGTGGGCCTCTCACATGTTAAACAGAGCTCGTTAGGGAAAAGATGCTGTTCATCCTTTTAATTCTGACCACATCATTCACTCGTCATCTGATTTAGACCCTGTTTTTCCCTAGACTGGCAGGTGATATGATTGCATTAGCCTGGATACAATCACAGCTCGCACTCTGCTCGACAACCCGGCAGCAGTGACCAGAGCTTTTGTGCCGGTGCAGCTGGGAGAGCCGAGTGCCTGCCCGTGGAGCTCCCACCCCATCAAAACCACACGGCCGGCATAAAAACAAAACCAGGCAACTTTCAGTCCATGAATATACATCTCATTCAGCGCAAAAAGGAGGCTCTCCAGCAGCAATGCCAAACACGCAGATTAATGACAATGCTCTGCCTGTGGAAATGTCCTTGCTGAGTCCAAACACGTTCTCCCGAGATGCCAGATTTTGTAAGTTAGCAAAAATGTTGAGCTGTCTGTTTGCTCTAAACAATTATGTCAGCTCTGCAAGTAAAATATGTTCCCTTGCCTGACCTCCCCATGCTGCTAGGTAGGGCAGCATTTGGCTGTCTCTTGCTTTAACACAGACATCAGGGGACAGCTGGAGAGTTTCCTTTGGGAAAGGGAGGGCAGACCCAGAGAGGGGCGAGGCGGAGGGACCAGGAGCACCGGCAGGCTCTTGCAGCATAGTGCCTTATCCCCTGCTGCATCACAGTGAAGTCCCAATACCCCAACTTGGGTGCAAGCCCCAGTCAGGTGTGGGTTTAAGTCTTAAGTGCCAAGGGAAAAGCGACATGCCTGGGGAAGGCAGCCCTTTAAATAGATGCCTGGTGCCAGGCTTTATTAGAACTACAACCCTAAAGCAGACAAGATGAAGGAGGCTATCAGTGCTGCTCTCACCTCTCCCCCCAAAAGGGGTGTTGCTGCAGAGAGAAATGATTTATCCCAAGCCACGGTGGAAGTTTGTGGCAGAACTGGGAATTGTGGAGGCTCCCCTGGGTGCCCGCCCAGTACATTAAGCACGAGCTCAACCTTCTTCACAGTGGGTCAGAGGCCGGGTCAGGCAGCCTCCACACTGGAACAGCCTGTCAGTGCCCGGCACAGGGCTGCGAGCAGGAAAACACTCACAGTCAGAGCAGAGCAGTAATATTTATACCAGAACTAATGGAGGCAAACTCTGATTGCTTTCGTATGATTTATACCACACACACCACGGCCAAGCTCAGCAAGAGGAGCCCATCCCTCTGCCACCCTCCCAAGGGATGCGCAGCCATGCCATGGGGAGCTACACCAGCACCCCACAGCGATGGGACCAGGCTAGAACCAGCCTGCCACGATACTCACACATGAGCAAAGCATTCACTTGAATTTCCCCCCATTCAATAAAATGACTCACACAAATGTAGTTTACTCTAGGGCTGATACTTGATGTGAGACCTAGCCCAGGAGACACACAGGACTGCTGCTCAGACAAACCTGGGACAGACGGCAACAGCCCTGAGCAAGCTGCAGTGGAAATGAAACTAGAGGGCAACTTAATGCCAGCGCTAGCACACACACTGAGTATTTCACTGCCGTTATCTCCAGAGCCCATCTAGGCAGGCTTCGAGCATGCAGAAGATCAGGTTTGGGAAAGCTGGAAAGGTATGGGTGGTTTGAGTACAGCAGAAGCCAATTTTGAGCAAATGAGGGGAGGGGGAAGAAAAAGAAAAAGGAGTGTTCTCCAGTTTGCTGCTTTGTTGGAGGGACTGAGACACAGCACATCTGGAATCCCCAAGCCATGCAGCTTCTGGACACATGGGTGTCACCTGAGGAATGCTCAGCCTGCTCTGCAGGTCTCTGCTTACACAGAGCTGTCTGCCCTGTAGCACCTTTCAACTACTAATCTGTAGAAGCAGCTTCTCGGGATGCAGCTGCACGTAAGTCTCATGGCTACCTTGGGTCAGCCACAGTAAGAGATGCGTATACAAGCATATGCAGCGGTCATAGAAGGTATTGCCCACATTATAATCATGTAAAGAGAGAACATAAGTGTGCAACAAATCCAAAAGCCATGACACTTTTGCCTCTGTTGTTTCCAGGTCCAAGCTAGCAGCAGGTGAGAGGACAACATAGCTTGCTCTTTCCAATATTCAGATACACTTTAGCATCAAAAAAATGTCTCAGAGTGATCACAGTCCAGGAGAATACATCTAATTCCCTCTAAAATAATTTGGAGCTTCACTGGGTAGAAAATTGCTATTTCTGCTCCAATACCAGAGAATTCAATTTTTAATTCTAGAAGTTTCTGTTATGTACAATTATAATATTCTTTCACATTCACTCTCACTCCTAGCTCAAGCATACTGTTAGCTCTTTAAACTACTGCTGTGCGTTGAGCAGACACAGGTCACTCCGGCTGCAGAGGAGCCCCCATGCTCCTGGACAGGGATCTCCTGGAAAGAGTCCAAAGAACAGCTACAGAGATGATTAAGGGCCTGGAGCATCTCCCCTATGAGGAAAGGCTGAGAAAATTGGGACTGTTCAGCCTTGAGAAGAGAAGACTAAGGGGGGACCTAATTAATGTTTACAATTATCTTAAGCAGGGGATGCAGGGGGAATCGGCCAGCTCCTTTTCAGTGGTCTGTGGAGACAGGACAAGGGGCAATGGCTGCAAGTTGGAGCATAGGAAGTTCCGCACCAACATGGGGAAGAACTTTTTCACAGTGAGGGTGACAGAGCACTGGAATAGGCTGCCCAGGGAGGTGGTGGAGTCTCCTTCTCTGGAGATATTCAAGACCTGTCTGGACACCTATCTGAGTGAAATGTCCTAGGGAGCTGCTTTGGCAGGGGGGTTGGACCCGATGATCTCTCGAGGTCCCTTCCAACCCTTATGATTCTGTGATTCATGCTCAGGCCTCTTGAATCAACTCAGACCAAGTAACAGAGAATATGGTGTCTTTTTTGTATGTCCTCAGACAAACTATCCTATCACTCAATGACTGTTTGGATGCAGTCTTCAGTTGGGTGAGGTTAGAACAGGAAAGTGAGAAATCCTTTCTTCCAGAGTGCAGCTGTTAGGGACTGGTAATGCCCTGTGGCAGCATCATGATCTAAGGACCAAATTCAGTGAGCAGAAAGGCCACATGAGAACCCAGAGCAGAACCTGTGAACAACAATAACCTTTTGCTACTCTGTGTTTGCAGGATTGAGAAATAAAAGGATAAATTCTCACATCCCAAACCAACAAATACAGGACTATCTTTACACAGTATTTAATCTTCCTGTAGAATTAGCCAGCTGATGAAACACCTACCCCATTTCTGAGGAGATAGCTGTTCAAGGGCAACAGTTGGAGATTCAAATCTGCCCTAGTCAGACAAAATGAGAAGATGCAAAACACAGGAGTTCATCCAGACCCACTTCCTAAGGATTAAGGTTTGTAGAGACCCAACTATGATAAATCAGTTGCTTTAATCTGCAGCTGCATTAAGCAGCCTGTCCCCAAACCTTAGTGCCTGCTTTTTCGGTTCTGAGTGGAACATAGCAGTACCTTTGCTGATCAGAGCTGATAACTGCAGTTGGTGGAGTTAGGGGCAAGGTGCACTGACACTGGTGAAAGGTAGGTGCTTAATTCACCGGCCCCACATGGGAGGGTGCTGGGGAAAGGTGGTGTGAAAGCAGAGGAAGCCTGCTGCTCAGGAAGGTTGGAGCACACAGCACAGACAGGCTGCTCTGCAAGCGTCGGGGCTTTAAACACACCCAGTGCATCTCTTCCTCCTTGAGCAGGAACCTTTTCCCCAACACCGATCAAACACAGCCATGGTTCCATGAGCAGGAGAGGCAGGGCTGAGCCAGCCTGCACCCAGAAGTCTGGCAGCAAGCTCCCTGCTGCAGGGACGCCACCCTATCACAATAGGGACCACCTTTGGCATCTGCTCACCAAACTGAGGAGGCTGTATGCAGCAAAACCCTCAAGATCTTCCAACTAAGCTTTTTTGGTATGGCTCAAAACTAACACATGGTCATGGTACAGGCCCATTTGAGGCACTTGCTAGCCAGCAGCTGAGGTGTCTGGGGTGGCCTTGCTTCCTTTGAAGCATGCCTGCTGGCTCTAGGTTTCTATAGTGCTCACTTGTAATTACAGCTCTTTTCAACTTCCCTTTTTTTAATTTAAAGAGATTGAGAGAAATTAAGACACCCTCATCAATCAGATTTACCAAATAAAACCATAGAGGTAGGGCAGCTGCAACAGCACATGTCAAACTCTGCTGCAGACACAAAGGCAAGGCTGCAATTCACAGCTAGGGTACCCAACTTTGTAAGGGTTCAGCAGCTAAGGTAATCCCACTGACACGATCCCAAACCATGTACAGAGATGTCCAACTGAGATCAGTGAGGGCACCCCACGTCAGTCCCATCGACAAGGGCCAGGACTCTGCACCCCATGAAAGGGGGTACCTGTGCCACACTTGCTGCCTGGGCACACTCCTTTGCATCCTGCTATGATGTCCCCACTCAAGGCTCATGAAGAGCTTGGGCATTGTTTGGGTTCTTTCCTTCTCCCAGTGCAACATGCACAGCTGAGCAGCCAGGATGCATATTTGGTCTAAGGAGCTGTGCACTGGTCAGGCTGGACATAAGGTTTGGGTGAGAAAGGGTAATAGTGGCAGAGCTTCTCACTGATTTACGTGGGTCAGTACTTTATCAGCCTTATCAAGTTTTGCCTCACTGAGGCCTGTTGCTGTTGAATGCTATTAGCTGAGCGACAGTGCAGCTAAACCCAAAAGCCAGTAACATTCCCAGATGTTCACCCAAGGATCTTCAGGAGTGGATGAGAGGTGCCCGGAGCAGGAAGGAGCTGGAAACAATGATGAGGAATAGATGTCATGAAAACAGATAAAGTCAGAGGTGGAGCAGTCCTCCCTCTTCTCTCTGTGTTTGCTGTTATGATGTTGTAACCCCCCAAGTGTCACAGCTCTGGCAGAAGCTATGCCGACCACCTCCTGCAGGCCCTGACAGATGCTTATTGCAACATCCCTAATGGCAGCACTTCCCCTGCTATGGCAGTATCAGGGGATCTGAACCCACAGGGATCCTCTCCCTCTGCTCTGCCATTTTGCTGCCCAAATACCAACCTCATGCATAAAACAGCCCAGTGATCACAGATCCTCACAAGAAACTCCTCTTGTTAACAACCCCAGGGAATTTGGGGACAAAGACGTGTTTGTGCACAGCAAGAGACACTTGGGGATGCAAAGCAGGGAGGTGTTCCATGATTTGCCTCATAACTGTTTAAACAAAATAGTCATAAAAACCAAGGGGAGAAGGCAAAGGGGCTTTCCCACCCTTCTACCAGGGGCACAGGATCCTGTAACAACTCGCCCAGGTTCCAGGCGAAGCTGATTTCTGCAGATGTGGGTCAGCATCAACCACCTATTTGAGCAGAGGTCTCCAGATCACACTGCACACGGCAGAGGTTTTCAGTCACCGCTCGCTTACAAAATCGAGCTGGTTTCTCTGGCTCCTGCCAGACCCTCGTGTCCTCCAACAGTCTCCATCTGCTGGTTTTTTAGACAAGCAACTCCTGCAAGGACAAAATAGATTGAGTTAACTAACACATACTTCATCACTTGTTTCTCTCAGCAAAACTGAGCAATTTTGGAGATATTTTGTAAATTCAGATTTATGACGATTATTTTTCATACTATGGCTACCACAGTGACCACAGAATTTATCGAGGTAATAATGTATTTAAATAGCCAATTTTCAAAAAGTGGGACCATTGCAATGGATTAACGTTCAAGCCATTAATACTCAAGCATATTAAGTCACTTAAAGGATTTTTGTGTATGTACGCAGATTTTGGGGTATATTCTCCTTGTACTATGTGAAGAGAATATATGCTTTACTGTTGACATTTAGCACATTTTCTTTATTGCTTTTCATTTCATTATGAGTAAAAGTGTTATTTGTCCACCCAGCCTTCCCTAGGATGAATGCCATCATTTCTGTTTGCAGAGGCAACCAAAAATTAAAGGAAATATTTTAGATGTCAACATTAAATGTCAAAACCCGATTTTAAGTAATTACTAATACCCTGGCACGTATGCATTTTATTCAGAAAATCCCCGTTTAAAATATTCATCGGGGGATATTCAAATTTATTATGTAGAACAACACAGCGTTAACGTGCTAGCTTCTATTTAATGCTTTGGTTCATAGCAACAAAGATACCAATGGGAAATCATTAAACAAATATGCGATTTTTGCAGCATAATAGGTCTGTGTTTGGTATCATCTGAAAGAACTCACCAAGCTCAAACCGGCAGGAAAAAAAAATGCAATGATCAGGCAAAGTACAGCAACATTATAAATGTTAACAGATTTCAGAAAGTGATTTTATGTTAATTCAAATGATAATGCTGTCCAAGGCTGCTGAAAGGAGTGTGGGGCTGCGGGAGGAGATAGACGTTGCCGGCAGGGAAAGCAGAGGGAACACAAAGGGCCGCCTCTCGGTGTGGGTGGGGGAGTCTTATTAATTATATTTCCTTTAGAGCCCTAACAATAACATGTCAGTAATCTACACATTCTGTACTTAATTGACATTAATGATTTGGCCGGTTCCTGGTCGTCGCTGGCGAGCCTCCCCACGCCGTGAGAATCCCGGCCATCTTGCGTTCCTCCAGCCCCGCAGCGCAGCCCCAATTAAGTCAATGAGCATGGGGGCTGCTGAGCCGCTCCCACTATCTTCACAGCCCCTCTCACAGCCAGGTCCCACCCAGGCATCTTCCACCCAGCTCCTCACATCCTCGAAGGAGCACATGACCCCCAGCGCAGCCCCACACAAAGGGAGGTATTCACGATCCTCCCGCACCTGAGACATGAACCCCCAGCACACAGGGTTCCCCACTCTGCCACTGTGGGCAGAGACAGAGGTGGAAGAGGTCTGTCCTGGTCCCCTCTGACACCAACAGCTGGGGGAGAATTAGGGATTTCCCTCATGTCTGTGAGCAACAGGTACCAGAACAGAGCCATCCCATCCCAAGTCCGATGTGCCTGCAGCACACAGCAGTCAGACACACAGTTTCAAGTGCTGAACTGATGCTTCTCACTGCTCCAGTACCTCTACCCTCAGTGCCAGCCAGCAACACATCCCAAATTTGTGCAATTTACCCCCTCCAGAGTCAGGCCTTCCCACTACATCAGTCCCAGGAAACGGGGCTTCTGATCCAGTGGCTGCCAGGGAGCAAAGTCCACTTGGCTGCAGGAGGATCCAAACGCTCTGCAGCTGCCAGCACGCAGCCCTCAGGAACCACAGGAGAAACCTGTTGTCTTACCACGCTGCAGAAGCAGGTGCCAGCTAAAGCCACCTCAAACCCAGGTAGTTCTGGGCACACACACAGAGTGGTTTTTCAGCACATTCAACCAATGTGTTTCCTGCATCATCCCTGTGTGATGGTAAGCACAGAAGTCAAGCACCGACCTGCTCTTGTGCATGGTGTGTCTTCCCTCCGTGGAGCTACTCTTAGCCCCTACTCAGCCCCTTCAGTGCCCAACGTACAGCACAGCTGCCAGTGCTACACCCCCAATTCCTCCTCCCCTCTTCCCTCTTGCTTCCTACCTTTTGTCCTGCCAGTACAGTGCCTGCACAGTCACTGCTCACCCTGGGGCCCAACCGAGCACAGTGGCCAAACCTCTGCCTCTCCTTCAGAAGGAGGATCAGCTGCCTGCCTGGCTCCTTTTCCTTCTTACCTGTATCAGTAGAAACCAGATCTTCTTGAAGTGGTCGAAAGGAAGAAGGTGTGGAAGAAGTCACAGAGAACTCTTGGATTCAGTTTCAATAGGAAATCAGGTTAAAACCCCAAAATCAGCACACTGTCACTGCAAGAATGTCCGATTCTGTACAAGGAGGTTTCAGGAGCACCTCTCCCACTCCCAGCAGAGCTGGGTGATCCAGGCAGAAGAGAAAAAAAAATCAACAAAAAAATTTTGTTGCTACTTTTTTTTGGAAAATGCTTGCTTAAAACCAGTCAGATGAATTTGGAGTGACCTATAGGGCACTTTGTTATGTTAATGACTGCTACCAACTGCCTCTTCTTTATATTAAAGTGTTGACTCATTGTCAGCAGGGGCAAGACAAGACAGCTTGCTTATGCCTTGCAGTCCTTCTGCACTCACCCGAACTACTTATGTGAAGACACTTTAATACGAAGAGACACTGTGTGTGGCTGTTATTAATCTCCTGACTGAAGCCCAGCATACTAATAAAACCACGCAGGATCCACTAAGCTTTCCTCAGCATGTTCTTCATTCTGCAAGATCTTGACCAAAACAGAAACATTTTTCTCTGATCTTATGAGTCTGTGGCTGACAACCAGGCCTCCCAAAACAAGATGTAAAAATGGTTTCCACTTGACCTCTACTGTGCCCAAAAAACAGTCATCATCATTCCAGCACAGGTAAGAGCGGATGCCTCCTGCGAGCCCAGAACCATCAGCTTTACAAACACCAGGACACAAAGTTTTGCAGATCTGGCTGTGATGAAACTTGTTTATTCTCAAATCAACCTTAAACTGAAGCGTAGCAACCAACCCTCACTGTGAGCCATACAGTCCAAACGTCATATTCACACCTGGAGTGGGAAGAAAAAAACATTTTCCTTTTCATTTTTGTCATGGTCAATAATTCTTACTGGCATCTTGGTAGAGTGCCCATCCCTCCAAAAAATATCAAAACACCTTTCACAAAGTTATACAATTAAGCACCTTATTACTCTTCTCTCTCTGATTTTGTTACTCTGGGATTCAATCCAAGAATACTCAAACCATTTATCCTAGTTACACGCAGAGCATGAGATAGGTATGCTCATGTAACTGGAGTCTGAACACAGTAACCTGGCAAACCACAGCTGCCCCAACACCTTCTTTTGCCTTGTGTGCATATGTATAACTCAAACCCTTTCCTACACAGCTTTATGACACCACTACTGTCATTGCAGTGAGCCCCATTTTCAACCAAGGCGCTTGTTTTCAGTTCTACCTGAGGGCTCTTCAATCCATGCTGCAGGAAAGAAGTGACACTGTGAGATGAGGATGGCAGCAGTGTGCTGTCTGCTTGTGCTGCCCCATGAGCAGCAGAGGTCTCACCCTCTCAAGCTTTAGTAGATTCTGCATCCTTACACCATCAATGCACATGGTGGTTTCTTTCTGAAAGCTCAAATCTGTGAACAAGTTACTTTTGGACTCCTGACCCTACCAAATATAAAAGTCTGCCTCTGATGGAAGAAAATACAGCACACCAAGATTTCCTTTCTGCACCAGGAAAACCCTGTCTGTTGCACTGCCTTTAGCTACAGGATTTTCCAGAAAACGTTCATGCTTCTTGTTTTTCTGTCAGGAAAATGGTTTTGCTCACACTTAGCCCAGTATCATTTCAGTTTCAAAGAACTCTGATGCATAGTTTGTAAAAGTCCCACATTTGACCATCTGGTTTTGCCTTCATAGCTTAATGTCTTCTAATATTTGTGGCTGAATGCTTTTTTTTTACTTTTAAAACGAAGTGACAACTAACTGAAAAATCTCCAGAAAAACACAAACTGCACTTAGAGAACCACTTACCCACCACAGGCACCGTCTCTAAATGCACCAGCTCCTCCGCTTGCCAATAGTTATGGAAATTTAGAATTGTAGAATCATAGAATGGCATGGGTTGGAAGGGACCCCAAGGACCATAGAGCTCCAACCCCCCTGCCACAGACAGGGACACCAACCTCAGGCCTGGATCTACACAAGGTTGCCCAGGGCCCCATCCAACCTGGCCTTGAACACTTCCAGGGATGGGGCATCCACCACCTCTCTGGGCAGCCTGTTGCAGCACCTCACTACTCTCTCTGAAAAACTTCCCCCTAATATCTAATCTGAACCTTCCTTCCTTTCATTTTAATCCATTCCCCCTTGTCCTGCCATGAGGTCCCCCCGCGTCCTTCTCTTCTCCAAGCTGAAGAAGCCCAGCTCCCTCAGCCTCTCCACCTGAGGAGGTGCTCCAGCCCTCTAATCATCTTTGTGGCCCTCCTCTGAACCCTCTCCAACAGTTCTACATCTTTCTTGTATTGGGGGCCCCAGATCTGGACACAGTAATCCAGATGGGGCCTCACGAGGGCAGAGTAGAGAGGGACAATCACCTCCCTGTCCCTGCTGGCCACCCCTCTTCTGATGGAGCCCAGGATACCATTGACCTTCCGAGCTGCAAGAGCACACTGCTGGCTCATGTCAAGTTTCTCATCTACCAGAACCCCCAAGTCCCTTTCAGCAGGACTACTCTCAAGGAGCTCCTCTCCCAGTCTGTATCTATGTCTGGGATTCCTCGGGCCCAAGTGCAACACCTGACACTTGGCAGTGCTGAACCTCATAAGGTTCACCCGGGCCCACCTTTCCAGCCTGTCAAGATCCCTCTGGATGGCTTCCTTTTCTTCTGTGGTGTCAACCAATTTAGGAAAGTAACTAAACACCTATTTCTTTAGCCAAGTCTGAATTAGAAATTGACACTCAAAAATCCCCCCCAGGAAAACATGCTGATAAAGGCAATACTTCTCCCACAGCGAGAAGGTCTTGTCAGGCAACCACAGGCTTTTCTCCATTGCAGCTGGTGCACACGTCTTGTGGTGCAGGCACCAGTCAGTAGAAGGAAGGCTGCAGTCTCATGCTGAGGAATAGAGCATTGTCACAGCCCTCAGTGGTCAGTGGTAACCTCTTCAGTTCAAAGGAACAGAATCTTCACTGAAGTTCCTGGAAAGAGGAAGACCAGATATACCCAGCCAGGGTCCACCAGCAAAAGCAAGGTTAGGGAGAGCTTCTACACAGCTTTTTTCCTTATATCCCAGATGACCACGTATCCTAAGCCAAACAGAAGTAGGCTTTTCACATTTTCACTCCTTTGATATTAATGCAGCCCTGATGAAAAATAAAAAGCCAGGGCATGTTAATACACTTGCCGCCTTCTATGCTTGTCACAGCAGAGCATGTTCAGCAAGGTAAACCAAAACCAGCTTGCAAGTAGAAGATGTGCAGTTCCAATAGACAGCCTGCTCCCCCAAATTGCCAGCTGCTGTAGGACCAAAGCCCCTCAGGATCAGCAAGGTTTTCCTTTCATCCTTCATACTCATTTGATCTAACTTGCCCTCAAACATGTCAGCCTGCAGAGGTTTGGAAACCCTGGTTTTATTCAATCTGCACAGAATACTTTGTTTCTTTTGATGATCTGAAATTTACCATAAACAGAAATAAAAAAGCTTCATGTACAAACTTACCCTTTGGGCTTGGCTTGAACGGGTTATTTCAAGTGACTGAAAGGTGACCGATGGCATTGTACTGAAATACTCTGCAGTCCCAGTTAAATGTTTCATTAAGTATAAGTTGTATCAGTAGTAGACAACTCAAAACCTGAGAGAAACAGCTTTTGCACTTCAAAGGTAAGACATAATGTGACTTGTTTGCAAGCAGCATGGCTGAAAGAGCCCATCACCACAATACTTACCTTCAAAAACCCAAGATAAGAACTTTTTTCCTGGAGTCTTCACTTCAAAGCACAGAAGTTTCACAGACTGGCTAGAAATCAAGTGCTGTATCTGCAAGAAACAGACATTAAAGTCTTCTTCTCAGTTGTACATAGTCATCACCTCCTGCCATCTTGCAGACACATAAATAAAACCAACCTGAAAAACATCCTCTCAGTTATGTGACCTTGACTGCCCACTACACCCTCAGCAGGTCTGCACCTGGCAGCACAGCCAATGCCGGCAGGGCAAGGGCAGGAGGAGGAGAGGAAGGAAGAGCCGCGTTGCTTCCTGCCACAGGTATCACAACAGACCTGCACCCCTTACTCATGTGCCAGATTTGAGAAGGAGATCTCCAAAGAGACTACAAAAACCCAGGTCAAGCTGATCTCAAGGTTGACAGCAAGGAGTTGTACTTAATCACCAAGAAATTCGAGGCTAGACAAAGCCTGGGCTAAGCCATGTTATTTTGCAATGTCTCTCTTTTTTGAGTGGAGGGGGAGGTTTGGGAATAAGGGTATGAGTAGTATGATGCATGGTATTAAATACCTAGAGGAAGCACATTCCTGACATAAGAGATTTATGCCAGTAAACAAGGAAAAGCAGGTCCATCCCGTGTGGATCTGCACACTTGCCAATTGCCCTGCTGCAGTACACACTGGCCCCAACTGTTTCCCAACATAGTTCCTTAACCCTGCAGTGCCCTGACTGGGTGTAACCGCCTTTACAGTCCAGAGAAAAGCCAGCTGCAGCCTTTGGCAATTCTCACAGCACTTTGATGCAGGTGGGATGCTGCAGGAAGCCTCTTAGGCTTGCACCAAGGAACAATGTCATAGCCTCGTCAAAGGAAGAGCACTGCTGTAAGACAAGCCAGCTGCACTGATGCAGCAGAAACAGCACCCAGGAATTGAGAGAAGCTCCAGCCAGGCTTGAATTGCTCTCAGAGCCTGCAGCTCCCATGGGATGCCAGGATGAACACGGCAGCTACGCAAGCACTCCACTGAACTTGTGCCAGCTGCGTGCCTCCACCTTGTGCAAGCAGGGATGTAGTAAACCCCCTCGTGCCACAATTCCCAAGAGCAAAGAGGAGATGCTGACCTGAGATCAAGAAACCAATGGCTACCAGCAGACCATCCTACTGCTTTATGAGACAATCTATTCAGAGCTCCTTCTGTGAACTACTGTTATGTAATCACTGCATTTCCAACAGCTTCACATCTGACAGACCTCCACATCTTTATCTCTTCTGCTCAGCAGTGCTGCTTCTCCCCAACCCCAGCTCACAGCTTCAACTCACTCATTTGGGGCTACTTCCTTCCATACAAATACAGCCACTGCCAGCTTTCAAATTTATAATATCAGCAATAAAATCAGCAATGGATTAAGTTATTGTGTCAAGTCTCTCTGATGCCCCCAGCTTTCAGTCCAAGGAGAAGTTTTGATGCACAGGTATGAGAAACCTTTTGGAAGGAGGCAGCAAACCATATGCCAGCAGGGTTACTGCACAATTTGATTGACTTGCAGCATGCTTTATGCTGGGTCTGTAGCTATTAAAGGGAGACAGTTTCCAGTCAAGGAGTATGCAGCTATGCATAGCCAAATTGCTTTCTCTGCATTCCCCAGCATCTGCAAGCCCCTGCACCAGGAACAGCAGCCTCACACAAAGCTCCAGGGCCATCCTCCCCTGGAGCTCCCTCCCCACCTCTCAGACTAGCATGCCCAAAGACAGAGACAGCTTGCAGGAACATATTATTTGATATTAGCTCATCCTACTTGCACAAACTTCAGCCTACTTATAAACATACAACACCTTTTTCTCTCTTCTGGTTGGGCTTATCTGCCCATTTGTTTCTCTGTGCCTGCCATGAACATGGCTCCAAACTGATCCAGGACCAAAGAGAATTTAGAATATGATCCTCAGGCAAAGAAATACAGAAGGAATGCCTTCCTAGTTCTGGTTTTTTCGGGTTGTTTTTTTGGTTGGTGGCTTTTGTTGCTTGGTTATTGTTTTTTCTAATAGAGACAACTATCTTCCTTAAAATTAGCTACACCATTCTTCCCTGCAACAGTTTTCAGCCTGTGGCAACCAGCAGAGTTTTTCCAAGCTACCGTAGAAACACTCAGGCAGATTTAGTATCTGCACCTGTTGCAAGCCAACCAGAAACAGAGATCCTTAAAGCATAAGATAAAGATGAGAAAGTAAGAAAATTGCTCTTAAGGTGTCACCCAGGATGGAGAGCGCATCGTTGGATCCCTACCTGAGAAGCTGCAAAGCCACAGTCCCCAGGCTCTGAGCAGACTGCTTCCCAGCCAAGTACATCAGGCTGACCTTCCAGAAAGAGGGGAAGTTACAAAGTTAGCAGGATTACCATCTAAAGCAGAGATACAATTTAGAGAAGCCTGTTACCTGAACAGTTTCATTCATAGATAGATACACACCTGACAGATTCCCCACGCAGCCAAGAACACAGGTACTCCTGCATTCACTCTTGAATAGGTATTAAACAGAAAGTTATATTTAGCTTAAACCAAAAGCTTGAGTAAATTGTATCTGCAATGTTATTACAGAATATTTTCTGGAACAGCTAATTCGAATACACAATCCCTATTTATAAGGGGCCAGTTACAGTTTAAATATTTGCTTGAATATTTCAGGAACAGCTGAAACCCATAAAAGTAACAGCAAAAGGACTAGTACTGAATTAAAAGACAAATAGGAAGCCTAGAGACTACCTATCAGGGGGTTGTCTGTCATTGCCTGCTCCCCCCTTTCCCCTGACATTGTGTTCTAAATCTAAGGACAAAGTACCAAGATGTGTTCTGACACTTTCTCCAATGTTACATTTTTTTTCCCCTAATAGGCAAATAGAACATTCCTTTGTCTAAGATAAAGTTATCTGAGAACGTAAAGCCTCTGAACTGGTGCTAGCAAACTTGTGCAGCTAGCATTTATGTGCTAACAAGTAAAGTGTAACTTGGAACCATTCATTGCAAGGAAAAAAAAGCCAGCAACACCAAATAATTTGCTTATTATTAGTTACCGTAGGCATTTATTACATTAAAGTTTTAACATTTAACAGAATACTGGGTCAGGGAAGGTGCAAAAGGGAGAATAACTTAAATAGTAAAAAGCAGCCTTATTGGGAACTAATGTTTAGGAAAAAACCCCAAAAAACAACCAACAGAGTAGGAGCTTCCTGAAATAAGTGTTGTAGCATTTAAGTCATCTACAGAAGGACATGCTGAATCCTGGTAGTCCCAGTCTCACAGAAGTTTTCAATGTTGTTCAACAGTCCTCCTCCAAAAGTGAGGAAGACAACCAACCTTTTTTTATGTATACTCCTTCCTCTATTCCCTTTTTCTCCAGAACCATAACTTTCCAGAAAGCATCTTACTAAGCCTTCTCAGGCCTCACACCAAGGTCAAGGACAACTCTTCCTGTGAAGAGGTATACACCACTCCAGAATTCAGATCTGCACACAAGTCAGTTGTTAAGACTGCCAAAATCCCAAAGTTTAAATTACTGTTTTAAGAAAAGGTAAGCTTCACTTCTTGCTATTAAGCATAACAAGCAATCAGATTCAAGAATTACTCAATATACCTATGATGAAAGTGTTGCAGGATTCCCTGTATACTTGTCACGTTTATTATCCCCTCCCTAGCCACCTGCATCTGGCTAAGGGAAACACAAATAGCCCAACATGACACTTTCACCCAAGTATCCAAAAAGGGAGTTTTAACCAGTAACTCAGTAGTGGTAAATAAATAGCCATAGTTACTACATTATTCATCCCCCAACTCCCATGCTACTAGTGGTTACAGTCTGAAAAAACCTTATCTGACCATAATTAAAAGACAAATAGGAATATAAAACCAGCTGTCTTAGACAGCATTTTTATTAAAAATGGATACAGAGACATAGCAGCATTTACAATAAAGAGTTTTTAAAAAGGCATCAAGTTGTAAGCCAACCATTTGAAAAAGAGGCTTTGAAATGTCTTCCACAGCACTTTCTGCCCACTTGTCAATAGGGGACAGTATGACTGCATGTTATCCAAAGGACAAACAGGTACAGTAACTAATCTAACTTCAAGCCCTTTTTCTGAACAGCTGGTCACATCAAGCATCACCCTCCGTAGCAGCATTTGGAGCACTCTTCGGTGTTCTTTTAAGTGGCTGGTGTACTTGATCCATCTCTTTAAAATATTTTAATGTTCAATAAAAATATTTCAAATAGAAAAACTCTTCTCAAAAAAATTAAAGTTTCCTTTTCAGATTCCATAAAAGCTTATGAACTTCACTGGCAGCATTTCCATCGTGGAGCAGGAGTTAGAACCAGCAACAGGCACTTGAGCAAAACTGTCTGTCAACTGTTTCTGAAGTCATATCGACTTCAGTCCAGGAGACTGTTTTTTACTACTCTGTGGTGGTGTAAGGACACCAGTGGGGAAAGGTGAAGTCCTGTTTTGCTCAGCCAATATGGCTTGTTTTGCTTGAGCTTTGTCCTGAAAGCACAGAAAAAAGGAGAAAAAGAGTCTTTACTTTGGTATATCTATGCAACAGATCAATCTAATTCCGTGGTTTATAACTTGATGGATTGCTAACCTGGAAGTGCATAACTATCTAACCCCTCCTACCAGTGACTGGTAATTCCTGCAGTACACACAGTGGTTACTGAATACAAACCCCAGAGCTCAGTGTTAACTTCTGGAATCTGATCAACATTACAATACTCATTTCTTCAAAAAACCAAAACTCAGACAACTGAATAGGAAAAGCTTTAACTTTTTCTACAACTAACTTACATTCCTCTGCAGGTTTCTCATGCTAAAAACCTCTTGTTCCACTTACTGTCAGCCACCACTGACACATAACTTGAGACTAGCCTTGTGTTCTCTTAACAGTCCGTATGTTCTCTTTTTCAGAGTAGTTTGTATTACCTGTATTTCCTATAGAGAAAGGTCTAACACAGTATTTAAAGCATCCCAAAAGGGTAGAAATATGCTTCTGATTTCTAGGGTAATTAACTGTTTAAGATTAAAGACTTCAGTCACAATCACCTCTTGAAACTAAGCACTCAAGAAGTGATATCTCTGTCCCAAGAATTTTGCAACTGGAGTACAGCCTTATGCCTTTTATCACCCACATACACTCAGTCTCAATCTAATATTGCACTGAAGTTTACTGTATGATCTAACCAAAAAAGAAACAAGATGTAGGAGACTTAGACAGCTTTTGTCTTCATTAAGCTTATACATACCAGCAAATCCAAGCAGTTTATGTGCGTCTGTATATTGTGCAAGTCTTCAGGAGCTATACCTCTGAACTGTTTGAGTTTGGAGCTTCCTACTTCCCTTACAGCCATGGCAAACGGAACCATCCATTTCACACATTCCTCTATCTCACACCATTTATAACCTGGAAGGCAAGAACTATGTTTACCTGCCTGAATGAAGGCTGAACATTTGTAAACACCACAGACTTTGTTTATAAATGCCAGTACCTGAAACCTTCTGCATCAGCTCAGATGAGGAGAAGAAGTGATACAAAGCAGAAGCTGCAAGTACTCCATATGTATACTGCAAGCAGCCAATATCTAGCACACAGAGATCCAAGAGCTACAAGACAGCAAATGTTTAATAAGTCTTTCACAAGAACACCTTTCTTCCCACAGGTGAAACAGCATTTGAAGGAATAAGTCAATCTTACCTCTGCTACTTGTACAAACATTTGCTGTGGATATTGTGGCAGCAATACCTCATAAAGCTCACTTAAATATGCAACTTGCATGTAAATGTTTAGCCATGACACAACTGTCAGTGGATTTAAGTTCCAGTTAAGAGCCTGAAAGTAGACATGCACAAGACAACTTCAGTATTAACAAGTTCCTAACTTAAGCCATGCAACTTTATTTACTTCAGATCAGAAGTTGTAACTTCAGTTCATCAAGGAATCTTTGAAAGACACAAATCTAATCCTCTCCTCATGCTGACAGAGTTGGGGAGCAGTTACTTTTGTTAATACACACTTACTGGTGGATGCTTTAAATCACATTACCTAGAGAACACCGTTTCTCTAGGAAAGAAATAGTGCCACTCAGCAGTACCTAAGGTTAACAGAGGCTCTCTGCTTTTAGTCTGATTATGCTATACATTTTATAAAAAATAAAGCTAATTCCATTTTGAAATATTACCTTCATAATGATCAATTCCATACCAAGGATTTCATCTTCTGTACAAGCTCCATCTGTAACATAGGCAAATTGGTGCAACTTTGGTGGATAAATTTCCTGAAAGATAGAAGATCAGCTGTTAGTATGCTGAATAGGCTGCAACTAGTCTCATATGCTTAAGAAAACAAACAACCCACCACTATCTCAGCATTTCAAAACAGAAGGGGAAAAAAGAACCAATCCCCCCAACCTAACTCAGTGTTTTACTCTGCCTTTAACATGGGCAGATTTCTTGTTCAACCTTCCTGCTCATTGCCTTCACCTTCCACTTTTGATGGATCAGTACAACGTGTATTATGTTTTACTATGGCACCACTGAGACTGTATCATAACTGACATCAGGATGTTTTTATACATCCTGAAAAGGCCTTTTATCCCTTGCTTGAGAATGGATTGAAGAACAATAGCCCACTTAAAAGACAAACAGTAAGAACTTAAAAAGCACTATGTATTTTAATAGTTCAATTCGTTCCAGTAAATAAAGAGTAGCTCAGTCTATCATCCAGTAGGTACTCCACTGACAATAGGACTGCAACAAGTGGCCTCTATACAGCAGCCAGCCAAAAATTAATTTAGCAAACCACAATTAAAAACACTAATCTTGAAAGGATAGTCTTTTTAAAGAGATATACTGTGATGTTAGCTAGTCTTAATTTTAGCCACTTCTAAAATAGGAGTAATTTTGAAAAGAAAAGGATTTCTCCTGTCTCCCAGATGAAACATCATAAAGCTTGCCAAAGTGTGTCTAGGGTACAGTAAGAGTGCTGTCTGCCCATACACAATTTCTGTTTAAGTAACACTGGAGATGCTTACCTCAAGCTTTGCTGCTATGAATAAAGAGGAGATACCAATGAGCTGCAATAGCGTTTTTACAACATTCTGTTGTGTTGCCATAAACCGATCAAAGAAATCTTGTGCTAAATAAAAAGTTTCTCTATGAAGCCTGTAGACCTCACAAACCTGGAGAGACATCAGAGATTACAAAGGTCAAGAAAAGTGTTAGAGTCAAACACAGATGCTACAGATGTATTAACACCCCACCCCCCAAGAGCTAGACATAAAATTCATATTGACTTTCTGGTTCACTGCTATTGCAAAGTCACATGTTAACTAAGAGAATGATTTAAAGAGTTTCTTTTGACATGAGATGACTGCCACTACAGTTAACTCCCCCAGAAAAGAGATCAGAGTGAAAACCCTTTTAGGAAATGCAAGCACATGTTTTAACAGTGTCAGAACATCAGTTCCTCATTTTTGCAAAGATGTATCATTCCAACACCTCAAAAGAAAATTCTCACATATACTTTAGAATTAAGAACAGAGACCGTGCCATCAAGTCATCCAAACAGCAAGAGACTCAGAAGAGCTGCAGTACATTCTACATGCCAGTAACAGGTAAAGAGGCTGTGATGCATACAGCCTCTAACAGACACACTTTCCTTCTTACAGTGACTTCCCCAATCGTTTGTGCAGCTTTTATCTGCAGTGTGACTGCAACTTACATTGTGGACCTTCAGAGACAAGCTGATTACCCATCCACTATCAGTCTACATCAACACCAGATTATATTGTCAGTTTCTATGCCATCAACTCAATCCATAATATATGTACTTAAGTTTTAAGATTAAGATGAGTGCCTACTGCTAAATGAGTTATGCAAAGATCATGAGCCATATTTGTAACAGTTATTAGTAGACATCAACAAAAGCATACTTGAAATATTCACAAGGACAGAAGAGCTTACCTCCATTAGCCAGTCTAGAAGGATTGTTCTCATTTTAGGTTGCAGGAGAGGGTGCCTCTGCATATAGAGTTTATCCCTTATGTATGTGTCGTCTTTGTTTATCATGTTTTTCCACACATCCTCTCTGTTTGCCCAGCTAAGATAGATCAATATGTTTAGTCTCAAATCCTAAGACAAAGGGAAGGCAGACAAGCAGCAGCAAAGCTGCACACTTACCCTAGAACTGGTAATGGTGAGGCTCTAGTGGGAACAACACTTAGGTGTATGAAGTGAGGGTAACCGATGCCAACTGGATCATTGTCTTTATCCGGAGTAGGAATCAGCATATAGGCGTTCTTGTGAGCGTTATTCTGGGAGGGCTATTAAATGAAATACAATTTTACACTGTGCCTTCTCAAATAATCCTTTCAGCTGTAAAGAGAGGTCAAGGCATTGGCAAGAACCTTAGACAGAAGCTATGATTACTATTTTGAACTGCACAGAATCATTGACAAGGGAAGGAACCTCTGTAGGTCACTTTATCCAGTCTCCTCAGCTCAAGGGCACCCAGTGACCCAGGACCATGTCCAGATGGCTTCTGAATATCTCCAAGGATGGAGGAGGCTTCACAACCTCTGGGCAGGATGTGCCAGTGCTTGCTCACACTCATACTAAAAAGATGTTTCTTTTGTTTTTTTCACAGTGAGGGTGACAGAGCCCTGGGACAGGCTGCCCAGGGAGGTGGTGGAGTCTCCTGCTCTGGAGATATTCAAGACCCGTCTGGACGCCTATCTGAGTGAAATGTCCTAGGGAGCTGCTTTGGCAGGGGGTTGGACCCGATGATCTCTTGAGGTCCCTTCCAACCCCTACAATTCTGTGATTCTGTGCTTCAGTTTGCATCTATCCACTCTTCTTATATCACTGGGCATCACTGAAGAGCCTGGCTCCAACTTCTTTACATCCTCCCTTCAAGTATTTATATGCATTGATATGATCTCCCTGAGCTCTCTTCTCCAGGCCAATCAGTCCCAGCTCCCTCAGCCTTTCCTTACACAAGAGGTACTCTGTCCCTTAATCATCTAAGTGGCCCTTTGCTGGATTCTCTCCAGTACGTTCACGTCTCTCTTGTGCTGGGGAGCCAAGAACTGGACACAGTACTTCACCAGTGGCTTCCCCAGTGCCAAATAAAGGGGTGTTGCTTATTTTCACAGTAGAGAGAGTTCACAACAAGAGCTGAAGAACATTCAAAACCATTCTCCTTTTGAAGGACCAAAAGTGTTTGATGGAAGAATACTCAAGTCAGAGCTTCCTGTTGATATGTTGCTTTTTTTTAAGGCAAAGATACTTTGCATGAAGGCAAGATGCTTGTATTCAGATAAAGAATAAGTAGATTGAACCTTAAAACCAAGTTTGTTGTGTAACCATAAAAATACAAGGTCAGGATTTCTGGTAAGGACTATGTGGATGCAATGCCTGAAGTCATAGTTCCAGGCAAAGCAACCATGACAACACACACAGCAAAATAGTAGTACATAGAATTTTTCCTCACTTATTCATCTTGTAGGGCTACAATGAAAAGACAAAGCACTTACAATCCAATTGTTTTCAGAATAAAGCAAATATATGTTAAGCAATTACTCCTGAAGCATCAAATTGACCATTTCATATACAGAGTTTTGCAAAGGTCTGCAAACAGACTTTTGACACCTCACCCATCATATCCTTTTATTTGGATCAGAACTTCAGTTTAAATTTACTTTCCTTCTGCCTAGCTCTGGTTAACAAAGATCTTGGTGTATGTTTCACATAGATCCCCAGGAAAGTACTACTTGTTTTATTTCACAGTAGAATACAAAGTCAGCCTCATTCCATCATTCCTAAGCAAATTAAAATTTGGCATTTCTGCCTAACAGTGAAGTCAGCCATCTTGCTGCAAACTGATCTGTTCCACAGCACTAGGACAAAACTTCCTAAAAAGATTCCTAATGTGCTTCAAGAAAAAAAAAGTATGAAGTCAGAAGAACCACCATGTGCTAACTGAATGCTCTATGCTAAGTTCTGCCTCTTGAAAAGAAGCTGCCACACCTGATTTGTGTCCTCTCCTTGCTACAAAGGACATCACTTCCCAGCAAGATGGCTGTCCTCCAGCCTAGCTTCAGAAACAGAAACCACTGAGACTTCATGAAACAAAAACCACACTGCACAGCTCACTCACAGCTAAGACTTTGTACTCTGAGTTACTGACACACAGCTAGATAGTTTCTTCTTCTTGGAGTTCTACAGGCAAGGCTAGCATAGCTACATGCCCAGCAGTGCCACAATTCCATTTGGGTGGAAGAAGGCAAAGAGGTAATAGTATCTTTGCCTTAAAAGTGACAGATTCCTTACAACCTGACAGTTTGAATAGAAGTGTCACATCAGCATTGCTTTAAGTTAATTTTTGTCCCCCCTCAAAACTAGACTTCAGTCATACTTTGTCCTCCAAACTGCATGGCAAGCCCAGCTGCCCAGACCCTTTGGAGAAGTGCTGCCTTATCAGTTAATCAGCAAGCCACAGAAAAGCAGCAGATTATATAGTATCTGTTTAAAGGTGCCTAATACACCAGATCTGAAGGACAAGGGATCTGGTCCAGAGTTCTCAACATAGATACCTCACATAATACACTGCAGCAACAGTGACAATTGATTCAAGAGATTTCACTATGCCCAATCTTCTATAAAGAAATATTAATCAAGGGTCAAGAGCCTCTTAAGTGCTTTGAGAAATGAAAGCAAAGTTTTTAATAGATAGTATCACTCACCAAGGCAACTGGTGAAAAGATGCAAACAAAAAATATACAGCTTAGAGCCAAGAAGGAAACAAACACACAGGGCCCTCAAAAGGAAGATGCTACCAGGGAGGAAGACAGGAGTCTGAATTAAGGTGATGGAATGCTGTAGCTCTGGCCTAAGTTTTGACTGAGGGAATGAGCATGTTATTCAAACTCTTGAGTCTTTAAAGCAGATTTGGCAAGACATTCAACCAAAACTTAAAAAAAATGAAGAAACTGCATTACATCACACTGAGGAAATGGGAGCTAGCACTGAAAAAACCCAAACCCAAGTTTAAGGTGGGGAGGGGTGTTGAGGAAGCCATGAAGAGCTTCCTTTGGGCTTGCACAGAGCAAAACTAAAAGTAGGTAAGGAGCTGTCAAAAAGCAAGAGATGTTATAGAGAATCAGTGCAGGCTAATGGAGGAAATCCTACAGTCCTGGTCTTACTTTTGAGACAAATAGGAGCTAAGCAGGATGCAAGCCATAAATCAGTGGGGGGAACTGCCTCTTCAAGTCTATGTGGAGTCCAGCAAGAAAGTTTGATGACATGGTAGTAATCTAGATACAGGAACAGAACAACTGATCAGATACAGATCTGCATCTCACACCTAAGAACTACATACACATTGGAGAAACTGAAGACATGAGGAGGCTCGTTAGGAGAAGGAGCACCAAGAAGGGCAGAAGATAGGTGACCAAACAAGTCCAGAGCAGCCAAGCCCATGCAGCTCCAAGAAAAGAAAGCCTGAGGAGTTCAGAGGTGGTGGGTTTGTTGGGTTTTTTAAAGCTCAAACATTCCCACACCTCAGTTTTCTACATCACATCACTATTTGCTGACATACCAAACGCTCGTTTAACCAGGTATTTTGCACATCCTTCAGGCATACAGGCCAGACAAAACAGAGCAGGTAGTGACCATATGGGTTACTGATTACAGGCAGAGCCCTCAGGGAAACAGCCACACCTAAGCAGAAGCTGCTGAGACACTTGTGTATCTCAACACAAGCTTGGAGCCACAAGTTTCCACAGACCAGGGTAAGGAGGGCAGCAGGAAACCAGAGAAAGAGAATGACTCAGACCTGCATTCAAACAGCAAACTCAGAGGGTTTTCAGCATGGAAATGAAGGCAGAGGAAGAGCAAGGGGACAGGCTTTTTGTCTCACCCTAAAACACAGCAGTTTGTAACAGAGACATGGGCATCAACTGCTAGACTGCAGCCTTACTTTGCCCATCAGGAGCAATAGGACCTACAATCCTAGCCATTTTTCACCCACTAGTTTGAGTACATTGTTTTTCTTTGCCATCAGAAAGTGTTTCCAGGATTAGTAAAAGACAGAATAGCAACTCAGATGAATTTGTTACAAGTCATTGTAAGTAGCATAGGAGCTTCTGCTACTGTCAGTGTCCTAAAGAGTCTGAATATTGTCCTGCCCCAGATTTGGGCCAAGCCAAGCTCTCAAACTGGACACAGTTTACAGTTTTTGAAGATTGAAGTTAGGTTTTGGTATTTTAAATTGGATCTTCCAAAGATAACCTAGACCAGTTAAAGAAACTTTTTGGAGGTCATTTTCAAAGTAGTTTAGGCAGAACATTTTGACAACTGTAAGACCAGCTGCCTAGTTAGAAACTGACCAAAACTATTTCCTCATAGTTTACACCATCTTCTTTGCATATGAGAACATCAGTTAGTTTCATCTACAGAAACTAAGTTCTGGATTCAATTCTTCACTCTAGATGGTGGTGGCCATGTAATTTGTACACAACTGCAAGGATGACTCTAATCTAGTTAGATGAATTTTGTTTTACACTGAACCTTGGAAGTGTATCCATCCACTAAAAGCAGTCAGGATTAATATGAGAATTGCTAGCAGAATTACAGCAGTGCCAGTTCTCTAAAATCAAACACAGAATTTATGCAATATTCTGCTGTCACAAACCTGATGATATAGCCACCCTTTCATCACATAAAGGGTAACAGCATCCTAATTAAGAACTCAGGCCTTATGTTCAACAGAAGCAAACTAATGAATTGACTATGAAGATGCCGTAAAGTGGGATGTGACTATGATATTTCGCCTTGTGCATAAACTAGTGTCAGCAAACAATTTATTTAATGTAGAAGTCATGTGGTATAGGCTGCAGTGGATTTATAGCTGCTTGCATTTTAGAATTGTTATGCCTCAACAGAATAACTATCTCACTGGCTATCATACAAGCCTGCTATACTGCTGCTGGAACCGTAAACATATTCTCATTAGCGGCCCATGGCAATTTATATCAGAGAATAGCTTGTGTCACACCATAGACTGAAGAGCTGCTGCTGTGCAGCCAAATGTTAGCTTTTTTAAACAGATCTGTAACAATCTGGCTACTTTGTCACAACAAAAAAACTCCTCTATGTAGGGACAGATATACAGCTACCCATTTTTTGTGGCTTAAAGAATCAAAGGGCCAAATCTCACCAGTACCCTAAACTTCACTTGAAAAATTCTCAAGTAAATATGCTGAATGGCTACTGCCTAGATCTTCTAAGTTCTCATTAACCTATCATTCCTGAGGTAACACTGAACAGGTACCAGGCCAAGAACACAGAGAACAAAATATTGGAAATCTTCATATACTTTTGAAGTTGAAGGTCAATACATGTAAAATATATTTCAAGTTTCTATTCACCATCTCTCTAGGAGAGGCCAAAATTGGGTCCCTGTTGAGGGTTTTTTAACACTACCTTATTATTATGCAATAAACATGCACAAGAAGCCCTTGCTCAGCTTAGAATGAATCTTTTGGTGAAGGAGAGAGCTGTGGTGAAGGACAGGCAGCTCTTCCTTGTCAGAAGTGAGAAATTAGTTTAATATACTGCACAAAAGAAAGACAGAAGGGAAGGAGAGATCCCCTCATTAAATGCTCACCATTTGAGCCCTGCTTAATATGTTGACTGATAACTAGTATACACAGTTGCAACAAGCAGAGGCCATTCCAAACAATGATGCCCATCTGTTATGGTAGCACTTTAGTCTTAGAACTTCCAGCTGCCACTTCTGGTTAGATGGGCCACATTATGCATAGCCTTGCGTACCAAATGAATACAGTCTGCACTCCCTAATCGTGACTTTTGTAGCTTAAGTATCACCCTGCACGTGTGTAACCAGCTGAAGTCCTAGTGACAATGACTGAGTAAGCTCATGTGTGCACACAGAAAAAAGGAGGGAAATAAGCCTATTCCATAAAACAGGCTCCTCTATTTTATTTAGAATGTGCATCTCAGTGTACAAAAGCATCATGCTTTCAATACCATATACCAACATAGCATCCAATACAGATACCAATAGCATCTCAGGTTCAAAGGAAGGGTCTTAAGGGAGCAAAAGGACACTACTAAAGTTAGCTTTGACTTCATAACTTAGATCATTCTAAACATATTACTGACAAAGCTGGCAATGACCACTACTAACTGCAGGCCTGACTTCCACAACTAAGCAAATTTACAGAAACTATTCCTCTGCTATGCAGGGAAATTGGGCCCATTTTACTACCACATTAGTGCCTAGTATGAACCTCAAAGCTCTGTTCAGTAGCCTCATACTCAGTCAGCCTGATAATGACACTTATGAATAGGAATGGATCTGGCACTACAAGGAAAGGGGCATCTTTTCTCTCTGCCAGGTGATATGTAAGTAGAGACACAACTGCAGAGAGAAACACCTCAAAGGAGAATTCTGTTTGAGCACTCAGGAGTCTCATGCTTTGACCTGCTAGGTAGAGTACACCAGCACATGATTGTCCTCTTGCAACTCTCTAGAGAGGTCAATGCAGAGTTCCTCCATGTAGGCCTAGATGTACACTACGGACTTTGTAAGATGCACCCTTGCAATTCCAGGAAAGTTCAATACACTGAAGTATTAATGCAACACTTTAGACCAACACAGGCTTCATCCCTTGCAAAGACTCTAAAGTAACCTGTACAACCTGAAGCACTGTGCACTCCTCATCAGCCTGGGCCGATAGTCCCCCTTGCCCACTGCTATGCAGCACATGGTAGCTGAGTATCTGTTGCACCACGTTCACAACAATAAGGTGGTACTGCAAAACAGTAACAGGGTTAAGTAAGAATACAGGAGAGCGATCTAAAGCCAATCAGTTACCTGGCTTTCGTACTGCTTTTTTCTGGTCATCTCCATTTTGGCAATTTCTTCATCAGGGTCCTGCAAGAACTACAAAGAGGCACATGTAACTCCTGGAGCACAAGCTGTGGGACAAGCAACCATTGACCACCGCAACACACACACGGCCCCCGGCCACCCGCTACCTGCCCGGCACCCAGCCCACCGCATGGCCCCCGCCACCCAACAAAAGGAGGCGAGGGCCCGCAGGCCAAGCCCAGCGGCGGGACAGGCGCTGGCCTGCGGGCACCAGGACGGGCCGCCGGGCCTGGCCCGCACTTACCGTGGCCATATCGGCTTTCCTCTTGCGGGCTCTCATGGCGCACTCCGCACCCCCATCCCCCTTGGCGGGAGCCTTCTCCTCCGCGCAGTCGCTGCCAAGAGAGAAGAAGCTGAGGGAACCCCGACCGCAGGGAGCCTCCTCAGGGGTGCCTGACGGGGACCTCGGCCTACAGGGCCCCGCGCACGGCAGGGCCGGCGGACTCACCTCTCCCGGCGCATGGTGCCCGACTGGGCCGGGTCGGGGCGAGCGGAGCGCCGTGCGGGGGGCCGCCGAGCAGGCCCGGGCCCCAGCCCCCACAAAGGGCGGCGGAGGCGCGGGTGCACGGTGCGGAAAGGGCGGCCGCAGCCGCGAGCCAGCCCCAGCGGCTCCCCCCGCCTCGCAGCCCAGCACCCCAGGAGGCAGCAGAAGCGCCCACCGCCCCCTGCCCGCGCACTCTCTCACTCCCTGCCGCGCCGGCCACCCCCGACCTTCCCGGGCGAGAGCGGTGGGTGCCCGCCCGGCGGCTGCGGCGTTGGCGGGGCGCAAGGGCAGGGCGGGAGCGCGGCGCGGGCGGGCTCCGCTGGGCGCCTCCTGCCTCACAGCGCGGCCGCTCCCGTCCCTGCGCACAGCGCGGCCCGCGCCGAGCGGGACATTTAAACGCGCGGCGCGGGGCCGCCTCCCCGCCCGCCCGCACACGTGGCCCCGCGCGCAGCGCCGGAGGCCGGCGCCGGCCGGGGCGGGGTCTGCGGGGGGCGCGGCGGGGCGCCGCCGGCCGGACCTGGGGGAGCGGCGCAGGGCGCGGCGGGGCGCGGGATCCCGCGTCGGGGCTGGCGGGGCGGGGCCGGGGCCGGGCCGGGGGCGGGACCGGCGGCGCCGACGCGGAAGCGGCAGAGGTAGCGGTAGCGGCCGCCGCAGCTGGACACCGCTGGCCTGGCTGCGGCGGCGGGAGGAGCGGAGTGGGGCCGGGCCGAACGGAGCCGAGGAGCTGACGGGAGGGGCCGGGACGCCCCACCCCACTTGCGAGCGGGAACAGGAACGGGCTCGGCCTGTCCGAGGCGTGCAGCGGGCCGCCGCCGTGGCCGGCCGTGGCCTGTCCGCCGCGCTGACCGGCCCTGACCCCTTCGCTCCCCACTTCCCTTCCCGCAGGCCATGCGGTCGGCCGGGCTCTTCGGGCGGCTGAAGGCGGCGGTCGTCGGGGTGGTGCACGTGGGAGCGCTGCCAGGTAAGCGGCGGCCGGGTCTGCCGGTGCTGCGCCCGCCGAGGGGACCGGGCCCAGCTACCCTGTCGTCGTTGTCACCCTTTAGCCCGGCTGCGGCTCCCGCAGCAAGCCGCGCTCCCCTGGAAGCTTGTCCCGTCAAGCACTGCAGCGGGCCCCCCGTGGAGTGCCACAGGGCATTGCCTATTTCTGGAGGCAGCGGCAGGAGACGCTTCTTCGCGGGGAGGTGGGATGAGATGGGATGAGAAAGCAAGGGTTTGGATTTACTGAGCTCTCTGCCGCCGCGTTTTTAGAGGCAAAGGTTAGGAAACCATGCAAATGGACGGTGGGATGGGGTAGATGTTGGGTAGATGAGCTTTCGCAAGTCCTGAGAGGCAGCAGAAAGCTCAGACATCAGGCGGGGCTTGTCCTGCCCAGACCTTGTCTATCTTTCCAGGGTCGAGGGTTATCAGGGCTGATTTCAGCAGCTGACCTTCCCCAGGCTAGGCTGGTGTCCAGAGATCATCACGCTCCACAGGTTCCCACAAGCAGCCTCCAGGTGCTATGGCCAGCTCTCCCCAGGCTGTGAGATCAGACCAGCTAACAAAGCTGTCAGAGGGCTCTTCACATTCTCCATTTCAGACTCCCAGTGCCTGGCTTTAGGAGTCAAAGTAGACTTTGGACTTGGACTTGGTCTTAAGGGAGAATCATTGAACTCAGAATCTGTGTGTGTTAATTTTTGCCATGAAGCACTTTCACTTGAAGATAAATACAGTCAACCATGCAGGGGTTTAGAATTTAAGGTAGCTTTAACTAATTTTAAATTGGCTGGTGTTTATTATACATATTCTGCAGACATAGAGGTCACTCTTGCTGTAGGTTGTATTGTGTGGAACATCACTCATGCAGGGTAAGCTGTACTAAGTACAGGAATAACAAGCGAAGAGCAGACCTGGTCAGTTGGAGATTATAGCAGATATTCTTCAAGTTTTTGAACTAGATTTAGGAGCTGAAAGATTACAGCAGATCTGTCAAGTTCAGCTAAGGTAAGAGATGCTGCTAAGGCATGTCACAAGGAGATACCTCAGCCTTTTAGCAAGTTAACCCTATTTCAGTATGCCAGTCTCTATAGTTACCCTACCTGAAAGCTGTTACTGTATGTGGTTTTGGTTTGTGCATGCCCTGGGGTAAGTAGCATCATTCTTTCAGGGACACCAAGAAGTTCTCTTCCACTCACCCAGATCATTGATCAAGCTTGTCAAGAGGCAGAAGCTTACAAGGATGCTGGAGTTGTAAGTTTTGATTTCCTTCTTCCTGTGGCAGCATTTACACAAACCTGCTTCTGCGTAGCAGATATTTCAGTGTACAGTTCATCAAAAGCACCTTAAACTGTTTAGGAAGATGTTTAAATCCACATCTTATTTCAACATAGTAAGTAGGCCTTCAACATTACAAAGCCTAAAGTAGCTATCACATGCACCCAAAGCAATAGAAAATGCATAGATTCAAATTATGTAATTCAAGTTGCTTAAGTTGGATTGCCATCCGTTTTTAATAGTCAAGTCAGTTTAAAGGGAAGGGAAAAAAAGGAAAGATGACTGCAACATGGATGGTTTCTGGCACTCTAGGTATCTGGCTGTAGAACACTTCATCATCCCGCCTGACAAGGCACTGTTATTTTTAGCCCTGTGCAGCTCTGGTTCCTGAAGTCGTGGAGGAATGCCATGTGCCCAGCTGAGGCTCTGCATGAGTGCTTCAGTCACTTTAGGGTGCAGGATCACCCCACATCTGTGTCAGTGCTAAAATAGCACATACTATTCAGGGACTAAAAAAACCTGAGGCACTTTTCTGCCCTCTAACCCTTCTGTCCTAACCCCCTGGCAGAAAGCACACCTGAGCTGCTCATCTAGAAGAGAGGGCCCAAAAGGCCAGCCTCAGCCAGAGGCAAGGAGAGGCAGGTACTGACTGAATTACCACCAGATCTAAAGCGGTGTAGTAATCCTCATAAGTCAGTCGATTTTAACAGTGAGTACGTCCTTTTGAAAGGTCAGATATGTTTTAAACATTCCATTGCACCTTGTCTTCAGGTGTTGATGTGCTTTATTTTTGGCCTGCCTACAGTGTTATGTACATTTTCTGTCATGGTAAGGTGGTGTCCTGATGTCTGAGGTTTTTTAAAATGTCTTAAAGGAACAAGTAATCACTGATCTGAGCTGCTGTTTTCTGCAAAACTTTAGTAACAAGCCAGTTGAAACCTTTTTAATGGCATAAATTAGGATGATACTTTGCTGGCTGAACAAAATAGAATGTAACGACTTAATCTGAGTTATAGAATAGCAAGGTCAAAATGCAAGATGTCACAAAGTAGGTTATGGGCAGAACACTAGTAAGGTTGAATTAGGAAAGAATCCTGAGAATAGGATGGCTGGAAGGATGAAGAGCAGTGCAGAAGAATGGTGTTCACATAGGTGGCTTCAGTGCCTTGAAATCAGATTAGCGTGTGCAAGATGTAGATTATGTTTTCTTGCTCTTCATGGCTGTTGAAAGAACAGGTGTGCAATAGCTATGTGCTGTACTGTGACTTTGTATTTTGTCTGTACAGTTACAGTGTTAACATCAGGTGTAACATGATTCGATCTACATCAGGAAAGTGGCAAATACAAGTCTCTGTGGTTACGTAGGGGAAGTGGTTGCACATGTGATCTGTAACTCAAAGCCACATGCTGGTGCTTGTTTATCTATTTCTCTTACTAATTACATATTGAAACCTTTAGCAGTAGGGTGTTTTCTCCCTGCTGTGTACCTAAAGGTAAGGGAAGATACAGAAGCAGTTAACGTCCCCATTGACACATGCAAAACTGGAACAGTTTTAAGATAAGCTACTAATACAAAATTTTGTGTTTTAAACTTTGTCTTTTCAACAGTTGTGATAAATCCTACTATTCCAGGACTAACCCATTTACCTTTTTTCCTACTGTGCTGCAGTCTCTGAACTTGAATATATTTTTAAACCTACCTCTCAGGTAGACAGGTGAAATGAATGCAGTCATTTCTCTACACATTTGGACAAGCTCAGGGCTTAAAGTTAGGCTTATTCTATTTCCTGTAGAAGTCACAAGAGCATCAGTATACATTCCAGACCAATCTTTATTCTAAAGGTCTGTACCCAATAGTGTTACAGCAATTTGACAAACAAATCCTTTATTAATGCCATAATGGTCAGAGATAATCAGGACAGCTTCCATTAATATCAGTAGGGTTGCCTAACTCTTTTCTGCAGTTCATTTGTTTAGTTTTTCCCAGTTCTTCAAGAGAAGTGCAAGTTTTCATCCTAAATACTTAAGAAACTTCTTGGCTTTTGAACACAGGTTGCCGCTCTTCCAAACTGTCCTGATTCTGTAATAGGAATATTACAGAATGGTTTGGGTTGGAAGGAACCTTAAAACTCATCCAGTCCCACCCCCTGCCATGGGCAAGGACACCCTCCACCAACCCAGGTTGCCCAAAGCCCCATCCAACCTGGCCTCAAACACTGCCAGGGAGGGGGCAGCCACAGCATCTCTGGGCCTTACCACCCTCATAATGAAGGATTTTCTCCTAATATTTAGTCCAAACCTACCCTCAATACAGCTTAAGGCCATTACCCCTTGTCCTGTCACCAAACAGTCTCTTTCCAGCTTTCCTGTAGGCCCCTTCAAGTACTAGGTTTCCATGGAGCCTTCTCTTCTCCAGGCTGAACAAGCCCAACTCTCCCAGCCTGTCTTCACAGGGGAGCTGCTCCAGCCCTCTGATTATCTTCATGACTGGCCTCTGGACTTGCTCCAACAGGTCCATGTCTTTCCCCACATCAGGGGTCCCAGAGTTGAACACAGTACTACAGATATGGTCTCACAAGAGCCAAATAGAAGGGGAGAATCACCCCCTTTGACTTACTGATTGCACTTTTCATATATTTGGGTTTCTCCTTCAGTACTCCAAGTAACCTGTTAAGCTGCCTTTTTCTTGGGGAAGAAGAGCTAGAGGCTTCAAAGGTTTTTTCCCCATGGATGTTTTTACTGACAGCATTTTCAAATGCTGCCTACAGTACTCTCTAAGAAGATCTGTAACTTGCTACTACTAGATGTTTGCATTGTCTCAAGTTGCTTGAACTGATGTTAACATTTCAAAACAAAGTGTATGGTCTTGCTCACTCAATATGCATTGCACTTGGAAGTAAATCCTAGTATATTCAGGAAAAGGTGACTTGTCTGGCACATTAGCAGCTTAACATAATAAATATGAAAGATTTGTGATATTACAGCACAGTAATGAAAACAAGTGAGTGCTCAGTTAGGAAGCCATCTGTGCTCAGAGTGTGTATGCTTTGTATTTGTGTGCTGCTAAACAATGAATTTCCCTAGACAAGGTTTCACAGGCAGCAAGCTATAAGGCATTATGATCCTTCAAGTTTGTATATCTACTTTTGTTTAAGAAAAACATAAACTATATATTGAAGTTAACGTTCATGCACTTTGTCCAGCCTGGGTGATGCCTACTTTGTAGCCAGAAAGAGAGCACAAGTTCCCTCTAGTTTCATTGCTATACTACTAGTTGCTGTTTTCTAGCTGTAGCTATTTGAGTAGCTGATGTTAAGGATAGGTAGAGACACACAAGTAAAACTATTTATTAAAAAACCCCCAAAGTTATAACACTACACTGAATTTCAAACATTATGGAGCTTTTTACCACAAAAAGTTTTACATTTGTCTTTTTTTATACTAATACTGACTCTAAAGATGCACCCTTTATTATTCTGATCCTCCTGACCTTTCTTTAGCCTCTGCATCCAGAAGAGGAATTGTTAGTACATATTTTACATTGATGGTTTTAAAAATTAAAAGTTTCAAGCTTTTTATAACTACAGTGGTAGCTAGAATTTAGATTGCTTAGAGTTTAAAGACAGTCAAGTTAGAACAGACTAATATTTCATTAGAAATAGATAAGCAGCTATCATATTACAGAAGTTAACATTTCAAATCTTAGCTATATTACAGTTAAATAAGATAGCAGCCAAACTTCTCCATAACTATTGGCTATAGTATATGAAAGACAATATAAGATACTTATTTTCCTATACTGGAGCAGTAGCCTCTTAGCCCTGGAGGTGGGTTTTTAAAGGAAAAGCTGGGAAGCTGTGCACAGCCACAGCAAATAAATGCTCTCCAGAGGCACCTGATTTCCTTTCTTGGGGGCACACGACTGTGGGAGGGGGAAGGGCTGTAATTGTCTTAGTGCGCACCTGAGCTGTATAATTGTTGGTGTGGAGCAGACAAGCCTCCTTTTTTCCTGTAGGAAAGAATCCTTGTTTTGAGCTTGTAACAGTTCTGTATTATTGCATGAAGCCTTTCTTCTAGGGGAGGCACTGGGGTTGAAGTTGGTGCAGAGTTAAAGTATGTATGATTGTTATACCTGTTGTGGTTTACAGTGTTGTAAGTATTTTTGATGCTTTTCTACTATGATGTGTGTGTGTGCAGCTGAAGTGTTTTAAGAGGTCATTTCTATAAGTGGAGTAAAGCTAGGGAAATTATTTTTCTATATAATCAGAGAGCTATTCAAATGACCTATTTTCTAGTAGCTAACTGTGATACAAGAGGCACTTTGCACGTATGTAGCACTTCAGAAGTCATTCAAAGTAAAAGGGAAATATATTGTTTGAGAATTGCTTATAATAAGGCTATTATATATAAGCAACACTTAAATCATCTTAATATTCAATGGAAAAGGAACACAAAAGGTATTTGCTAGAGTTTTATCTCTTACTATCCAAATAAATTCTGTTTGGGAGGGTGTAATGAGGTAGCTGTTCCCACAGTCTACTCTATAAGCTTAAATTCCAAGAACTTTAATTTAGCATAACTGTTTTCTTTCCACCATTTTAATTAGCTGTCTGATAGCAGTGAAGTCTGTTTTATATACATATCAATTCAGTAAACACAAAAATCTGTGGTGTTATATTTTTATATAAAATATGAAAGAAAGCTTTGAGTTAATGCATCTGTAACTCTTCTCTCTGTATTGCAGAACGTATGTTGCTCTTTTTTAATTAAACAAAACATAATATGCAAAAGAACATAGTCTATCAGATGGTACCAAAATAACGTACTACCAAAAATATTCACTGTAACTGTGGACCTTGAGGCCATAGGAAGAGACAACTGCTGAAAAGTGAATATAGTAAGTTTGAGGCAGAATAGAGAAATGTTGGACTCTTCACATATGCCTGCATTTCAGAATAGAATTCAATCAGATACTTTTTATGCACAGTATTACAGCTAGGGGTTTTAATTAATCTTAAAATGAATTAATTCATTAATGTATCTAATGGAATAATTTGCTTTATGCAAATCCTGCACTGTTAAAGTAGTAGCAACTCAGAAAGCTCTTTCACTGTGGAATTCCTATGGAATTCTGCCAGCCTGTTATGCTTTTTTTGGCTACCAACATGGCTCTTCAGGAGCTGAGCACTGAAGTCCCATCCCCATGCACCTTTCTCTCTGCCTGCCTTATTGAGGTTGATTCTTGAATGCCAGAGAGCCTGGGGGTTCTGGTTTTCAGATCCCACCTCATTGCTTTGTTTGTTTCCTTTGTTAAAATATTATAGCTTTATATTAATCCATCAATCCTTTTGCCACATGCTACTGCTAGCCAGCTTCATATTGTTGATTAAAGTGACCTGATGTATTTGTGTACAGAGGGCAAAAGGCGAAGAGAATTTTCTTCCTGTCGGTACCACAAGAGATTCAGTAGTTGTGTCTGAGGTGCAAGACCATTTGGTTGGTTGAGGTTCGTTGGAACAAGTCCTGGCCTCATTCTAGAGAAACCAACTACAGGTTATGATCTTTTTTTAATTCCACCCCTAAAAAAAATGCTGTATGTTTTCTGAGGACTCCTTGTTATCTTTGTCATATGATTGCATCCTATCACAGGTAGACAAGTTAAATTACACATTGAATTAGATGTAGAAACAAAATCAAGGACAGATGTTTGGGTAGTTTCCATATCTGGCTTTCCTTTGCCTAGTTGAGGTTTTCTTGGACTGGAGTTCTGTAATTAAATATGCCAATGATTGGCACCAAAGAGTGTGTAAAGGCTAATGTTGGGTGCTCATAGTATTAGATCATTTTTTTCCATAAATAGGCTGTGTCCTTTGGTTTTTAAAGTAGCATGTATTCTGTGTATGTAAACACTCAGCCGTAAGTCATTTGGTAAAGGCAGCGGTACCTTGGTACACTGAGCTTCTGCGGGTTCCCCTGGATTATTTCCATTCTCAGTCTTCCCCATCCTCCATGTTAGGTGTTTGTTTATGATGTCTGTGGCTTAGCCTGTAATTCAGCCATTAAATGCTGACTGCATTTTATATACTGTCTTATCTTTTACTGCCAAAAGGGCTTCTGCACTACAGCAAAGATTAAAGAAGCGTTGCATATGAAAGTTTTTTCGAAATGAAACCTTTTATCCCCTTTGTGATTCTTTATGTTATTATGAACCCAACTTCTTTGTCTAATCTCTAGTTGGATTTTTTTTTTCCCTAAATGTTCTTCTTTCTGTTCTGGTTCAGTTACAATATCTTTGAAATGTAAACCTTTCATTGTAAAGGATTAAGATGTGTGATAAATTCCACTCTCTGGAGTTTTATTTTCTATATATGCAATTAATTTGTCTATTAAACTACTTGTATTTTTAGATTGAAGCAGGTGAGAAATATCTAGCTGCTTTTAATGTTCTCACTTCAAATGCAAGACATCAGGCTTGAAATATGTTTCAAGGCTAAACTTTTGTTATTAGTCCTTGACAAAATTATATACGATTTGTAGTTGTTGAAAACTTTCTGATACGTACTATACGATTGGAAAAGTACAAGGTACTAGATAATGTACAAAGATTTTCAATAAATCACATAAATTGTATTAGCAGAGTATTTTATCATCACTCAGTTGTTTGCTAAGAGTCTGTCTGTATGGAGTGAGAGGTAGAGTAGATAATAAATAGCAGTATCTTCCTTCAAGTAATTCTGAATCTGGAATGGGAGAAATATCAATAGTTAATACAATACTACGGTATTAGGCACACTGCAAATAGGCACAATAATAGTCAAACAAGAGGTTCCTTTATTTATCCAAACTAACACTTATTTTCTGACATTAATTGGATTGAAAATTGCCTTGATTATCTCTAAATCCTATCTTAGCCAAAAATGCTCAATATCTTATATTCCACTTGGATGATGGAAGTTTGACTCTACACTGTTTTTAATGAGGTATAAGATTTAACTCATTCGCCTATAGCTCATGTAGTAGGATGGATCAAAGGAAACAGAACTGATGAATTATAATTAAAATCACATTTATTTCTCTTCATGATTTTCCAGCAAGTACCATGCTGTTGATGAAAGCACTTTTATAAGTAGTTGTATGCATCGACACAATTTACTGTAGATAATCCTTCCTTTGAAGGAAAACCTTTAAACTGGTGTTAATAAATAAACAGCATAATGGTAAACTGGACATGTTTTTAAAGTTCCTTTTTTTCCCCCAGCTTAATCATATTTCTGTATAATAATCTCCACAGGATGGCTTGATAGTGGAAAACATGCATGATCTTCCTTACACGGTGTGTCCTGGGCCTGAAATAACTGCAGCAATGACAGTCATTAGCGCCGCGGTGAGACAAACCTGCCCCCGTCTTGCGCTGGGTGCCCAGATCCTGTGTGCTGCAAACCAGGAGGCCATGGCAGTTGCTCTTGCTGCAGGTAACAGAAATGACTCATCAGTTACTCCTGTTGTTTGCTATGGCATTTACTCCCTGCAAATTGTGCATTGTACTAACATAGATACCATGAAAAATGAGACATGAAAAGCTCACTGTACCCTGAAAAAGCAGAAATTAGATTTTGAGGAAGATGCCTGCTTGATTATAATAGATGATACTTGTGCACTGCTTCACTTGGAGGCAGCTGAAAATCTCAAGGCCACTGCTGCAGCTTTCTAGGAGAAACCTGTCTACATGTAATGATTAGTTTAAATCTACTCATGTCTAAAAGCCACCTTTGGTGTAACTCTATTTACTTTAGTTAAATTATATTTGAGGATCAATTTAACCCACTGTGGTTAAGCATCCTGTTTCAGCATCTAATTATGTGTGGTTGCTACTACTGTTATCCATTAAAACTAAGTTTTCGTTGTCTTTTTAATGAATGGACAGAATGAAGCTTTTTATCTAGTAACGAAAAAAATGAGTGTACAGCTAGCTAAACTACTTAAAATTAAATTGCATTTGGGGGAATTAAATATAAATTAATCTTTATTGCATGAACCCTAGACTTGCTAACCTTTCTGCTCCTACTGCTTGCTGAAGCACTTGTAGTTTTTCATATGTAGCAGTCCCTGATTTAAAGATGGAGGCTGCTTTGGTATGGAAGGCTTGTACTTCCTGAATGCTTCATAAATTGAGGGCTAATGCTTGTTTTTGCCCAAATTGCATGTGTGATTACAGTAAGCATGCACAGTTTTTGAATGTACAGATTTTATAAGTGAGTAGAATTTTGTACGAATGCGGAATGAAAAGATGTTGGTGTTAATCGAAGGCTGTACTTTGGTTAAAATAACATAGGCTAATTTACCTGCAGTGGCGGTTTTAATTATGTTCTAAAAGACTAAGTCCTTTTTTTGTGGGGGAATTCTTGTTAGTAAATGTGTTTTGAACTCAACCAGGAGTGCTTTACAATCAGAAGTTGCCATTTTGAAGGTATCTAGCTACTTTATAAACTGACAAAACCTAATTTTTATTGCTGCAGTAGACTAAAGCTGCTAACAGAATTGAATTTCAGCTTTTAGGGATTGTATGCATGTAGGATACTTGGGGTACACAGACATTAGCAAAAATATTTACACAACTGTTTTTTAAAAGCAATAGTCAAACTGCTAGTGAGTTATGCATCCTTTTAGGAGCAAAACTGATCACTAAATAAAGGGTATAGTGTGGGAACAATGTATTTCTCTTACCTCTCAGCAATTATTAATGAGGGAGAGAATTCCTGGAGGGCTGGGGTTTTGCTCAGCTCTACCACTGTTCTGCACTATTTGGTCTGTAACTGGAGAACACCAGCTAGGAAGGGCCTGTGTTTAATGCATTTCATTGCACTTCTCTAAAAATGATTGTCTTGAGTTCACTGAACAGGAAAGCAAAAGGAAAATAAAATCACTTTAAGCAAAACCATAGTGAAGTGAGTGCTACTCACTCTGTAGGTTGCAAATCTTGTGATTTTTTCTGTAGCAACTTAGTACTGACTTTAATGTCAATACAGTTTTAATAGATGGCTATTAATAAAGCAAGTCCTGTATGCTTTTGCCACAAAAAAAATACTTGCTGAAGGTGTTTTAGCTAAAAAAACATATGTAGCATCTGCTACTATGTAGTCATTTCATTTTCTCTGTGGAAACTACTATCTCTGGTAGAAATAACTGTTCTGAAGAGAGCTGCACAGGGAAAGTGTAAGTGATCTCTATGGGAAGGTAATGATTGTATTTTGTAAAGGGGAAAAAAGTCAGTGGGCTTTCAGTGTGACTAGGAGTTCAACATCAGCAACATCTGATTATAGTAATAAACATGTTGTAGGTAGCCAAGTAGTAACACATTAAATTACTGAATGTTCCAAGCACACTGACAAGGTATTGGATAAATCTGGAAATAACAATAAGTTGAGGCATCTGAGAAGGTTGAGTATTTTTAAATTTTTTTTTTTTGTTCTTTAGGAAACATTTATTTATTCAGTTAGGCACCTAAAGGAAGGAATGCTAGCACCAATTTGTTCATGCTGGGTTCTTCAGCAAAGGTATGGGGCAGTGGTAGGAATTTAGTGGGGGATCTTTAGGAGAAAGGGAACCGCTGTGTCTCTGTGCTTCTGACAGAAGCAAGCAGTTCCTTATATTAATAAAAAAGAACTATTGAGCCAAAACATTTGTTTCCAACATTCTCCCAGCTCCAAAAGGTTACTGCTGACTGTTACACCAGTGCAGGATGCTCTTGGACAGCACACCCACAGGTCCCACCACAGGGGGCTGAAGGAGGGGGTTGCCCAAGGACAACCATCCTGCCACAGGCCTGTGTTCTCCCTCTGTCTGCCCCACAAACCAGCATCACCATGTCTGACCTTTTGCTTTCGCTTCTGACTTAAGAGGTGATGCTGAAAGCTGCTGGCTTTTCCTCTGTGCTGGATTGCCTCTTCATGTGGCAGTGTTAGTCTGCTCAAAAACTAGTGTCATTGTGTACACAAATAGCAAGATAGATTCATGTCTCACCTTTCTTGAAATCCAAGTCCTCTGCTTAACTTTTATACTCCTCTAATGTAGGCATTTTAATTTAAAATGCAGTATGTCCCAAAGGAAGCATAGCCCACAAAACAGGCAATATATAGTAGTACAGCTTTGTATTTAGGCTTTTGACTGGAAGCCATCTTAATCTCAAATACTTACACTCAGAAAAACTACCCTTCTTAATAGTGCATCTTAATGACATCCTCCAAAGACTGTCTTATCTTCTTTTTTTCCTAAAATGCTCTTTGTGGAGAAGCAAGTCAGGATCTGTTTGCTAGGGTTACTTTTCAATTGGTTCATTATTAACAGGTGTACTGTGTGGTTGTTAGAGGTGTATAATTTCCTGTTTGTAGTTTCTGGTTTAATTAACTACATCTGCTCGAGGTTGAATCAGAGTGATGTATATAAGTAGCTTCTGTGCACATTTGTAGAGGAGATAAAAATACAAATGTTCCTTGATTTATTTTTTGTTCAGCAAATATTGCTGGTTATAATATCTCCATGCTTGGGAATGTCCACAGTATGTTCATTAAAATCTGGGTCAGGTTTAGGCAGAGTGTTTGGTTTTCCTTATTTATCAGTGTGTCTTGTTTCCTGAAGTTCACCATTGTGTTAATTTCATGTACTCCTGTTTGTTGTTGATCTACTTCCAAATTACATGGCTTTTCTTTTATTGAAATCTTGCTAACTGTGAAGCACTGTTCCTATCAGGAGGGACTGTTGTGTCTGAAGGAATTGCCCAAAAGCTCTCAGCTGCTGTTTGTGTTTTTCCTTCTGTTTGTGGGATGTTTTGCTTGGCTCTAAGCTATCAGAGTAGGTCTTCGCAGAGGAGGCAAAGAGCCTTTATAATAGAGGACATGTATGGTGATGATCTGTTTATTAATTTGGACTAATGCACACTCTCCATTGCCAATAGGTAGCAGTGGTTGAGAAGAAATAAATAAGTGGCCCGTCATTAACCTATCAGAGGCAAAGAATGATTTTAAGGAATATTGTCATTGTGCAATATTGGCCTGGCTTTATTGGGTGGAAAACCCAAGCACAAGGGCCAGGGGCAAGTTATGCTCTTGTGTTCTGGCCAGACCTTCAGTCTGTGTGCCTGGGAGCAAGGACTGCAGGCTCTACTTTAGAGTGTAGCCTCCCTATATCTGTGTGGGCCTCTGTTACGCTCGTCATGAATTATCTCATAAATTTAGAATAGAATAGTTCAGTTGGAATGAACGTAAACTAACGTCTAGTCCATCTGTATCTCCACCTGACTGCGAAACTGCCCTTTTTTCCTTTTAGGACCATGTTACTGAAAACCCATTTATGAATTAAGTCCTCGTCAATGACAATGACACAGTTGATAGCTGATTACGTGGGGCTTCATATCAGAAAATATCCTCAGTACCCAGACATCTCCATGCCTTTTAAAAATACAGCTTTGCTGGCTGAGACAATTCCTTTACCTCACCCGCTAGCAGAGATACCCTCCACAGGGATTCACTTGATAGTGTTTAAGGTGGGATAGAATTGTACGCTGCTTTTTTGGGTTTTCTTTTTAACTGCCACCATACTAATGCGGAGGTGGGGAGGCAGCTAAGCTGAGAATGGCAGTGTGTGTGCCTTGGGAGCATCTGTGGTGAGTGCTGGGTCTGCTGTGAGCTCTGCAGGAGACACTTCTCCCGGGCCCTCAATTCATGCTGAATGTGGAAGGAGCTGCTGCAAGACAATGTCCTGAGTGGTAAAGGGTCTTCACAGCATGGATACTGTATGCTTCTAGTGTCAATAGCAGGCAAAGTCGATACTCCTCTTGAGTTTTCATTGTCAGCACAAAATCAGTCTTTCAGATTCTTTTTGGATTAGGAAGGCAAGAAGGGCTGGGAGCTGGGACTTACTGTGCATATAAAACAAGATGCCACTAGTAAAATTACCTGCCACATTCTTATCTTTGTATAGAGGCAAATATGTTTGCTTGAATTCCAAAATTCAGCAGCAACCAGGAGTTGCTGTCTTGCAGAGGCCAGATCCTGTCTCTGTGAAAGCAGTAAATGCTAGCTCCCAGCTCCTATTTAACTAAAGGAAGGAACATACTTGAGAAAGGGCTTTTCAATGGCTGCACCCAATTCACTGCTTTGGGGTGCTGAAATGCAGTGATATGTGTATCTGCAGCATTAGAATGGACTGAGCTTTCCTCCAGCTCAGTCTTGCAATGTTTTCTCACCCAAAAAAAGAAGTGTTTTACGTCATTTTATGTCTTTTAATAATGAATTATAATGGGTAGGAAACTTTAAAAAAATAGACCATCACAGCTGTTTAGGTAAGGGTGTTTAAGTAGAAGTAAGTGTAGCAACACTAGCTTGTGAAAGAGAGAAGCTCTAGTTCCTTGAGCAGCAGCTGGTTACTTGATTCTGTGTTCTTAATACAGTGGTGAAGTTCTGTTTACTGGGCTTCACTGAAAATTTCCTGTTCTTGTTTCCCAGTGAGATTACCCATTTTTTTGTTCCCTTGTAAGTCAGAAATGGAACTGCCCATTAACTATTCAACGGCTATTACTTTTCAAATTACCAAATGTGAAAGTAAGCAATAGTATCATTCTCACAATTTTATGAGTGTAAAAATGATTCATTAGCAGAATCTGACTGTGGCTTCATAAAACAGAAGGGTAATGATTTGGTGCCTGCACCTCTTACACTTGGCTAAAGTTTGTATCTTCATAGCCCCCCCAAACCCAGATAAGGAGTGCAGCCTTGCTAAACTAAGTACAATCCTAATGCTTAGCAGAAAGTTTTAGATCACCTGGTTAAAGACACACAAACCAAGCATCAACAATATGTAATCAGTGACTCCAATAAATTAAATTACTTTATGAATTGCCCCTGTCCTGAGTTAGATATTGTGACTGTTATGGAAATGTAATGTATCTCTAGATTCATTAACACCATTAAGATTAGAGAATTAAATTTTCCTATTTAACTCTGAATTGTTCTCTAAATTTGGGTGACATAAATAGAGCTTCAGTATTTTGACAGATATTTCAAGGCTGCTAAGGGCTCCCTGAGGGAAGATGAATGGTCTGTGTTCATAATCTTCCTGTAAAGCGTCCATGCCACAAAACCTTCCTGATGGAAAAATTGAATGAATATGGTGGAAATCATGTTGCTAAGACAAGGTAGAATTGATGGTCAGAGTAATTTTGGGGTAGAAAATGTGTCGCACTTCCCAACCCCTATCTTTTTATACCTTTGGTGCAGCTCCAGAAGTAATCAGTTGATGTGTGGTGCTCTGTAGAAAACACAAGCTCCGTTCAGCTGGAGAGTCCAACAGGCTGCATATATAATGTGTCACAGGCTGTGTTTTCTTGTCTAATTTCCTAAAGAAAGAGAACTTAAAGTTATTCCTCTCTGTCCCTGTCCTTGATTGTTTTTTGACATGATGGCCAACTTCAGGCATATTTAACAGGGGAAAAGATGTTGGGAAAAGTAATAGAGTGAAAAAGTATCTGGAAAAGGGGAATGACCCAGCTTCATAATCCTTTTTGGACACAAGACACATTGTTAGGGCAAAGGAGCTGTGTTTTGACTGACCTGCTCCTCTGTTGGTAGGCTCCCACGTCATGGCAAGAGGCAGGGCAGGGTGTGCAGCTGTCTGTTCTGAGCTGCACAGGAACAAATTGATTGGAGCTGAGAGAGAGAAGTTCCACAGGAGAGAAGGAAGTTGGAAGTAGAAAGATGGAAAGAAGTTTGAGAGAATATAGGTGAAAATAAAGAATGTGAAACTTAAATGTCTGAGGGTCGGTTAGTCCAAGAGTGTGTAGAACAACTTGTGCTGGGATCAAATAAGAGGGGCAGTAAGGTGGGGTTTTGTTTGGGTTTTGTATTTTTGTTTTTCAGTCTTCAGTTTTAGCTAAGATATTGCTAATTTTTTGATATCTTTTTTTCAGGTCTTGATTTTATCCGGGCTGAAGGGTTTGTGTTTTCTCATGTTGCTGATGAAGGGATTATAAATGCCTGTGCAGGTAACCTGCTACGTTATAGAAAACAAGTTGGAGCAGAGAACATTCAGATTTTTGCTGATATTAAAAAGAAACATAGGTAAATGCAAGCAACATTTTATGTTATTATGTGAATGTTATAATGATCTTATATTTTTCACAATTTTCTGATGAATTTTTTTAATACCTGTTTAGTGTCAGGAAAGTTAATGCTATAGGGAGAACTTTATTGTTCAAGGAAGGTCTTGCTGTGATGCTTTTTAATTTAAAAATAAATTTGCACCTGTAAGCTGCAGGTTGCTGCATCTGTGAAGCTTTCAGTTGTTTAACCTTCAGGATTTATAAATGTAAGCTGTAAAAAATTTTGCATCTGGTATTAGGTGAGATTTTTGTATGCTTGTGTATATGCCTGTTATGTTTAAAGAAACTTTGTTTCTGGAGGCTAGGCATCCAATGTTATTTTTAGTTATGCAAGCAGTTGCCATATAGAAACAGCCAAATCATAATATTTTGGCATTTTAAAGCTATTCTCTTTTTTCTCCTTCCTGCCAATAATACTGGTTTCTTCTACTTAAATCAGTGCTGTCTATGTACGGATTATGTTCTATGGTATTATCAAACAGAAAGAACTTGTGACAGATGCATCCAGTTTCTTTTCTGCTGATACTTTATCATAACTGTCACATGGTACTTTCAGCTATTTAGATGTCACTCTTTGTTTTGTTTTTTCTTTCCCAGAAGAACTGCTCAAGTGTTATGTATTATACATGCTAAATAACCTAATTAAAATGTTTGTGTAGTATGTGGGTAATCATGAGAATAACCAAGTCTGGAAGATCTTAAATACCTAATAAACAGGTAATAAATTTTAAAATGGAAAGGAAACAATATAGTGTGGTCAAATTAAGCTTCTAAAGCTTTTCAGAGTGGTTTGTTTCTAAGTATTTCTTTAGGTATATATGTTAATAAAAATACATTTCACTGGACTTTTTTGTAAAAAGAAAAAAGATTGTATTGTGATTTGGGTTTTTTCCCTTTGTCTTAACTATTGATTAATTGATATGTGAATTATAATTCTTGTTGCTTTTTAAGAAAGGAAAAGAGGGGTTTTTTTTCAGGTGGATTCATAAACGGAGAAGGTGATGGTAAAGGGCTTGCTGGTTAAGATTTTTTTTTTAACGTAGAAAAATATGCCTGCTACCAAGAGCTGCTAGCCCCTTGTTCATTAAATGGGGAGAAACTGGTTTTGTAGTTTGTGCTATGTTATGGCTACTTTCCACGTGCTAATTTTGGGGTGTCTGCTACGCTTAAGCCCCATTTCATCCTTATTGTACGTACTAGGTACTCAGGCCTACCCTTCTCCAGAAAGGAAGTTCATGTACTTCCTTTTGCATCCATCACCATGAGTGGAATGCACTGCACACACGTGCTGCCTCTGGGTATGGCCAGAACACAGACTCCAAGAGTGATGTCCATCTAGGCTGATCCAGGAAAGACGCTGGCTCCATCACCACTCATCAGTGCAACACATTGGCCATAGCCATCATTTTCTCCTTAAATGGAAATAGAGGAACAACAAAATCAGGTGTTGAACCAGCAATTGCTGGAATACTTTCAAAGTTTAGAACAGTTTAAATTAAAAGCTGCTATTGCTGCAGGTTTCAGACAAAGTGCATCACCCATATATCAAAGACTGCAGTTGAAAAGCTAGGTTGCAGGTAATTGCTGTTTGTAACTGCTGTGTAAGATGATTCCTGTGATTATATCATGGGTAATAACTATACTTTCTGTTAGTTGGACTTTGTGAAATGAAGTGAAGGGTGTTAATTCTGTTCTAGGCAACAGAATCTGATTTATGAATGACTGCACATCCACAACTCCCACTTGAAGTCAGAGAGCTGTGTGTGCTCAACACTTCTGAAATACAGGTGCTCGACATGTAAGCAGCTGCCTCAATTGACACTTGGTAGTTCACACTTAGCAATCACTCTTTAGAGACAGGAGACCGAGAGCAATAGATGGATCAATTATGGTTCCCTGATGGAAGAGGTTGGGTTTTTTCCTCCTGTTTATATTGCAGTTTCTCTTCCCGATTTAAAATGGGACCCTTACCCTCTCTCACAAAGCATGCCTTTGGCTGTTCTGACAGCAGGGAAGATGGAGAAACGCAGTCTAAACATTCAACAAGATGGATAACAAATGTGTGTGCCGACAGTAACCACTGTTACAATCCTGCTGTTTACAGTGCTCACGCCCTGACTGCAGATGTTGGTGTGGCTGAGACAGCACTGGCTGCCGAGCTCTTCCTGGCTGATGGGGTTGTACTGACTGGCACGGCTACCGGACTGCCTGCAGACCCCCAGGAGCTGAGAGGTGAGTGCTGTCGTGCGAAGGTCAGACAACAGGCAGGGAATCAGCTTCTGGATGAACATAGAAAGAAATCTATATATCTGTTCTTCCTTAAGGGGAAAAAAAAATTAGGGAAGAAAAGAAACTCTCACTGTAGGGTTTGATCTGATACAGCAGAACTAATGTGATTGAGACGCTCTTCACATCCGCTGTCATATGTTTGTAAATAACAACTTGACAGATCAAAAATGAAAACTATTTCAAGCTTTTGTAATGCTGAATGATGCTGAGGCTTAAATGAAAAAAAGGCATGTAAAACTGTAAAAAAAAAAAAACAAAAAAAAAACCAAAACCCAAAAACAAACCACCAAAAAAACCCAATCCAACTGTTGCGTTTCTAAAAACTCTTAACATAAGAAAAAGGTACTTTATAGCCTTATGAGAAAACTACCTATACATCTTTCCATTGAAGGAATTGAGCATTTTTATTTTTCACAATGAAAATGGAAGTCCTGCAAGAAAAGGGACATTTTGATAAGGCAGTGTTACAAATAGTAATACCAGGAAAAGGATTGCTTAGATTTGCAGAAAAGGATTGCTTAGATTTGAAGAAAGAATACAAATTCATTTTAGATGGATATTACAAAAAAAATTAGGTTTTAAATGGTGTGGACTTTTTATTGGGGGAGAGTTGATCAACCTATGAGTTCTGACCTTTCCAAAAGTTTTATGATTCTCTCAAATTTTTATATTCGCATAAGCTTGGGTTGTCTTCACGGAAGTGGACTGCATTCATGCTAGAGTTCAAATTCTATTTTTCATCACTAATTTTAATTTAAGATTAAAGGCTTCAATTTGAGAGTCTTGCTACATAAAATAGAATGTATATTTTTTGGTTTTACTTTTGCTGACATTCTTTAACTTAGCCTTTTTTGAAGTTTCAGTCCAGGGTGTATTGTATCCAACTTATGTTATGCAGTCACTGTCTGAAAAATGTACTTGCCATAGATACCTGGACCTGAAACATTGTTTGAAATAACATGAAATCATTGAGTGTTTTCAGGGTTTAATGCTTAACAGCATTTAAAAAGAATGTTGAACTTGTCAAAATGGGTTTAGATTTCATGCATATTAAACTTTTTGCCAAATAATAGGTTATAAATGACTGTGCTTCAGTCTCCAATGCTAAAAAGAAAATGATGGTTTGGTATGAACACTGAGTTCTCAGATTAATTGGTACAGTCAACTGGAAATGATACATGGAACAGGTGATCCTGAAAACAAGGATTTGATAAGTCTTAAGGCAAAATCCTAGGTTAAGTTTTGCTTTCACATGAGCACATGCAACTTCTATTGATTTCTTGCATCAGAGAGCAAAACCTGACCCACAGGCCTGTAGGGTTTTTGTCTCCAGTTGGAGTCCTGTGATAGCACAATGACTTCTGCTTTCCCTTCATGTGAACAAACATGTCAGTCTGTCTTGTTCTCTTTCTGGGTCCAAAGAACAAAATGAATCAGAGTTGGCAGCTGTAATGAAGGACACACATTAATTTTGTGTTTGGATTTGTACTATGAAAGCAAGAGCCTGCAGATCATGGGTTTATTTTACTTAGGTTGCAGCATTTCGGATGTCAGCAGGCCCTCTCATGAGGAAGATGTTGGCTTAAAACAGTTAAGAACTTAAAAATCAATATTCCAGGGTATAAGGAAATGACAAAGTAGGCATATGCATGTCAACAGATGCTTAAAAGGAATCAGATCTACAGTCTACAGAGTTGGTGTTGATGTGAGTGAATTTTGCATTTCACGAATTTACACAGCCCTGGAAGTGCTGTGTTAGGATGATACACACAATTGGGCACCTTTCATCACACTGCGAAGCGTCTCTTGAAAGCAGAACCAAGAGACAGATGAGATTTTTGTCATGTCTTTCTTTCAGCTTTGTTGTGCAGCAGTACAGAAGTGGTTTTGCCTTTGTGTCTGTTGAGCTGACTGATTTGTGATGGGGTGTGGGGAACGAGCGCTTCTGTCAAGGCGGAGAACCATGTAGCTCGTGTTGCTGCCTTCTCACCAGCAGCCGTCAGCATTGCTCCTCGCAGTGGCTGGCAGACTTTGCTCCAGGGCTCCCTGGGCATACCAGGGCACCACTGGTTAAGGGAGTACAAGGCCTAAAAATCAGACTTGAGGTCGTTAAGGAGCAGGAATTCTAGCTGAGCGTTTTGAATTATAATTAACTTGTTCAATAAACCCTCTTTTCATATAAGGTTATAGAAGTTAGTTCCAGTTTGCTATGCTGTGCAATGTTCTGTAGTTGGAGAGTGAATCTATTGGGCTTTCTCTTTCTGCTGACATACCTGCTCCACAGCAAGACCAGATTTTAAGTGACCAAAGCTTTGCGTCATGACTGCCTAGTTATCTCTGTGGACAAAGTGAATGGCCTCAGCTGAGTAACCAGTGGAACAGGGGGTACATCACAAAACCCAACAGCTAGTTTTGTCTGTTACCTCCTTATTTAGTGTTCATAAAAGGGGTGTCAAGACTGATTCACCCTCTTACCTTTCGATGGTACGCTTAGGTCAAAATAAAGGCTGCTGCCTTTGGTACCCTCGTAAAAAAGAGATGTGTCTCTGATCTGTACTTGTAAGCTCTAGGTTTAATGACAGAGAAAGGCCTTTGAATTAAACTAAAATGTGCTACAGTGGAGCGTTACCATGAACAGTGTTGTGTATGGTGCAGTGGTTACTGCGTACGAAAAAGCTGTTAAGAAGAGTAGCCGAGCAAGTTACTGGCACAGCGGTGCTTATTTTTATGCTGCTCTTCTCCATTGTTTTCAAGCTAGGAGCGTTTGGCCTTTATTTCATGTAACTTGTGCATACCATAGTTCAAATGCTTTCATTGTGCTTTGCAACCAAGCACCATTTCATCTGATTTTATTAAAGACATGTCTGCAGTTGTGGTCACAAGAAAGAGCACAGTGCCCTCTAGTTACAGTTTGTTGAAATAGACAAATGTGCAAGTTGAGTAAACTTCTAAGACCTTGTTGCTGTAACATCACAAAATTGTTTCCTTTTTCTCAAAACAAAATCAGAAGCCAAGAAAGCTGAGAGGTTTTTTTTAAGCAAGACTCCACTTAGAGACATCTTGTCAGTGACTGAACATTGCCATGCAGAAGCACATCTCTGTGCAGTTCTTTTAGTTTCTTTTACAAGTTACAACTTGTAGTAACACAGCTAGTAGACAAATGACTTCTACTAATCAACTTTAAACCTTGATGTGCTTGGAAATGACTTAAAAGTAGCACCTGCAGCATACCTAATTAGGTAACCCAGTCTCATTGCAGACCCAGCACTCCCACTGCCATTCTTCTCACTGTCGATCTGAATAAATCTCCAGCACGGGAGGTGTGTGTGGACTCAGTGTGTCATGTATGAATCGCAGCAGGAGTTGGATACCTGGTTACTTCAGAAAGCTTTGGGGTGGTTTCTATAGCTTCATATCAGACTCTGGTTTCACTGATTTTTTGCTCTTTGCAAACTAGGGCTAAGCTATTGTCTTATACCCATGTGATCATGCTCTGTTTAATTATTTGGCTCTTCATTTTTTCCTGCTGATGTGAAATAATTATAAAACAACTACCTGCTAATGTGCCTTATGCACTTGCTGTAAAAACAAATATTGACTTGGAACGTGGCTCCTCTGGGAATACAGTAAAGTGCTGTTGCACGAATCTGCGGTCAGTTGTAGCACCTTAATTATGCATTGGTATCTATGTAAAGCAGATACGATATTTCTAAGAGCACATAGATACTGTGTAAATAAAAATCTGATTTTTCTAGAACAGGATTTCAATAATAACACTATAAATAACTAAATGTGAATTTGTGACTGTAAGCAGGACAACTATAAGAATATAAAATATGCATGGAAATAGCTATAGCTTTAATCATATGTGCATGATCCAACTTCACTTAAGATTTTTAATCAGGCTTGTGTGAAAAGATTTTATTTTTTATTAAGATGTTTGTTAGAAGGAATTATTGTTTCTAGATGGAAAATTGATAGGGCATGTGACCTAAAAAGATTCAAGAGCATTTTAATTGATCCCCTTTCTTCAGTGAAGTAGGAAGGTGATAAATAATTAGCCTTCCCTGAAGCATAATTAATAAGTTAGGGTTCTGATGAAACTTCATTTAAACAAATGGTGTTTTGAAGCAGACTTTTATATGTTACATATATGCTTTCTCTAGTTACTTCAGGCTTTAGCCTTCTCACATCAGCTTATCACCAATTAAAGCAACTTATATAAGGTCAGAAATAATGCCTCACAACACTTCTCTAAGTATGGAATGAAGCATCTGGTCCTGAGAGTGACTCTTAGGATGAGCAGTGTGAAATGGAAGGATGAGAGGGATGCTGAGTAATTCTTCAACTGAGAATTTTTAACTTTAATTTTTCCAGAGCTAGTGCTGACCTGAGTTCTGCAAACAATACTCTAACAACCTTTCATTTATCAATGGGGAACTTTTCCGTGGTCAAAACAGCCATCCCCTTTGGTTTTTATTCTGAAAAACCTGTGAGCTACTGTGACTAAGCTGTGCACGATTCAGCTTCTGCACATTCAGGTCTGGCAGGACACATGTGTTTCAGTGAAGTGATCATGTGAATCGTAGTCTGAAACCCACCCTTGAGCATGAGGGGTGAAGTGGGTCTGCAGTGTTTTGAGCCCTGGTTTTGATATGCCTGTTTCTCCTTTTGGAGCCAGGTAAAAGGTCAGGTGGTGAAGTAACACACTCAGTGTATAGAACAGAGTTGGCTCTCTTGTTCCATTGCTGCTCACAGAAAGACAAGAAGTCTTTGTTAGTACTATTGTATGCGTTCTGCTAAACTACCTGGAGCAATCACTGTAGTCTGTAAGACTGCTGCTTGCTTTCCTACTTCCAAGTCCCTGAAATTTACCATGAAGTAGGGAGCATGTTCCTTTTCCATTGCTGATGAATAAGCTCTTCTTGTTTCGTTGCTGGAGATCTTCTGCTGGTTGTCAACATAGCATAAATTCAGCAAGGAGATCTGGCAGAAATACACACCAGTCCAACTACCATTACTGTGATTTAAACTGATGACTGAAGAATTGTAATGAGCCCAGCTCTGCTGAATACTTCTACCACTAATGATCTCACCAGACTTGCAGAAAAGAATCTGAGCTGATAAAATGAATGGAAACAAGAATGGTATCTTATTCTTGAAGCTGTATTTTGATTACTTTATGGAAAGACTGGGGAGGTAATTATTCACTGTTTAAAGTGAGGGAGGTGGGGAACACATGGTCACTGCAGTATCAGTAAACCCTTTGCCAAGGCAATGGTCCTGGTTTGCCTGGAAACTGTACTGGGTGCTACTGCAACACAGCAGTAAATGATAGCTTCTTTCTGTATGTGTAGTACCTCTCAAGCACAATGGAGCCTCTAAGTGTGATGGTAACAGTAAGTAAAAGGGTCTGGTGCTGCTGGGGAAAAACTGCCTGCATCTCTTCTTACCAGGGGAGTGGAATAAAAATGGATTTGTAAGGGAACATAGTAACTTGCAGCATACTCCCTGCTGGCCAATTCTACTTGCTCTGGCTTCAACCTTGTTCCTTGAGAATAAACAGGGGAACAGCTGTGGTACCAAGACCCAACTTCCATGTCTTCTGTAGCCCTGAGACTGTTCTCTGGTATAGAATCTATTGGGTCAGAAGGGACCTTTAAAGGTCATCTAATCCAAACCCTCATATGTGACAAGGAATATTCTTCTGCAGCATTTCATACAACAACAGGATGCAAAACAAAATAAAAGCGAGATTTTTCTTGACAGCTGCTCAGAGCTGAAGGTGTGCTTTTCTAGAGAGCTTTTATTCTGTAGTAGAAGAAATACTGTGATCACGAGTTGTTGATACTTTTCTTTAGTGTTCAAAAGTTACACAAATTAGAGTCTTGATAGAATTTCTAAGATGGGACTTAACCTTAAGTTTTCTTTTCTTCTCTTCAGAGGTTAAACATGCAGTGAAGATTCCTGTGTTGATTGGGTCTGGAGTTACTCTGGAGAATGTGAGGAGTTATTTGGATGCAAATGCTCTAATAGTTGGTTCGTATTTCAAGAAAGAAAGTTATTGGGCAAATGGTGTTGATCCTGACAGGGTAAAGAAATTTATGGAACACATAAGTAAACTGAGAGAATGAGTTTGTCAGCAAACACTGATTTTTTTGGTGTGTGTGCAAGTGCAGTGTGATGCATCGTACAGAACTAAAGCACAAATGTGTGCTTGAATGGCTAATAACACTAAATGAAAACACCCGTCATCTCTGTAACCAGCTGGGAAACATGGTGACACTTCACAACAAACTGGTGCTTTGGTGTTTGCTTCTAGGCAGCACGTTTCTGTGGCACTCAAAGCCATTGCCAATGCAAAACCAACTCTCCAAAGGCTTGTGTAACAAATGTATTCTCTCCTATAAGTAAAATGCTTATGGAATTTAAGAATTTGTGGTAAATATTCATCAGAGGTGAGGTGAGTATTGTTTTGCCTGTGAGTACAATAGGATGCCCTAAGTTTACAGAGAAGAATATTGTAAATTGGACAAGTTAATTAGCCTTCCAGTTTCCTATCTGTAAAATGATGATAATAGTACCTACATCACACGGGGGTTGTAAGACATAATAAATGAATGAATGTACAGCACTTTCATCTCCTCAAATGAAGGGCTCTATTAAAGTTCAAGATCATTATTTTTTCATTAGACTTGTGCATTTATTACAAAAATGTAGTAATTGTATACCATACAAAAACTTAAGATAATTGGGAAATATGATTTACTTAACAATACTTACTAGAGAATAAATGCAAATATTTAATTACATTTTAAGTAGGGTTGGAATTCAGTCCAAATGTTTTTGCAAAAACTGGAAACTTTAATAAAGGCTTGTTGTTATTTTTCAGCAGGCTCCTACAGCTTTGTACCTCTCCAGACTAGTATTAGTGGTGTTAAAAACTGCCAGGTTCCTTCCAACACATAAGGTGTAATTATGATGGGAACCTTTCTACCAGAGCTGACAGGTAAACACAGATTTTCATTTTTTTCCTGTAGAACATAGAGGAAAAATATGACAGTCTCACTGTATATGTTGTAAGAGATAACCCTTGAATTTGATCTTTTAGCTCTAAGGAAGTCTAGAATAATCTAAAGAATACCTGTTATGTCATGGCTATATAAAATATGGGCATATGTTTTCATTCTGTGGGACTGGGAGCTGTCTTCTGGGATCTCTCCTGCTTTCCTTTACATCTATGCTTCAGCCTTTGGCTGATGCTAATTAAAGTTATATTGTAGATATCAAAGCAAGTATACAAACACACTTTTTTGTCAGCTGGCAGAGTGCCCATGCTTCTTTGAACAAAAGATACATCCTCCTTCCAAAGGAAAGAAAGATTTTCAAGAAATTGAGTTTTGTTAACATAATGGTAATTCCAGAACATCACACATGAGAATTAAACCTTCTTGTGTTTCTTTTTTTCTGGACTGGTCTGTCTCCCACATGACTCCCATCAAAAGCAGTGAAATGTCTTTGGCGTGCTGACCTCCTGGAAAGAGATTCTTTAGACCCTTTGACAACCTTGGCATCATTCTGCTTTTCTCCCTTTTCCTCCTAACTACACTGACAAAGTTTCACTAAGTCCCTTCAGGTGCCTGTTTAGGGCAGTGGACACTAATTTTTCCAAAGCCCGTGTAAATCTGCCATGTGTTTGGACTTTCATCCAAACCAACAGTTCTGTCCCAAACGCTTGTCCCCATCATTTCTCTTGAGGCAGCAGGACCATTTGTGTGGCCTCTCAGGGGTCAGAAAGCTGATTCTTGTTGCACGCTAACCCAGGCTTGTACCAGCCCCACTCAGGGTGGGGAGGAAATGTAGGCCATCGTCCTCATTCCTTGCATCTGCAGCTCTAACTCCAAGCTGCTGGTGTAGGCAGTGCAGAATTATTTGAGGATTGTGAAGGTGCTTTCCAGATGTCTTCCACAGAGTCAGACACCTGTAGCATATCTTCCAGGTAAAGCATCGATCTGATTGTCTTTACATTCTTAGCCTGAGTGCTGCCTTCACATTCTCTTTATTGTGAAAAACACCCCATTAAATAAAAGAGCATGAATTTAGGTAGCAGTAATATCAGTGTGCTAAAATTAAAACGTATTTTTCACCTTTGTGTGTTTAGGGCTGTTTTCAGACCTTTCACGAGTTGCCCCTATTTCCATCATTGCAGAGAAGATGTAGTGATGGTTGTCCCAACAGATATTTTCTAATGCAATTGTTACTGACTTGGGAAGGTATTTTCAGTAAGCCCACAGGCTAGAAAGGGTGACCATAAGCAATGAGCACTAGCTGGTGGTACAGTGCCATAAGAAGAGTAACCATCTCCAAGTATTCAGCTGACACCTACAGCTGACACACTGATAAGGACTGTTCAGTGAGTGGTAAGTGCAGAATGTAGGAAACAGGAGTAAAGGAAAGCTGATTTTAAAGCCTGGAAATGTGACTAACCACCAACTCTTTATCATTCTTGTGCCGACAGTATTTGTCTAGCAGCATTAAGCATCTGCTTGCCTGTTTCACACAGATGCTGTAAGTAGAATTTGACCTTTTGTTCAGAAAGTGTTTGAATATTTAATGTAAAAATATTAAGTTATCAGAAAGGCTGTCTCTTTTGGGAAGAGTGTTCAATTTTTATACAGCCCAAGTTGTTAAAGTACTTTGGAGCATGAACAACTTCAGAGCAGAACAAAGCAGGCAGTGCTAATGTGTAGAAACTCCAGAAGTAAATAACAGCTGTTCAAGAAGACTTCTATTAAATATGTATTAATTAATTTGAAGTGCATCACTTAAATATGTGAAGAGATTATCTTGTGTTAATTTACATTAAAACACACAGCACTTGTTAGCCTCATTACAGTATCCTAAGTATATCCTAAGCTATCACCTCATCCTACACTGAGCATTTTGTTGGGTGTTGATTGCTTTCGATTTGCCCTTTTAAAATGTCAGATAGTGGCCTGCCTTTCCTGCAGGATCTCTTCTTCCTCTCAGGTTTTACATTGTTACTGTGCTTATGGGTGTCCATTCTGTGCTGGGCAGAAAAATCTTAAACACAGATGGGGTGGGCAAGTACTGTTAGATTTTTGAAACCTCACGTCTGGCTGTGTCTGTTAAGTTGTGACCCAGCAGAGAGAATGATAAGTGGCAGTTTGTGTAGTGAAATGACTTTCCATGAAGATTTGGTATGATGCCTGGTACAGGAAGGATACCTAGTGCCATGTGGGGGTCTCTTTAGTGAAGTTATAGATAAATAAAAATCAGTGGTGGTAATAGACTTTGGTCTAAATCAGTGTATAAATCTTAAACCTTTATTCCATTCATAAAGCTTAATTATTTTTATCTGGACCTAATAACAATTCTAAAATGTATTTTGGTGTTGAAAATGTCAGTTTGTAAGATTTGTGGCTAATTTTAGGGGATTTTCTTCCCTGTCATTTAGGCAGCTGATCCAGCCCCTGGGCTGCTCTTTCCTCCCATTATTTTGACTCCATGGATTATAAATTGAAGTACAGTTTTTCTTTCCTGCACCTCTCCCACCAAACTCCTCCTGCATGAGTCTCTTGAGAGAAATGAATGGGGGTGTTTGCTGTAGTTCTGGGCTGTTTGCAGCCTCTTCGGTTAAGACTTTGTCAGTTCTCACGGTGTAGGTTATGTTTGAGGATCACTGTCACTATTATACAGGCTCAGGGAGACATTTTTTCCTGAAGAATGAAAGTTGAAGCTTTGCTGCATAATTATGGCAGTAAGGGGTGATATCTGTTGCAAAATCTAGGCTTGGGAATTCACAGCTCCTTGGTTTGAAGAAGAGATTTCTATGCATGTATCTTCAAAAAGAAACCACGGAAGGTATTTGCCTTATGAAATCTTCACCTCCATCCTGCCCCTCTGCCCTAACGTGCAGTCAGTGGTTGCTGGGCTGACGACCTTGAAACTGAGTTTAGGAACAGATCTGTCTGTGGCTTTTTTCTTGCAGCATTTATCGATGTGACCTAAATGATATGTTGTCAGAAAGGGTGGAGAATTGGGCTGAGGTCCTCTCTGGACTAACGTGCCATGGTGTGTGGTAGAATTGACCTGACCCTCCCCTCCACTGCAGAAATACCATCAGAACTTAAAATCCTTCTGATAGAGCTGGATTCCTGCAGTAGAGGAGTCAAGGAACAGTGCTCGTTAGCTCTTTGCTTCTAAGAAGCGCTGCTTGTACCAGAGCTTGCAACAAATTGTTTGTGTTGGGCATTATGGAACTTCTCTCCAATTTTTTCCCTACTCTTAACTGTCACTCGATTCTTAGTGACAAGGATTATTTGATCCTTTGAACACTTGTTTTAGGGATCAAAAGCTTATTTCCCTTGGGAAATCTATCCCTTTCTCCCCTGCACTGTGCTCAGACACAACCATCGCTCCTTCCTGTCGGCCTCTGTATGCCTGCAGCAGAGGAAGCAGATGCCAGGCCAGGTGGTTTCGAGTGAAATATCAAGAGTACTAGATGCTTTTTCACCCCTATCCTTAAATGCACAGATAATTTTAGGGAGAAAAAAGTCTGCACTGCAAACAGGAAAGCCTTTCATGAGGTAAAAGGGTTTCGATTCGCAACGCAGTCTGTTTCTTTGCTTACAGCTTGAAGCTTTAGAAGTAGTAAAGGTAAGGAGAACCTAAGATGTTTCTTGTTAAACACTTAAGGATAGGAAAAGATGTGTGAGGGCAATTATCTTGATTAAAAATCTGTTTATTTTATTAATGGGTAGGGTTTTTTTCAAGATGTCAAAAAGGGATTTTGCTGATTTGGGCTGGAATGACTACTCAATCTGTGTTTAACTTCCCTCTTTCCTGTCACTGTCAGATTTTCATTGTTTCACAAAGTAAATTCAGTGTCAGACAGCAAACATTAGTGCTTCATAATTTCTTTTTCGCATGTCACTCTTTGAAATGAGTGGGATGGAGATGCTGTGTGGTTGCATGGATTGCTGGGATATTGGGTGTTTTGTACATTCAAATGCAGATCCTACTTCTGTCCTACTACCTGCACAAAGGGAGATGGAATAGCCAGGGTGGGGGCAGGTGCTGATGAATTGGTCAGGATTTAGGACCTTTTTATTACTTAGAGAAAAACGTTAAGTCTAAAAGTGTAAGTGTATATTTAAATGTCTAAAATCTGATGTGAAATTAAGTGTTCAAGATAGTAGTTAAACTGAGAATTGTTTGACTTTGTGCCACAATCACTGGATTAGCTGTGCCATGTCATGCTGCTATCAGAAAACAGAGGATATTGAAATAGTGTTTCATACAACTGTACAAGGAATCCCAAATTCAACAGTAAACAAGGATGAAAAGGAAAACAGCCCAGTAAGGGCAAGAAGAGATGCTCAAGTTTCCTGCAGTTTCTGCTTCGTTGTTTATTCCAGCTTCCTGCTTTTTCAGTTTGCCTCTAGAGCCTTTCTTGTGCATATACATAGATTATAGTATGCAGAAGACTAAGAATAAGCTGAAGGCAGAAACTGACTTAATGAAGACATTCTTGTGATAGAGAAAAGATTTTGTTGTCCACAGATGTGCAAAGAAAAATAGAAAAGCAGCTGCCCTTAGAAATGGAGTAAAAGTAGAGATGAATGTCACGTCACGATGCTTTAGTCAAAATCTGATGTGTTGAATGGATCTGTTCTGTTGTACAGGGATATAACCAAGAGGAGAAACAATAAGCTTCTGCTGGAAAATTACTGCCAGTCTCATCTCTTAGATACTGTCCTGAATAGTGTTGACTTTCTATCAACTTTCAGCTGGAGGATAAGGATAAAAGGAAATAGCTTTCCACCATTCTGTTATAGATGACAATGATTGGTTTCATGTCAAAAATCTGTTTCCTTAAGGCCAAGCTGTAGAGGTATAGTCATGTGCTGTTGTCTTCCAGAGGAAGATGCTGAAGGGCAGAGCTCCTCATCTCATTAGTTTCCATCTCTTCCTGTGGATAGTTAGTTTGGCTTTTCTGAAAGCCTTTGTGGGCAGAGGCTGTGTGAAGGTGATGGAAGAGATCTGTGGCAAGTGGGGTTGGTTGGTGAGATGAAGTGGAGCTGAGGTACAGCAATCACAGACTATTAGGAGTTGGGAGGGACCTTGAAAGACCAAAGTGAATGCTTCCTGGGTCACCTGGCCTGCAGAATTAAAAAACCCCAAAACTAGGGATATAGTTGGTCAGTAATGAGTTACTAAACTCAGCACTACACCCATGAGGTGGTGAGCACTGGAGTTTGGGTGAACTAGAGTGGCTTACTTTACTCTTTGCATTATCTGTTTAAAGCATGAGCTGAAGACCTCATGAGAGCAAATGCAGTTGGTGGCGTTTGGGCTGTGGAAATTACAGTTTGTAATACTTCTCTGATAGTAATTTGAGAGCTTAAAGAGTTATAGGACTAATATTTCAATTGGGCACTGAAAACCTTCAACTTTCAGGAAAGGATTTTTTTTTTTACACAGCCTTGATCAAATAGCCAAAAATATTATAGGATTCCTCTGAAGCACTAGCTGTGGCTGCAGCATCATACCCAGTGAAATAGATCAGTGGTCCAATCTGCTTTGACAACTCCTGTGTAACTAAAAATAGGAGAAATAGAAGAGAAAATTTGTAGGGCTGGTAGTGGCTTGTATTTTTCAATAATTTATCAAGATTGGAGAGCACAGATTTCCTTTGGGAAATATTAGTTCTTAGGTTTACAAAGTGCCTCAGTTGTAAATACCCATAAAAATGACAATTTGGTAGGTCGTATTTATTCTTAAGCAGGTCAAAGGACATTAGCGTATTCCTACTGTATAAATCTGTCAAGAGCAGAATTTCTTTATGCTCCCAAATCACAAAAGCGCCTCTTACAGTCAAGGAGAAAACGTCGCATTAGTGCCAATCAAGGACAACAGGCAGGCATATCGATCTCTGCCCAAGAACTTCTGCCCTGCTCGCTGAGTTTTTATCACTGCAACTGGACACATCAAGGGACTGGGTTTAATATATACATATAGTGCTGATTTACAGGAGCAGAAATACAGTCTGGCCTTACTTCTAGCTCAATATTTTAACACTTATTCCTTGCATGGAAGCTTGCAGTGACTTTTTGTTGCAGTTCTACTGAGAGAGGACCAGGTCTGGCAGAAAATGGCTGCTGGAATCTTCTGCAAGCCTGCTTATAGCGCCTCTGGGAATCACATATAGGAGACAAAGACTCCAACCAGAACTTGGAGTGCCAGGAAAGACCGCGAAGTTTGGCCCATTAAGGGCATTGTGATGTATATTTGCTTGTGAATGTAAGCAGTTGACAGACATAAAAGGCCGGGAAGGCTGGGGGAGGAGTAGGCGCGCCCAGGTACCCAGGTGAGTTTGCCCCTGCAGCCCGAGCAGAAGCACTTGGAGTAGCCGGAGGAAAGGACCCATGGAGGAGGCAGAGACCCCACCTGCCCGGTGGAGAGGCTCGGCTCCACGCTGGATGGAGCCGGTGGAGACATAGAGAAGATGCCGTGACTTACGGTGGGATGAGCCCCTGCCAGCACAAGCGACCTACAGAGATGAATGAAACAGGTTTGCTGGAGGAGGCCTATAGCCCCGTGGAGGACTGGCACTGAGAGACACTGTGATTTGTTGCTGCCTGCCAGAGCAGAGATGAAGCCCGGTGGGAAGAGATTTGCCTTGGAGAAAGTTCCTGGAGGACTGGCTCTCGTGGGTGAGATCCTACGGTGCAACAGGGGGAGGGTGTGTGGAATGGATGCCCCCATCCCGGCCGAGAAGGAAACCATCTTGCAAGGGACTGACTGAAGCCCCCATCTCCTAGTCCCTGCCCCCTGTCCTGTGCTGCGAGCAGGAGAGGGGAAGAAGGGAGCAAAATCATGGCTGAACGGGAAGTCTGCTTTAGAATGGAGGGGTGGGAGGAAGGTGTTACCGAGACCCCCATTTTCCCCAGTCCCTGCCCCTCCTGGACTGCGACCAGGAGGGAAGAAGGGAGCAAGCTTCTAACTAAAGCCTACTAAGGAGGGAGTGTGTGGGGGGGAAGTGTTTGCTTGGTTTGCATTCGTTTTCAAGATTGTTGGTTGCACTCCTGACTCTGGTTCTTTTTTCACTGTTTTTTCTCTTTAGCGTGGTGTAATAAATTAAATAACTTTTCTCTTCTGCTCTCTATGTTGAGTCTGTTTTGCCCGCGTCATTAACGAGTTTGTCTTTTGAGCCGCCCAATTATGTTTTTCCTCCCCTGTCCAACTAAGAAGGGGAGTAACAGACTGATTTTGGTGGGCGTCTGGCCTTTGGCCAGGGCTCAAACCATCACACTTTTTCCACAAAGTGTGTAACTTTCAGGTATCCCTTGGTGCGTTACAAATCTTGAGCTCGCATAGGTGCATCGGCTGTTAAATGTGTACATGCAGCTGGAATTTAGTGGTCTTAGTCTTGAGCCTTGATTTGGAGAGTTTATATATGTGGAAGACCTTAGCTTGCTGTTGGCATGAGAGGCATAACTAAAAACAAGCTTGAGGAGACTGGAAGGCATATTAGGTACAAAAGGTCTGGATGCTGCTTGCTGACCCTGCTCTGAAGATGTGACCTCCATCTCATCTGAGGAGCTGTATATGTAAAATCCTATATACAAAGGGCTGTTCAGCAGTGACAGAGGAATGCAGCAGAGGAATAGCACTGTCCTTCTTGGTCTTTCTGTGTTCTTTCTTTTGTTAGTAAAACTTCATAATTTTTTGTGCTGTTTTTGTTGATCACTGAAGGGGATTTGGCCTGCTCCACAAATGCAACATCTTTGAACTCTTTGTATACAGTATGATACAGGTGTGATCAGTGAGTTACTTCTTGAAAGGCAAATGCATCTTCAAAACTGAAGGGACAAATCTTCATCACAGAACAGTGGAGGTTGGAAGGAGCATCATTTAGCCTGACTGCCCAGATTAAATGAGTGTCCTGGTTTTGGTTGGAACAGTTAATTTTCATCTTAGTAGCTGATTTCAGATGATAATACTGTTGATAACACACTGATGTTTTGGTTGTTGCTGGGCAATGTTTACACCAAGCCAAGGACTTTTCAGCTTCTCACACTGCCCCACCAGCAAGGAAGCTGACATGGTGAGGACAGCTGACCTAAACTGGCCAATGGGATGTTGTGGACCATATGACCAGTGTATAACTTGGGGGAAGCTGGCCAGGGGACAGCTGGACCATAGCTCAGGATCCAGCTGGGCATCAGTGGTCTGCAGAAGATGAGCAATTGTGCTGTGCATCGCTTGTTTTGTGTATTTGTTATTATTATTATTGGTTATCTTACTTTTCTGCCCTGTTAGGCTGTCTTTATCTCACCCTATGAGTTTTAATGTTTTTCCCCACTCGCCCCTGCTGAGTCTCTCCTCCATCCCTCTGGGGAAGGGGAGGGAGAAGAACATCTGTGTGGCTGGTTTAGCTGCCTGCTGGGTTACACCACAACAGAGGGTCAGCTTGAACAGGTTGCCCAGGATCTTGTCCAGATGGTTTTTGAATATCTGCAAGGATGGAGTTTCCACAGCCTCTGGGTAACCTGTTCTGGTATTTCAGTGTTCAAGGATAAGCTTAGTTAAAAACAGGCCACTTATGTCAGCAGGAGCAAGTATCTGCTAATATTGTTGTGATAAATCTATGAAGTGAGTATCCTAGAGGGCAGCCAGCTCTGTTATTGTGTAATTAGCAGTCCTGCTGGCTTTTTTACCTATCTGGGCAAAAGATGTGAGTTTTGCTCTTTGGCTTCTTAAGAGCTGGGCAACCCTTGTGAAGAATAAGTGGATGCAGAAGTAGCTGATAGAATTGCTGTTCATGTTGATAATGATGTGGAGAGAGCTGGAAAGGCCATATATCCCCCCTGCATTATTTCCTGATGGAGCAGGCAGAGGGACATAATGCTGAATTTCTCCAGACGTGTCCTTCCCCTGCCAGCCACTTTCTCAAGAGGTTATGTTCAAGGATTCTGTATGTGTCTCAAGATTTCCAGATGTCCAGTTATCCCAGCCCTTTCTCAGCATGTGAGCAAGTCCTTTCTACTGTGTGTGTTTAGTAAATCTGTGCCCACTGCACGTGCTGTGCACACTTGCAGCAAATCTGATGTGGCTGGGGCTCCTGTGCACGTGCCCTCCTGTGGAATTTCACAAGCACAACAGACTGGATGTGCCCCAAACATTTTGGATTTACTGTGCACATTCAGACCATCTGTGCAACACATGTACCATAGGTGTGGTGATGCTTTAAGGATTGGACACAGTGCATAAACTACACAGCTCTTGGTGATGCATTTTGGTGTAGGAGTTCAGAGCAGTTCATGGTGCACTTGGAAGTCATTTCTTCACTAGGAACCTCATGGAAGAATTCTGCCTTAGGAAGGAGCTGATTTTTGGGTTCTTCAGTCTTCTGACCTGTCATGCCTAATTTTCCTGTAAACCTTATCCTACCTTCAGTGTGCTTTCCTAATGCACAGATTTCAAAAGGATCTGAGAAGGCAGTGTTCTGTTATTGGGGGGGCAGGGGGTGTCTTCACTGAAACGCACTTTCTTCAATGTGAATTCAAGCCAGAAGAGGAGAGAATAAGAGAACAACTTGGAGTTGTGAGGAAAATGACCCAGAGTGTGCGTTATCTATTTCCAGGTACCTGTTACCAAGTGATAGATGGAAATGCTGAGCTTTGCCAGCTGTCTTCAAATGACTTCTCAGAATGAGGCCCAGAATCAGGAAGTTAAAATTGCTTCCATGTAATTCTCACCTTTCCAGGTAAATACAGAAAGCTGTGGTTGCCAGAGCTGTGATGAATCATGGCTTGCTTCCATCCAAAGAGCCTTGGGCTCTTCCCCCTCCAAACATTTAACTTACTTGCAGGGCTGACAGAAAAGCTGTAGATTTTTTCCAAATATCCATTTGCCTTTCCATTTATCTACTTTGATCTAAAATGTAGAACCTGATGGATGCCCTAGGTAAATCAAACATTTTCAGTCTGCCAAAACGGTTTTGCAAATGCTTATTTCATGCCATTACCATTTTTCTGTTTCTAGCAGTAAATCAAAAAGTATCACCCATTCATCCACTTTAAAAGTAATGCCTTCCCTTTGCATAATTACACATACCCAGTGGAGATCTGTATGCACAGTAAATCTATTCCTTTAAAAGGTTTCGCCTTAAGTACCACAGTGACATAAATTGGTGTAGTGGAAATTTATTTATTTAAAAGGTTTATTCTTTTAACTGATCGGATAACTGCTATACTGCCATTGTTTGATTTGGGTGGGGAGGGCTTTTATTACTGTATCAGGTTTAATTCTGCAGCAGATGCTTATGCAGAAAGGTCTCAGTCCTTACAAGACTTGTAGCAATTGATATGTGTGTGTAATTTATTCTCATTATAGGTTTATTCTTAACTGGTGTTCAGGGGGTCTTCACTGTATCTCCAGTAGATCCTTGAGAATTAAATAGCTTAATGAATGTAATGAGCAAACTTGAAAGAAGTACATGTAGAGAAGTGTATGTATTTGCATGTTACCTCTCCAAATTTGCAAATAACGTAAGTACAGTATTAAAAGTGAGAGAGAAGTTGCCACAAATACTTGGCTTCCAGTGAGTGCCCCAGACAGTATTTTGGCAAAGTAAAGATTAAAAAATTATTCTTGTGTAAACTTGCTCATCTTTCCAAGTCATGCTGGTAGCTCAGGTTTTTATTCCTGGCATTACAGACCTGTCAACACTTTTCTACAGCTGGAAAGGAAAAACTGCTTTAGTATTAAAGGCAAACCTGGGACAGTGCCATGGGCCTACGATGAGAAGTTGCATATGATCATGACAGATCTAGCAAGGGCTGTATATTGGAGGGAGGAAGCTTATTATGTGCAGCTCCACATCCCATGTCCGTTAAGGTCACTCTTGTGATTTTAGGTCAATTCTAGCCATTGCATTTCAGACTGATGGTCATCTGTGGCAGTAAATCCCATTCTATTCAGGTTGATGTGTGAAGATACACAGTCCCACCGCTTCAGCCAGCCTGAGTGATAGACAGAGGTGTATGCCCTGAGTAGGAAGAAGTAGTACTCTTAACTGGTTTGCAATGGTTCTTGATAATTTTAAGGGCAGGATTGTATGATGATGTTCATGACAGACTGGATCAGTGAGTGACAAAGATGTCTCTTTGAATCCTATGTCCTAGAATGTGTGCATGGGAGTTGCTTACTGGGAGTGCTGGAGACTGCAGCCCTCTCCACTGAAACAACCTGCCCTCTGTTCTGCAGTTGGGAACCAGTGGAGCCACCTTAAAGGGAGAGAGAGTACCTCAGCTTCCAAACTGGCTCAATCTTTGTCTTCCCATGCTGTTGCATCGATGCTAATCAATGTTAATTATGGTAGTGGGGCTTGTGATGTACTCATTATAAGAGCCATCCTATTTTTCTGTGCTTGTACAGTCTATAACACAATAGAGCCCTGATTGGGGTTCCCTAGATGCTACAAATAGTAGTACAAATTGTTATAATAATGAATACGTGGTTCAAGACTACCAAACTCAGTTCATACAGCCTGCTGAAGCATCACTTGATAATTCTGTTTGCTGTTACCACTAACTATGGCATACTGGATGTGTCTTGACAGTTGGGGCCTCGGCCCAGTAAGCCATTGAAGCTTTTGTTAGTGTTTAAATAGGTGTTTGTTTTTAAATTTGCATTTGAGTCTGTGGTTATTAGTGCAAATATATGCCTAAAGTTAAGGGTGTGCTTAAAAAAATCTTCTGATTCAGCATCCTGATTATGCTTGTTATCCCACCACCGCTCCCTGACTACTGGGCACTGAAGGACAATGCCAGGGTATCGGTTTCTTCCCTAGGCTGAAGGCTATAGGCAGGAGAGCAGGAAGGTGCATCTTCCCTAGAGCTGAGCAGTGTGTTGGGTGCAGGTGGTAGCAAGGGGTCCCACCTCTTTCAGGGGCTGGAAGTGGGTGGAAGCCCAGAGCTGGGAGCTGACACTTTCTTTCCCACAGAGGCTGCGGTTCCCTTCCCAGTATCACTTTGTGCTGGGCACCCCTGTACTAAGAGCTGATACCTGAGAGGTGCAGTCTCCAGTGATGAATTAGGTTACTTCCATTGGGAATTAGAGCATCATTTTTTATATGTGTTAATTGGCATAAATAATGATCATTCATCCCTTGACTCTGCATCCCCAGGCCTCACTTATCTTTGTGAGTTTCAGTGACTTAGAGTCTTGCAATATTTTTTTGAAGAAAGCTTGCCACTGGGTTTGATATGGGTATTGGTTCTAGTCCCATTTATTCGATTCCCATCAGACTGCATGCCTGGATTTAGTTGTCTAGGTGCAGCTTAGCTGTGTGATTATCTGCCTGACTCTAGTTCTCTGGGTACCATGCTGTGTTTACCAAGCCCATTACCAACAAAAACGTTTTAAATTGCTAACATGTTGTACTACCTCTCGAGAGTGTATGTTCTTTAAAGGGAATTTGAGTCAGTGTTGAGTTGCTTCTATGTTTAATTTGAAATACTTAGTGCAGCAGCAGTTTCCCTGTTAACTGTGCTTTACTGAAATTTTATGATCTACAGCACACCCTAGTGATACCTGGAAATCATGAAGTTAGACCCAGTCAATTTCACTTCCTTAGTGGTGAAGCAAAACTTAAGACTCCACTAAGAAAAGTCCAGGGAAAGTAAATGCCTTTGTGTCCAAGATGGGATCAGGCTGAATCCCTTGGTTTAGAAGACAAAAAGCAGCCTTAGAAATCGAGACTACAGGATGCTATTCTGTGAAAAGAACATCTGTATAAGTTCATCTGGTTTGCAATTTAATGTGGGGTGTCTTTTACAATAGACTATGTAGAAAAGTAGCCCAAGGTTGTGCGAGGAGAGAGCAGAACATTTGTTGGGCTCCCTTTCAGTCTGGAGAGAGTAACCAGACGTCAATAAAGCATTGAGGAGAAAACCCGCAGGCAGTTTTCACAGGCCAGAAGCCCAAATGATCACTTACTGCCTTATAGCCAGAACATTAAAATCACTTATGCTAGATATTCAGTTCCTCCATTTGCAGATGGTCGGGTCACTTGGTTTTTGAGGTGATGGCACCTATATTTAGTTTTTGGTGGTTAACAGGCTCCATATGATCCTGCAGAGAGATGTGCTCCTACCTAACTTCTTAGTCGACCTTGTGCTCACCTTTTTCTGGATTTCTGTATTTGTCATGTGATTTCTTTATAATTATTTGAATGCACGGGATGGCAAGGGTTCTGAATGGGATGCTCTTGACCTCTTGATGGGGTGAGAAGAGAAAGCAGGTTTGGGAAGGTCTCTAAGAAGAGTTGTTAGTCAGGAAGGAAGGCAAATATTTCAGAGGTGAAATCACATTGGTGACATGTCAATAACACTGAATGGGAGTGAGAATATGAGCATCAGAATGTAGGCCTTGTAAGTTATGGTGGTTGAAGTTGATCCTCATAGGTTTTCTCAAAGAGCAACAGAGAATTCATCAGAGAAGCATGAGTTAAGTGTCCTCACCTCCCAGCATGTGAAAGCTGTGCGGAGTATCCGCTGCAGGTGCTGTCGAGTGCTGTGGTGGCTTGTGCAAGCTCAGTACTCCTGTAGAGGAGTTGTTTGCTGCGTGTGCTTAAGCTGCAGAGAACTAAGTTAGCCCAGGAAAAGCAGGCTTGGCTGGCAGACAAGCTGTGCTGAGGCTGCTGTTAGTTTCACGAAGGGCTGTGAAACCCTGACAAATGCAGGGCAGCTGATATACTTGGCCAGCCTGCAGCTCCAGCTTGGCTCAGTGGGAAGATCTGATCCTCTACTTCTGTGCACATACAGAGCTTTACGTGCTGTGTAAGGCAAAGCTAAAGATGGGGTCCTGCTTTCTGGTTCTCACATGAAGAATTTGTAATATTCTGGGGGGAGACAAGTTTCCTCTGTCCTCTGCATTTCACTCTTGTCAGGTAATCCAAACAATAATGGAAATGAGCATTTTGGTTTATGTAAATAAAAGCAAAAAGTTTGCAATAATTTATGGTATTTATTTAAATGACATGCAAATTACTTTGTGAAACTTGGGGGAAAGCAGCACAACTGAAACCAGCACAATTGTTTCCAAGAACATTCATTTCAAATCCACATACAATATTTTATTCATGCTTAATTATTTCCCCAATGCTAGCCTAAGCATTACTAGTTTCCTTTGTCTTTCTGCTTTTGCATGCAGTGTGATTAGCAAAACTGCTTGTGCTCTACCAACTCCTGCACATATGGGGTTTAGCCTCATTGTTCAAGGGGTGGAGCAACAAGCAATATGAACACTCATGCTGCCAAATTTGGCACACGTGAGCCCTCCAAAGTATACAGATATCACCCGTTTCATTTAAATCCCTGTCCATATTTTGCATTGCTACCATAATGGCAACTCCATTGTCTGGGTTTATTATTTGAAGCAGCTTTTCTCCCATTGTTTGTGCACTGTAATCCTTGAGGTTTCTGTAGTCATCGTGAGCAGCTTACTTGAAAGAAATCACTTAGCTCTCACAGATCACTCTCTCTGAACCTGCTGGCAAAGGAACGGGCCATGACTAAAGCACGAGACCTGTGATCTTTCTGAAGAAAATCTCTTCAGTAGAGTTTATAATTTGCTGGTTTCATGGGGCTCTGTTCTCAGGGTTTCGACTCACTGTTATCTTTCATTCCCCATGGATTTTTCTGTGAGGCATGATGGGAACATAGGCTGAAAAAATGAGTTGTCATGCTGGCTGTGGATGTGTACCCTAACAACATTTTACACACATTTCAAACACTGGCCAAGGGAGACATCTACTGTTTGACAGAAATTAGGGACAGTTGTGCATTCTAATGGCAGCAAAACCTCTGCCTTTCATTCTTCCCTGCTACGGAGACTGGCGTGTCCTGCTGTGAGTCTTTTCAACAGACTATTGAGAACTTAATGCTTGTCTACTTAGGGCAGGATGACAGATCCTCTGGAACTCGCCATCCAGAAGGTTCTGCCCAGTTCTTCCCTTCTCTAGCATTCAGTCACCTGCTCTCTCACTGCCCTCTTACTCCAGTGGCACTTGTCTCTTATGATTGTGTGTATACATGCTGCTGTAGGTAAAGCCATTTGGTATTAGCTGTTCTTTATGGATTATGCCCATTACCAGTTTTGAATGCACATCTTTTTACTCCTCAGTCACTTATGACATTTTTAAGGCAGTGGTTCCCAAACTGAGGTCTGTGGAAACCCAGCAAAGGGCCTCTTTGCAAACTCTGGCCTTCCTGTTTCCAAAGTCTAGATCACATCATGGGACAACTATAAATGTGGTATGAGTGCTGTCTTGCTCTTATAGCTCAGCAATAGCTCTTTACATCATGTTATAGCCACATAGGCACTATGTGATCCCAAATGGTGACACCCTTGTGACTGCAAGCAGACCTCAGAGGTAGCCCAGGAGGCAGTATTAAAATATAACACACTGAACTCTAAGTCTGAAATTTCCGTTGTAACATAGCTGAGTATTTGCAATGACTTCTGGAAGCTTTGACTCTGGTACATCATTGTACAGTGCGATTCAAATTGACCTTTCCATCTTCTTGCCTCTATCCTACCACGTGAGAAAAGAAAATCAGCAGTGGAATCTGTACAAGCTGACTTCTCTTCCACTCTAATACCTGGCCAACTGAGCTCCTCTTGCCTGACATACTATCAGAACTCAGACCCAAGCTGGCTGGAGAGAATTCTTCTGTGTTCCCAGAAGACAGGAAACTAATTCTAACAGCTTTGTAAAATTTGGGCTCTCATTCCACACTTGTGAAATTGGTCTTAGGTTGGAAGTGAAATCAGCCCAGGACTCTTGACTGATGGGACTTAAGTCAGCTTCTTTGTGCTTCCTCTCTGTGTCTCCAAAGTACTGTCTGTGTGTTTGGGGCCAGAAGCATATTGAAGTAGCTGAACATTTACTATTCTCATACTCCGCAAGCACCAGGATCTGGTACAGATTTCTCATGCCACTGAACAGTCTGAAGCATGGGAATCTATCTCTGATGTTATTCTAGACACCTTCAAGTGTTGTCCTTCCATCCTTGAAGCTAGAATGCTTTGTTCTGTACCTGAATCTATAATATGCATTTTAGATCTGGTCTTGAACTTTGCCTCCTTTATGTATGCCCTTGAATTACAGGCTGGAAGAAAGCTGGGATGCACTTTTCTTAGATACATTCTGCAGGAGAGGAATTGAGTGGAGGAAGCAGCTGTAGGCAATTCTCTCTTTTAGCTCTGCTCTGGAAACCTTGCAGGTATTTTGTGTAGCTATTTTTTAACCAGGCTTTTATTTCATGTCAGTGTTCACACATGCTATAAGGCATAAACATGTAAGCTCATTCCAGGGCACTGACTCATACAGTCAGGTTTGCTATGGCTTTTTCTGAAAAGGTCACAAAATGGCTACGCTGCATCAGTAAAAACTGTTACTGAATTAGGCTGCTGAGGAAGTAGAAAATCAGTATAAATGACCACTGTAAGAGTCTAAAAGAGCAGGAGAGGTATGCCATTTGCAGTTAAGCCTATGCCTTAAATATCTTTAAGAGCTCTCATGGATAGTGCTAGCCAGCAGTGTGAGCTTTATTCCAAAGCACCAGCCTGTATTTTTGGATCACCTTTCAAGACTGAGATGATATAAGACAATTAATAGTGTTTTGTGACCTTCTACACCAGTAGTCCATCTTCTTGGCACTGAAACTGATTTTGTCCAACTTGTCATTTTATCACCTGAGAGCGTGTGGGGAGACCAAAGGAGCACCTTTTACAGCAGCAGTGGAATGATTTAGTTCAGTCGCGCTGTTCTTCAAATTCAAACCATTTCTTACAAGCTGATGAGGCAAACCTCTTCTTAGCTTAGTGTCACATAAGGTACACTGAAAGGCTGCAAGGAGACAGATGTTCTGTATCTTCACTTCATATGCAAAAACCTGTTATATCCTTTATTTGCATCCAATTAGAAGTCAGACCCTGATGAATATCTAATGTAGGAAACAGGGAAAAGATTTGCCATCAAGCATATGCTTTGCTTGTAGCAGATCTCTGTAACCTGCTATTGTGTCTTCCTGGAGCAATTTGGTAATTTTGACTATATTACTTACACCTGCATGCACAGAGGTGAAGAGTGTTAGCAGATGAAAATTGGAGTTATGTTCCCATTTTTAGGAATGCTGCCTTTTCTCATTGTACAGGGTTCTGCAGGAAGCGCCGTTCCTTTTGAACAGCCAGGCAGCAGTTGTAGAATTTCCCTTACTAAGTGTCTCTGATAAAGATTTAAATGCAACAGTGTTTTATATTCCCTTTCTCTTTTGATATAGGTTGTGCCTTGTTTGATCTTGTGAAGCTCACAGTTTTCTTGATAATCAGAGTATAATATCAGCAACTCAGAAGTTCTAAAACTGTATTTATTGTTGTCAAGAAGGGAAGGTTTGAATCATAAACACAGTATGAAGCAGGAGTGGCAGACTCTTTAAGAACAGATGCTGTTGTTCCCATGGCCCATTGGAGAGCATGCATACCAGGTTTTATAGTATCTGGGGAGAGATGTAGGTTGTGTAGAGCCCTAGATGTTAGAAAGGGATAAGCAAAGCAGCTTTTCTTTGCTGTGGCATGGGGTTTGCCAGACTTCTGGGGGAACTGATAAGTCTCTTACCCTCCTGAATTTGGATGTGGTTAGAAACCTCCTTTGTTCCATCTCCCATCCCCTTTCTTCTCTGTGGACCACTCCCATCACATGTTCTGGGGGACACATGACACTTTTTCCTCATGCTTTGATGCGACACCGTATATTAGACCATCCTCATACACATCCAAGTTAACACACTGACACAGAAAGGAAATCTCATGTGTATTGTTAGGTGCTTTGCAGACTTAGGCTAATGGAGCTGCATTATTTGCACACACCTCAAATTTTTATTTTTTTTCTCTTTCCTGCCAGGGTGAGAGTAAGAAACTTAACGATTGTAAAGAAGAAAAGTGCAACTAGGTGAAACGATGAAATTAAGTCTGTTGCAGTTGCTTGTGGGTTTTTTTCATGATTATCTGGCACAGAAGAAAACTTAGAAACAGCTTTTATTTCTGTCCAAACAAGGTTAAGTGCATGTCTTAAAAAAACTGTGGTGGTTTCCTGTGGAGGTAGTAGATATGTCAGACAGCTGCAACATGTATTTCTGGACAGTTTCTCCAGGCTGAGCCTGCTCCTGATAGGTGTTTTCTGAGTGAATTGTTCTCTTGGTAGCAAAAGCCCATCTCCAGCTGAAACCATTCCTGCCGCCCCTTGGCCAGGCTCCTGGTACGTCAAAAGCTGTGAAAATAGGCAGTACCCCAGCACGCTGGGCCCTGGCGGAGCTGCCTTGGGTTTGGGCTGTGCAGTGTGGCTCTCCAGGCCAGGATGCCATCACTGTAGTTGTTCTCTCATGCTTGCTTTTGATGGATGACTTGAGGGGACGAGAGGGAGTTTTTTCCCCCTGATTTTTAGCAGTGCAGTGCTCCCCGTAACCCGAGGGGGAAAGAAGTTAAACACCCTGGTAAAGGTAACTTAACAGTGACTCGGTGCTGGTGGGGAAGGGGGAGAAGCCGCGGTGCAGGAGCAGCAGTAGCATCTGGGACTTGGGGCAGCCCCGCCTAGCGCGGCGGATGCAGCGGGGCAGGTGCCGGCGTCCGATCTGCCCTCCGCTCCCGGGCGGTACCGTCCCGTGACCGGCGCTGTCAGTGGCCAGTGGCTGCTGGACCGTGCGGGCGGCCCCGGGGCCAGCGCACGGCCCTGGAGCTGCGAGTAGCCGCCAGGTGGCGCCCGCCCGGCGCGCGGAGGGCCCGTTCGTGGCCGCGTGCCGCTCCGCGGGACTGGCGTGCTGTGAGGTGCCGGCCGGGCGCTGCGCTTGGGCGGCAGTGGGCGGCTTCCCGACGGCTGCGGCGGCGTTGGGGCTCTGGGCGCAGCTCGGCGCGTTACCTTACGCCTCAGTTTGAGCAATCGCTACCGTAGGAGAACAGACAGGCCTAATAAATACCCGCTGATACAGCCCTCGTGGCCGGTGTTCAGTGGGAGCTGTGAAGTAGCGATTCGCTTTGGGATAGAGGGATAACAGCCCCTCCCGTCCCCGCCTCCGCTCTGATGGCTGCCAGACTTTCTTGCTTTTAATTTTGTTCCTTAGAAAGCTGCTTACAGCTGAAACCTGGGACGTTGCTTTTTAAAGTGTGCATGGTTCTGTGCTCCTAGGAATTCTATGTGCTTTTTACATCCCAACAGCGACCATCAAGAGCGCCAGCAGACCTGTAACGTTTTGAGTTGTTACACAGAGGGCTGGTTTATGTGAGCATATAAAGCAGGGGCAGGTTACAAAGCCCCCAACGCAGCCACAGGAAAGGGACAAAAACTGAGTTTTATTCCTCCTCCCCGCTTTCCTCCTCCTGCTTTTTCATCCCGACGAGAACCTGGGGGGTGATGGTTTGCCTCAAAGCAGAAATGCAATAATAAATAACGCTCTGTTAATAACCCGTTCTTGGGGAATGAGCGTTTTTAACGTTAGGAGGCACCTTTCCCAAGTCAGCCCTGACATTAAGGAACGGTGGTGGGTTCCAGGGCCCACAGGTAACACGGTGTTTAACGGGGCCCCGCTGTGCAGCGTATGTGATGGCATACGGTGCTAGATCAGTCCGTCGGTGCGCTGTACCGAGCCGGTGGCTGAAAGAACCCGGGTGCAGGGCGCGCAGCATTACTCGTGGGCGGTACTCTCAGGCAGGGGCCAGGGATGCCTTTACAGCCTTCCGCGGCAGGCAGCGTCTCCCTCGTCCCCCGTAGCATCCCAGACGGACCCCCGTGAGCCTGTAACGGCCTCCTCAAGGCCCGGAGGCACCCGATGCTCCCCGGGGCCGGTCGCGCTTCCCCGAAACGAGAACCGAGCCCCAGGAGACCGCTTACACCGCGCCTGACTGCCGGCCTGGGCCAGGTTCGCTCTCGGTGCCGGCGCGGGGGCAGGCGGGAGGAGGAGGCGGCACGCCGATTGCCCAACGCCGCTCTGGGCTACGCGTTTTCCCCATGGAGCAAGCGCGGGAGCTGCTGTAGAGGCCGGCTGTAGCGGCGTGAGCCGGGCCCACTGACCGAGGCCTGCCGGAGCCGCGACCGGCGCGGGGGTGAGGGCCGGTGCCGTGGGAGGGGGCTGGGCGGCGCGGTGGTCGCTCCGCCGGGCCGCGCTCCTCCCCCGGCGCCGCAGCCGTTTCCAGCCCTGCCCCTGTCAGGCGCACGCTGCCAGCGGAGGTAGGCTTGCCGGGAGGCGGGAGAAGGAAGCGGGGGAGGGAAGGGTCGCAGCCGGGTTCGCGCCGGATCTGCTGGAGGCGTGCGGAAGCCGCGGCGGCGTTTGCCCCCGGCTCGGCGCGGTTTGCGTTTGCGGCGGCCGGGAAGCTTCCAGAAGATGCCGGCTGCGGCAGCCGGTCGCTGCGAGAAGCGGTGCCGGGGCTCGCAGACCACGGCCTAGCGGGTGCCGGGAGCGCGGCATGGGACGGGAGGGGCGCGGCGGAGCCGGGGCCCTGAGCCGGGCCCTGGCTCGGCCGCCCGCTGCCCCCGCCCCGGGGGTGCCCTGGGATTCGCCGCTCGGGCCCGGCGAGATGAGCCTTTAAAATCTTCAATCGGATTGAACTCTGCTGCGGCTGCTGGGTGCTTTTTGCCCCGGGTTCCGTCGCGGCTGGGTCCGATCTCAGCGGTATCGCGCCTGAAATGGGCGTTGTGGGGAAATAAATTAGAAAACCCGGTGTAATTAAATTTCAGCTCTTCGGAGGGGTTTATAATCGGGCTTTATGCCCAGCCTGCTTCAGTCATAGAGATTTTTAACAAATTTTAAAACGTTCAGGCCGTGGCTCGTTTTAATGAGCTGACCTTATGCCCTTGCAGTGAGCCAGGACAAGCGTCTCTAGTCTTGTCAGCCTTGGTTCAGATTTTGGAGGCAGGCTGCGGTGTGCTGCGCCAGGTATCCGTACGGGGAACAAGCTCTGCTCTCTGCCTGTTTCCCAGGTGTCAGCTTGCTCTTCTTTCTTAACTGATAGGGAGAATTTTGGCTTCGATACCAGCTAGCTGATGCAAGTGACATGTAACTCTTCTGAATACAGCTTTCAAAATGGAGAAAGTGGCTAGGAATTAATAATTTAATTTTTTTAAAGCCCACCAGTATTTTATAAAGCAAATAGATGTTGGGTAAGACTTTCAGTGAGTCTTTCACAGATACTTAGTAACTTTTCAGTCCAGGTAACTCAGATGTCCTAAGTGCCTCCACAGGTTAGGACCCAAATTTCCTTTAATCTCAGTGGAAGGAGGTCATTCCCACAGAATATTTACTTATTTGCATTTTCAAGTGTCCAAGAGCTTTGTGCAATCAGCCTCTTGGTTCCTAGAAGTAGTTTGTTTATATGAGTAAATTTGTTGCTTCTTTTGTTAAATAAATGAATTAAACACTTTGATGAATGTACATGTGTTGATAAGTACACAAAAGAAGAAAGTCAGCAACACTCAAACTTGCAGTTCTTACAAAATGATATTAAAATATTCTGTGCATTTCAGTTGGATTCAGATTGTCTCACAAACAGATGAGTTTCTCACCATCTTCCCATATGATTGAAACTCAAACAAAAATGAGTGTTTGACTTGTCCAGTCAGCAACGAGATTATACTATTGTTACAGTAAGTATCTGTAGATGTAGTGAGTTCTCATGGTTGGGAGAGTACCATATGCAGAGTTAATGAGTGGCAATCAGGATTTTTTTAATCTTTACACCAGTATGTAGGAATGAACCCTGCCATAAGAAAATAAACAAGAATTACAGAGGTAGAGCAGGGTTAAATGTGGTATATTTAAACAAAGTTTTACTGGTTGCTGATGCCAATCATGAATTAAATCAGCCCACTTACTGCTTTGCGGATTTCACATACTAGGCTGGGCTGAAAGGGTGGGACTTTCAGAAAGTAATGATTTAGGATCACAAATGCTACCCAAGTCAGCAGTGTGCATATGTACCAGTGATAAAACTGCCTTCCTTGGCAGATAGGAGTATCTTCGTTCCCCACCAACCAATACTGAAACCAGTTACTTGACTTCTGGCCCTTCAACCATCAAGTCAGATCTTTGTGCACACTGTTGTTTGTGGAATTGTGTTCTTTAGTCTGCCTCAGTTGCTTAGTACTCTGGTTTTGCTCTGGTGCTGATCTCATGGTTAAAAGTTGTAGTACTTGTAGAGCTGTTACTGTACAGTTGTACAGTTCAGAAAACCCAGGACAATTTCTTTTATCTCCCGGGCCTCTCTGCTTGCAGAATTGTTTGCTGTTGTGTCAAAGACCCAGTTTGAAGATCTACACAGTTCATGTGTTTCCTTTCTAGCAGCCATATTCTTTCTAGCAGATTCTTACTCTGTGTTCTTGCTTATCACTGTGCAGTGTTTACTGAGATAGTTAGCTCCTGGTAAGAGGACTTGGACCTATGTCTTTGTTGCTTGGTAGGTTTGGAATTTGTCTTGTGCATTGCATTGTATGTCCGTGTACATGCACCTGGCAGAGATGTTTACTGAAGAGTATACTCTGTTGGTGGAATAGTGCAAGGAGCAGTGAGGACAGCTCAGTGGTGAGCCAGGCTGTGTACCCACTAGAATATCTCATGTGGACGTTTGAGGGTGTGTTCATTTTTCACCCTGGGGACTAAGGGGTCCCCATTTTTCACCCAGGGGATAAAATAGCTTTTGCTTGTCTAAAGTCATCATTCTGTGCAGAGGGAAGTAGGATGATGAGATGGGAGCGTTAAAGAGGAAAGAGCTGAAATGAAGTGTGCACCATCAGTGAATTTGGGATCTTTTGTGGTTTTGATTCTTTCACTGGCATTTTTCTTAAAAAGTAATTAGCTAGTTGTGAGAGGAACGTGCATTTTATTACACTCTGGTGGTTACAGGCTGAAAGATAAAATACAAACACATGACATTATCAGTCTCTTTGGATTGGTAGAGGAAGGTCATCATTCACTTTGCTGCTTAGTCCCCAGGGTGAAACAGAGCATCATCCTATTTAGTCAGAGGTAGAGTGTAACATCTCAGGTGAGTGTTTGAGGAGACCTCGAAGAGAAATGTGGCTGCTGAATTGCAGAAGAACAAAAAAGAAAGGTCTGTTATACACCAAGGCTTGATTTCTCAGCAGCATTGATTTCCAAAACTCGTGTTTGGAGGGTTTTGGGATTTGTTTGGGGTTTTTTTTTGGGCAGGGGGAGGGGGCAGTGGTTTTGGGTTTGTTTTTTTTTTGTTTGGTTTGGTTTTTTATGTGTACCTGAAATGCTGAATATTCCCAATGCCAAGTGAGGTCAGTAGGAGCTGTGGAGGCTCAGCGGCTCCCAAAGCCAGGCCCCATCTTTATGGTTGTCTTTGACATTTCTATCCCTCCACTAGTGCAAATCCAGTATTTCACATTCCCAGTGTTACATCTGGTTGGATTCCATAGAGATAATTGTTGCTAGCATCAAATTGCTCATTTGCTTACTGGTCAGTTACACAATCAAAAGTTATAAATATTTTTGGCTGTCTTCTGGTTGTGCCTCTGACACATAAAACTTAGAGATCCTTTTAATCCAGAATAGGATTCTTGATCATTTGTAGCTCACTGGCATCTTCAGATACACTTACCTTCCTATTCTGCCTGCCCAGTGGTTCTCACCATCAGGCTGATGTCAGCCCCGGCTTCTTGTAGTTGACCTCCTGCTGACCTTACCAGTTAGAGGTTTGTAGCAGCAGAGCTTTATAACCCTTCCCTTTGATTTCCTCAGCCTCACACTGGCTGGCTGACATTTTTGGGGGGTGTGTGTTTTGGCTTTGTTGCTGGGGCTTTCTGTGGCTTGAGTATAAGAACCTTTGTGTGTGTGTGTTGTAATACGTGGTTGATGTTTTAATGGCTTCTGCTAGTGCTCTGCATGTACAGTTGAAATAAAACATGCATGCACTGTGCATCAGCTACTGTATTCAATAAAGTTCAGTGCAGGACTTGAAATACAGTGAATGTGCTCAGAGATCATAGGAGTGTTTAGAAGAGTTGAGAGAAGATGAGTGCTCCTTGTAGTGTCTGAGAACTGTGAGTGTGCACTCAGTTTTGGGATTAAGCAGGAACAGCTTCTTCAGTCAGGCCAAGAAATCCCCTGGAAGTGAAGAATTTGGAAGGGGCAGTTCCCTTTGGGGAAGTTGTAAGGAGAGTAACACAGCAATTAATTATGGAGAAATCCTACCCTTGCTTGAGTTCCAGTGTGTTTCTGCTCGACCTTGAGACTAACAGGTTATTGTGCATTCGTACCCCACCAGATAGCAGTGCGATTCCTGCTTGCATTTTTCAGCTGGATCTTTTTCTCTCTTGAGCCACTTGGACTTTGAGCCAAGTCATGAAAGAGTTTTTTGTTTATTCAGAGATGTCACAGGTTACCTGAACACCTCTGCACTGGTTGAGATGCCTTGGTACTGTATGCGGAGCTTGGACGGAGTGGTGCAGGTGGCTTTCTGTGGACAGCCAGCTTCTATGCACTGCAGGAACCTGATTCATTCAGTTCCTTTGCTAACAAAGCACCATTTCAGGTATATTGCAACTAGATTGGTTCAGGGAAATGTGGAAGCCAGTCAGTTTGGGCGTGAGATGCCTCCTCCTCATGTGCATGGAAGTCATCTCTTGGCTACCCAACCACTGTACGCATACACCCCTGTGTTTCTGATGCTGTGTCTCCAGAGCCCCCATGTATTGCCAGCCCTAGCTCGCTCTGACTCCTGAAAACTGTTCCATTCCTCGGGCTCTTCCTGCTTTCAGAAGGCAGTGTGGAAGTGTTTAAGCATGTGACAAAATGGGGAGAAGAATTGAAATGTGAAAACAAATGACTGATTTGTGGCAAGAATTGGGACAAGGAGAAAATACCTGGTAGATTTGTCAGTTATAATCTGCTAGCTATGGCAGAGCGAGGCTCGGCTTTGTCTTCTCCTGGAGCTGTGAGCGATGCTGAACGCGTGTGGCGACTGCTCAGGCAAAGGTAATGTGCTGTAGAGTCAGGTAAAACTTTCTGAAGTCTTTCATTGCTTGTATGGCCTTCTGAATTTGTCATAAGACCAGATATTTCTCTGGTGTACTCTATGGATTCATTTGCACTATTAGTAATGTTTAGCAGTTTGCAGATAGGCTTGGTTTTGTCAGAACTGAAAGCGAATGTATTTTTTTCCTGGATTGACTGTGCCTCTGTCCTTTCAGTCTCTGAATCTCACTGAGCTCTGCTTGGTGGCAAGATTTACTCCCTGTTGCAACGATCAAAAGCTACCTTCTTCTCTCCAGGCTCCTAACTCGAGAACTTCTTTCCAGGCTCCTAACTCGCCAGGATGCCCATCAATGTTGACGATGTGATGCAGCTGTTCTGCCACCTCTCTCAGGAGAAAGGGATGAAAGCTGCTGTGAAACACTCAGGTCGAGGAGCATTGCTAGCAGGTGCAACAGCATTTCTCGGGGGTCTGGTGGGAGGTCCACCTGGAATCGCTGTAGGTAAGTCTGTTTTACCTCAGAAGCTTCCTCCCTCCCTCCTGTGTGTGTCTTTGGGTGGTGGTGTCAGTCATGGGAACGGCTGTTGGAAAGCACCCTGTTGCAAGTTAGACTGGTAACTGAAAGAGAACAACGTGTCTGTCAGCTGTGATCCCATCAGCTGTAGGGGATCCCTTTGCCTTCCCTTGCTGACCTGGAGCTGCTCCACTCACCAGGGCATTTCTTGTCCAGCTGGGGTGGGTGCTGTGCGTGGGTGCTGGTGGCAGGAGAACCCTTGGCCCTGTTGAACCCCACAGAGCGGGTGGGATGGGGCACCGTGAGCGCCTCCTGAGGGGTGGGCTTCATGGCATTACTACCTTACAGCTGCAGTGAGCCACTCTACAGAAGCCAAAGCGTAGATAGTTCTGGGAATCTGGGAAATTATGTGTGACTCTCACTGATAAGACCATTGTTCAGATGTTTCCTTAGGCACAGTTCTCTTTAGTAGTGGAGCTTATCCTAAAGAGACCCATACCCTTATGACTGTTACTTTGTTTCTGATTGCTAGCTTGAAGGTATTAGCATTGATTGTGTAGAGTTCCAGTGTGATGGCTGTGGATGTAAGAGGCTTTGAAAATCCTTTCCTGTGCTTTGACTATCATCTATAAACCTAGTTAAAGCAGACACATGCACACCTCTGCATTGATTTCTAATGAAGGTGGGAACATTTTTGATGAAGGCTGAGGATAGAATTTCAGATTCGAACTGGTAAAGAGTAACATCTCTCTCTTTTCTAGGAGGAGCATTTGGTGGATTGCTTGGTGCCTGGATGAGTAGTGGACAGTTCAGGCCAGTCCCTCAGATTTTATTGGAATTGCCTCCTGCTGAGCGGCAGAAACTCTATGATGAAGCCATTGTTATTCTCAGGCGCTTAGACTGGACTGATGTTGCTCAGCTGACTGCTCTTGTGATGGGAAATGCTAGTATCCAGCAGGCGCTGACAGGAGTGCTGATAAATTACCTCTCCAAAGAGCTAAGAGCAGAGATACAGTATGGAGAGTAAACCTTTCCAGAGCACACCTTTTACAGTGTAATGAATTTTGCTCTACCAATTGTGATTCTTCAGCATAGCAATTATTAGTTGTCAGCACTAATTATGAATACAGGCAGATCTAAGTGTGATTTTCAGTTTTGGGGTTGGGATTTGTTTGGGGGTTTTGGTTTGCTTTTGTGTAAGGATAGTATTAGATTCCTGCATTATCCTGACACTGGCTTGCTATGTAATTTTCAAGTACTGTACACTAGGACTGAATTCAGAACTGCTGAATGGAATGATGCTTCTGCTGTGCTAACGTATCACTAGGTAAAACTTACAGGGAAATTGTGTTTTGTTTAGTAGATAAAATCCTGATTCTGTAAGTTCTTTAATTTTCTACTGTGAATGACATAGAGGTGCCTAAGTAGCAGGGGCACCTTGAAGAATTTTACCTGCTGTCTGTTTCAGGCCTGCAAAAGAAAGTTATAGGGAAGTACATTAATCTCAATCCTAACTTTATTCTTTGTTGCCTTTTCATTGTAATTCTTGAGTTAGTTATGCCTTTCTGTAAGAAGTGAAGCCAATGCCTGAACACAATTAAAAGCAACAGGTAAACAAACTGTAGAGTTATGTGGTATCTGGTGACCTCAAATGGGAAGGCATGGCAAGAATACTCTTTTAGAAAAAAGTTTTAAAAGGGGGAGCTGAATCTGCCACTTTTATACTATCCATAGGACTGGGGTTGTCATGTCAGCATTGGTTTCTTGACAAATCTGAACAATTCGTCCAGTTTCCATTAAAATATTTGTAAGAAGCATCATAGTGGCCTGTGTTTTGCTTTAAAGTAAATGAACTGTGTAAGAACAGGGTACTGCAATGGAGGTATGGGACAGCCAGCCTTTAGTGGTGGTGCTGCAGGATGACATGCCAACTGCAGTTAACAACGGCTCCAAACACGGTCCTGATGAATCTCCCGGCTGCTTGTTCACCATTTGCTTCAAGGCACTTGTAAGACAATGTTGACAAGTGTGGAGGTTTGCCTTCTTTTATAGTTAAACACACATGAAACTGCTTTGATAATGTTACTTGTTCCCTAAAATAAAGGTTTATCTGTGTGTGTGATGGGGTTTCTCAAAGTTGAGTTTTAAATGGTGAAGCTTTAACCTCAGAAGTTGCTGGTACAGATTTGATTAATTTACTTTTGCTGGTACAATTTGCCATTAATAAATTCTGTGTGCTTTCCTGCCTGCAGTGCAGGGCAGGGGCTGTTCTTCTCATCATTTGAAAACACGTTTTCAGTGAGGTGAAAGACAGCCCAAAGTGCATGGTAAGTGCACAGTCCCTGCCCTGTCAGAGTTTCATAATGCCAAGCCTGCGCTTGGTGTTGGTTCTGTTTCATGGACAGGTTACACCCACTGCAGTTGGCTTTTTAGACTTTACATTGTATGAAGGCATCTCAAAAGACTCTTTTTATGAATGCAGTTACTGTTGTTTGCTATTTTCTGGTTCTTTCACAATGTGAATGTACATTACCTGAGTCCCTCCCCGTGCTCTCGTAGGTCACTCTGTTCCTTAGCATAGCAGGAAGAAACATACTGAATTCTGTTTGTTGTCCGTATCATCATGGAAGCAGCTTGATGCTTGTGGAACTTGCTGGCAGGTGGCAGGTACCTGTTTCAAAGCGGTAGCAGTAGGTTTGCAGCAAGGTTTGCAGTTTGGTCTGAACACATTTCACTGCTGGGAACAGAAGAACAGAATCCAGCTCACGTGAGTTTGGACTTAGAAGAATGTGGAAATGACCCTTTCTGATTGTGGAGACCTTGATAGGTAACTCTTGAGGGACAATGAGCATGGCACCCCACAACGGTTTTGTTGTTTGTACTTCAGTAGCTTCTGTTGGTTCAGAAAGTGAATGAATGGACAAGGGGAAAATACCTGGTGTATTTGTCAGTTATAATCTGCTAGCTACAGTAGATTGAGGTTCCACTTTGTCTTTTCCTGGAGCTGTGAGTGATGCTGAACACATGTGGCAAGTGCTCAGGGCAAAGGCAGTGTGCTCTAGAGTCTCTGATGTCTTTCATTGCTTGTATGGTCTTCTGAATTTGTCCTAAAACTGGATGTTTCTCTGGTATCCTCTGTGTTTCACCTTTGGCTTACTCTTCTAGAAGTTTCAGAAGCTTTTCACTGCCTACAAGTAGGTTGGATTTCCCAGAAATGAAACTGAAAGTGATGTCTCTTTTTCCGTTACCAACTGTACCTCTGTCCTTTCAGTCTCACCGAATCCTGCACTCTGTTGATCAGCAAGATTTAGTCCCTGCTGCAACGATCAAAAGATAAGTGAACATATCTCTTCCAGGCTTCTAACTCACCGACATGCCATTCAGTGTTGATGAGGTGATCCAACTCTTCTGCCAGCTTTCTCAAGAGAAGGGGATGAAAGCTGCTGTGAAACACTCTGGTCGAGGATTTTGGCTGATGAGTGGAGCAGCAGCTATTGGGGGTATGCTCGGAGGTCCACCTGGAATCGCTGTAGGTAAGTGTGTTTTACTCTAGGAGCAGTATGTGTGGTTAACTCCTTGAGTGGACAAACTACTAAGACTCTGCAGAGGGTCCAGAGTTGGAGGACAGGGGTGTGCAGCGCTGAGATTTATATAACTGGCCTTTAAGAGGATGCCATTATCTACAGTGGCTTTTTAGAAATGAGGTGCTCGTCAGGAAGGCATGTGTCAGTGTTTCCTTCTGGGATGATAGGGATTTTGCTGACCTTGACTCCTTTGCTGACCTGAACTCCTTTGCTGCAAGCTGGGCCCCCATCCAGGGGACTGAGGCAGTGGTGCTTTTGGAAGCCTCTGAAGGAGCATTTAACAGATCGCTTGCTTTTGGGGGTAGAGCCCTGGTTCCCATCCGCTGCAGTACACCAGTGTCTGAGGTGTGGGCACAGACTCACTGAGAGCAAACTCAGACTCTGAGCTAGCTGGGCTCTGTTCCAGTGTGGCGGTGGGGAATGAAGAGTAGAGGGGTGAGACAAGGGTGAAAGAGCACAGGAGGCAGAGAGGGGCTTGGGACCTGGTGGCACAGAAGAAGGAAAATTGGGGTGTAAAGCCAGGGTCAGTATTTTTAATCAGCCATAGAAAGAGACTGGATCATCTTGCTAATGATTTTATTAAAAAATAATTCTTATTTCTGTAATATAATGGTATCCACTTCTTGGTGAACTTGTTGGGGGTTTTTTTCTTCTGGAATTTGTTATTCACTGTCACTTTGCTTTTGTTTCCTTGTGTGAAAAATGGCAGGAAGGCCAGAGCCTGATAATAAAGGGTGGTCTCTGTATCTCTTGAACTAAGACTTGTGTAGTTTGAAAACTGTCGCTGAAGTCATGTGGGTCCTGGTCCTTGAATGCTCCCTACTCCCGTGAGCAATTCCAGCAATTTCATGGACTGCTTGGTATCAGAGTAAATCTGCAGTATTCCTGCATGAGGGTTAGCAAGGTTGAGTTACAAAGAAAAACCAAATAATATGTGAGGAGTCATAACAGAGGATGCAAAATGAAGCTGTGTATTTGCTCCTGTTAAAAGTACAGAGCTTAATTAATAGCCAAAAATCCTATTTGGAAAAACACATGACTCAAGTTACCAGGAACAAAACAGTGACATTAAGCTTTTGTGAGAAATTTGTAAGCTGTAAATCAGAAGTAAAAATGTAAGCAGCTTTGGTTTTGAGTGTGAGATGATAAGACTGAAGTTATTCTTGGATGTGTTTCCTGATTTTGCTTAAGTGTTGTTTTAAATTTTCATAATGTCTCCCAGTCAATTCATAATGTCTCAATACAGTCAGTTACTGTATACCAAAAGTATATGAGAGTAAGTATAGATAATGAGAATAATAAGTACTAAGCATACCAAAAGCTGTGTCCCAGTTACAGTGTACATAAATCAGAAGGCCCTCAATTAATTATTAAATTGCAAAGGTAAGTGACCACAGGTTGCAAGTGAGTTTTGGGAGAGTTACAAGGACATTTGCAATCAAGTGCCCTTTAATTTACACCAGCAGCCTGGGTATGTGTGGAACTGGATAGCAGGGATTGTCCTTATTGCTGCCTTGCACCAGGAATTGGAGGATGAGTTCCCTTCTAGCCACAGGGGTGACTGGAGAAACGTGCAGCGTATCGTGCTTTGTAAGAACTGCTTGCTCTGAGAACAGTGAATTGCAGATGTCATGGGTGGAGGTGTAACAAATATTGTCTCAATAGACAAGGAAGTTACATATCAATATTTCTAGTGGCTTTTGCATTAAGTGCCCTTAAATCAGATATTGGTGTTCTCATAAAAGTTCCTTGAAGAACAATTCAGCCACCGTAGGCTTGCAAGTATTTCTGTGGTATCAAGGGAAAAATTGACAACTGGGTAAAATGTGCAAATTAAGAAATTTTTATCTAATGAAAAACTACATCCCTGTGAGAGCACAAGTGACCTTCCAGGAGCAGTCACTGGGGATGGGAAATTTGGAGTTAGAGTGGGTTCTGATGCCCCTCCATAGTGAGAGCCACCCCTCCCTCCTGTGTATGTCTCTGGGTGGCAGTGTCAGTCATGGGAATGGCTGTTGAAAAGCACCCTGTTGGTAACTGAACGGGAACAGCGTGTCTGTCAGAGCATAAGGCTGGATTCTCAGCAGCAGCCGTGATCCCATCAGCTGTAGGGGATCCCTTTGCCTTCCCTTGCTGACCTGGAGCTGCTCCACTCACCAGGGCATTTCTTGTCCAGCTGGGGTGGGTGCTGTGCGTGGGTGCTGGTGGCAGGAGAACCCTTGGCCCTGTTGATCCCCACAGAGCAGGTGGGATGGGGCTCCGTGAGCGCCTCCTGAGGGGTGGGCTTCATGGCAGTAAGTAACATCTCTCTCTCTTTTCTAGGAGGAGCATTTGGTGGATTGCTTGGTGCCTGGATGAGTACTGGACAGTTCAGGCCGGTCCCTCAGATTTTATTGGAATTGCCTCCTGCTGAGCGGCAGAAACTCTATGATGAAGCTATTGATATTGTCAGCTGCTTAGCGTGGAATGATGCTCCGCCGCTGACTTCTCTTGTGATGGGAAGTGCTACTATCCAGCAGGCGCTGATAAGAGTGCTGATAAATTACCTCTCCAAAAATCTAAATGTAAAGGTACACTGTAGAAAATAAACATTTCCAGAGCACACTTTTTACAGTGTAATGGATTTTGCTCTACCAATTGTGATTCTTCAGCATAGCAATTATTAGTTGTCAGCACTAATTATGAATACAGGCAGATCTAAGTGTGATTTTCAGTTTTGGGGTTGGGATTTGTTTGGGGGTTTTGGTTTGCTTTTGTGTAAGGATAGTATTAGATTCCTGCATTATCCTGACACTGGCTTGCTATGTAATTTTCAAGTACTGTACACTAGGACTGAATTCAGAACTGCTGAATGGAATGATGCTTCTGCTGTGCTAACGTATCACTAGGTAAAACTTACAGAGAAGTTGTGTTTTGTTTAGTAGATTAAATCCTGATTCTGTAAGTGCTTTGATAATGTTACTTGTCCCCTAAAATAAAGGTTTATCTGTGTTTATCTGTGTGTGTGATGGGGTTTCTCAAAGTTGAGTTTTAAATGGTGAAGCTTTAACCTCAGAAGTTGCTGGTACAGATTTGATTAATTTACTTTTGCTGGTACAATTTGCCATTAATAAATTCTGTGTGCTTTCCTGCCTGCAGTGCAGGGCAGGGGCTGTTCTTCTCATCATTTGAAAACACGTTTTCAGTGAGGTGAAAGACAGCCCAAAGTGCATGGTAAGTGCACAGTCCCTGCCCTGTCAGAGTTTCATAATGCCAAGCCTGCGCTTGGTGTTGGTTCTGTTTCATGGACAGGTTACACCCACTGCAGTTGGCTTTTTAGACTTTACATTGTATGAAGGCATCTCAAAAGACTCTTTTTATGAATGCAGTTACTGTTGTTTGCTATTTTCTGGTTCTTTCACAATGTGAATGTACATTACCTGAGTCCCTCCCCGTGCTCTCGTAGGTCACTCTGTTCCTTAGCATAGCAGGAAGAAACATACTGAATTCTGTTTGTTGTCCGTATCATCATGGAAGCAGCTTGATGCTTGTGGAACTTGCTGGCAGGTGGCAGGTACCTGTTTCAAAGCGGTAGCAGTAGGTTTGCAGCAAGGTTTGCAGTTTGGTCTGAACACATTTCACTGCTGGGAACAGAAGAACAGAATCCAGCTCACGTGAGTTTGGACTTAGAAGAATGTGGAAATGACCCTTTCTGATTGTGGAGACCTTGACCTAGACCTCTGACTACCTATTTAGTCAGAGGTAGAGTGTAACATCTCAGGTGAGTGTTTGAGGAGACCTCGAAGAGAAATGTGGCTGCTGAATTGCAGAAGAACAAATAAGAAAGGTCTGTTATACACCAAGGCTTGATTTCTCAGCAACATTGATTTCCAAAACTCGTGTTTGGAGGGTTTTGGGATTTGTTTGGGGTTTTTTTTTGGGCAGGGGGGAGGGGGCAGTGGTTTTGGGTTTGTGGTTTTTTTTTTTTTTTTTTTTTTTATGTGTACCTGAAATGCTGAATATTCCCAATGCCAAGTGAGGTCAGTAGGAGCTGTGGAGGCTCAGCGGCTCCCAAAGCCAGGCCCCATCTTTATGGTTGTCTTTGACATTTCTATCCCTCCACTAGTGCAAATGCAGTATTTCACATTCCCAGTGTTACATCTGGTTGGATTCCATAGAGATAATTGTTGCTAGCATCAAATTGCTCATTTGCTTACTGGTCAGTTACACAATCAAAAGTTATAAATATTTTTGGCTGTCTTCTGGTTGTGCCTCTGACACATAAAACTTAGAGATCCTTTTAATCCAGAATAGGATTCTTGATCATTTGTAGCTCACTGGCATCTTCAGATACACTTACCTTCCTATTCTGCCTGCCCAGTGGTTCTCACCATCAGGCTGATGTCAGCCCCGGCTTCTTGTAGTTGACCTCCTGCTGACCTTACCAGTTAGAGGTTTGTAGCAGCAGAGCTTTATAACCCTTCCCTTTGATTTCCTCAGCCTCACACTGGCTGGCTGACATTTTTGGGGGGTGTGTGTTTTGGCTTTGTTGCTGGGGCTTTCTGTGGCTTGAGTATAAGAACCTTTGTGTGTGTGTGTTGTAATACGTGGTTGATGTTTTAATGGCTTCTGCTAGTGCTCTGCATGTACAGTTGAAATAAAACATGCATGCACTGTGCATCAGCTACTGTATTCAATAAAGTTCAGTGCAGGACTTGAAATACAGTGAATGTGCTCAGAGATCATAGGAGTGTTTAGAAGAGTTGAGAGAAGATGAGTGCTCCTTGTAGTGTCTGAGAACTGTGAGTGTGCACTCAGTTTTGGGATTAAGCAGGAACAGCTTCTTCAGTCAGGCCAAGAAATCCCCTGGAAGTGAAGAATTTGGAAGGGGCAGTTCCCTTTGGGGAAGTTGTAAGGAGAGTAACACAGCAATTAATTATGGAGAAATCCTACCCTTGCTTGAGTTCCAGTGTGTTTCTGCTCGACCTTGAGACTAACAGGTTATTGTGCATTCGTACCCCACCAGATAGCAGTGCGATTCCTGCTTGCATTTTTCAGCTGGATCTTTTTCTCTCTTGAGCCACTTGGACTTTGAGCCAAGTCATGAAAGAGTTTTTTGTTTATTCAGAGATGTCACAGGTTACCTGAACACCTCTGCACTGGTTGAGATGCCTTGGTACTGTATGCGGAGCTTGGACGGAGTGGTGCAGGTGGCTTTCTGTGGACAGCCAGCTTCTATGCACTGCAGGAACCTGATTCATTCAGTTCCTTTGCTAGCAAACACCATTTCAGGTATATTGCAACTAGATTGGTTCAGGGAAATGTGGAAGCCAGTCAGTTTGGGTGTGAGACATGTTGCATTTTCAACTCTCTGACTTGCATTGTGCCATCCATGTCCCACAGCCTTAGTACTGAAGAGCTTTGTGTGAGATGTTCATTGGATTTAGCCCAAAGAGAACAAACAAACTCATTTTGTCACTCACGTGACTGGGTTAGTTGGAGGTCATGCTAAGGAAAAGAAGGAGAAGCACAAATCTGTTCCCATCTCTCTGAGGGGAGGAACTGAATCTGCTGCACTTAAAGCTTCTTGGTGCTGGTGTGAATGTTACTCTGAGTGGCAATCTGCTCACCTTTTCTAAGAAGGTAAAACCAAATATTCACTCTTCTCATTTCCCAGCATTGCCAGGCAGCAGTGTGAGCTGTACCAGTTTTGTATTTTGGTTTTCTTTGGTTTTTTCCCTACTGCTCTGTGATGAGCAGAGCAGCTGTTTATTTATTACTTTGAGCTTGAATCACTCTGAATGAGATAATATATAATTCTGGAAGCTGAGTGTGTCACTCTGCAGTCACGACCCAGCACACACTGCTGTTCTGGTAGACTGCTGTGTCATAAGCCTGCCAAAACCCCTAAAGCAGTGGTGGTAAAACAAATAACTGTGTATTCCTTAGACTGGCATGCAAATGAATGAAGTAGGTAGAGAAGTGCATCTCTCTGATGAATTTCCTACTGTGCCTCTGTGTGACTATGGAGCATGTGTGGTCCCATCCCCAAACCCAGATATTTGTTTAGTGTCAGCAGTGCTTCGGTACTGGCCACAGCAGAAAGCAAACATGGTGCAAAATGTTCGGTCCCAGAGGGCTTGTTCTCAGGAGCAGGCATCTGTCCCACACTGGGGTCTTGTCATGGCATCTGAGGGCTCTCAGGCCCCGTTATGCCTCCTCCTCATGTGCATGGAAGTCATCTCTTGGCTACCCTGAGTCCCAACCGCTGTACGCATACACCCCTGTGTTTCTGATGCTGTGTCTCCAGAGCCCCCATGTATTGCCAGCCCTAGCTCGCTCTGACTCCTGAAAACTGTTCCATTCCTCGGGCTCTTCCTGCTTTCAGAAGGCAGTGTGGAAGTGTTTAAGCATGTGACAAAATGGGGAGAAGAATTGAAATGTGAAAACAAATGACTGATTTGTGGCAAGAATTGGGACAAGGAGAAAATACCTGGTAGATTTGTCAGTTATAATCTGCTAGCTATGGCAGAGCGAGGCTCGGCTTTGTCTTCTCCTGGAGCTGTGAGCGATGCTGAACGCGTGTGGCGACTGCTCAGGCAAAGGTAATGTGCTGTAGAGTCAGGTAAAACTTTCTGAAGTCTTTCATTGCTTGTATGGCCTTCTGAATTTGTCATAAGACCAGATATTTCTCTGGTGTACTCTATGGATTCATTTGCACTATTAGTAATGTTTAGCAGTTTGCAGATAGGCTTGGTTTTGTCAGAACTGAAAGCGAATGTATTTTTTTCCTGGATTGACTGTGCCTCTGTCCTTTCAGTCTCTGAATCTCACTGAGCTCTGCTTGGTGGCAAGATTTACTCCCTGTTGCAACGATCAAAAGCTACCTTCTTCTCTCCAGGCTCCTAACTCGAGAACTTCTTTCCAGGCTCCTAACTCGCCAGGATGCCCATCAATGTTGACGATGTGATGCAGCTGTTCTGCCACCTCTCTCAGGAGAAAGGGATGAAAGCTGCTGTGAAACACTCAGGTCGAGGAGCATTGCTGGCAGGTGTAACAGCGTTACTTGCGGGTCTGGTGGGATTTCCCTCTGGAATTGCTGTAGGTAAGTCTGTTTTACCTCAGAAGCTTCCTCCCTCCCTCCTGTGTGTGTCTTTGGGCGGTGGTGTCAGTCATGGGAATGGCTGTTGAAAAGCACCCTGTTGCAAGTTAGACTGGTAACTGAAAGAGAACAACGTGTCTGTCAGCTGTGATCCTATCAGCTGTAGGGGATCCCTTTGCCTTCCCTTGCTGACCTGGAGCTGCTCCACTCACCAGGGCATTTCTTGTCCAGCTGGGGTGGGTGCTGTGCGTGGGTGCTGGTGGCAGGAGAACCCTTGGCCCTGTTGAACCCCACAGAGCGGGTGGGATGGGGCTCCGTGAGCGCCTCCTGAGGGGTGGGCTTCATGGCAGTAAGTAACATCTCTCTCTCTTTTCTAGGAGGAGCATTTGGTGGATTGCTTGGTGCCTGGATGAGTACTGGACAGTTCAGGCCGGTCCCTCAGATTTTATTGGAATTGCCTCCTGCTGAGCAGCAGAAACTCTATGATGAAGCCATTGTTATTCTCAGGCGCTTAGACTGGACTGATGTTCCTCAGCTGACTGCTCTTGTGATGGGAAATGCTACTATCCAGCAGGCGCTGATAAGAGTGCTGATAAATTACCTCTCCAAAAATCTAAATGTAAAGGTACACTGTAGAAAATAAACATTTCCAGAGCACACTTTTTACAGTGTAATGGATTTTGCTCTACCAATTGTGATTCTTCAGCATAGCAATTATTAGTTGTCAGCACTAATTATGAATACAGGCAGATCTAAGTGTGATTTTCAGTTTTGGGGTTGGGATTTGTTTGGGGGTTTTGGTTTGCTTTTGTGTAAGGATAGTATTAGATTCCTGCATTATCCTGACACTGGCTTGCTATGTAATTTTCAAGTACTGTACACTAGGACTGAATTCAGAACTGCTGAATGGAATGATGCTTCTGCTGTGCTAACGTATCACTAGGTAAAACTTACAGAGAAGTTGTGTTTTGTTTAGTAGATTAAATCCTGATTCTGTAAGTGCTTTGATAATGTTACTTGTCCCCTAAAATAAAGGTTTATCTGTGTTTATCTGTGTGTGTGATGGGGTTTCTCAAAGTTGAGTTTTAAATGGTGAAGCTTTAACCTCAGAAGTTGCTGGTACAGATTTGATTAATTTACTTTTGCTGGTACAATTTGCCATTAATAAATTCTGTGTGCTTTCCTGCCTGCAGTGCAGGGCAGGGGCTGTTCTTCTCATCATTTGAAAACACGTTTTCAGTGAGGTGAAAGACAGCCCAAAGTGCATGGTAAGTGCACAGTCCCTGCCCTGTCAGAGTTTCATAATGCCAAGCCTGCGCTTGGTGTTGGTTCTGTTTCATGGACAGGTTACACCCACTGCAGTTGGCTTTTTAGACTTTACATTGTATGAAGGCATCTCAAAAGACTCTTTTTATGAATGCAGTTACTGTTGTTTGCTATTTTCTGGTTCTTTCACAATGTACATTCACTCTCCAATGTAACACCCAGCTAACAGCAGCAGATGATTGACTGATACAGTGGGATGGAGCCTGCCCCCTTAGAATCAGCTGTTCAAACCCGGACGTGACAGTTGCTGATATCTAATTGTAAACCAAGTCCTAGTTAAGATGTGAGTTCCAATTAATATCTAATAGTATCCAGTATTTAAACAGATTATGTGATAGGTTACTCTTGAGGGACAATAAGCATGGCATCCCACAATGGTTTCATTATTTGTATTTTAGTAGCTTCTGTTGGTTCATACAGAAGGACCGAAGTCCACCTGTACTGCTCTGACTGCAGTCCCATAGTGTCATGTCAAGGACTCAAATACAAGTACTGTACAGCCTGATGTGGCAAATTGAGCCATTTGAGGAACTCTCCTGCAGGCTTGATCATCTGAGGACAAGAGCGAGTGTATTAATACCCATCTGCTGCTGTTCTTTGGTTGAGATATAGCTGTCCACCAGTGCATGGAAACGGCTTCAGACAGGGGCTGGACTCTTCTGAAACCCTTTCCAGCTGTGTGGTGTCCAGGCTGGGTGCAAGGCACAACTATTGCCTAGGAAACATCTTAATGCAGTGCCAGCAGTTGGGCAAGCAGCTGAAAGAGTCGCTATGGGAAGATGTATATATTTATATACAGAAACCATTTGTGATGCTGGTTATTAACCTGGTTTGGTCGTAAATGTGACAGAATCAAGCTAGGTTTTGACTGGCAGATGGTGTATTTTTAGTGAAAAAATTTTTCAACACTTTTTTTAAGATGTCTGATTTGAAAATAGAAAGCAAGCATGATTGTAAAGTGTTATGTTAGCAAAGAGAGGGAATATACATATTTAAAAAAAAAAAAAGTCCTTAATTCAAACAGATTAGTAATTGGTATGTGCCATCTAGTGGCAATTGGATTATTTCCTAAATTCAGCCTATCAGTTCTGGCTCAGTATATAGGTAACACAATTACCTTTTTCCATGAAAAGTAGAGTTGGTTTTTTTTTTGCTCTTGATCTGTTAAATTTCTGACTTTAAATAATTTTTATTAGATTACAAATATCAGACCAGCTACAGACTAAGCTGGAATTCACATACATTCCCTGCTGAAGTTCTTCTATTTTTTTGTGATTATAAAATGTGAGCTATGGCTGCACAAATATTTACTGCAGCTGCGTGTCACGTTTAATTACACTGAGAAAGTACCCAGTCAGGCAGAGGAGGGTAGTTTCACCCTCCTGATTACTGAAGGCTGAGTGGATTTTGTGAGCTGAGCAGCAGGCAGTTTGTGAAGACTGACTGATCACAGTTGAACTGGTAAGCCAGCAACGAGTAACTGTGTGTTTCTCGGAGGGCTGCATTTCTTTGTTCAGTTTTATCACCTTCAGGTCAGCACCTGTAGCAGCCCTGCAGCCTCTGGAGGCATGCTCACCTCTCACATACAGCTGCCCATGTGTAACCGCTGCTCGCATGGGCGCTGCAGGACTGCTCTGGAAACTGTCTTTTGCTAGTCCCTGTTACAGCACAGAATTCCTAAATGTCCCGTTCCCAGTGGCACCATGGAGACCCCCAGGGTTGGTCCACTGGAAAGGCATAAGAACTGCAATGGAGACCTTGATCTAAGGGAAGGGAACGGTTCCCCTTGGGTTATCTGGCATGCATGATTTCCTGCAACTTTTGCTGTCGGGGCCTGGGGCCTCCAGGGCCTGACTCTAGCGCCTTGCTCCCACTGATAGAGCAGATCCCACTCGGGCCCAGCAGGCCTCTTCTGGCTTGTTCTGTGGCTTCTGCATGTTTCTGGTCACACATCATCTACAGCAGTCTCAATATTTCTAAGAACTATGCAGATTCATATGGAAATTAAGTTTTTACATTTTTTCCTCACAGCAGCTCCAGTAGTGACACACAAGCAAGCTCAAGGGTTTAATCCTGCATAGCCGCCATGGTAGGACCTGCTGAGCTCCATCTCCAGCAGCAGTTCAGCAGTACTGGCACAGCTAAAGGATATGAAAGCAATGCTGCTTCTCCCCCCTAGAGAAAGAGAAAACTCTTACAGAGGAAGCCATAGCTTCTTAGAAAGGCTGTCATTGCTTGACCAGCTGATGTATAACTCCAGACTAATTGAATAGCAGGCTACAGCTGGCTTGGAAAGCTTTTAAAAACCAAAGGCCTTTGCATTGCAGTGAACTAAAGCTATTAGCCCCTAATTAAAACATGTGGTTTCATCTTTACCTTTCTAGAGATCACAGAAATCTATGTATTTTTCAGGCTATAAGCCAGAAATCAAATATTCATCACGGAACTGCAGTAAATGCGTGCTAATACTTCTCATTAAGCATGATTTATGAATTTCAGAAGAGCCTAAGAGGTAAATACATAAAATTATTCTGAAGTCTGCAAAAACTGAAGACATTCATTTCTTTGGATGACTGTTCAGCAGGAAGGATTTAGGCAAACACAAATGTTAGGCTTTCAACATCAACTAAAGAAACTGCATTTGAACATCTGCACCTTTGCAATCCCCTCAAAATGGCCTGGCTTCACTTAGTGTCACTGCTGAGCTTCCAACAGAGCCAATGCTTCAGCTATTAGCAGGGAAAGCCAATTCAGCTGGGCCTTGGAAGACATACCACCTTCTCTAGCTCTTCTGCTTGTGTGCTGGGTGACCTTGAATAACTTGCTACCTTGCCCCTGAATGTGATTTTTGTTACACACCATGCAATCCATCCGTAGGAAATGGTGTGTTACAAAAATGTAATAGCACTATTATACAGCTAACCACTCTCCCATCCCTCAGTCGGGACGTGAGCATCAAAGGAGGAGGAATGTAATAAATGTTAGTAGAGATTTGCAGTGATGGGGATGAAAAAACTGCTAGGTTGTGAAATGTAGCTACTTTGTTGAAGGGAATGAAAGATTTACACTGGTGTTTGACCTTAACTAATTAGACCTCACAGAGGAGAGTCTAACAGGTTGCTAATGTTTTGTATTCCTTATTTCCTGCTTGGCCTCAGTGGGCAGGAGTGATTTAGGGCAAAATTAAATCTTTCCTGTGCTCTGGCATGCTTGCTTCGAAGCAGAGCACTTGGATATTCACTTGTACGTGTAATCTGAAGGCAGCATGAAGGGTTTGTTGTTTCTGCATCAGTCAATAAGATATGATGAATAACCTTTGTAATCTGGAGTCAAAACTGATCTAACAAAGCCAAAGCTTTGAAGGTCTGATTTTTACTTTGCTCTGTTCCACATTTGAAAATGTGACAAAATAATTGGAGGATTACCAAGCCAAGTCAGAATCAGCCCTGAACACTTGGCAGATAGGAGGGTTGGAGATCAGGAACAGGGGCGGGTGTGTGTCACTCCCAGCCATGACCAAATCCCCAAGCACCAGCCTTTGCTCCCAGACAGAAGACATCTGCGTATGAGCTGGTGGGTAAAGCCTGTCCTGGGTGCCCAGCTGTAGGTAAGTTTGCTCTTCTGATACTGTACAGATTTCCAGTGTGCGTTTCTGCCCTTGCCCGGGTCATGGTGCTGATGGGCAGTCCCTCTCGGTTTCTGCCCTCTCCCCAGCAGGTGATGCTGCTTGATACTGAGGAAACTTGCTGCAAGAAAGGAGGTCAGGGCAGCTCAGACCAGGATGATGTCTGCGTTTACTCAAACCTCTCTGGTTCTAAGTATCCTGCTTGTTCAGGCCAAAACAAGGGACCCATTTAACTTTTCTACCTTGCCCTTCCAGATTAATTTTAAACCCTACATAACCAGATTTTCAAAATCCTAAGTTAAAGATCTTTCAGAGTAGCTGAATGTAATATTTTGGCTTAGGAGAGATGGAGTGCAAGAGCAAATGCTGCAAGTTACTCAAGAAAGCAGGAGACAGGGTAAAACAGTTTAACAAATACTGTGTTAGAACAGCAGACTTGCTGGAGCATCAGTAGGAATCCATTGCCTGCTCTGTGCCTCTTTATGAGCTAAAGTTCATGCAGCAGACTTTTGACCAACCAGCTGTTTATTAATTGCTTATGCAGGAACAAAGTCAGTAATAAGAAGCTAAATAGGGTGTTGGTAAGGCAGGCTCTGGGATGTGATTTTGTTGGTTTCTATAAAAGGGGCTTGCTTGCTTTTTCCCAGCCATTCTCTCCAGGAATCTGTGTATAAAAATATTTGTTCCGTAACCACAGCGAGCAGCCTCCCATCGCGTGGCAGCTGCCTGCATACTTGAGGCTTTCTGCTGTCTCTTCGGTTTAACTCTGCAGGAACCTGTGCTGCAGCTGAGTAGAATCCTAATTTTGGGTCTTCCTGTCCCCAGCCCCAGGCCCTGTGGGACAGGGGCTGTTGAAAATGGTGGCAGCACATCTCCCCTGAGGATTGGGTGAAGAGGAAAAATGACTAGTAGAAATGAGAATAATAAGGAACACTTCTACAGCACTTTACATATGCCAACTGCTCTGCTGATACTCACTAAGGTGCCATGCAGCCTTGTGACAAAGGTATGGGTTTTTACTGTACACAATTTAACTGGGCTGTATTGTTAAGTCAGAATTGGGCGATGTCTTCAGATAACATTTGGGCAATCGATTGACCGACTGCTGGTTGCTTGTACCCCAGCAATTGATGCAGCTCCAAAGCTGCCCCATGTCCTTTGGTTAGCCTTGGCGCATCTTTGGGAACCTCAGATACTCATGCAAAGCAGGACAACTCCAATTGTTTAACAGAAGCTCCTGTGTTTTACAGCAGCTCAGTTTTCATCCTTGCATATGGCCTTCACCGTCTCTTAACCTGCCTGGAGGATATGGTCTGAGTGGCACTGGCACCCAGTGAAATCTGGGTGCTGCTGGGCTTAACTGAAGAGCCCGTTTCCCCACTACTGGTGCTGTGATGTATTAGTGTCACACTGGTGTGTACTGGTTGCAAAAGAGAAACAAGGTCACAGTGCATGCATGTGCCGTGCTGACACATCAAGAAATAGAGTGGATGCTCTACATGAGCTGCCATGTTTCAAAGCCTTTCTGTGCAGTGAAGCCACCTGCCCACAGCACTGCCCTGCCTGTCAACAACAGTGGCATTGGTGCGAGCCAGCAGCCCACAGAACGGTGTTGGTCAGTCTTGGTAAACACCCCCAGGAGAAAGATAAACCTGATTTTATTAAAATATGTGAGCACACATGATTTTATTGAAATACAGTCACAGTACTGTGCTCTGAGTAACCTATTTTCTCCCAGGAAAGAGCTGGAGGTCCCTGCGGACAGATTTTTGACAACTCAAGCTCAGTGCTCAGCAGCAGGTCAGAAGGCAATGAGAAGGTTGGGATGGATGGGGAAGGAACTGAGAAGGCAGCAGTAAATTGTTATGTCACTGAATGAATCCAGATTACAGCCACATGTTGAATAGTCAATGCAGTCTGCTCGATCCACTCTGGTTTGTACTTTTTGAGACCAAAAAGGCTTTGTAGAGCTAGGAAGGGTACAGAGAAGGGTGACGTGGACTAGGGGTGCATCTGTGTAGGGAGAGATGGGCTAGTTCAAAACTGTTCAGCCTGGAAAAGGCACTAGTGGGGAGAGGTTTGGTCGAGGCTGTGGACAGCACAGATGAACAGGAGGGACAGCAGCATGGTGTATGAGGCAGGGGCACCCGCTGAGCTGGCGGAGGTGAAGGGAAGTGCTTGTTCACGCAGCGTAGCAGTGAATTGGGGAGCCAGTAGGCACAGGATGCTCAGGGTGCCCAAACGAAAATGTGTTCAGGAAGCAATTAGTTAGCTGGATGGTAGTGAGGACTGTTATACACACCAGTCCAGAATCAACCACTGTCTCGAGAAGTTTCTCACCACAAGCTGTCAGGAGACCAAAGCAGCTGAAGCTCTACAGGTGCCTCTTACATGCTGTCCTTCATGACTGTGGGATAGGTGAACTCTGGCTCTGGATTAAGCCTCCTTTCACAGGTTATCCCACTTGTATGCAGCACACAGTTCCTGCAGTGTTGTGCCAAGATATGTGCAAGTAAAACGTGATGTGTGTGCTGCCACAGCAGTCCCCTTCTGCAAACAGCATGGCACGCTTCGTACTGTACAAAAGGCTTTTCCTGTTGATCAGGGAACACCTGCCAGTTTGCCTTTGTGCCTCTTATCTCACTCAGGAGCAGAGCCTTCCTCCTTAAACACTTTCCCATACCCAAAGAAGTGAGTAAGCAGAGGTAGGAACCCAAACCTCTCTGGGTCTGTCAGTTGCAATCAGTTATTTCATATTCTCACAATAGCAGTATCAGCTTAAAAATGAAACTAAGTGTCTTTATGGCTTGCACGGAGCAGAAAATGTCTCTGTGCCACCAGAATCCCAAGCACTAGACAGTGTTTTTAGAGCAGGAAAGCTCTTTTATTCACACTCACACACAGTGGAAGTTACATTAAGTCATGCTATTGTTTTGTTTTGCAGAAAGTAAAGTTGTTTTACAGAGAGAGAGACTCCACGGGTCACGCTGATTGAAAATTTCTTCATATTTTCATTTTGCATGTGTAAGTGTCCTCACAGAATTAATTCAAAGTTTATTTAAAAAAAAAGCTTGCTGTTCTCCCTGAGCCTGCAGCCAGCAAACCCCTGGGTGGCAGAGGTACATGTTGTGCAGGGCTGGTTTGGCTGGGGGGATGTCCTGACCGCTGCCCCCTGTGTCAGGCAGCTCCAACATGCTCCATGTCACACGTAGCTGGGCCAGCAGACCCCAGGAAAGCCCAGCCTCTGAAACACAGGAGGTAAATTCTGGTGGGGCAGGGTGGGCAGGGAGGAGAAAGCTCAAGTGCTGCTGGGTGGGAGGCAGAGCTGCTCCAGTGAAGGGCCAGCCTGCTGAGCTCCAAACAGCTGTTAATGCCACATCTGGTTTCTGGAGCTGCCTGTGAAAGCTTGTGTCTGGGGACCTGCATCACACGTGCTTGGGTAATGACCAGCTCCTCTGCCTGCTTCCAGCTCCGGAGGAGAGGAGGGGCTGCAGTCCTGGGGCTTCCCCGTGCTTGGTGGACTGCCCAGATGACTCTCCTGAGTGGTGAGAGAGCTGAAATGGGGGAAGTTGTGCAGAGGAGTAACCCCATTTTTACCAGTCTGTCTCTAACTTGTAAGGTCCAAACCCACAAGCACAGCCTTTAGCATCCCTTCTGTGCCACAGCCGTGTGCTGGGCTTCGGCTGACACATGTCCCAGAGGGGAGAGGAATGTCAGTGGGCGTGAGGGATGCTTGCTGAGCTATTGCCAGGGTGCCTGCAGTGCTACTGCTCCAGAAAGGTCTGTCTGAGGGCTCCAGGGCCGTGCTCTGAGGGGCTGCCTGTGCTCGGGGGGATACAACAGCTGCATGACAGACCCCGTTTTTATGAAGGCAACACACCTCTAACTGTTGGGTTATAGGGACAGCAGTGGTACTGCTGGAGGCTCGAGATAGCAAAGTGTGACAGTCTCCATTTGTTGTCCTTCCCAAACACCGTAACTCTCTACCAGTGGCCTTTGTAGAACCTCTTGTCATTGGGGCAGTGTCCTTGCAAACAGGGGGCTGCAGTGTGTGATACCCCAAGTGCCAGCCGGGGCCCAGCAAAGGCGCAGGGCTTGCCCAGCCCATGGCCGCTGCATCCACCTTGGACGTGGTACTGGTACAATGCAGCTGTAGCCTCATACCCAGGAGGATGAGTCCTCCCCCAGCCTCTCTCTGTTGAGGTTTGGGGGCGAGATGTCCCCCTCACACCAACTGCAGCAGAAAGCTCTGCTGCAGGGCTGTCGCAGGGTTAATGCCCAGTGTCACCTGCAGCTCCCTGGGGCTCTGGGTGAAGTCAGGTGTGTTAGGAGTGTGGCAGGGAGAGCAGCTGGATCCTGCCAGGCCAGGAAAAGCCAGCCTCTCCTGAGTGGTGGGAGGCTCACTCCCACTCAGCTGTGCAGGCGGAGGATGCTCTGCAGCTCCCAGCCATGGAGGCTGGGCTTGAGTGTGCTCACTCTGGGTACTGCTGGGAAGCAGTGCTGGGATGCAAAGAGCTTGCAGACCCTTACCTGAGCACATGAAAGGCCTCTGAACTAAGCAAGCCATGCACACTGAATCCTTGCCAGGCTGCCAGGCTCTGAAGCCGGACAGTAAAGAAGCATGCTCAAAGGCTGGGCTTTGGAATGATCTAGTGGCCTGGCTTGATTTGCCTGAAACTTGTTGCTGAACAAACACTTCTCAAGTCAAACACTTTGATAGAAACCAAGTCACTGTGACTTATGTACTAGTGGTTCCTGTCTGTGGTTTGCCAGCTCACACCACAGCACTGGAGCCAGCCAGGCCATTCGAGCTGTTGGGGATGATGGTGTGGGGTGCTCCCATAAGCGCCGCTTTCCTGCTCTGCAGTCCCAGGCACAGGGCTCGTTCGGTGGCAATGTGCAGAGCCAGCATCCCACACTCAGGGTGATGGAATGGGTGAGAGGAAATGGCCTCAAGTTGCACCAGAGCAGTTTTACATTGGACATTGGCAAAAATGTCTTCATGGAAAGGGCTGTCAGGCATTGGAACAGGCTGCCCAGGGAGGGACTTGAAGTGGTAGAATCACCATCCCTGGGGGTATTTAAGACTTGTGGTGCTCAGGGACCTGGTTTAGCAGCGGACTTGACAGTGTTAGATTTATGGTTGAACTTGATCTTGAAGGTCTTTTCCAACCTGAACAATTCTGTGGTTCTATGTGCAGCTCAGGCAGGCTGCCGAGAGCTTTCCCCAGTACTGACACTCGCCCTTGCTGCCTCTTCACAGCTGGGCCATGATCTCTAAGGTGGCTGTGGATGGCTCTTGGCTACATGGGAGTGTGATGTGTGCTTGAGGATGCGGTTCCTCCCACAGGCTTTGGTAGGAAGGGGAACAAATCTGCAGAGAGACCTCAGTGTCACATTTACTTTTCCCTTTGGTCTCTTTGGAAAATCCTTTGTATATGAAACCGGTAAGGGTCTGGTTTTACCTTACCTGTAACTCTTCTGATAAGACATGACTTTTTTTTTCTTGTTGCTATCTGCCAGAGGAAGAGGCCTGCCTGGCCCTGGCTTCATGCTTTTCTCAAATATATATTTTTTAAGGTTCTTACCAAAACACGTTGTTATAAGGGGAAGCTAGGCAAAGCTCAAACAGGGTGCAGTGCTCCCTTGTTGTGTGGGGCAGCCTGAGCACCAGGATTGCTGCTGGGCAGGGGTATCAGGGGCAGCAGGATTGCTGCGGGGAGCAGATGCTCTGCCCCAGCATGGTTTGACCATGCGAAAAAGGCCAGTGCATGGGAGCGTGCTGCTGAAGCAAACCCCAGGATCCAGCTCCCCTCCTCCCCCTTCTCTGCCCTTCCTACAATGCAGACTGGGGACATTGTGTAACTCACCCTTGGCTCGGAACCTCACAATAACAGGTTTATGGAAAACCCTCCTATGGTTTATTTTCATTCCTGGGCCTTGCAGGAAATGAAGGCAAATGCCAGCTTCAAAAGGAGTTGCTCAGCATTCGTCAGTGTGCAATGCCACCTCCCCTCCTCCAGCTGCCAGCTCAGGACTGCAGCACCAGCTGCTGTGCCTGTTCCGAGCTTTAGTGCACAAGTGTGCTGGCAGGAGAGGCTTTCCCATTCACACACATGGCACTGGGATTTCTTCTGCCTGTGACATGCAACAGAAAGCAGACCTGGCTGTGTGTTACCCCCCTTGCTTTACACGATGGTGTGCAGCCTGTGCTTTCCTGGAGCACACTGCTCCTCCCTGGGTGCTAAGGAGAGCATCTCCAGCCTTTGGTTCTCAGACAATGATCTCTTGGAGCTGGTTTGCCATGTTCTACCCACCATGGAAGTGACAGTGGTGTTCCTGCCAACACCTGCCTTAAAGATCTGCAGCCTGGAGCAGAAAACCAGAAGCAGAAGTCTGTATTTTTCATTGGAGACATATTGCTTTAAAGCTCAGCAGTAGTCGGACCATCTGTGCTCCTCAGTTCCTCCTGCTAACCAAAAATCACAGGCTAAGGAACACGAGCAACTGCCTTGCAGCAGCAGTGAGTCGGAAGAGGCCATGTGCTGCAGCAGAGCCAGAACTCCTGCTTGGATAAAAACTCTAAGTGGGAGCAAGAATCTGACCGTGAAGCTGCCTCGCTTCACCCCGCTGCCTCCAAATGCTTGTGAACTGCTGAGTCAGCATTGTGCTCTGGAGTTGGTGGTGTGCCTTTGGCTGCACCTGGGGATAGCAGAGCACTGAACCTCTCTGATCCTTTCTTTTCAGTGTATTTACAGAGAAAACCTCCCCATTACCTTTCCTTTGCCTTTTGTCCCTGGCGGCTGCAGTACTGCCATCCTCTTCCTCATCTTCCCAACTTTGGAGAGCAGCAGAGGGCATGGCCCTGAACTCTGTTCTCCTGTCTCTTTGCTGGAGAATCCCCAGCAGTTTCAGCAGGTCTGATGAGCTTAACATTCCCATTTTGCTTTCTGTGTTTGATGCACTGGTGTTGCTCTTGCTCCTGACAGCTACGGGGACTGTCCTCTCGCTCTTGTTTGCCCAGCTGAAAAGCAACGGTGTTGCTGAGGACAAAAAAACCTCTTGAATTTTTCTAAAAGCGCCTGGGCTCTGGTTTCTGCTCGAGGAAGCAGAAGGAGCAGTTTTCAGCAAGTCTGATTTCCTGAACCTGTGCCAAGACTGGTGTACAGCAGGGATGGCTGCACAGTGCTGTGCCCCTCAGGCAGGGGCTGAGCACCAAACTCCTCTGGCAACCAATCCCCACACACCATGTCTGGGAGCCTTTCAGGAGAAGGACGTGACCCCACAAAATCCCAGGCTGCAGATGTTTTTTCAAAGTGAGCAATCGAGCTACCACTCTTCCTAGTTACATGGGCTTGCAAATGTGAATGAATCCCTGGTAAGGCATTCATTTAGCTCAAAAAAGAAAAAACCCAAACCATCAGGAAATGCCCCATTAATGCACTGGAGATAGAATCAGGCTGGAAAACTCCAGACTGGATTGTAATAGCACAGCCCCCCGATGTAAAACCCATGTGTGCTGCAGGCCAGAAGCCAGGAGCCCCAGGCTTTAATCCCAGACCAGCCAATAAAACTACAGGAAGTGTGGGGGAGGCCCATGTTTTCCTGGGCAGGCTCCTTTCACCATATGCATTAGCAGTTTAAGAGTCCTTAGGTTCCTTGGGGCTTCCACGTGAAATGTCTGTGAAACATCTTCTGGAAGCCGTGGCTGCCCCAGCCTTCCCAGGTCTCCCTCCCCGGCGGGAGCTGCAGCATGACACCCAGATGCTGCTGAGCTGGGAGCAATGCCGAGCGACTGGCCAGCAGCAGGGAAAGCTCTGGGAGAAGGCACAGCAGCTTGGACAATGTGTGTTAAAGCAGCTCTGGAAGCCTAAGTGCTCATGTGCTCTTCCCCTGCTCCAAAACACCAAGCATCAAAATAGCTGTGTGTGCATGGGCTGTGACTCGCCTTGACTCCCAGGCATTCCCAGCAGCGTGGCAGCTTTTCCACCCTTGACTCTTTTCCCATACCTCCTGGAAGGAACAGGGACGTCCCAGTTGCTGGAAGGTGTGCACAGAAAGGTCCAGCACGGGCAGCAGTAAGGGGCTGGGTTGGTTTTAGTGGAGTGAGCTTGTATGGGTTTTGTGGAGTTGTGGTTTTTTTTTGTTTTTTCCCTGCTGTGATTAAGAAAAGCTCTTGCTCAACAAGAAGGAATTTGTTGCAGGCGTGCCTGTCCTTCATGAGTGGATAGAAGCAGTTCACAGCTCTTTCAGGGCTGGTAAGTACTAAAACCTTTGGACACATAAAGAAAAGCTGATCTCTAGGAGAACAGAGCAATAGGCTCAAATCTGTTAATACATTTCTGGTGCCAGTTAGGAAGAAACTGGGAGTTTTACCTCAGGAGCAGGGAACTGGAATGCCAGCTATGGACGCAGAGTCAGCAGCTGTGCTGTTTTTGGCTTGTGAACCATTCTAATGGTGTTCTGTTTATTTTTAAGGTCATTTTCTGTTTGCATAGCATGTACACCCTTCTGCTGGGTGGGAGGCATTAAAAAACAATCACTGCTGTGCAGAGCTATGTGCTAAGCTCCAAGAGGGATGGAAAAAACAGAACTCTGTGTACTTACTGCTTTAAAACCCAAAACCATCTGTTTAGGTCATCAGGATTGTTGGACCCACAAGATGTGCCCCCACTGGAAAAATACTATTTCAGATACTACAGACTAGTGCAGGGGATTGCTAAAGCCTTGGGGAAACTCGGTCAGAAGATACCATGGCAGAGACAGAAAGGCAGCATCAGGTTTGGAGATTTTTGTTTTCACTCGCTCTTACCTTCAAGCAGTGAATGGAAACCCAGAGCGTTCACCCCACAGCTGAGGGGTCAGAACTCATGCTGGCAGGTTGGGCCTGAATCCCACTTCTGGTTTAAGACTTGTTAAATAACAACATATTTTATAGTCGTCTTATTGGCTCCTTCCTGTCAGCCATATCTTTATTCACACGCAGTCAAGTGATACAAACTCACTGGAACAGTGGCACTGTGCAAAAGACTGTACAAATGATTACTTTGAACTGGGATTTAAAAACCCCTAAGTTGGGCCATCTGGCAGGCAACGCACTGTTTGGAACGGGTCATGGTAAGGAAACGGTTTATGACATTGGCAGTGCACTCCCAGCCCTGTTCCTTTGCCAGAGCATAAAATACACAATACAAAAATACACTAAAAGTAATAATAGAGTTTGTAGAAATGTCTGCTGCAAAACAATTGCTGTTGTCTGATTCTCAGTATATTTACTCCCACGCTATATTATGATAGAATGCTTGAATAAACACCATTTAGTTCTAACTTAACTGGAACTTTAAAGTTGATCTCGAGTTAACTGGACAGTCTTGGGCTCCAGTCCTGGATATACATGAAGGACCTTAACTTTGGACTTGTGTGACTGACAGACATGAAGTGAGCCCACAAGTGAGCATTCAAAGCCTTGGGCTCCTGCACAGGAGGGAAGTGGAAGTTAAAGTGCTGTACTTCATAGGATCTTAACTTGGGGAATTTTCCTGGATTTTTCAAGACTTTTAACAAGTCTTCCCTGGGTTATCCTTTTACCTGATAGGCTTGAGTTCATCAAGTTGCTGGTAATCTCTAACTGCCTGTTTGTGAGATCTGGGGCTCTGCACTTAGTTGAGTCAGCTATGGTAAGTCTCTCCCTCTCTTCCCTGCTCTGTATAATTTTACTTGCCCATTTCCCCTCTCCTTCCTCCCTCCTGGCCTGGTATGACAAATACAGCCCCTCTCCATGTAGGAGAGATGGATGCTCCAGCGCAGCTAAGGCTGCTCACACCAAACCTCGCATGAGCTCCCTGCAACTGGAGCACCATTCCCTCAGGGTTTCAAATGTTGAGAGACCCAGCTGTCAGAACCAAAACCTGTGCCAACCTTCCTGTGCAGGGATGAGCAGCTGTGCCCTCAGGCTGGCACGCCTGCAATGACAGTCTCTAATGTGGATGCCATGCTTGTGGAAAATGGCATCCGGAGTGTCCCTTGCTGTGGCAGAGGAACATACCGCTGGAAGGTAAATGTGTTTAACTCCAGGGTTTCTTGCTCCTTTTCCTTCCAAGAACTGATCTCAGAGCATCCCAGAAAAGAAGTCACTATTGCTCTGGTTTTGCTGATGGGAAGACTAAGGCACTGAGGGGTGAGCTCTTTTGGCTAAGGCTGATCCGCAGGTCTCTGCCCCAGTCTGTGCTCTTCACTGAGCTGTTTCTCTCTGTGCTTGTATTGTATGAGACATGCTCTCAGAGGGGTAAGCCCATCTCTGCTCTCCATGCAGATACCACACACAGGGGCCAAGATCCACCTTCCTAGGCATGGCCTTCAGAGAAAACATCAAGAAGGACATGCATTGGACGCCAGAAGTTGGCTTCCCAGCATCCAAATGTCACGTATTCTCAAGGAGGTCAGCTATGGAAAGATGACCAGGATACTTCTGAGGTATAAAACTCTGTGTCTGCTGGCCACTGGTCAGCTTTGTCATCATCAGACTTGTCACTGTCATCACCGCTGGAGGGTTCATAACCTGGGATGGCAGAACGGATTGGCTCCATCTGCCTGCGATCTGCCTCTGCCTCCTTCTTCTTTTCTGCCAGCAGCTGCCTGTAGCACAGGTTGCAGACCCTCAGGGGCTTGGGGGACAGCCGGGGCATCAGGAACCTCTGCCTGGAGCAGTCCGCACAGACGACAAAGCCACACTTGCGGCAGTGGTGCCTTCGGGTGAGCGTGGAAAACTTGGTCTGCGTGCAGCGCATGCAGATGTCTGTCGCCTTGTCTGGGATCCAGGGGGCTGCGTGCTCTGTGGAGGGCTGCCGGCCCGTCTTCGTCAGCAGGTGCCTGATGCACTCCTCCAGATGGCTGATCCACTCCTTCCTCTCCGTGAGGGAGGCCGCGGAAACCACAAAGGACTTCTTGGAGGTTTTAATCATCCAGCGGTTCTTCATCTGCAAGGTGTCTGGCAGCGTCTCCAAAGTGACATCTTCAAGGGGAATGATGTGCTGGGAATTGTACTTCCTTTTGTTGATGACTATGCTGCCGTACACGAGGATGTCGTTGAAAAGGAAGAATATGCGAGGCTTTGGCTTCTTGCGGCATTCTTTGGTTAAAATCCCTTCTCCTAGAAGGACCCTTCCTGGCACAGCTAAGGGCTGCCCAGAAGCCCCAAAGCAGTTTTCCACAGCAGCAATGCGCTGGCTGTTGATCTCAGTGTTTGCCAGATGGTCCACCATCTCCGGCTGGTTCTGAAGGAAGGAAAATAGAGAAGTGGTGAAGCTGCAGACATCCGCACTGGGGTGATGCTGAGTGGCAAACGTACACACAAGGGATACACTCCTAATGTGACCTGAAGTTAAGAGTAATATCCGTACCACGCCTCACCTTAGCTCATTACCTTTTGAAATAGAATTTTCAAACTTTCAGATTCTATTTTGCAACAGCCCAGTGTGCACTGGCATAGTACACTTTGCAGCAGTGGAAGCCCTTGAAGGCAGAACCAGATCTTTCATTCCAGCTGTGCTTTTTACCAGTGTAACTGTGTGCATGTAGTAAAGGAAGCTGGTTGGTCTGAGCCTACACTGCACAGATGTAAGTACTTGCACAGGAGCTACTGTACTGTGACAGCTGAAGTGTAACAGGATCCCCCTTATTTCTGTCCCTTTTCGTGCTGGGACTTAACTGATGCTGGGCTGGATGCAGGCTCGGGGAGGAGATCTGTGAGCAAATCTCCCCTTCCTGACTGTGTGCCTGCTTTCTTGAGGATTAGGTACAGACACACACACCCCATCCCACTGGTCCTCCTGGCGTGACAAAAAGGGGAAAAAAAAAAAGAAAACCACATCCATTACATGAACAAACCCACACAAGTTAAGCCCTTCCTTCATTACCCCTGTTACACCGAGGTTGCCAGTCCTTCCAGTTACAAGACACATCATTCTGAAAACAGTCAGACCTCTGCTGAAAGGGAAGTGGAAAGCAGCACGCTCATCCCTCCTCACACCTCCATGTCCTTCTCCTGATATGATCTGGGGTTTTGATAGTCTGTTGAGGTTTTTCTAATAGAAAATACCAAGACAAGGGTAACTCTGAAGTGAAAGCAAATGTTTGCAGTAAGGAAAGTGCTCCGTTTGCTGCACTTAGCCCCTGTCGTGCTGAAGGGGGCTGCCCCACGGCCGGCTGGCCATGGGAACATGAGTCATTTCCGCCAGCGAGGTAGCTCAGCCATCACGAGGTGGCTCCAGGATCACAGGGATGTGTGTTGCACTGGCTGCTGTTAGTGGTTCATCAAAACACTAACGCAGAGCTGCTCTCCACTGCTTTCTCTGTCCTCCTTGTCCAGAGTCCCTGCACCCATGGAGGATGGAGGGGAAAGGGAAGAAGAGGAAGACAACATCCCTGGTCCTGCTTGTTTGGGACAATGATGATTTACATTCTTCCCCTGCCCTTCACCCCAAATCACCTCTTTGGTATGCTAGCAAAGAAACCACAGAGCCGCTGCTCAAGGCTGCTGCGTGCTGTTTGTCTCTCGCCTGAAGTACCTGACAGACAGACCAGTCAGTTCTTGTGAGTTCCCAGGATTTTCTTTACAGCAGGCCAGGTTACAAAGGCACAAAGCTAAGACGCAGGTTTAGCCCTGGGTGACCTAAATGACGTGACCTAGCCTGCAGAAATAGCTGTCACAGAGCAGTGTTGAATGGCTGGTGCTCCTGAAGAGCTGGCTTCTTCAGGTTCTCCTGTGAACTAGAACGAAGGTCCCAAGGCCTCCAACTGCTGGCAGGGTATGTGTCTTCAGGGCCTTAAAGCACCAGTATGGATTTGACTGGAGTTGGAACAGTGTTAAGCATACCCACTCCTGAGTGTGTTCTCCAGCATGGAGGGCAATTAACTACAATGCTCAGACTGGGGAGCATCTATTCTGAATCACAGCAATGCTGCATGTGTTATTTTCTCTCCCACTTATGTGCACAAATCAGGCTGAAGAACAAACAGGCAGGGCAACTCCAACACCAAACTTCCAGAGACTCACCTATCCTGGGATGCGGTCTCTTGAAGTTTCCTACAAACAAATCCTTGGATGAGGAGCTCTTGAGTGAACAAGTAAGATGAGCACACAAAATAATAAAGGAAAAAGAAAAACTGAAGTTACAGTGTGGGAAGCTTAATGAGGAAAGGCTGTGAATGCACAAAATACAGTCAAGAATTTTTGGCACCAGCAACACCAACTGCGATAAACCAAAGCAGTTAATCCTCCTCCCACCAGTCTCGCTTCCTTGAGTTTCTGGGTTATGTGGCACCACCTCTTAGTCTGCTTCTTTTGCTGTTATTTTATGTATTTTAGAAAAATGCTCCAACCTCTCAAGCAAGTATGGTACTTGACTGTATTGCTAGGCATCTCCTTATCCTAGATCCCAGTGGAAAGGAAAACCTTTCATCAGATACACAGGTCCTTGTGTTTCCTGGCTCTTCATGTCTGCAAAGAGCCAGGAAACACAAGCTTGTTTTCAGAGGAGTGCAGGCTTTACCTGTTGCATTTATTTGGGCTCCTGCATAGGCCAGGAAGCTCTTGGACTTGCTGCATGGAGCAAGGGAAAAGAGGCTGGACAGGGCTGGGTGCAATCCTGGCATATGAAAGAAATGAGATCGGGCTCTCATTTGACATCACACTTCTACCAGCAGGGTATGGCCTTATTCCTCCAGTCTGGTTTGTTACCCAGTTCAAATGCCACAAGTCAACCAAAGAAAAGCTAACTCTGCTCTAGGAAAATCTACCCTGCCAAGACTAAAAGTGTCAGTGGCTGCTTTAGCCCAGGGTATTTCCAAGGAGTTTTCCAGGGAAGCAAAAGCAGGGCATTTTTCTTCCATTTCTCTCCCCTCAGGCATACATGACTGGAGAACGGCACATACACATACTAAGCAGTACAACAACAGAGGCGTGGGATTCACATCACCTGCCTTTGGACCTGCACAACCACATCTATCTACACATGCCTATTCAGTTAGAAACAGCCGTCTGCAGAGGATGCCTCGCCTCATCCCACTGCATGCAAGATCAATCCTGCCCCGAGTTCTACACAGTGCTCAGCTTGAGCAACTGCATACAAACCCATTTCACAGGAATATCGTGACTCACTGCAAACAATAATACTCAGCTTGGCTTTGGAATTGAAGTACTATGTGAATCTGGTAAAGAAAGATTGTTACTGAGTGTTGTTAGGGTCCCCCTTCCTGGGAGGTGTGAGCCTCTCCCTTCAGAACAACAGACATGAGATAGAAAAATGAGGATATAAATTCCAATCTATTAGATTCATTTTGATGAATCTATTTTTCCCTGTTTCTTCAAGTCGTCCTGTCAGGCCAGCAGAGTCACAGTCCTTATTACCAAGGGATATGTCTGCACGTGCACCATGTGTGGCAGAAGCGCATGTGAAATGAGGGTGGGAGGATGTCCTTTACTGGCACGCTACTTTTCATGGGAAGTTTTGGCATGGCAAAGTTTAGGGTTGGCTTTTTTCCATGATGATCTGCTGGTTCTTCATGTAATCAAATATTATGCTGTAAATATATCACTCTGTGAATACGATTCATGTTCAAAGGAAAAGAAAGCCCTTTTAGGCACTCTGCTCCAGAAGTAAGCAAGCTACTCTGAACAATGAGCGCTTGTTCACTTGTGATTATAAACAGCCATGTTGATGCATGCCAGGCAGAGCATTTCAACTTAAGCTCCTGGGTCAGTGACTCTGGGGTATGTTTTTCAAGCCTGTATGTATCTACAGCTTAGCCATAGCAATGCAGGTGAGCTCTTTCACCAGATTCTTCCGTTCCTGCTCTCAAGCAGAACTGACAGTCTTGGTATCCACTGCACACCTAATGCATGCCACAGGGAAAGGATGGTCCGTGAGCACTGGTGCACTGAGATCTGAGTGCTGAATCTGGTAGCAGAAAATGGCCCAAGCCTCACCAATTTTCAGGTTTCCTTTGTTCCCTCTTTCTGCTTTGCTCAGTTGAAAAGTCTCCCCTGGAGTTAGGGCTGAAGTAAGCTCTGCCACACCCAGGACAGTAAGCAGGACGCACCGTTTAGCCAGAACAGGTATTTGGAGTAAGAAAAATACCGTTCCTCTTCCTGCTGGAGGGAATTTCAGCTTGCCTCCCTTTCCTTCCCAGCATGCTGCAGGCTTTGGGCCACTGAGGAAAGGGAGCAGGCTCTGCCATCCCCCTTCCAGTTGTGCTTCTGAGGAACCCAATTCAGTACATGTAGATTTTGGGACTGTCACATTGAGCCTTTCAGAAATGCAACCAGTCCCAGTAGGACTAACTGACCTACTGAGCTTCTTGCCACTGTTGCTCAGCACAGCCAGAACTTTTAAGCTGTAGAAGAGTAGATTTGGACCAGGTATTAGGAAGAAAATTCTTCATTGTGAGGGTTGTGAGGCCCTGGCACAGGCTGCCCAGAGACACTGCAGCTGCTCCCTCCCTGGCAGGGTTCAAGGCCAGGTTGGATGGGGCTTTGGGCAACCTGGGCTGGTGGAGGGTGTCCCTGACCATGGCAAGGGGGTGGGACAGGATGGGCTCTGAGGTCCCTTCCAACCCAAACCAGTCTCTGATTCTATGACTCAAGGGGACAGCTGAATGGTGGCTTTTGAGGAACCAAAATCAGTTGTTAGTCTGAGCTCAGGTGTCCAAGCAGCTTTGTATAGAAGGAAGGAAAACCTGAAAGTCAAGGAAGAGCCTCACCCCCTCACATCAGGGTGGTACTCTACGTGCACCGCCTGCTCCCCACTCTGCCCATCAGCATCAACCTGGTGATTGGCCATAAGGAAGAGGCCTTTATAAGGACCTCTCAGGTGTGGAGCTGGAGGCGACACAACAGAATTTGGTCAGGCCGCAGGTTATGGGCTCAGCCTGGCCATGCGCTCACAGCAAATGACATACACGGGCTTGCTGATGAGGTGGGTGGTCACCAGGGGAAGAGATGAATTCTGTCTCTCCCCGTGCTGTTGAGAAGGTGGGGTGCCAGAGGTGGAGTTTCCACTTGCAACTGAGCAACGGGATCGACTTCTGAAGTTTTGGGACACGGTTAAACTAGGTAACTTAGGAGTCCCTACTGAAACCCCCTGGAATCGTCACTGCAACCGCGCTCGGTCACGCACGGACATCAGGGTGCTGCAGGGCGGCGGGCAGGGATCGGGTCTGACCCGCTCCCCCGTGAGCAGGGCACCTCGCACGCCTGACAGGAGACCGGCGGGCCTCAGGCGGGCCGGGCCGAACCGCCGCGGCAGCGAGCACTGCCTCGCCCACCCCCCTCTCCTACAACGGACGGAGCACGGGAGCCAGACCGCTCCCATGCCGCCGCACCGATCCGGCGGGGGAAACCCTCGACTCTTCCAAAACTCTCTCCCCGGCCGCACACGCTGCCCGCCCGGCCGGCTGCCGCGACGCACACTTCCCCCCGCCGCGCCCGGCGCAGCCCGCACCCCCCGTACCTCCGCGGACAGGCCTCGGCCGCCTCCGGCGAACGCTCCCCCGCCGCCCCGCGACAGACGGCTCCGCTCTGCCACCGGGCCGGGCGGCGCCCCGCGGTCCCGCCCACCCTGCGCTCGGTAGCCAATGGGCACCGCCCGGGCTCAGCGAGAGCGGGGACCGCGCCTCCTCGCTGGGCGGCGGTCAATGGCGGAGCGGGGCAGGCAGCGACGGGTGGAGCAAACCGCCACCAGGGGGCGCCAGAGCGCGGCCTCCCCGCCGCTGGGCGGGGCGGGCGGTTGAGCGGCGGAAGCAGGGCAACGGGTTTGGGGATCTGGCTCTGCTGGGAGCCGTTAGCTGGTGTCCGGGGCTGCTTCGCAGCTCTGCTGCCTTTACCGTTTGAGAGCGGGCCGGGCCGGGCAGGGCAGCCTCTCCCCTCCCCTCCCCTCCCCTCTGACGCCTCTGCGCCTCTTCTCATCGGGCGCCCTACGAGCGCTGGGGCTGGCGTCCGGCGGCGCTTCGGGGGCGGCTCTTGCTGCAGCTGTGCCCCTCCCCGGCGGCTGCTTTTCCTTTCCTGTGCTTGTAATACCGTGTGTTGGGAAGCTCATGGCGTGCTTTAGCGCTAAAGTGCTCGGGCTGTCACAAGAGTTTCCGCAGGACCTTTTTTCTTCATACTCTGTGTTTGTGTCATACGAGCATGGGCATGGGCTGCAGTCCCTGGGACCCTGGCATGAAGGAGGGTTAGCAGACAGTGCTGTCTGGTCATCATCAGCCTTCTGAAAGCCTGGGAGAAGAGAGCTCACCCCAGACGGCAGGCTGCTGGGCTGAGCAGTGATTTTCAGGTTATTGTTAGGCCTTTAGTGTGGCAGGGTCTTTTCTGGCCTTGTGGGAAAGCAGGACTGAGTGGCCTGTTGGTGGAAGGAGGGGTAGGGCCTTTGCAGTCTGGTTCTCGCAACTGGGAGGTGCTTTGTGCTGAGCCTGGGCACCAGCTGTCTGTCCTGGCTGCCTTATGAGCAGTCTTCTAGGTGTGGGGAGACCTGTCCAACTTAGAAATTCATCCTTGACAGAATACTTTTTTACATAAAAGTAAAAAATTGTCTAAATGCATGAAGTGCTGAACTAAATACGTCAGTGCATCTTAGCTGCCAGAACAATTCAGATCTAACCAGCTGTACGCTATCACTCTTTAACTTTTTTTCAGTATTCTGAATTTGGCCCCATGTTATCCTAACCTTAGTCTTTATCCCTGAGAGGTAGCACTTTGATTTATTTTTCTTGTTGTTTCTCAATGCTCCCCTAGGCAGTAATCATTACGTGTTGGCCAAACATAACACTGAGTTAGCTAGACAGACTATGATTTGAAGGTTGTTTCTACTTTCTCCTTCAGACAGAAGTGGAGGTGTGCTCAGACAACTCTGCATAAGGCAAGGGAAACTTCAAGGTGCAAGCTGAGTGTGCAGTCAGTACTGGCCAGTTGCACTTGAGAGCTGACGGTTGATTTGGAAGCTGTTGCATCCTTGTTTGAGTTTAACCAGTAATCTTAAGAGCTTTTAGATAGGCGGGCTCAGGAGCAATTTTTTCCTGGTTGTAAGAGTGAAGCATTTGTGAAACCATTTGAAAAAGCTGCAGCCCAAATTACCAGCTTTTAAAGTTTCTCTGCCTTGCTCCAGTTGCATTATCTGATCTATTGCCTCTGGCCTTTTCTCCAAAACCACTTGTTTCTCAGTAGCAGAAATATCTTGCCCAACTGGGATGTGATAATTTTAAAGCAAGTAAAGGAAACTGCAGCTGCTCAGCTGAGTCAGCCAAAGGTAAGCTCTGCAGGGGAGAAAATGGCTTTTTATTATCTTCTAGTGGCAAAATTACTACAACAGCCTGCAGGAAAAGATTAGATTATAATAGTAACAAAAACATCTGTTAAATTCTGAGCTCAGTGTATGTTTAGTGCATGGTTTAGACAAAAAAACCCCAGGCATTTGATAAAATTATTTTGAATAAAACTTAATATTGAGATGCAGTTTGGGATGTTAGGCACCCACTGCGATCAGGAGAGACAGCGGTTTTAACTAATTGACTACATGGGGTATTTCATCAGTGGACAAGACAGCTTTTAACTATGGAGATTTTATTGAATTGAGCTTATTACTATTACCTATTTCTTAATGAGTGAATAAATCAGCATGTGTTCATTATATGCGCTACTTGTAAGCATGAATAACCTCTGTCCTATGCTCTGTGAGAACATGGTGTGCATGGAGGGATGACTGTTTGTCTGATCTGGCTCTCAGTAGATTCAGCTAATCACCCTATTTTAGAAATGTATGAATTGCCATGATTGATTTGTGTCTCTGAAGCCTTACCAACATCATTTGCGTGCTTTAGCAATGAGGCACTTCCAGGTCTGACGGTGCAGAAATCAGAGCCCTGCTTGGCTCTGTTAGTACAGACTGAAACCTCAGAGCCTCGCTTTCCAAAATATCACTAGTCCACGTGTGTTGGAACTGCTGCCAGACAAACTCCTTTTGGAAGGTTGTTGTGCCCTCTGGGCTTCTGGCCCACGTGCTCGAAGTTACCCACTTCTGAGTTGTTCCTGGGAGCCTGGCCTCAAAGTAATTTTCAGAGTGATGAAAGTATTCCTGAAAGCAACCTTGAGACCTGCTTGCTCCTCTGCTTTTAGAGTAAAGAAGCAATACACAATCGCTGTGGTTTTGCCTTTGCAGGATCGTTGCTGTGCTTTGTGTGTGTGCAACCCTTTATTCTAGGGGTCTGGACATGCAGCATAAATTCTATGGACTATGTGAGGGTTTGTACCCTCCTCTCAGAGTAAAAGTGAAACTTGGAGGGTCACATATGGTCATATATAGCTTGATCACTGAAATAGGATTAGTGGGTTATTTGCTGTATTTTTTTCATCAGAAGCAGGTTCTGTCTCACAGTGAATCACTTGGGAGGCTGAGGAGCAGCCCTGACTCATAGTCCCGTGTGCAGGGTCATGTCCCAGCTCAAGTATCTCGGCAGTCATTGCAAAAGTGAGCAAGAGCACAAACCCATTTATGCTTGGAGTATCTAAAAAGATGCAAGTTTGCATCATAAGAACTCTCTCCCTTTTTTTTTTTCCCCCATGCATTGCCCTTCCCCCTCAGACCTTCAGCCCTGTTCTCCTGGTCCTGTGTGCAGTGCTGTGCATGGCCTTCAGGTAGCACTGGAACTAAAGTCTTCACCAATCAATAGCAGGTAAACAGCAGAGCCTAAACTTAAAACGCTGTGTACATATATGTAATAATTATTTACTCTTGGTTGAGTTTGAGGTAAAAGAAAGAAGGGAGTATGTTCTCCCCAGTAAAAATGATGTGTGGTTGTCAGGACTAAAAGAGGGGTTTCAAACCCATGTTATCTTTAGGGTCTACACTGAGGTTTGTGTTGAGCCTTGGCAATTGTCTGTGCATCTCAGTGCTGTGAAGGCATAAGGCAGTTTGCTTGTTCCTTCTTAATTTTCAGTGATAAATAGCAGTGGTGAAATATACAGTGGGGGAGAGGAGTTTGTCTGGCAGCAGTTCCAACACACGTGGACTAGGGGTTTCCCTGCTAAGCCAGTTTCAGTTTTAATAGCTTGTTCTCTTCACAATGGCCTGCAACTATACTCACAGAAGTTGGTGGGAGACCAAATTCAAAGTTTGGTAAGAGTTTTAATTATTGTTTTGGATCTACACGTAATATGTAGTTCCCTTTTTATATGGCACTTCTTAACTGCAAAATACTTGGGGTATTTTGTCACTGAAATGTTATTTATCTGATGTCATCAGTGTGTACTGCTCTACGTGGTGGAGTATACTGTGAGCAGGGGACGTGATAGAACTTGAAACCACAAACAGCCCAAATACACTGATTTATGTTTGTGGGGTCAGTGGAGACTGTGCTGGAGCAGGTGGGTCTCTGGAAGGCATGCTGAACCTCTGGTATTGTGTGTGGGAAGCTGCTGCCTCCAGGGCTGTGAATGTGCAGAAATACCCCCAGTGTCCCACACCGGCAGCCCTTCCCCAGCCTCCTGCAGCACCAGTGCCTGTGCTTCCCGGCAGCCTTGCTGCTTCTCCCTCGGGTCTGCTCTGTTAGGATGCAGGCAGCAAAGGCATTTTGTAGCTGAAAAGCCAACAGGTCCAAGCAAGGAAGGAGTTACATTGTTTCAGCACAGGAGTGTTTGGGGATTTTTTTTCCTGTCGTTTTGTTAATCCAGGCTACTGTGTCTGGGATTGTTCAGGCTGTGTCACTGACTCATGTGCTTTTTTCCATCCTGAACAGCACAAGCTCTGTGTTCATTTTCTGAGTGGATTGATCAAGTGGGTCAGTCACTGTGAGTCTGCAGGTTGCACCCAAGAGCTGCCCTGTATTCAGCAGTATGCAACTCGGAGAGTCTTTTTCTCTTCAGAGGAGCAGAATGGGTGAGAATGCAGTAACAAGCCGTAGGTTTAGCAAGGTGCCTGACTGCTACTTCTGAGTAGTGTTCCCCAGTAACGGGAGAGAGTTCTAGTCAAAATATGAAAGGGGGAGGTGAGAAAGAGAATATGAAATGCCAGAACTGCAAGAAGGTGCAGGTACTCAGTGCAGAGAAGGGCATAATATTAAAAGAGAAATGTATGAAATTAATGTGTCTCTTTAAAAAGGCTGCTGAAAGCATTTTGCAGCATGCTCTGAGAGAGTACCGAACCTTCTGGACTCAGCCTTCATTTCCAAATGTCATTCTGTGCATGTTCTTCATCTGAACTCTTTTCCTGCTACTGCTATTCTATTTAAACAGTGATCTCCCATTCAGAGTGTGCTTTTATTGCACAAGATAAATCACAGTGAACAATTAGGTATTTCAAACACTAAACCTAGGTAGATTAAGCATTTCAAATATTAAAGTGGAGAAAAAGCACAGGGAACAAGTGTGTGATAATCATCAGTTAATTTAAAAAGATGTAAATGTGTTCACCTATGATTGACTGATTAGTTAAAGACACATAAAAGAGTTTCATTCATAAACCCTGCATTGCCCATGGATATAGCTTCTATAGCTCCTTAGAACAGCCCAGGCTGAGTGTGTGTGTGTGTTGCTCAGGAAAAAAAAAATCACCTCTTTGTAAGGGACCCGTGCCTCAGCTCACATCAAAGTCTTTTGTGCAGAAAGTCGTCTGCTGCGATCACCTAGGGAAGTTCTATGCACTCAGTGTGTATTGCAGAGAGCTCTTGTGAAAGGGAAAGAGGGGGGAAAAGAGGAAATTCTTCTTTCCTTTTGTATTCCTCAAATATAAGAGAAAACAAAAAGGTGGTGTGGGTTTGTTTTTTTTTTTCTCCTAAGGTGTTCGGCTGACATCCTGGAAACCAAGAGAGCAAACCTCTAGATCTTTAAATGGAGAGATGCTGAGCTAAAGGAGGAACCATGGGGATTGCTTGCCAGGTGGAAGAGACTTACTGGTTTTTGGAGAGTGTATGGCTGCTTGGGCTGTGCAGGGTATGAGAAATTATATAGGCTAGGGCACAGAGGATGTGTGAAGAATCACACCTTAATTTGTGAAGTATAAAATGGTTATCTGTTGAGAAACCAGAGGGATTTTTGTGTGACAGGAGGTGTGTAGTGGGCTTTTGAGGGACATTTGAAGGAGAAGTTGAGGATTCTACTCTGTACTTCAGCTCAAGCTGTGCAAAAATTGTCCATGTGTGTGCTACCATCCTGCCCTTTTGGGAGTGGAAAGGAGCTGCAAGGGTTAATGTTTCCTGAGATTTGTCTTTTACTGGCATACTGAAATATGCAGGAAGGCTTGTTTTTGTTTTCTGGTTGGTTTTTTTCCTCCTCTTTTTGTCTTCTCTCAGAATGAAATATTTCTTCTCTTACCCCAGCCCTGAGGAGGACTGGGGGGAGGCAAGGGAGGGCACTGCACTTTGGTTCTCTACCATTTGGGCTGTTTGAGTTCATTAGCTTGGGAGCCCCCACAACTGCCTCAGGCCATGTACCTCCTCATGCACCCAACTTGGGAGAATCTCTTACTGCTACTGCATGCATTAGCCTTCATTAATACAATTAGCATAATAGCGATTAAGATTCATTATTCCCTACAAAAAGATAAAGCCAGTAATACATATCTCAGAATCAAATTCCTTAGCGCCTTGTCTTGGGATTCCTTTATTTTGGAGTTGTTTGCTCTTTATATCCTTCCATCTCCTAGAAAAAAGAAAGCCACTTAATTGTAAAACTGTTTGGGTCAAAGAAATGCACTGAGATGATCTTTCATGCATGCTAAATAGGTAAATTGATCTATGGGACCCACACAGCTCAGACAGCCACTCAACAGTCGAAACTGCAAACTTCATCTTCTTCAAGCACAAAAGCTACTTAGTTTCCCCATGTTGAAGACTTTTTATAATAGCAATAAGACAACTCTAGAGAGAACCATCTAATATTAACTCCAGGGAGTAATCATCTAATCACAATCTGGGGGTGATTTGAAGCACTCATCTGGACCAAATGCCTCACAACACCCCAGGAGTGGTTTTATTGCATGATAGCAGTACCCCATTGAGCCTTATTGCTTAATTAAAAACAAATTCCCAAGTAATTTTTTTGCCTTTCCATAACAACACAGTAGTACATAGCATGTATAAAACATCCATTAAATGATGGTAGATGCAAATTTACATTGTGAGATACAATCCGTTTCTTTACCACTTGGGGTTGAAGTTAAATGTAAAACCATTTCCTATAATCTGTGCACTGCTGTGTTTAGAGAGGAATAAATATGGGAAGGAGAGGTTCATTGTAGGATGCTGGGTTTTTATTAAGCAATATGTTTGGTCTCCTTACAAAGTAGTTCAGATTCTTGTCCATCTTGTAGACACAATAGTCGATCAACAGCGAGGCCTTCTCTGCTTCTGCCCAGAGATTTCCTCAGCTTGCTGTAATTTCCCTGCAGATGTTCAATAGGAATCCTGCATTTCTGTCTGGGATCTCCACTTTCCTCTGAGCAGAGAGAGCTTCAACAGTGCAGGTGACATAGGTGAGATACATCTAACATACTGCACAAGCCCTGCCTCAGTGTCCTTTGTGGATTTCATAGTCTAATGCAGGTTAAGCCTGGTAGGTGCCCAGTACAGCCACTTCTGGTGGTTTTGCCACACAGCTGACCTGTGCCTGCAGTGGGTGCGTGGGTGACATGTCTCCACCTCCTGCAGTTTGGCTGGAACCATGCTACAGCTGTGGCTGGCTCTGCAAGGGGCTTAGATTGTGGTTGGGAAGAGCATGAAAGTCCTTTTTGTTCATGCTGAGGCGTGCCTCAGCATCCCAACCCACAGCTCCTGACACCTTTACAGAGTGCTTTCATAGCCACAGTGTCATTCCCAAATGTAGTGCACCCCTGAGCATCGTTCATATGTTACTGGCAAAGGAAGCAAATCCAGGCTTAAATGATTGACCAAAAATTATACAGGGAGTGCCTAGAGGCATTTCTCAGAGGTCATAGAATCCCAGACTGGTTTGGGTTGGAAGGGACCATCCGGTCCCAACCCCCTGCCCTGGGCAGGGACACCCTCCACCAGCCCAGGTTGCCCAAAGGCCCATCCAACCTGGCCTTGAACCCTGCCAGGGAGGGAGCAGCTGCAGCATCTCTGGGTATCCTGTGCCAGGGCCTCACCACCCTCATAATGAAGAATTTTTTCCTAATATCTAATCTGAATCTACCTGCTTGGCAGTGAAAGCTGCAATTGGGTTTTTGGCCACAGTATTGAAGTAAATGTGGGGGAAAGGGTGGTACAACATTTTCTTAAGATTTGTTGCTTGAGATGCCCATAATTAACTGGTGGAGATAAGATTGCAAGTACATTTTTTTTTTAAATAAAAGCTGAGAGTTATTAGTGACTATTACTTTAGTAGTTCCACATACTGAAGTTTTCTTGAGGCACCTACACGCTCTGTCTGGAGGATAACCCTTGTTTCAGTCTCACCTGCTGTGGGCTCTACTCAGTGTTACACACACCCTTCTGGTTTTCCCCATCAAATGGTGGTTCCCCAGGGACTTGTGGGAGCTGAAGCTACATGTGTATGTCTAGTGCTGGTAGCAGGTTGCAGCATTCAGGGTTCTAGAGGCAGTATACTTTGTCCTATATTTATATTTTGTAAAATAATTAATGATTCTTTTTTTGGTTTGGTGAACCACTTTGCTAGAATATTTTGCTGACTTCATTTTTAATGTCCCATTAGAGAGGTGTGAGGTGTTAGGTGTTGAGTTGGAGGATTTGTTACAAAAAGGTTATGACATTGTGCTAAGGAAATGGATGAGAGCAAAACTGGTCACCTGCTGCTGCTGCCTGAGATCAGCCTGCAAGAATGGCAAAAAGAATAATTAAGTCTGTGCATTTCAAACAGTTCTGTAGTAACTTGGGACACTGCCAGGTCAGGAAAGGACATGAAAGGACCTGACAGTATGCTCAAACAATAAATATTTTTACCTGAAAAATCTCTGCTGGCTTTATTAGCAAGGTCATTTATCTTGCTTTGATCTGACTCTCTAGGACTGGCTGACACGAAGCAAGTAGCCAACAAAGGAAAGCCTTAATAGGCTTCAGTACCATTAGTGAGGAGTTTCTCTTCTTTTGGATGCAGGTCATTTTACAGAGGCTCTTTTCATCTTAATGTGTTATGGAGATGGCTGGCTACAGTAGGACAAGCTGTTTGCTAAGGAGCAAGTGATTGTCAGACTTGGTCAGACTTGACCAGCCCTGTTCCACCACCCAGCGTGGAGCTGTGGGGGGTTCAGCAATGCTCCTTTGCTGCCCTGCCTGTGGAGCAGCTGGCACTGCTACAGCAGGTCAGTGGCTGGAAGCTGCCATGGTAAGCATCTCCCAGCCTTTGGGGCTCGTTGAGGGTTTTTTGGCAAGTAGGTTTTGAAGCAGAACAGGGAGCTTACTGGTCTTCAACAGAGTGAGAAAAACCTACTGTGCCTACCCTGTGGCAACCAGGCTCACTGTGTAGCAGTGTACTGCTGGCCTGGGCAAAGGTGTCAGTCACATCAATGTGTGGCTTACTCTGAGTGACTGCAGCCATGCTGAAGGGTTTGCTCAGTACACACCTAGTCTGTTCTCTCATCTGAGTGTATATTTTTAAGCATTAGGTCAGAGTAAGTGTGATATTATATCTGCTTTTTTTTTTTTCCTTTTAATAAGATGAGGAGTTAGACTCTTATGTTGATGGTTAAGGGACATATATGACTTCCTTTAAGAGAACATCCTTCCATGAAGGAAATCAAAAGTGTGATATTTTAGCAGTTGGAAATGCCTGGCTTAGTTTGGTTCTGCTTCCTGATTTAATTTTGACACAGTAGGCAATTCAGAGAATGTATTTGCAGTAAAGAAAACTCAGTTGTTATGGAAACATCTGAGAAAGGCAGCTGACATAGGGTAAGGCATGCACCAGATTAGCAGTACACATAGAGGCAGTAAAAAGGCAAGTTCATGTAAGGTAAGGGAGCATTTTCTAGACACTCTCTGCTTCATGGGGTTTTTTCCTGTCGGAACAAGGGGGGGAAAAAAACCCCTTTAAAACTGTGAGCATGTGGCTCCATCTTCTGGTACCAAAGCAGAATATGTTGTTCTGAGCATACAAGGAGGTGAGATTTCTCTAGCAAGAAATCTGTATGATCTATAGCTATGTTAGTTGCAACAAAATCATCAACAAAAGCAACAGCAACAATAACAGTAAATTAAAATACCTGTGCCTCAGAGCCAAGCTGCAAGTTACTAATATTTATTTTCCTGAAGCTACAAACCATTCCGCTGCATGGGAAGAAAACTCTGTTGAAGCGTTCATGTGTGTAGCCCCAAAAGAGGCTTGTCTTGTAAGGCACAACACCACTCTCCTACAAGAAACCAGCGTTTGAGCAGAGTGTGGACTGTATCAGCAAGTTTGACATCTGTACAGGTGCTAATATTGTCTCCTGTTTGTAGTTGTAGGGCGTTTTTATTTGATTTACCTCAGCAACATAGTTGGCAAAGTAGCTAAGAATCATGATACATCTTCATGGAAACACTAGCTGGGTCAGAGTAGGTATAGATGGTTCTTTGAGGTTGTCTGCCACAAGTCAAAAGAAAAGAAAGGTGTTTTATCACTCCACCAAACAGTGAATGTTGCTATAGTGGATATTGTGCACACTTAATTGAGCTTCATTACTCAATCTGTTGACCTTAGTAACTCATTTTGTTTTAAACAGAAGTCACTGTACAAAACCAGATGACCTTATCATTGTCTGGGAAAGCTTAGGGTTTTCTAAGTAATCCTAAAGAAGTGTCCCAATTTTGTTGCTTAAAAAATATAATAAAATCAAACCACAACAACACAACAAACTAGAAACAAAGGTGCACTTGATGCAGTGCTGTCCTAAAGGTGTTGTTCACAGCTCGTTGTAAATAGGAGATATTGTACTGTAAATACAACATTAATGTATTTTACACATACATCTGTATGTCTCTTCTCTCTGTCATTGTCCCCATCCAAGTGTCATGTTATATCCCCCCATTCCTCCCCTGACACTGAGCCTAGGGTTAAGGGACCCTGTTATTCTTTGTACAAAGCATTAGTTTTCAGTCTAACCTAGTGCACAGTAGAACTGTGAGAATGAAGGTGAAGGAACATAAATGTAATGGCTCCACTGCTGCTGCCCATGCTTGTGCCTCTCTTTCACTAACATGGATGTTGGGTTATTCACACCCAGCACTTATCTATGGGAAGAGTTGTGTGGAGACCTGCTTGGAAGGAGTGTGTTTGTGTCAGTCCAGCTCCTGTACGGCTGGGAGCAGAACAAAAATGACCCCTGCAGTAAGCACTAGCCAGGGTTCCTTATCATGGCATCAGCAGCAAGGCTGTAGATCAAAACCAGAAGTAGAACTAGCCTTTACTTTTCAACGTGGTGCTTTTAAGGTCCCACATTTGAAGGGAAACATTCTAAATGGCCACACAGGCTGTGCTGATAGAATAGAGTTCCATCCTCCATAGCTTTCACTTAGCATTTCTAACCTGTCCCTGCAGCTGGAGTGCATTGGACTTCTCCCTGGTGCTACTTGAGGTTTCCTCTTGAGGCTGCCTACAATTCCTACAAACATTCAGCTTCATCCCATTTCCTTTGAGTGGAGATTCCAAGCTTTGATTTCTATGGTCTGTGGCTCTCTACATATCCTGTGGATTATTCTAAAGGAATCTACTTACCTTTCTGAAAGATGTCACAAGGACAGTGCTTTTCACCAATACTAAGAGTAAATTACAGACCTCTTTTATTAGGAAATGCAAACCCACAAAAAAAAATATCTTGCCTGGAGTGTGTTTGATAACTCAGATCTTTTGCAGACATTTGAAGATCGTGTTGCAAATCCCCAGCCAGCTTGTTTTGTAGGCATTGCTACCATAATTCAGGTTAATGATGTTGCCATGTTTTACTGGCTAAAACACATGTGGTGCTTTATTGCTGAAAAAAAGTGGCTGCCTTGGAACAGAAGTTCTTTTAAAACCCTTCTTGGAAGTTTTCTGTTTGGAGGAACAAATGTCACATCAATTGTCCTAGCTCCAAACTGCCATTCTGAAACTGCAGCTGTGAAAAGAGATTATGTGGGTACTGTAATGGGGAGCACATAAAAATATAGATTGAGAATTATGTGGCAATAGAGACCTAAAATAATAAGTGGAACAAGTAAACTTCCAGGTTTTCCTGCAAAGATTTGCTTTAAAAATACTAGATCCCAAGTGAGAATGCTTATGCCAAGTTTTAAATCTCATTTGAATTTTTATAGCTGTTATAATCTCTGATATATAACCTTGGAAATAGGGTCTCGTAACAGAAATGCCAAGTCCCTTGACTATTGCCTCACAAAGAAGAGTTGCTGCAAAAAGCTACAACTTTGAGACAAGTTTGCAAGGCTGGCTTATGTCTGCATATCATCTCTCAAATGGATATGAGCTGGGCTCCTCCCCTTATTTGAGGGTGTTTGTGTGTACGTGATCAGCCGTATGCAGCTGTTCCGGTAATGTCAGCCTTCCAAGTATGACACCCCCCATCCAGCATATCCTTATCCACTGAAATGTTGCCACAGGGAGAGCCTTGGATCTTGGACATGTTGTTGATGAATTTTTTTTTTAAAAAGCTCTTTTTTGTTTGTCTTTTTTCCTGTCTTTATTCTGTATTTCTGCACAGAGGAAATGGAAGTTCCCAGGAGCCTGGGCAGCAGCAGGATTCCATGTGCCAGTGTTCTTTTCCCTCTCATTATCATACGCTTGCAATCAAACTCTAATTTTTGAAATAAAAAACCTGCAGGATTCTTTATTGGGACTATTAAACCTTCAATCTTCATTATTTAGGACAGCTACTTGCCTTTTACTCAGTGAAGCCATAATGCAACTGCTCCTATAAAAACTATGGAAATGGCTACTGTGGCAGTGAGTAGATTTTCCTCCGTGTAAAATAACCCTCCGTGAGTGAGACATAACTATCATTTACATTAATTAGGCAGCCATATAATGGGGTGTTCAATAGCTATTACATCATTTAAATTCTTCGGTGAGCACCTCAGCCACCCAAGAACTATCCAGCAGAACATTTCTGAGTCCATAATTTTTAAATAATCCTTTAGAGGAAGAATATGCATGGCAGAGTATTACAGACAATTTCACACACACACAAAATAAAATCAGATTTATGGGATTATTTTACCATTTACAAGAAATGCATAGTCCTATTTTTCCCACTATCCCAGAATAACAGTGCTATTAAGAAGGGTCCAGTTGGGGATTGATCCCATGTGTGCACTAGAGGATGGCCAAGGATCTTGGAGTCAGAGGTCTGTGTTAGCAGACTGGATGATCTCCAGAGGTCCCTTTCAACCCAAGCCTTTCTGTGACTCCGTCTGGGTTGGCAGCTGGACTCTCATAGACAATGAGCATGTTTCCCTAAACATTCTGTTACAAGCCTGGAGCCACGTGGCTGGGCTGAGAAGCCCTCACAGACAAGTGAGTATAGTCACGCTCGAGGTTTTGATTTTGCAGTCTTAGCTTTTGCCTTTAACAAGCATATGAGGACTTTAGCATTTATATTCAATTTTGGTTATTGATTTAAAATTTGTGAGGTCAAGCCAAAGTCCTTCAGTATTTCTGGTAATATACTTCCAAGAAATTATTATATGAATATTATAATTAATGTTTTAAACATAGTTTTGTATGTTTTAAGATTAGTGTCTCAGTCAAAAGTATGTATATGTGTCATGAGCCTAAAGAGCTCACTCTGAGAGCTGAAAGAAGTGAGGCTGAATTTATTAACTAATATGCCAGGAAGAGATTTCTATTAACAGGCTTGTGCTACAAATCTTTAACATGCTGTTCAGCTGCCTGTGGAAGGTAATGGTTAATAAAATGTTGGTCAGCTTCTGAAAGTATGTGAAAATAACATGTTTTAAATCAGTGTTGTTTGGCACTAGTTAGGTGCTATGGGAATAGCTCCTATCAGAATGGAAAAAGCCTAACAGCCTAAAAATAGGCTGGGGAGCAGGGCAGGATAGACTGTAAAGTTTAGGTTGTGCCTTTTCCTTCAGCATCCTGGCTCAAAGCTGTCAGTTATGTTATATTAGTCAATTTTATACTTTTTTTTCTCCGTAATTGTTACAAGGTTCTGTACTTTGACTAATACAATAATAGAAAGCACAGAGAACTCTCCAAACAGGGACAGCTCTCAATTTGGTATTAAATGTTGCTGAGTTCTCTATAATCCCTATCCAACAGGCAGGGTGCAGAGGTAGGCATCAGAACCTGTCTGTAGGTAGAGTGCCAGGTATGGTTTGTTCTGCAGCCCAGGAGGGTTGTGTTTGCCAGGTGTGACTGCTCCTCTCAGCAGCAGTGGATGCTTGATCCTCTATTTTTCACATTCACTTGTTAATTTAATTAAACCAGTACACTGAGGGAGATTTCTGCCTTGCCAGAAGAATACATTTGCGTTACCTGCTCTAGAAAAGGTGGCTCAGATTTGAGTTAGTTACTGTAACAATGACAGAATTATGGGAGGGGAGCTGGGACAAAGGTATGTCAAACCTCTGTGAAATTCCATGGAATTGGCTGCTGTTGATGTATAATTTGACTTGGTACATAGAACCATGGTCTGGTGAATGTTGCAGCATGGAAAACTTTGTAAATCCAGTTTCTGTCTTTTTCTAACAAGATAAATGAAGCCAAGCATTGTTATATAGGTTGGACTAATGTGCTTTACTCACAGAGGCCCTGCACGCTAAGAAGCTCACCGCTGGTGCAGTACAGCTGGGCTGAGAGGCACAGCTGACAAGGATTAGTCTTTCAAAGTACTCAGGTGCTTCCCATATCAAGAGGGTGTGTTTGGAGTTTTCTAATGCTAAAGAGGCCAGTTGGGCATTTGTTTCAGCTGTGATGGTGCAGGAGACTGCCCTCATATAGCAGTTATCAGCTGCTTGGGATCTTCTATTCTGCTGGTGCTGCTCAAACCTCACGTGGTGTGTAGACTGAAGAAGGGGCTGCTTGAGCCAGAAAGGAGAGCTTGTGGATTGCTGAAGCCTTGTACTAAGCATCGTCTATGGTAAGGTTACTATGGAGCTGAAAAGGGATTATTTAGGCGAAGTTTTTAGAAGCCTCTACTGTTTCCTGAAAGTGTGCTGCTGATGCAGAGGAGCAAGATGGTGGCTGAGGTCTAATGTAGTGCAGTGGGTCTTGCCTGACATCGTAGCTGTGTTTTAAGTGATTTTTAAAACAAGTAGAAGAAAGTAGGGGGAAAAAAAGTGAACTGTTCTGGCTATATGAGGCAAAACATGCTATCTAAGGAAGGAATTATAAGTAAGGTGTAAGTTATTTGATGTCAAACCTGTGAGTAGCTCTGTGGTATGAGCTGGTGCTTTGGCATGTGCACACCAACAGAAACACCTGCCAGGGTGTGGGCTGGGGCTGTGCTACAGGCAGTGTTTCCCCGTGGTGCTGCTGGATGCCCAAGGACACTGTTTTCCTTGCAAAGTGAACAATGTTTCTAATTTTTAGATGGTATGTTGTATTTTTCATTCACTTCTCAAGGACTGCTTCATAGTTACTTGTAGACTGTGAAAGCTTATTTGTAAATCTTTTATAAAAGATTTATTAGAAGTAAAGAAAAAGTGCTTAATGTGGAGAAAATCCAGTAGCCCCCAGTTGGTTAGCTTGACACATGGAGTCTGTAGCAAAATTTGGAGTATTTCTTTCTCTGGAAAAGTGTATGCCTGCAGATGACTCTCAGAAGTGTCATGCCAATGAATACCTGCAGCTTTTCTCTGAAGCATTTGTTCCCCTACTAAATTGATTCACCTTACCTGTGCTAGTCACTCTGAACTCCTCACTCTGGGGGTTTTTCTGTACGCTTTCTCACCCCCATGACCTTTTTGGATCTTTTGGATCTCTCTCTGTTAGAAAACACCACTGATATTCCCAAAACTTCTAAACCTACGATCTGTAAAATATAGTGAAAATTGCTAAGACAGCTTTGTCTAACTTTTATGTATACACCTCAGAACAAGAAACTTCCCTGTTAAGATCACACCTGCCTAGAATAGCCATATCTCGTCCTTTTCCAGTTCACTGGATGCATTCTTCTAGGAAAAAATACTAGTCACCCTTGCTGGAACTTTCCCTTTGCAAAATGCAGCTACTTATTAAGGACTATGTGTTACTTTTCCAAATTATTTTAAGGTTGATTTAACAAAGAGTTGGTTGGTCCAAAGTTGTAAGAGGCTTGGAAATTATTTCTAAACGCTTAGATAGACTCAAGTCCTTCAAGATCTTAAAAACTAAAATGGAGAGTCTGCCAGAGGGGTGAACTTGGCCAAGACTTGAGAATTCATTAAAAAAGCTTCACTCTATATCTGAATTTTATGCTCTCTCTCATGCTTCTCTAAAACTTTGTGTGGTTTCATGAGTTAATGCCAGCTATGTGCTGCCATGATTTCAGTGGTGTAGTGAGTCTCCCCTAGGTGAATCAGAGGTTTTTTAGGTTTTACATTATATTGCTGTAGAATCCATCTTTTAGATGTATTTAGAAAAACATCTCAGAAAATTCTGTGTTTTCTTGGCTGTGACTTGGTTTTAAGTATTTCCTAAAATGAATTATTTTGAGGTTTCAAACAGATTATGGGTTATTTTTGTTTGTTTTCCCATTCTTGCTTAAATGTTCAAAATTCAGTAACTAGATCATTTGCAATTGTTTCTGTTCAGATTGGTTGTATTAAATATACATATGGTAACAGGAAAGCAGAAATGTGTGCCATGTGGGGAGACAGTTTATTGTTCATTGCTGTTCATTATTCCCTGGTTAGCCTTTGCTTCAGTGAGAGTTTAGGTATAAAAATTATCATGAAAAATGTCTCTCCTGCATGCAATCCAGAGTTGAACATATGAAGGAACAGGCATACTAGAGGTATCTGAGATTAGTTCTTCAATTTTCTAATATAAAATCCATTAAGTATTCACTGTCTCAGCTAATTAAGAGATGAAGAATGGTCATGAATCAGCAGGGGAAGGCTGGTGAGCGGCCATGTTCATGTTACCCAGCTTCTGAGGAAGTTCCTTCACAAGCAGTGGGGAGTTTATTGTGTTCTAGTGAGATGAACGCAGAGGAGAAAGTGATGGGGCAAGGGATTAGTTCCAGGAGCCGATGGGTAGACAGCGATACCGATGGTCTGCAGGAGCGATTGAGCTTAAGTGATTTATGGGGGCTGTTTGGAACACCTCACTGAGTCATTAAAAAAAGGCCTCTTCAGGTGATTTACCAACTGCAGTAAAGGCATCCTGAATGCGCTGGCTGTTCAGATCCCTAGTTATTCTTCATTTGTCATCTGTCTTTATGTGCTGCTAGCATGTGATTACCTTGAGGAGACCTCTGAACATCTCTTCAGCAGTCTTCACTGTAAATAACGAATGCCTCGCTATTATTTATCGAGAGGGACTGCTAGGCAGCATTTGTCTTCCTTTGGGCTGAATAGTTTAAAAAATGGAAATGCCAGTAGCTATGGGAAGTTGTATCATGTTCATCTGTGTGTCCATATGGTAGAATGTGGCATGTCCTTCAGAGCACAATGAAACATGGTTGTGCTAATTCCAATTTGTATGGCATTCCCATTAATGATGTCTATTTAAGACAGCCATTAAAGGCCCTTAATGTTAATTAACTGGACTGTGCCAATAAAGTTCTATTAGCTTCCCCCTATTAATTTAATATTATAGGCATTTAACAGATGTCTTAATTAGATGTTACACTGAAGGCTATGAGTGAAATTGAAATTAAGTCATTGTCCTGAAAGGAAAGTTTCTCCTGTGATTTATGCTCTCTGCTGCTTTGTTTGTTTTTCCTTCTGACCTCTCACAGAAAACCAAGGGATTTAATAGTAGAGAACAGACAGGAGTAATGCGTACTAGGTAGACTAATAACTTGGGTCTTTTAACACATCTTGCTCTTGCTTCAGATAGAAATTAATTTTGGTTAAAAAAAAAAAAAAGCTTCTACTCTGTGGCACTTCCAAATGTGTTTGTGTGTATTTTCACAAGCCTCCTCAATGTTTTTTTGTTTTTTCTCCTAATTTCCCATTGGTGTGAAATGACTGTATTTTCCTGTAAAGAAAAAAAAAAACCCACCCAAAAAAACACCTCTAGTGAGAAAACTGTTCTGCTCATCTCAAAGGTGGTACTTTGTGTAATTGCAAGGGAGATTTATTCCTAATCTTTGTCTCCTGACTTCAAAGGGGGCAGAGCTTCAGTCTGTTCTTCTTGAAAACCAGTATTGCCCATACTGTAATTTTTAAGTGATCAGAGCCTGGTTCAGTGGTGTTGAATTTGGCTTGTGTCTGAAGGAGCGTGCCAGGGAGATGTAGCTCTCCTGTAACTTCTCCTGGCATCAGATCTGTAAGGGAAGTAGAGCTTTGGAGGCCAGCTGACTGGGGGCTGGCTGGCACAGTTAGATTGTCACAGGACTGGGGAGGGTTGGAGGTGCTGCTGATTTTGGACTTTCTTGTGGCCTATAAGTGGTTTCTGTGCAGTGCAGTGAAGCACTTTCACAGGAGCCATCCTCCTAACCCCAAGTGTTAATTAGGCTTCAGTGTGTGGAGTATGAGAGAACAGCTAGGGTATCTTTAAAGAAACCAGCCTGGCTGCCTATGAACATCCTCCTCATATATGGGTCTTTCATTTGATCTTGAAATTGACTTCATAATTTACATGGAAAACTTCTGAAAGCTACTTTCATAATAGAAAAATGTTAAGTACTCTAAATACAGGGTTCACTACAATCTCCCAAACAAGACAGTTTGTGAACTGGACAGTAAAAAAAAAAGCAGATAAAGGGCTGAGGACATGAAGCACATACAAAACTGAACAAGTCTCCACAGGTGCTTGTGTGGGGTCTCCATTTCAGCTACTGTTGTGGACTGCTGCAGAAAGCATGTATTTACACAAGGTTTAAACATGAGCAGCTTCACAAGCAGTGCTGTGTTAAGGGTACCCTGATGAGTTTAGGAGACTCACACTGTGAAGCTACCTGGCTCCTTGTGTTCTGCTGATGTAGTGCTCACTATCAAGTGATAAAAACTTAAGTGGCCTCTACACTACCCTTTTTTAAAATTGTGTAATGTGTACTTTAAAATGTACTTTTAAAAGATGTAGGACACTGTGTCTAAACATACACAAGAATAGGCTAGAGCATAGCTCTCTGAATAGAGCTTAGACATTCAGAAACACCAAAACCTGCTAATTTAGTACCAGATTGAATAGGGGTTGTCTCCACCTTTGAATTTCAAGCTTCAAGTGCTTACCCCTTAGGTGATGTGTTCCCTGAACTCTAACATGACAACGTATATTTACTAATACAGATCTCATTTAATCTTTAGCATGCTATTGGTAAGCAAACAGGTTGAAGGGCTGGGGTACATGTTTATATACATGTTACCTACAACTACTAACCACACAGGAGATATTAAAGGGAAAAAGATCTGTCTGCTGAAACAACTTGCATATGCTTCCATCTGGCAAAGATGTTATCTGCTCTTTTACAGTCCTTGTTCCAAGCCAACATCACCTACAACCTTATATCTGCCTATAATAGGGAACAATATTTACCAGAGTTACAAGATAATTTTAATTGTGCAAACTTATGATTATCATTTGAAACAGAAGTAATCAATACTAATCATGTAAGTTTAATAAAAGGCAAATGTTATATACAAGTAGAAAAATAGAAGCTCCAACAGTCTGAACTTTAAAAACAACAGATCCTAGTCATTCTTCAATGAGAATAAATACTTCAGAAATATTTCACATAACTATTCCATTTTTTTCAATCTGCCTGAAAACCTAGTCTTTAAACTGCAAGAAAGCAGCAGATGTTTCTATGAATACTTCTGGCTTTCCATGAAGTCATAGGTCAATCGTTCCTTTCAACTTGAACTTTTTTGCAGATCGCTCACTTGCTCTAAACTGGAACTTGCTTCCATAGATGTAGGAAACGAATCCATCCACCTCCAAGCTAAACACATTGTTAAGCTTGGGAATAACTGAAAACAAAGAGAAATTAACAAAAGTGGATCAATGTAAGTCCCTGTAATGAAAATATACTGACATGCTAAGGGTTATTATTCACATGTAGACCTGAGGTTTGCCACACTTTGAGATTTTTGTTTTAGCAAGAAAAATAACCTGAACTTCTAAATTTTAAGCTGGAATTACTCAAATTAGTCTTCCTTCTGGAGGCTGCAGTCAATGTTGTAGAGGACATTAATATGAATAAGACAAATGAGCCATGTGCATAATCACAATGGGTCCATTAGAAAGGCTTTAATGGCTCATTTATAATGAGAAGACTTTTTGTAAGATATTAAGCAGTTACAGGGTCAGTAAAGATCTTTGCTTTTAGCTCTTTGTGTTGAGTGACAAAAGTCAAGATATAAACCAGCATGGTCAGAGGTAAGCAGTGTGCTTAAGGAATTTCTGATTCAAGTTGTGAAAAGCACAGAAATTCTTACATACCTTTTAGTTTGTCCTCTTTAGTGATAATTTTGAAGACATGTTTAAATTCCTGTAGAATGATTCCTGTTATCCCAACATAAGAGGGGCACTTTGATTTTGTGACTGAAAGAACAGAAGTATGTATGTATTAGGAAGTTTCAGATGCAGGCAGCTTACTTGCTCTTCTACAGTTGCCTCATGATTTTAAAACTGGTTTGCAATGTTAGGAAATACAATTATAGGAATTGCTAGTAAAACTTGGAGTTAATCTTTGACACTGATGTGATTTTTCAAGAGCAGTTGAAAAGTTATTAGTAGAGAAAGAATCCACCAACACACATTCCTAATTATGTCATTCTAGAGGTAATGACACTGAAAGGAATTTAAAAATAAGCACTTGAAATAGAACGGTGTCTGCTTAACTTAATGATTTTGTAAAAGAAAACAGACACAATACCTGTAACAATAGCTCCATGGAGATCAGCTTTCAGCAGTTTGCCCTGAACCATGTGTGGTTGCCTTGAAGAGGGTGGGATCAAGGAAGAGGGAAAAAAGTTATAGGGGAGGTTAGGTTTACAAAATATGATGCTGAGTATGAAATCACAGTCAAAGCATACAGAAGTAGTATGTGTCAAGTAACTGGGATGTTTCAAGCAGTAACTCAGTAAACCTGGAAGTATCTACTAAATCAAAACCACTGTAGCTTTAAAACATCGCAAACTTACGCATCTGGTTTAAGCCCATGACATAGGTCCCTGATGTACTGCTTCCAGAGTTCATGTAGTGGTAGAAAGATGCCATATCTGCAGTAACAAGACAAACATTATACACAACTTAATTATTAAAAAAAATCTATTAGTTGATTACTGAAGTAATCCATACTTAGAACAGAGTTAAGACTAACATTAGTTAAGTTTTATAATCTCATCTCAAAAGCCATGAAGTAACCCACTCCAGAAACAGCTTCGCCTTATAAAAAAGCACAACTGATGTATGTCCCTCTGCCTCAGCCCACAGCAGTGATGTGTTTTAGAGGATCAGGCTATGTTTAAGACCAAAGAGGTTTCTACTCTTTGCCTCCTCGCTTACTTAGTTAGGAACAGCATGGGCTTTATTCACCATGTATTAGTTTGGGGAACCTGATGCACATTTTTGACTCGCTGGGCACAGGTAGTCTAACTTCAAAAACTGAAATCAGAAGTGATTTGTTTTGGGTTTGACTTCTTGTTATATTTAGGCATACAAAAAGAAAGAACTGGGAAACTAATTATCCAGCTATGCAGGCAAAATAATTTTCTCATGGCGAAATGCCACTGACAACATCTCAATCAGGCTTTAAATGCCAATAGATTATGATCCATGCATATGTGCTGCTGCTTTTACAGACACTCCATGTATTTCTCACTCTTACCACCCAAAGAAAAATCTCTCAAGTCTTACCTTTGCTGTTCCGGTTCAATGTCAAAGAGGCGCATTTCTCGCCTTTGCTTGGCAGTAAACCCTTTCGCCTTCTTCCTCTTCGGCTTTGTCTTTTTTTTGGGATGATGCTCAAGGACTACAGCTTTCCGAGTCAGTATATCCTGGATAGCTCCCTCGTTCTTTTTTGGCATGCTACGCTTCAGGAAGGCATTTACAAAGGCTTTGGCCTCTTCTGAGCCTTGAGGCTAAAGGTATTTTAAAAGAAACTTTAACATATTACATTTTAATTACACCCATAACTTGCTGCTCACTCGCAGCTTTGTCAGACTGGCAAAGTGACCGGAGGGATCTCCGCACAAGTAACAGTGAAGGGCCGCGCATCCGAGGCCGAGTGCAGGCACGGAGCCAACGGCTGTTTCCTCACGTCGGTGTGACCGACGCCGCTGGCATGAGAAAGGCCGCGCTTCGCACCCTGCTGCCGCGGCCCGCCCGAACGCGGCGCCCCGCCCGCGGAAGCCCGACCGGCTCTGGCCCCTCGCGCGGTTTTTGTGAGGCCGTGCGGGGAAAGAGCGGGGCTCGCCAAGGAGCTCCCGACGGCCGGGGCGGGAGCCCCGGAGAGGTGTTGCCCCGGAGAGTCCCCGGCCGCTCCATCGGACCGCGGCGGTACCTGGAGGCGCAGGCCCCCCGTCTCCTCCGGCGGCAGGCGGCGGTACAGCTTCCCTGCAAGGCAGAGCACAGCGGGGCCGGGCGTCAGGCGGAGCCGCCAAGGCGCAGGCCCCCTCGCCCACCGGCGCTCACCCTCCATCGCAGCGGAGGCCGCCGGCCCTTCCGGCGCAGGTGGCTGACGACAGTAAAGGCGACGTGCGTCTGCGCAGAGAGCCGGGTGGCGAGCTGGCCGCGAGGCGGCGCCGGTGCCAGGCCGCCTTTTAAGGCCGCGGTGTGGGCGGTGCGTGTTGTGCTCATTAATGACATCATCGCCGTGGGGCGGAGCTCCGGGGAAGAACCCGCGAGCGGGGCTTCCCAGCGGGCAGGGGCAGAGCGGCCCCACCCCGTACCTTTGCCGGCGGGCGCGCAGCGGAGCCGGCGGTGGGCGCGGCGCTGAAACCTTTCGGCAGCGGGGAGCGACAGGGCGCGGGATTCGTTAGAGCCTGCCGGCTGAACAGGGGAAAGGACTCGGCCCGCCAGAAGAAACGTCCCCTCGCTATCCGCCTCCCTGCCTGTGGTCGGGGCTGTAAATACTCCAGGTGCCGCGGCTGCGCTGCCCGGGAGGCCCGGAGCCCCGTGTCACTCACTGCACACGGCCGTGTTGCTGGGCTGTGCCCGGTGTCTGCTGCCGAGGCTGCCTGGGGCCTTAACGATGGCTTCCCCCCGAACCGGAGCCGAGCGCAGGTTGTGCTGTAGGAGGGACACGGACCTGAGGCGGGAAGTGACCTTGCTTTTCGCAGCCGTGGGGTTCTGCAAAGGGGCAAGCTGAGGCCAGGGTAGACCGTTGGATTAGCCATTTATATTAGCTAGATGGGGCCGTTTAATACCTCTGACTTCCCTTAGGTGTCTGAACAGGCATGTTACTATTATTAAGCAGCCACTGCCCAAGCTCCCTAGGCTGTGGGCTGGTGCAGGCCTTTTCTGCCCCCATCAAAATATTTCCCACCCCACTTCTCTTGCTGTGAGAGAGAGTTTCTTTCCCAGTCCCAGCCTGTCCTTCAAGCGCTTTCCAGCTGCTCCAGGTACCTGGCTCTTCTACGCTCCCACTCAGCTGTTCCTAGCTGTTCCCACACTGTGCCAAATGCTCCCAAGCTCACAGACCCAGCAATAGGAGATCTTTGTTTAAAGTCTGTCACCGTGTCTGTAGCAATTGAGGTCAAAAAAATCAGGAGGATGCTTCTCTCTGGGGGGTTTAGCTCCTCTGATATGTCGTTGCCTCTCCCCTACTGGGATAAGATAGTGTCTGTACAACACAGAGTTACTTAGAAACCAGAACAGCCAATGCCTTTTCCTTGCTAGTGTAGTCCCAACTCATGCTGCCCTCTGCTCAGACACGATGATTCTCCAAACATAGAAGAGGTTTATATTGTTGTCATGGGAGGATATTGGCTTAGCAGATAATTAAGCACTGCTTGGTAAAGGATACTTCAGGAGAAAGTTACCGGCAGGGTATAGGAAACGTGATGATTTTGTTGAGTGCTGCTGTGGAGCACAAAGACACTAAACTGATCCCTAACAGGGAATGAAATTGTAGAGATCTGTGTGTGTGTGAAAAAGAAAGGGCCATCTCTGCAGAATGACTATTGGCTGGTTTGTATCACAGACCTCCTGGCAGTTAAGTACATTGCCACAGCAAGCAGATCTCTTGGCTTTACAAAGCATGGACTCCTTGAATTGTCATTGCTACCAAGGAAAGATCAATTTTCATGAATGGAGAACCAGGATAAGCGGTATGGGTCTTTAGGGCCATATGAGTGCTCCTTCACTGGATTTATGCTGCAATTCCTAGGGCACTTCAGGGATTAATAGTCAAATCAGTGTTGGCGGTGCTGGTGTTGTAAATCCAATGATCCAGGCTAAACTGGTGCCTGGGGAAGCCAGTCTCTTCCAACAGCTCTACATCTTCATTTCCCAATTTATCTTCAGATATAATGTCTGAGGGAGTGAGATCAGCGTGTTAGTCTGACGCAAGCAAGAAGGCTCCGTGTCAGGAGTCAAGACTACTGTCAAATACATATGAAAAGGAACAGGTGAAGAAACTGAGAAACCAGAGAATATGCAAAGACAGTTTGTAGATAAGAAAAAGAAGGCTCAGAGAAATGAGGAAAGATGGGTAAAATGCGAATATAAAGTCAAGTGAAAGTATGCAGACACAGTAATTACAATGCATGTAGCCAAATGTGCCACATCACCCTAAGCGTCTTAGACTTTTGAAGCTTTTTAACATCAAGTAAATCACCTTGGAATGCGTTTATAGTTATATAAATCCCTATTATATATTATTAATACCAAGTTATAGGTGCCAACACTGCAATTTCTTATTCGATTAAATCTATGTATAGCTTTATTTATTGCTCTCTAAAAATAATAACTAAAACCCCGGCACCAAAGCGTTCTCTGTGTGTGCACTAGGTGGCCGTATTGCTGTACTTGGAGGTACCGCTGAATTACAGGGATGGGGAAACCAGCGGTGTCCCGGGGAAAGCTGAATTGATGTGGGAGCAGTTATAGAAAGACCTTTATATTGACAGTCACAGAAAGCTAAAACTTGAGATGCAGAACGACCAGAGACGGTAATTGAAGATATTTGTGTGACACAAGAATGGATCGGTGCTTTTTTTAAAAAAACACAGTAATTATGAGCTGAAGCAAGTAATGAACAGAAGTACGTGAAGTTAACTGATGTGTGTAAAAACTGACTGGGCTATAATCACTGGTATACTTTTGCTGACTGTCATTGATACAAGAAATAAATACCATAATTCTCTCGGATGGTCTCGGCAAGCATTTGAGCTCTCAAGATCAATATAGTTTATTCCTCTCGGCCCAATTGTATTAGCAGCTGAATTTTATCCCTAGGGACGTCTGTACTGGTGAAAATAATTTCCATTTAAAACCCTCTGATCTGATTTCCTCTATCCAAGTACCAAGCTGCTAATGCAATTTCCCCCTCCCTGTTCCCACAGTTGCGCTGGATCAGCGTGCAGCCAGCCTGTGTTAAGCCTATGGCTGTCCCACCTCCTCCCACCTGCCTATCGCCACCCCTGTGCTGCTGCCTGTTCCTTCTCCTGATGACATCTCCCTTTGGCCTGGTGGGGAGTGCAGAGTCGCATTTTTAGGGTGCCTTGGCTGACTGTATGTACCCTGCACACCCAGCATCCTCTGAGCTCTGCTGCACAGCATTGGGGTGATGTTGCTATGTACCTTGTATCTTGCAATGTTTCTTGTCCATATATTTTTCTGTAAATTTTCCTGTGTTATGAGCTTGCCTTTAACTCATGGATTAGGATGACATGTACTCCGCTGCCCCTATAGCTGATAATCTGTTCTTTTTGGCTGAAGGTTCTTTATTTTCTTACAGTTCCAGCTCCTTGTCCTCTCAACTGGCAGATACCACATAAGGCTTAATAAAAAGACTAGAATATCTGCACATGAAGAAAATAAGGAAAAGCATAGGAGACAAAATCCTATGTAATTTAATAGCAAAGATATCAGAAGGAAAATAATAATCCCCCAGTGTTTTCAGAAAATGTCAGTGGTTTAGCAGCCGGGTTTTGAAGTGAAAAAGCCTCACTAGAGGTCAGCCGAGCCCGGAGACCACTGGAGTCCATCCTGCCCCTGCAAGGCGGCTGGTGCCTGCCTGCCTGGGGTTTGTAGTGCGCTCTGCCCTGCCTGGTTTGTACCTATTAGTGCTGGTGGGTATCCTTAAACTGACGCTTTCAGAGTCTGAAATGAAAAATTGCTTCCTCTTTATGAGAAATTTGCCTGTTTGCAGCTTTTTTTTGGTAGTACACAGGACTCCAGTTCTCCCCTATACCAACCTCTTCTGCATCACAGTAATATTATCTGTGGAAAGAGGATTTTGAAGGAATTCAATTTCCCCACAAGTTGAAGAGGCCGCTTTTTAACCACCAATATATTCTTATATCAAAATAAGACACTATTTTCATTTAAAATATTAAAAATATGGATGACCCTAGAATACCTGGAGATAACTATTGCAAACTAGAACTACCCAGCCCTACCCAGCTAAAAAAGCAACACTTGCTCCCCAAAACAGTAAGGAGTCCATAAGCTGAGGCTTTGGCAGTTGACGTTTGTGTTCCCTGCATGCCGAGATCACGTATGATCCAAACCCAATCAGAATGACAGACACCACTGCTACTCCTGAACAGCTTGTATTTACTAATTATACCAGCGTTCTGCATTCATGTATTATTCCATGACAGTCTGTCTTACAGTCATTACTTTTGCTGTTCTTTGAGTCTCATTTAGATCTTGTTGAATATTTTATTTTAAAACATAATTAACATTGGCTCATATGTGATAGGGATGTGTGATGCAAAATGGGTGTTAACAGTGGTAAATTATAAAGTAGTAATAGTCGTTGGAGTTATAGCAGATTGACTAGTTGAACATACTTCGGTTTTGGTTAAACTACATAAAATTAACAATTTATTACAATTTTAAAAGAGTGCAAATTCAAAGGTCTTTTGGAACAGAAATTAATTATGTTGGATTTTCATCAAAAGATATTTAGACTGTTTTCTAGAAAAGAGTTGTCAAACTCTGCAAGCCTGTGGGATGTGGTTTAGTTGTCTCAACTTGCCATTTTACCCATAGTGAGTTTGGACTGAAAATATGTTACTGCATGCTGTATGTTTGTACTAGAGGGCAATGGGAGGCTGTTACCTCAAGGAGCTTCGTGCTGCCATGCTGTGGCTGGTGCAGTATGTGTGCATTGCTGTTAGCCAGCATCCTCCCAAACTCCTGGCACTGCCAGGCCACCACACACTGAGGGCCCCTGAACACAGACAGGTGTTTTACACACGCTGTGTGTAACCCAGCCCCAGGGCTCTGGAGTGAGAGCAGCAGTTTATACTGGGGCTAAGGTGACAGGAAGGAGGAGACACTTTTCACACAAGGCTTGTGTTAAAGTAACATGTTTCACTGAAGCACTTTTTGCTTTGGTACCCAGAAGGCAGTTAAGTGCCAACTGCTTGGACCAGAGTCCAGGAAGAGGAAGGCTCCAGCTCAAGGGCAGCTCCAGCTCAGGGCCTGCCCCTGCTGCCCCAAACTGCCCCAGGAAGGATCGGCAGGCTCCAGTCATGTGCTGTCTGTGGCATAGTTGCCTCCTGCACAGCTCAGCCCGCAGGTGCAGCATGCCAAACTGCCAGCGTGCCTGCTGTTGGGAACTGGGATGAAATCCCAAGGAACTTGAAAAGGTTCATTAATTAACCACATACAAATTTCTCATTTTTCCTCTGTAATGAGGTGCCTTTCTCAAAGGCATCACTATCAGCAAGGCCCTGTTCCTGCCAGACTCTTCTGAAGTAACACAATTAGGCTGTCAGGAGTGAACCATTCTTTTTAATAAAACGAGCCAGCTTGCGCTCGCCTTGTCCGAGAGATGCATTGCTGAGTCCACACACGAAGGCGTCACCTGCAGAGGCACCGCGTAGCTTCAGGCCCCGCTGGTTCGAACATGTCTGTCACAACATGCCAGCTCAGGAGCGTCCTGCCCAGGGGCTTTGTGTGTAGCCATGAGTTCAGGTAGTGGGACCCAGAGAAAAAAACAGTGAAAGGTATTTATCTACGGAAACAGGGCTGAATGAGCCTGTGGCCACAGCCAGCGCCTGAACTAGAAATGTCCTGAGCTGCTGCCTGAGGCGGGAAGGGATAATAGCTGCTTTACCCAGCTGTTAGGGAGGGGCGTGTAATCACACCGGTTATAACCCATAATGCTGGCTGTGACTGCTCATAACTCATGTAGGCAGGGGTTTTTGGGGGGTATTTTTGAGGGGTTTTTTGGGTGTTGGTTTTTTTTGTTTGTTTGTTTTGGTTTTTTTTCCTTACTAACACTCCTTGTACCTACATTAGCTTTTTAGCAACCAGTTACAGAGGCATCAGTGACAATATGAAGTGTGGTCTAAACCCTGGAGAGGAATTCAGGCAGATCCCTCTCGCTGCAGTGGAGGCAGAGAGCCGTGTGGTCAAGAGTCACTCAGCATTTCCGCATGAAGTTTTCATGCGTGGGAAGATGCAAAGTAGTCCCAGCATCTGAGGGTTTGGACTCCTACTGCAGGCACAGTCCTTACGAGAGATGGTCAGCTGCTTGCACAGAGCTGGCGTTGAGGTTTCCAGCTCCCAATCTATCATCTGATTTCTTCTGAACTGTAGGTGTGTGGTGGGCCGTGAGGGGTTAATGCTGCTGCATTGCGTTAGTAATTGGGGAGGAAAAAGAAAGCCCATCCAAAGCCAACCAAAAAAAAACCTGTTTGAGGTCAGTGCTCCAGTAAGTGCCTTTTAAAGGAACAATAACCTGGTGCAATAGACAATATTTTGTCCTTCTCTTCAGTAGAAATCTGATAAACCACGGAGAGAGGCAGGTGTCCAAGGAGATAAAAGTAATAAATGCGGCTGCAATTCTGGAGTGTGCTAGGCTGTCAGGCTGGTAATTAAATGAAAGCCCCTCTCAGGAAATACTGGAAGCTAATAGATATACATGGACATGCCAATTCATTTGCCTCAGCAATGTATGTTAATTTTAGCATGAGATTAATTTATAGACTTTGCAGTGGGACAAAATGGTTGGGTGGGAGAGGGAGAGCTTTCATCCTGGCAGTGAATATTTCAGGTGGTAGAGATTATTAAGCACCTTATACTTCTCAAAAGCAGAACAATGGGTGAGAATGGGAGAGAGAGAGGATGTTTAATTTAAGCAGATCCTCTAAAAACAGAATTAACTTAATCACAGACTTATAACTGACCCGAACCACGTTTGCAGCCAGCTGCCCAGGGATCCTTTGCTTCGCCACAGCTCAGTAAGTACAGAGCCCTAGTTAGCAAATAGCTTGAGCTTGAGTCACAGAGGTTGGTGTGGTTTAAAAGGATTTCTAAGAGTTACGTGAGTGTGAAATTAGGAGTGCCGCAGTGGCGCTCACGCCTCCAGGAAGAACAGTAGCTATTTGAGCCTACGGTAAGGTGAAGGCTGCTCTGGGTAAGTGCGCAGGAGGGCTGCCTTGTGTGTAACTGTGTGCTGGTAATCACTGACAGAGCTGCATGTGCTGCCTGCTCTTGGGGCAGCGAGCAAGTCGCTGCTCAGGATCACGTCAGCTTTACCGATGTGGCACTTGCCATTGGCAGAGCTGCCCAACTCCTTCGGGCCTCTGGCTGTCCTGCTTGGGAAGAAAACTAATTCTGAGTCCAGACAGACGTCAGCGTGGGGGAGATGTTGTGTGATGTAGAAGGCATTGAGGAGTCTGCGACCCTGCTGTGCGCATGGATGGCTTGTGTTTGTGTTACAGTCCCACTCTGAGGTAATTTTTGACCCTTGTGTCCAGTTTCAATCATACTCATCACAGCCATCAAGCCCTCATATAACATCCCGACAGCCCTCACACATCTGCCTGCAACAGAGGATAGATACGCAGATAACATTGCATGCTGGTCCCCATGGTGAATCCAGAGTTGCCGGGGCTTGCTGGAGGTGGGTGCCACTGCACAGGCCCTCCACTGCTGGCAGCGCGAGGTTTTGCTGAGCCTGTGGTGCTTGTACAAACTGGACCCTGATTTACACGTCCAAGTGTGGTGGTAAGGGCATGACTGTAGGTATTTCAGCTCTGAAACACACTGCAGCACAGCAGGCTTCTTTCTGAAAAAGTCCTCTGATCTGTAAAATTATCAGCAGTGAGGCAGCAGAAGGCAAAGCAGATTTTCCTTTATTTTTTTTCCTGCCTCAGAGGAGGAATATTCACTTGCCCTTCAGTGTGATTACAGCCCATTTACCAACACTGCTTTTTGAATTTCATACCTACATTTTGGAACAGTCACAAGGAGTGTTTCTTTTCAGAGTCTGGAGCAGTCAGCACAAGGGTAAAGTTTATTTAACAAAAAGAGTAGTTCCAGCTGAATTCACATTGTGAAATTACAGGTGCATTTAAAGCGAAATAGAAATGGTGGCGGGTTAAGGTCAGGGAAGGAAGATAATGACATCTGCTGCAAAGTGCATCCAACAGCCGTCTTCAAATTTTTAAGTTTTTATAGGGTGTTTTTTTCTTTTCTTTGTATAATTATGCAAAAGAATAGAAATAAAAAAATGTACTAGATGTACAAGTAACTGGAAGCAAGCTTGAGGCTGGCTCAGGGACTGCAAGTGGAGACATTATAAATGGTATCTCAAACACTGACTGATTTTAGAGCTATGGGCTCTGGGCTTCCTGTCACGGACCAGGATGGAGGTCTGTGACCTTCCAGTCTGCATGCATGTCCCCAAGGGATGTCCTGCCTGTGCGACTGGCCAGGGCAGGACCCCAGGGGGTACAATCCTCATGAGGGCTGGCCTTGGCTGCACGCTCCGTGCTCTGCAGCCATTGCCCTGATCCCACAGAAGTCACCTCAGTCCCTTTTGTTCCAGACTGCTGCTGTCAAAATGCCCATTTTTCAAGTGAGAGAGGGCTGCTACCAGCTTTTCACTCCAGTGCTTTAAATGTAGCTTGCTCCTGCCATGCTTGCTACAGAAACTGGCTCTTAGGGCTCCTCCCAGGCACTGCTGCAGGACTGGGCTTTCTGCCCCTGCCCTGAGGGCTCCCAGTTGGTGTTACCCTAACGCCAGGAGGGGAGCCAGAAACATTCCTAGTCCTACCTCGGTCAGCCCCCTTTGTTTGCCTGTGTGGAGGAGTCGGGAGAGTGGAGTCATTGCTCAGCGCCTGAAGGGAGCTGTCCCTGAGGAGTCACCTGTGGCCCTCTGAGATTACCAAAGGCACTGATGGAGATTTTAAGAAACTTTGGGGCATGCTTTATTGTATCTCTGTCTTGACCCTACTGAGCCCTTCCAAACCCCTGGCATTTAAACTGTGTTTAGAGCTGCCCTCTTCTTAGGGGTTAAAACAACCAAAGAAGATAGAAAGAACAATTGCCCACGTTGTCTTTCATGTAGAAATACTAGGCCCCCACAGTTGCCCCCATTTCTGCTGCCCACACAGACATGGGTTAATTCTGGGGGACATTCTCGTTGCCAGTGAATTTTTATTAAAGGCAGACGGCAGCTCAGATTCTGCTCTGGTTTGATAGCATCAAGCAGTGTTCCTACTTTGAACACAGGTGCTGAATGAACAAACCATCCAGTGCCCTTGTTCTCCCTGCACACCAAAGGAGACGTTTCCACAGGCCGGCACCTTCAGGCACAGCACGACACTCGCCGCAGCCCTGCGCCGCGGCCCTGGTGCTGCCAAGAGCCGCCAGTTTAAAACTAGCTGAGCCTCCCACATGGCAACGTGATTTACTAAGCCACTAAGATATTGGGTCAGCCTTGTAAATCATTTTAATTATTTCACTAAACAGGTTGTGGAGATAGATCAATAGAAAACATGGCATTTAGGCTTACAGTGCTGTGCATTCATTATGGGGAAGAAATTATATTAACTGATTTAGGAGTTAATAATACCTGAAAATAACAATTTAATGGAAGCCTTCCAATCCTGCACTTTGAAAGCAGGATACAGCTACACAGTGTCTACCCATTTTAATCTCAGTCAAGTATACATAGCAATTTTTTGACTCTCAGAGAAATGTCAGTCAAGTACAAGTAACTTGCAGACTTTCAGCATCCCATAAATTACATTATAATAAAACAAAAACAAAGAAACTGTCAACAGCCATTTTTACATAGTGGCAGGGTCACACGAGGCAGGCACATGAAAAATAAGAAAATATATTGCAATATAACAAAGTGGAGGTGTTGCACAGCAAGGGCGATTTTCCACTTGCAATTGCTATTTCCGTGAGCTGATGGTTTGTGCTGCTGAAAAGCAGTTCTGTCTCTAAAATATTGGGGTTTTGTCTCAAACATCTGAATGCTAAATGTATGCTATATACATGAAATATACCTAAAGAGAGAGGGAGGAAGACAAACCAGGAAAACCTAATCTCTCCTGTGCAGCAAAAGCCAATGTCACCACGCAGTAGTTGGGGTCAGCATTGCTCTATTACAATTACTTTACTGTAGCTAAACTGAATTTGGTACGCTGTGTCCTGGTTTTCTTAATGCATGCATGATAGTCACCTGTGCTGTTAAAATATTTTCTCCTGAAATAAGCTGCACGTTGTGACTATTTAATGCCTTATTGGCCATCGAGCAACTACGCTGAAAGAAGCAGGCACGACTGTGGGCAGAATTTAAGCTGCAATCAGATAGCACACCTATGTCGCCTGCTCCTTTGAAAGCCTGCAGCCTACTGATAGGCAGTTGTCACATCAGCTATCTCCACTCTGGTTTGCAGGCAGAGTTAAGCTTTTCTTTAAGCCCTCGGGCTAGATAGCATTTGAATTATGCACCTTGTCGCACCCCAATTAGCTAGGGATGCACGATGAAAATCATTATCTGTGAGTTTATTTGGGAAAACACCTTATTTCCCTACTTGGTTCAGCATAAGAAGACAAAAAAATGCACACTCTTTTTCCCCACTGAGAACAGCTTGTTTTAGAGCAGAGTGAAACTTCTGAGCCGTGGTAAATGGTGCTGCTCCTGTTTATTCACCTGTCTCCTTGAGCTCTGTCCGGCTGTTTTGGGAATGTTAAGTGTTGCTCAAATAAAAATAAATGGCTTCAGCATGGCTGCAGAACTGACTGAGCACATTCCCTGCGCAGGCAGTGCAGCCCCTCTGTCTCCCACCCCACGACCCCACAGCAGGTGAGTTTTACGGCATCCGCAGGTAAGTGGCCCCATGGCTTCCCCCCACCCCCTCCCCAAACACCCCTGCTCCCTTGCCATTTTGCAGTCGTGCTCCCAGCAATGAGCATCAGACCGGACGGGTGTTCTTACCCAAGCCCTGTAAATGCCAGCAGCACGAGATGAGCAGTGAGCGAAGGGAAACGCACTGTATGAACTCATGGCGTTTCATGGCCCTGAACATGAGCAGTGCTTTCTCTGGTGCTGCTCTGCTTCAAACCCCTGCGGTGGCAAGGTTTGAATTACGCCGGGTAATGAGCCTAAACTTGGTTGACATTTCCATGTGCATTTATGACCAGGCTGACAAACACCTTCTGAACTCAGCAAAGCTCCGTGCGTTTGCTTTCGAGGTGGTTTGCTTTAGTGAAATGCTTTGGTCTAGCATAAGTAGCATAAAAACCTCTCCGGTCTTCAAATAATTAACTCTTGGGTTAATGAAGAGATTTTATGGTCTTGAAAAAATATTGCGAGAAGTTCAACTTCCCACATTTGACATTGTGGCAAGCTGGATTTAGTTCTGCTTACTCAGTCTCAATACTAAATCACGTTACAGTTTAGATTTTGACAGGTGCCTGGTGTGCGTTGCTACCTCCTGCGTGCTCAGGTTCGGGATCCCTGCTTTCTGGCGGCAGCAAGGTGAGCCTTTCTCCTGCCCCCCGCTTGCTGGCAGGCTGCAAGCGGCCACATCAACAAACCCACCACAGCATCAGTGCCCGGTACGTACTCCGTTTTGGTCTTCCTGCTTACTTTGTCAAACCCTGCTTACTTCACTGGAGACAGAAATGCCAGTGTTATTGAGAGATTTCACTATAAAAGGAGTCTGGCTGCTGCCTTCAGCGGGACTCAGCTAGCTCAGATACAAAGTCATTAGCTCAACCAGTGACTTAACCATAAACAGAGGTTCATTTTAACCAGGATTGCAATTAGCACCTTGCTGTGCATTTAACTAACTCGAGACTTTCACACTGCTATACAATAAAAGTTGAAATTATATCCAAGCACTCCATAAACGGATTACGCTATTATCATTATTTGTAGCACTGAATGATTATCTTTTTACTGTCTTGCACTGAATTAGCATAAATGAATCACAAATATGAGCGTATTTGGTAAAGGTCATAAAGTAACTGATGTTTCCTTATTCAAACTGTACATTTTCATCGTCTCCTTTGATTTGGTTGCCTTTAGCTTCTCTTGTGCACTTTCTCGAGTGCTGCATTCCCCTCGGGGTAACAGGTATTGCTGACAGACATGGTTCAGGCTAGATCATCACTCAGTACAGTTATTCCTTGGCCTGACTTGGATTTAGATGTGCACACCTTGTCCTCGTCCAAAGATTTCTCAGCATTCCCAAGGAAGTGCAGCTCCCAAGCTTGCAGTATCAGTTTAACTAGGGAAAGCAGGCTTTTAAGTCCTGAAGCTCTAGAGCGTCCCTTCGGGGCCTGAGGGATGGCTTCTCTTTGTGCTCCTGCTATCCTCCCTGGCTCAGAGCTGGGGGAGAGAGGATGGATGGCCTGACAGTGCAGCGTGTGCAGGGCTGAGCCGTGCACTGGGATGCCGGGCAGGGAGTTTGCTGAGCTGCACCGGCCATGGCTGTGAGCCTGGCAGCACAGCCCCTGCTGTCCTGCTTGCAGTGATTTTGAGGGGATCCCAGAAAGCAGGGAAAGGAAAATAAGAGCCCTCCTCACACTGCCGGTGATGCTCCGGAGGCCCCAGCGCACCAATGCTCTGAGTGCATGTCTCAGAGCAGAGTGTCCCCAACCCGGGGCTGCCTGATGCCATGAGAGGGCACGTGCCCCAGGGGAGGGGAGTTATCAAACCCTCACCTCGCATCTGGCCAAGCTGCTCATATCTAGGTCACGGCAGCCCGCCATGTTGCTCTTTGTGGGAGGGAAGGACAAGGCAAACCAAGGCATGTGTCACTGACACCGACCTGCTTCAAACCCAGCCTTGCAACGCAGAAACTCGCCCTGTGGGGCTGAGGAGCCATTTTTAAAACTGCCAAGACGGCTTGTTTCTGGCATACTGACAGGTAGCAGTCACTTGGATCAACTCTGACAACTCTGGAGGCACTGAAATACAACTGTCCAGAACAGTATGTAAATAAATTGCAGCCTATACATTAAAAAGAGGTGCTGTGGTGGGAATTCAGAGCTAAATCTCATGTTTACTAGAGACTGTGAATATAGAAGCATTCAGTTAAAAAAATAAATTATAAACTGTTGTAAAAAGCATAGCACTTGGAAATGAGAAGTATCCTACTAATTTTTGCCAAAAGTGCTGACTTTGACTAACAGTCTAAATATCAACACCTGCCTAGATGCTGTGTAGCTCGCCCTAAACCCCACAATGAGTCATGGTACTCACTGGATTGTCAGAGCAATTTAAAAGCCTGAAAAATACTTAGTAATGAAAAAAATCCTATTCTAGTCTGTTAAAAAAATCTAATTACTTAAGATTTTCAAGGAAAATTATAAGAGAGTCCCAAAATAAGAGCCCATTTTACATGGCCCTCTGTTTTTTTATCCTGTGTAGCACATATAAAGTTTCACCTGTTGCTTCCTATTTCAAGGATACTAGCACAGCGTTAGAAGTTTTTGACAGATGTAGTCATGGAATAGAAAAAAACCCAAACAGCTTAACAGCCCTTCTCCCATCTTCCCCAGAGCAAATCCCAAATATGCTCTATTGGAAAATATACTCCTCAATGGCATTGGAAGCATTTCTGAATTATTTATCAAGACAGTGGTAATTTAATTTGTATTAAACTAGAGATGATTTTCCATATTTCAGAAACTCTTTAACAATAACAGGAAATCAAATCTACAGGGAACAAATAGGGAAATCCATTAAATAACTCTACAGCCTGGTCCTCTTCAATCCGACTCTTAATGTAACTGTGATTTGCTTGGAATGTCCATAATTGCTGTAATCAAAAGGCTGTTGGTCACCAAAGGAAAAACAGGAGATTTCAGTCTGTTCATGGACATTAGCACAGATCCTTAAAGAACGCTGCCTTGTTCAGGGGACTGCTCCTGGGTGAAGGAAACCCAAACTGTCCCATGCATGTGCACAGCCCTGGGCTCTGCCTGAGGGCATCTCACCAGAGACCCAAGCCCTCCACTATCCATAGCCCCTGCATCACCTCTCAGCCAGCCGCAGTGCTGCACGGCTGCCCGGAGACACCAACACCACAAAAGGGCAAAGAAGGAAAAACCCTCCTCGTCTTTGCTGTAAGTGAATGTTTTATCACAGAACCACTCTTCATTACACAGCTACAATTTGCGTATGTTGGCATTTTAGCACTCCCCCATGGCTGGTAGCACTGGTTTCCCTCGCCGGCGGCAGAGCCCCGGTGATGGTGACACAGGCAGTGTCCCCATGGGATGATGGCTCCCTTGGCAGGGCTGGGACAGCTCTCCCTGCTCCCAGCAACCAGGCAGCATGCTCGCTTGCCGCAAATTAATATTCTCTCAACAACCCCCCTCCAATCAGTCTTTGCTAAAAGCATTAATTAAGACTTTAACATTTTTGATCCCATCAATTTTCTGTTCTCTTCTTATTAAATAGATGTACTAGGGGAGTTTGAATAATAACTGCCCGAAGTTTGGGGATAATGAGTAAATGAACTTTGTCAGCCTTTGGCTAAGCATGAAATTTACTGCGCACTAACAAATGCAGCAGCGGCGGCTCATACATTAGCCAGGTTAGTTCTGATGTGCAAGTTTGGGAGCACAGTATATGCTTAGTAATTCTAAGTCACATCAGGCTCTGGAATGTTTTATGTAGGACATGAAACAATGGCATGTTCAGGTAATTTTTTGCATTCTCCATCGCAGTGTGAAGCTGTTCCCTCGCCCGTCTGGTCTTCGGTGGGGCTCACGCCCTCTCGCCACGCACAGCGACAGGTTCGGGACGTTTCAGCTTTGGGAGTTTTCCCAGAAGAGGAGCACACCGGGCATTAGGTAATTTTGCTTTCCCCTTGCTGGGTCTCAGCACTGTGAAGGTCACCTGAGTGCTATAAACCCGCTTTTGTCCCGTGTCTTTTACATGTGCACGGCTCTCGCCTCAGCTCTGTTACACTGCTGTAAATCCATTCGTTTTTGTAGAAATCCATTAACTCACAGTGAATTTATAGCGGTATAACTGTGAGCAAACTATGGCTGATGGCACAGACTGGAAATATTACAAGGAAAAGTGCAAAGTTCTATTGATTTTCTCTCAGGAAAAATGTGTGTTTCCTTATGATTATATTACAGATGACTCAGCTTGGCCCCTAGCAGCCATCACTTGTGCCTCCCAGCTTGGCTGCTTGCTGGCTTTGAGAGGAGCTGCTGACCATGCTGTCCCCCAGTGCAGGGACTTGGGGCTGTCCCCCAGTGCCCGAGGACGTGCCCACCCCCTGCCTCGCCACTGCCAGCCTTTCTGCCTGGCTCTGTGTGGCACCACGGGACACACGCCGCCTGGCCATGGCTCTGCAGTCTAAGTACTTATTCCTAATCGATTCTGACAGCAGACACCATGAGGAATACCGAGATTTATGAAAGAGCAAGATTTGCCACTAGCCTCTGTCCATTAAGGGTACAGCAAACCCTCACTTTGCCCTTTGTAAATACAATCAGCAGAAGTGAGGCAGTTGCCCTTTTCAGAAGAAAGAGCACTCTCAAAGGACAGATGTTTTAACAAAAGTCTTTAACACGCTCACAAGCAATAAAGCTTATTTCTATCAAAATATTTCTGAGTTCTTTAAGTGCTTTTTTAAGACTAAATGCTGTAATGAAACCTGCAGCCTCCTCTTTACCCAGCTATTTCCCTTGCATTATGCAAACACCAGACCAAACACAGGCTGGGTATTATCTGAAACCACTGGCCCGAATGTGGAACCCAAAGCCCCAAAGCCTGGAGGAGTCGTTCTGCCCATTTCTGAAGGCAGAACCATAGTGAAGGGGAAGGCAGAGCCAGGTTACCTTGGCAAGCAGCTACCTTGTTGAAGTTTATCCTCTGTGCCGGGAATGAGTTATCTCTGCATGTGTGCACATCTTCACTGGAAAGACAAGGTGCCTATTGCTCTTGTTACAAGAGATTTTTACATCAAATCCTCAGGTTATTGTTTAGTAGTTCTGAGATTTTATAGTGAACTGGAATATAAGAATTGTTATTCCTACTGTGGCACACTTAATTCTGATCTCAGAAAGGATAAAAAAGTTATTTTTAGTGGCAGATTTAATACTTTTTCACCTTTAATGTGATTAAAGTCTAAAAGACCTTGATAATTCTGCTCTTGCCACTGCACACAGAACTTCCAGTTGCTGCCACATCCCCGCACCAGTAACAGGCTTCAGTACCAAGGGCAGGGCAAACACGAGGTGATGTATTTCCTCCCATGTTTTCTGCAAACTACACAGCATGCAACTCAAGACACAACGTACCCTGTGATGAAACAAAAGTATCAGAGCAAAACAGATGACCTGTTTACTGAGAGCCTGCTGAGGTCTGGCTCAAGTTGAAATAGAAGCTAACCACTCCCAGAGAGACACGCTCCGCTGCTTTAAGTGTCTGCTATTTATGTAGATACATTTAGGCATTGTAGAATTTTTTTTTGTTGTTCTCTTCCTTAGAAGGAAGACCAGTCACTGAGAGATGCTCACTGCCCGTGGGCAAAGCTGCGGCGATGATGAGCTCGCCAGAGGTCCTCAGTTCAAACCCTGTCAGGTTTCACTTTCATGACCAGCCATTACTAGAAGTGGAGCTCTCCTGACATTAGGGGCTCCACACATACCTCTGCAGCGAATGACTGTCCTTGAACAAGTTCCCAGACATGATGCTGGTATTAATTTAGGCACAGCCTGACATTAAAATCTTTTTTTCTGCCTGTCTCTTCGTTTCAGGTTGGAAAAGGCTCTGCCATGTGTGTGGAAGCCGTGACCCCTGCTCTTCAGTTCTCATGCTCTGATGCACTTCAGGCTTTCAACAACCACCTCCCCCAAGTCCCTCCAAAAACCAGTTGTGCTTTTTGTGGGATGCTTATGGATTGCTCCCCGATCCGCTGGCCACTATGGGTGGCATTAAGGGGAGGGACAGCCTTACAAAGGTTTTACCACCCTTGGGTCCCCATGGTGTCCCAGCACAAGAGAGCTTTTACTACCTAGTGTAGTTAGCACATATGAATGCAGATGTGTTTTGGTCTCATACCTAGTGAGATGCAAGTGGCACAGATCCCTCGCTACTGTTGGCAGTCCAAGAAAAGGCCAATTGTGGCCACCTGAGAGATCAAAAATCCCTTCCTGCCCTCCTAGAAGAGGGCTCTGGTACAGGGGGAAGCAATGGCACGTCCTGCTTTTGCTCCACAACTTCTGCCAACAGAGTCCTGCTGTGTAGCTGTTGCTTTACCATTCCCACAATTAAAGTCCTTTCTAGAACGCTATGCAAACGAAAGGGTAAGAATCACAGTCAAACATAGGAAAAATTCGAAGTACTTCTCTACATTCAGCTAAAGAAGTTTGTGTTTCTTTACCAGATCATCTTGTTAGCTCACTTAAAACCCAAGCATTGTGGAAAAGAACAATAACTCTGTATTTACTGTAATAAGCCTTCTCCTTCATTACTCGCTCGGTAAGACAAGTGACACAATTAGGTAATTTTAAAAATCTGAATGTATTTTTGACAAATATGGGAACCAAGTCTAGGGGACACAGCATTCCGGGCTGATTTATTTTGATTTGCATTTTCCACTGCTTGGTTCATGTTTTTTCAGAGGCCTGCAGAAAACCAAAGCAACTTACCCTGGGTGTGGCACTGTCCCGCTGCCGGCCTGGCCAGCTCTTGCGTTAGCTGCCAGGGGTAACTGGTGTCAGTGTGGGTATGGACGCCCTGCCAGCACGCTCAGCTGTGGGGCTGGCAGCACGTGGGCTATGCAGTGAGTAGCCCATCTCGATGGTGTTTTATTCGTGATGCATCCCTTCCTCTCTTTGGGCTGTGACAGGGCATGGAACTGACACAGCTGTGACGCCTTCTCAGGGAGCTTCAGTACACAGGGAAAGGCAGACACAGCTGTAAAACCTTTATTTCAAAATCTTTTTATTCAACTGTTATTCAGCAATATACAATACAGTTTATAAACAAATGTCTTACCTTGTTTCCAATCTTCATTTAAAAATAAATATTATTGACAGTGAATATTAATTATGGTAAGATGTACCTTTTTAATTAAAATGTCTCCAAAAGAAATAATTTAATTAAAAAAGAAAAAGGAAATCCAAAAAACCTAAACACAATAGTCTACTAAAAATATTTCCTTTCTTAGGAAGGGCTTTGACCCAACATCTTTACATATTGTCATAAAGATAACTGCTCAACAGTTCGTGCAAAATGAAGAGTCAGAGGAAAAGTTTAGAAAAGAAAAAATATTACATTAAAATAGAGAAATCATAAGTGCCGTGCTCAGAGCAGGGCTTTACACCATAGAGTCTGGAAACTAGATGCATTATTCTATGTGGTTTACTTTCTGTGGCATCCCCAAAAATATGTTTTTCCCCCCACGTAGAATCTATCATGCTTCTTTCAGTCATTTTCTGTCCATCTTTAAAACTGTAGGTAATTTTTTTTGTCAGGGGTTTGCTCTTGTTTTAAATAGGTTCCTTTCTGTTTGGCTGAGGAGGAGTGGAGGAAGGAGTCCGTCAGTGGTTTACTAATAAATGTACAAGCTTATGCAGTATTAACAGGGACATATATAGGAGTGGGTCTGTAGCATAAATAGGTCCTGTACCTAGGAAAGAAAGAGACAAGCGAGAGAAAAGGATTTTATTCTTTATCTTTTCCAATATAGAAGATTAAATGCAGAAGAGAAATATAGGAAGATTTATTTTTATCACTTCAGAGCCAGGGGTCAGAAGCTTAATTTTAATAGTAAAACAGCATCCTCCAGCTATCCAACTCAAATAGCTTTCTCTTCCCCCTCCCAAATCTAACTCCACTTAGGTCATTTCATTATGCATTACTAATGGTATGTCTAAACTCGGCTTCAGCCAAGTTACCAGCAATTGAGATTTCTATAAATACACCTTAATCTGGTATATAGTTTCTTGAGAAATGACAGGTATCAACCACCCATTACTTTAAAGGGAAATGACAAATGCTGTGGCTGTACTCCTTGATTAACAGGACATGAACCCATTTCATTTGGAATGGGAACAGTGAGACCTTGACATCTTCTTTACCTTTTATAGGAAAGAGCAGAATTTTAAATTAAAAATGTGCACAGGAGCTATAGAAAAACAGAGGTCAGCTGTGGAACACATCTGTTACAGTCGTTCTGTCCAAACCCAGGGAGGGCCAGGCTCCTATGAGGTAAGTGTATGCGGCACGGTACAGGCTGCAGGGCACTTATGTACGTGACATCATGGGAAAGGGGGTGTCTGCGTCCTTACGGCTGTAGGAGGAGGACACAGCTCCCCAGCGCAGGTGCAGACATCCGTCCCTCGGCATGGGTGACACCCTTCCAAAGCCATGACACAGAGTGGCGTAAGCAGTTGTCACCAAGACTGTAACATGACAATACAGGGCTGATGCCTCACATGGCTGTGGGACATTTCCACAGGGGAGAACGCCAAAGCAGGAGCCCAGCTGGAGCTTTGCCCCACAGCTGGAGCACACAGAGGCACCTGGGCTGAGGCTTCATCAGCGCTGAGCACCCTACGTCCAGGAGTAATCAGTACCCCACATCCTGACAGCCACCCAGAAAAGTGACTGTCAGACCCACCTTGCAACGTGTATCAGCTTTTAAAGGAGGATTTTTGTGTTCAGTATCGCTGAAAAAGGAACCAGGCCACTTTCTATTTAGGAAACTCACTTCAGACACCCTAATGTGAATAACTTCAGTCTGGGTCTCTAGGAGATGTGAGTCTCTCTCAGCTGTGGCGTGATCAAAGGAAGTAAACCACGGCTCTTGGGCTCACTGTTCGGGCTGCCTCGTAATCTATATATACCTCACCAACAAAGCTCCAGTATTATTATCCAATATCAAAAAATAGTTCATAGTAATGTGGTGTGCGACTGAGGAACTCAAGAAACGTCCCCATAGCACTATCTCATAGAGGCCTGGACTGCATGGAGATTATTTGGTTATTAAGGTTTTAATTAAATCCTTACATGCACAAACACGTGGCTACAGCCTGCCTGTCTCAACAGCAAGGCATTAAGATCAATACAGGATTTTTCTTTTTAAAGCTGAAAATTATCAACAAACACAATGAACTGAGGTAACTAACGAGGACCTCACTAAATTCTTGCAAAAAGACACTACAAGTGTGCACAGAAAAGCACGTAACAGTGGCTAAAGCTCAGGTTCTTGGCCAGCACACAGGACAGGTGATCACCAGCCCCAAGCGCTCCTCTGAGGCAGCCATGCTGGAGCTCACAAGCTCAGTCGTGCCATCCCTGTGCCCCAGGAGCCAGGCCTGCAGAGCCGCGGTGCTGGAGACCCGCAGGCTGGAGGGGCAATTCCCTTCCTGCGCTGAGAGAGTGAGGGCAGTGGGAGCCCTGCCTGTGCTGCTGCCAGCCCTGCCAGACTTCCCAGCCTTGCCCCAGCCCCATAACAAACAGGGCTGGGGCAGACGTGCTCCTCCTCCAGCAGGTCCTGCTGCTCCCTTAGGAACAGTCTGTTCACAAATACCTTACGGCCTCCAGTTTTAGCAAGGATAAAACCGTAACAACAAATCTACCTAGGCTAGCAAGAGGAAACAGCTCGTGGACTGGGAAGGCTCAAACAGCCCCCCATTTTCTGTCCATCTCCAAGCCTGACACGCTGGGTGGTATCTGAAGACAAACTGCTCGTTCACCACTTGCAGTCCCTGGCACAACAAACCCGTACTCCCAGTCAGGCCAGCCCTGTTTCTGAGCTGTGGGGTGGCCCTTCGCACTTCGGGGACACAGCACTGAGAGCACAGCCCAGGATGGTCCCCATGTGCTGTCGCCATCCCCTGAGCCCTGGGATGGTGAGGGCAGCCTGGCAGCAGCCGACACTCTTGGCAAGCTCCTTGGCAGCACACTTGCCCACTGCTGTGGTGAAGGTCTGGCCTTGGGTATTTGTCACATTCAAACCTGAGGGTTTCAAACCCATTTTTCCTTAAGGAACAGGACTCCCCTTTGAGGAGATGCTGCCAGCTGCTCGAGAAGAAAGCTGCACTTCTGTACAGGGGAAACCTCCTCAAAATACTAAGGAACTCAGCCTGGAGAAAGGCTCTTGTAGCTCAAGTGCTCTTACAACCACCTCACTGAAGGGCTGCAAAGGGCACCAGGGGAGGGTTTCCATTCTGTTCCGAATGGAAAGCAGTATTAGTCGCAACTCCGTGCAGTAGCTGTGTGCCTGCTTACCAAAACCAGCCCTGCACCATTACCTGTAGATGCTCATTTTAATTTAAATCTCAATGTAGAACTGTGAATCAATGCAACAGCCAAGTTTTGGCCTTTCCTCTTGTAGAAACTGACGTTGTTTTTAACCTACATTCTCCATCTTCTAATCTGACAGCAGAATGTCAGAGTTCTGTTAACACAATCTCGGCATTTAAATAAAATATTTTAAAGGAATTATTTGTAAGCAATCATTATTACTAAGCACCAATATATATTCTTTTTTTTTTGTATTGATTTGTTGTCATTCTGCTCTAGGACTTCAGGCAGCAAGAGCAAATACACAGAACCGATACACAGAATTCTCCTCCCTCTGAACAAAAGCAGACCAGAAATATAATTTCCAGTAATTTCGCCCTGTTTAGTTAACCTGAACCCTTTCCATGATAGGTAGCACTGTTTGTAAACACGTTGGACTTGGTCTCCTCAATCCTGCTTTTACTGCAGTAGTGGAAGTCTTGGTTTTCACTTACTCAATTGCTGCATTTGTAGATGTAATCAAAGAAGGTCATCTTGACCACCAGGACCTGGACCTGTGATGGACCCAGATCTGAGAACAGAGTTTCTATCCAGAGACTTTAAATCAGGACGACGTGGTTACTTGCAAACTACAGCCACAAGAAAACATTACAATTATATTTTGAATATTCATTTGATGTGTTATTATTATAGGCTTATTTATCACTACATAGATTTAAAATGTTGCTTTAAAACTATTTATATGCACATGGCTAAGAGGGAAAGTCTACCACTAAGCAGAACAATAACAAATGCCCCTGTTAGCGTAAGGGGAATTGCTCTCTAGCATCACTCAACCTTCTTTTTGATATAGGATATAATAACATTTTACTGTAGTGTCCATTTAATAATTTGGTCTGTGCCAGCATTCATCAAAGTTTGACTTAAAACAGTTCATCCAACTGAAAACAAACATTAACTAACCAAGTGACTTGCGACACAGGGAAAAAACATGATGATGCTTGTACAAGCTCTATTTAACCAACAGCCAAACTCCCACAGCTCCCAGCAGTTTCCTATTGTTCTTCCTAGAAAGAATCTGAGAAGTGCCTCAATGTCTCCTTCCGAGATGGTGGTAAAATGCAGTGGCCCATACAATAAAAAGTGGAAGGACATCAGTAGTCTTTTTTCCTTGAAAGGTAACACCTAAAATCTGCCTGCTACTCATGATGGAGCTGGGACCCTGGTTGGCAGCATCACGAGGCGTTTCTCTGTACTGGCTGTTACGCAGTGCGCTGTTGGCGTCAGCCTGTTTCCTTACAGAACAACATTCAATTATAACTCGCCAACCTGGCATTCCACTAAGAGGTGAGGGACCAAACTGGCCTCATAGAGTGATTTATTCTCACTGCAGAAACTTCAGACTGTGCTTGAGATGCGTTCTTGGAGAAGCTGCTCCTCCTACCTTGTATCTATGGAAAAACCAGTGGTTTGTGTGTGTTGTTGGTCAAGGATGATTACAGGCAATATCCCCCTCAATAAAACAGATTCTCTCTCACCAACACACATTTGGCGCATTTCCACTGAACTGAAGGGAATTCACCAAACTTCACTATGCACTAACTGAACTGAAGGGTAATAACCTAACACCACACTGGAATTACTCCACAGTCCGAGACATGATCTTCTAAGCTGCATACATCCTTTGTCCACTCTTAAATACCTACAGCACAACCCACACCCCGGGGCTCTCCTAAAGGCTCGTACCTGGTGCCTTAACCTTCCTTCTTGCCAAGAGCAAAGTCTGCAGGACGCTGTGCAGAAGTGCATACAGAGCCTGGGCTGCACTGGGGAGATGCAGGAATTGGTAGAGGAGTCAGGTATGTGTGCCTTAAGGCACTTGCCATTATTGAGGTGGATTTCTGATCACATTAGAGCTCATTTCAGCTGAGACTCATTAATGCCAAATTGTTCTCAAAATATTAGGACTGACAATCCCTTTCAAACATGCATATGGTGCATAGATCAGTCAGGTGCTCAATTACCTTCTGTGGAGGTCCCTTCCCTTTTTCTCCTGGACATGATTAGACAAACGCTTAGGTGGACAATGATCTGATCTAGTTCGACAGTTGCTGTGGGTCTACACAGCAAGACAGTTTTGTATTAAACACTGTTACTAACAAGCAGAAAGTTAAACCAGGAAGGGTTCTTCCTTTATCAGAAAGACACACATTGTTTAGGTTACCGGTTTCATTGCCAATGGGCTGGAGAGATCTCCCATTAATGTTACAAGAAGTAGGGACACAGGATACAGGGAACAACTGGAACATTTTCCTTCAACGTACCCACTTGCTTTCTCTGGTAGCAAAACAGCTTCACCCTGGAGTGGTCAGTAGTCTCCCTGAGAGCCTCACTCCACTTTCTCACACCATGTCTGGCTACAAAACCTGCTGTATGGAGGGGAGGTGGTGACCCCAGAAATCCTGGCCTGCAGAAAGCTGAGCTGATTCCTGTGGAGCCCCCCAGCAGAGAGGGGCTGCTCTTGGGATGTCTCCTCGACTGGAGAAGGCCAAGAAACCACCCAACCTCTCCAAAAACCCAGTCTTGGGAGAAATTAAGGAAAGACTTCAACAAAACACCAGTGCATACTTCAAGAAAACACCAACACTACTTTCTAACAACCTCCAGAACAAAACACTGTTACAGACAGGGTCAGTGAGGAACAGGAACATATCCTGCATACTTAAAGAGTGTCATTCATTCTATATAGATTATACAGCTCAAATACTTTATATTGGTCTGCATTTAAATAAGGCAGTAAATAAGCAGACTTTTAAGACCTGCAGCTGGTCTCTACTCTGTAGTTCAATCCTATAAATCAATTCTTCTTTGGTATCTGTGAGATGATCTCTCCTCACCCAGTATCTTATTAAAGAGAGCCAAAACGTGCAACTATGGATTTGTTTCATTTCCAGAATTTTCTGCAATTCCATGATCTAAAACTAAATTAACAAAACCAAGCACCATTAATTCACTCCTTGACACTTGGATAACAAGAGATACACAATTCTTTGCAATACAGTATGGCGGAAAAGGAAATTTGAACTAAAGCAAAGAAAAACTAACTAGCTACATCAGTAGGAGTTTGGCATCCAGCCCTACACAGCCTTCTTCAGCACTACGACATGAGCAAGTCCACAGCGTACAGGCACACACAAACAGCAATCAGCACAACCCAAACGAACCACATCTCCAGGCAGTGAGGAGTACAGGTAGTAGGGACTTTAAGTTTCTGACCTCTGAAGCGAGGCTGGGCCATATTCTCGGCTTTTTCATGGTAAGCAGGAGGAGTAAAAAGCCTCATAGCAAAAAGCAGGGGAGCTAGATACAGTCACACAGTTCCCTGAGTGGACACTGTAAGAAAAAACTTGCAGTAACAACACTGGACAGAACCCCAGATTTCACTTTCTGCAACAAATATAAGTTGTAAAGATTTGCAACCCAAAAGTAAAGGACGAGACGCTGTAGTTGTCACTTCACTGTCTTTTAGAGTGGTTTTGATCCTTGATCAGGATTAAGAACAAGCTGCCAATGTGGTTGTAATTATCACTCCAATCAGAATTACTAAAGTTAAGCAGATTCAAGTGCAGATTATCTCAGGGTTTTTTGAAAAATAACCGTATCCTGGCCATACTCAAGGAACAGAGTTAAATGCATTAGCAAAATACATGCCAACACAAGGAACACAGCTGTATCCAGAGCAGTGCCTGAACCTCCCCCCCGCCCCCCGAGCTTGATTTAAAGAAAGGATCACCTTTCTGCTATAAAAAACAGTGCCATTTGGGGAGCAACACACAAGCACCCTCCAAACCTTCCCAGTAATTGATATTTGCTAGATATTGCCTAACTGAAGGCATCGCCATGCCCTAGATCTATGGGAGGCCAAACTTTACAGAGTAAGCCAGCAAGGGGTTATTTGGAAAGAACATGGACATGGGGTATTCCTCAGTACCCCCTTTCTGTGTGAAAGCTTCAGCTCCCTGGCGTGAGAGGGATTCAGATTAGAACACCAATTTTAAAATGTATGAAAGCAGCAAAGCAGTGCTATTTATACCAGCGTGGTGAGTTTTACACATGGCCAATAAAGCGACAGCCACAGAAGAGGATGTCCATCAGAGGGCTTGCTAACTGTGCTCTGCCTCGTGGTGAGGTTAGCAGGCGCTCCCAGCACACAACGAGGATGCTCTGCTTCCTCACCGCGACCGGGGAGCACCAGATATCACAGCAACTGCCTGATGTCCTCCATAAGCTTTGTTAGCACAGCCCCCTTCTCCAGCCGTGGCACAACGATCCGCGCCCTGCCATCACGCTGACTTCTCCACAGAGCGCAGCTGCTGCTCTGCCAAACAGCTCTTCTTTCCAGCTAATAAAATTGCCTCCCGACTGATAACAGCCTGGCAATATAAAATACTCTGTTGTTAACCACTGTTGTGACAAATAATACCGTTCTGCTGACAACCCCATTTTTTCCAATACAAACCTACTCGAACTGTTTATTATTGACATATGGGGCTGCTCTGCCATTATCTAATTTAAAAAAAAGCACATAGTAAGCAGCAGCAGTGAGCCTGACAGCATTCCCACTGCTTTAGCAGAGCAAACTCAAAACCCAACCCAAACCTTTCTTACTAGCCACACATTCCTGTCAGGCTCTGTTAGGTAGAGGAGAAACACCTTCCTCACAGGACTGCTCCAAGATTCATTTCCCACTTGCTTTCCGACTACAGACCACCAGCATTACCACCCTTCTCAAAATGGCACTAGTAAGATTGTCTTGGCATTTCTTTCTGCTATGACTGCTAAGGATATCACTTAAAGTAACATCCATAACACAGCTCGAGTGTCACTTTGTACATCAGTAAAGCTGCAGCAGTGCAGTGGGAGTGGGGAATGTGTTAACAGCTGCCTGCCTCTTGTAAAACACACAGACCGTTAGCTGGCACTGCGAAATGAGACTTTGCAAAGTATCTACTGAATCGGCACGCAATGAACTACCAGTGTATGCATATTCCTGCCCACAATGCTGTCAGCTCATGCACAGAGACACACAGGAGCACCCTGCCCTCCCTCATACAAATTTCTAATTTTCACTGATGAATCAATCTCATAAAGAAAAATAGACCCACATTAGGTACAGCTTCCACATTCATTAGAAAGACCTGGCATACCTCGTTCATTCTGTTCAGCAGTATTTTTTAAAACTTTTTTTCATCTGTGACTTGAGGATACTAAAGAAGTTCAAATAATATTCAGATTTCTTCAAGGACACTGCACAGGCTGTGGTGGAATAGGTTAGTACAGTTTTGTCTGTCCTCCGGGGAACAAGCAAGAACTGCTGAAAGGAGGTTACTCAAATAAATTGTGTTTCCACGGTACAAAAACACCCTGGCACAGCTTGTTTCTGCCCTAGGTAATGAGGTGACACAGTACTGCAGTTCGTGCTTTTGTCCAGTTTGAGAATTAATCCACATTACACTCACACAAAAGAAGATATTTGACCTCACTTGTCCCCAAAGCAGTCTAATTTGCCGAGATATTAAAGTACTAGTGATGTGTATTTAACAAAAATTCTTTTTGCATGTTTATTATCCAGTGACATTTAGGAGGTCAGCCTGATAATTCAGTTACAGCCTCTGTCTTATTACTTTATTTAATGTAAAGGAAAATGTGATGTGACCCAGGTTGCATTTAACTACAAATAACAACAGAATGTGAGCTCATATGTAGCCTCATAAAAAGCACGGGGGAGTGAAGTGGGCCCACACATTGCAGAGCTGGAAAGCCAGGGAGCCAAAACTGAGCAGAGACACAGAGCCCTTCCTTTCCTGCTCTTTTGTGTCATATTCATCCATCAGAGATGAACCAGCTCCACTGACTGACTGTTTCTCCAACTAGCATGAAGAGTCATGCAAATTCTGGCAAAGCCAGGAGAGCTCCAAGCCCTTACCCAGAGATAATCCAAACTCAGCCAGAGCCCTCCAAACAGAGCTCCTCCAATCAGCCTCACGTTGTTACACTCAAGAAAACAGTGCGTCCATTTTCTTTCCTGTCTCTAAGCTGCAACCCTCACACATCCCCCTTTTGCTTCCCAGTGCATGATGGAGACCTGACATTCTCCCACAGGTCCTCCTGCCCCAAGGTAGGGCTGCTGCAGCTTGACTTCATGCGTTTCCTGCTCTGACGAGCATTCCTGGGGGCTGCCCATGCAGAGAGCCCGCAGGATGGGGACCTGGTGCTGTACTCTCTCAGGCCATGCAGCCTACAGGCAAAGGTCTTGGGCCTCAGACATAAAAGGCTTTGTGGGGGGAGAGTGAGATAGGCGTGAAGACTTATTTTCTTCCTTGCTGTGAACGCTTCATCTCTGCATAACACATGAGTTCCTCTCTGTCCTTCCTAGAGCACTCTAAGCATAATGAAGCACAGTTTCTTGTTTCACACTCTCATCTTTGTTTATTTTATTTAAAGCTTTCACTTCAGAGCTTTGAGGCTAGAGATCAAACAAATAAAAGGGAATTTGGATGCTGCAAAGTCTGATCTACATTCTGCTCAGAAGTTAAACTAAAAATTGCCCCCACACCAATACCCAGGCGCTCATTTTGGAGACCGTTTGGTAGTATATAGTGGAGCTAATTTGCCTCCCAGAAGGTCAGTATGAAGATCTGTGTTTATTATTTCACCTATCAGATAACAAAGTTAGTCTCATGACTAAGGCACTAAACTTAAGAGATCTGAAATGAAGTTTTCACATTTAATTTCACAGCTGGCACACACTCAACCAAGTTGGTCATCGCGTTTCCAGACATTTGTCTCATCCATTTGGACTACAAACTTTCTGTGACAGAGACACTGTGTGTCCTGCTCAGTGATGCTCCTATCCCCCTACTTATCCACTGACCACCAGAAACACTTCCAAACACATCAGCACTACGTGGAACTCTTTCACTGCCTCACCCTGATTTTTTTTCCTACAGAGAAGTTCCCATTTGCATGCAAGTAAACTGAGAGCTAAATGTTATTTTCATTTAGAACCATATGGACAACAACTCCTTCTCTGATAGTATCAAACGCAGCAGATCTTTGCCTCCTTGCAGCCCCAGTAACGTGTTTGCAGTTTCCCCTTCAGCCCACCTTACCGGTAGACAAGCAGTAATCTTTTTGACTCTTGTGAGACCACAGCACTAAGTTTTTATATGACACCTTAAAAATTACAGATAAAATTCTGTTTGAGTAGCTAATATTTCTGGCTTATTCTGGCAAGTTTTCTGTTGCATTGGATCTACTGCTGTACATGCTATGATGCTGATCACATACTGCTACCAAATACGATTTTAGATTACATGTCCAAAGCAATGAATTTTCTATTTATACCTGGTTTGTCAGATGAGATTCTAAGCTCTTTAGAGGATCTCAGTAACAGACACGTTTATTCTAGTAAGCTCGTTTCTCAGTACAGCTAAAAGATGCAAAGAATCACATTTTTCCATGGTGCATGACTGGAACTCTAATTGAAGTCAACAAGAGACCTGCAGGCACATCTGAAAGCAGCATTGGATCTATAATCAATATTGTATCATATTGGCATACAAGCACAATGAGGCCCTCTCTTACCATACTGGATACAGTGGGAAGATTTCTGGTGCATGGAAGATGGGATTAGAACCCCATTCACGCAGGACACTGTGGCTAGTGCCACGCCATCAGCTCTTAGGCAGATGTTTCTTAATCTCTGATGGCAAATCCATCATTTGAGCACATTTCTGCTTTTATACAGAGGAAATATCTCCACATAAAAGGAAAAGACTTATAAATGCTAAAGACTTTTGAGAGTAAATGTATTAGGTGATTCAGTTATTACACACAGCTTTGGTGCAAGTACCTATCTGTATGTGTGTTACAGAGCCCAAAGTAGGATAATGAAGCAGATGTGTTATGCTACTATGCATATATATAATTCATATAGCAACACAGAGTTAGATCCTGCAGTTTTATGCACCCTATGTGAGGAAAGATTTGGTTTGATTTGATGGCCCTACTGTGCAGAAAACCAGCTACCACACTGTCCTGAGGGGGTGGACTCAAAACAGGGCTCCTAGTTTACAGAGGTAAAAAAGAGAGGGGAAAAAAAAGGAGATTGCATTATTTATAGAGAAAAAATTATTACTGTACCTAAAATACCTCTAAAGAACACCACTTTAACTTATAAATAGGAAACTTGGAAGCTCAAGGATGTAATTTTCTTTTGAAGGAAGTTCAGTACTTATCCACCCCAAGTGACAGCACTGGAGACCAGAGTCTTTGATTCCCTCACAAAAGCAAGCGATATCCCTGCAAGTCCTCATCACACCGACTGCCACCTTAGTATTTTATCTACATGCCTTTATTCTGGGTAGGGATCAACACCTGATGTCTAGGGGAGATAAATCCATTTCTTGCCTCTACACCAAGCGGTCTCACTTCCAACCAAGCATCTGATCCAGAGAGTCCTTCTACAAAGCACCGGTGATGGGGACAGGGACAGCAACCAGCAATCTGCTTCACAGAAGAGACATCTCATTGTAACAAGTCTCACAGTTCTGGTACAGAAGCCATCTGAATCAGGAACTTTGAGGGCCAAGTCTTTGAGCTGCTCATCTCCTGAGCCATGCTGGGGCTGATGTTTTATTGATAACTAATTCAGACAGTTCCAAACTGCCACAGGTATGGAAATTACAATGAGCCAAGCAGAAGCCTGTTATTCAGGGGGTCTCGTTTCAAGCAGAGGGCAAAGACATTATTTTTACAGAGGACCATGCCAAAATACGAAATTAGTAACCTCCCTCATATGGAGACAGAAGCAGTTGCTGCCTTACACCTTATTAGAGACTATGAACGAGAACAGGAGTCCTATGCTCTCCACTCTGACCTCAGCTTTCTCCCAGAGCGGGAACTGCCACAGAGCGGCACTGTGCACAGGAGATGTGTCACAGCAGGAAATTTTGGTTTAGCCTATTTTGTATCCCTCTTAGCGTCAATCTCCATCTGGAGATCCCCACAAAATATTTTTCTGCATTCCACTACCTTTTTCACTGATTGAAATAATTCCATTATCTCCACTGCTGGCCACAATGCTTATATTTTATTTTCAGAATTTAATCCAGCCTAGAAATGATGCAGCAGTGCCACATCCCCAAACCACAGATATGTAAAAAATGAGGCTAGAGAGCAGTTTAGATGATCTGGGCAGGGGGTCTTGCCCTAACAGCCATATGTGACATGCTTTCTTGGTGGCACACACTCACATCCATCTGTTGAAATGGAACCAAGCCCATTGCACTCCCACTGTCCTGTCTCTCATTTATACACACCACGTAAGCTCTGGGTGAGGTAGGCAGGGCACACAGCGCTGTGCATCCTAAACCCAACTTCTACTCTCAGCATGGAAAACATGGCAAGAATTCTCACTGGGGGGAGTGGAAAGAGGAAACATGAAAACAACCACCAGCCCTGGGCTTCTAGGAGGGAAGCAGAACTTTCTAACAGGCAAACAACAGATCATGAGCATCACAGTGTTCAGTGTAATTTCTTGTGGTCAATTAATTCGACAAAAGCAAACAACTTTTATACGCCTCCCAGGTCTTGTAATTAGACCTCTGGCATTATCGCTTTATCTTCCACTAGACACTAAGGAACAGCCAGCTTAGTCTTAGGAATGATAAGGAGTAAAACCTAGTTTTCACATGTATTTCAACATGAGAAAGAAACTTAATTGTTCAGAAAACTGCAAAAGGCATAAGCCAGAGACAAGACAGCACCTGTAAAGCACCAGCAGGTCACGGTGACCCCTACCCAGCTGATCGCCATTGCTATGAGCTAGAACTTGTAACTGTTTGCTCCAAGTGTGAAGTGGTACCAGGAAGAAGTGTGAATGTTCCTGCATGAGGATTATTAATCTGCATCAGAAAAGACTCAGCAGAGAGGGGAGCACAGGGCTTCCCCTCCACAGTCAGTGGCATATAATTGTTTCTCTTCTTCCACAGGTAACTTAGCTAATGTTGAACAAATGTCACTGCCAAGTGACAGTGGCTGAGAGGTGAGCCGAAGCCCAGACAGAACAGCACCACACGCCTCCAAACACCTTTGCAATGCAGATTTAAGACTCTGTGTTCCTTGTCCCTGACTTTGCTGTCAGTAGTGCAAATAAAGGTTTACAACAGCCTCCTCCGGCTAGCCATAATGTGGTAATGCAGCATGAATAACTTAATACAGTATTAGCACAATGTTTACATTTGCAAACCATTATAGAGTATAATATCTCCAGTTCTCATCCTACCAGTGACTCAGATGTGGAGCTCATTACACAGCAATTGACATTTCCCTTCCGAACCTGCACCCTGCTCTGTCTGGGCCCCACGCCCACCCGGGGCGACCAGCCCCTGTAACCCCTCGCTGATTTAAATTCTCTGCAGAACAGCCATGGCATTTCCCTCACTTGAGGCTGCAGCCACGGCTCGAAACACCACGTCTGAAAAGCTGCAAGGGGACTCTGAAAGTGGGACCTCCCGTAGTGCCCACCGAAAGGAAGCAGGTCCCAGCCCTGCCCAGACCCGTCTCCCCTGCCCCGCGGCTCTGCGCTAACAGCTGAGCAGGCAGCGGGCGGCACGCCGGCCCTGGCGTTTGGGGTAACTTAACACGTTTGCTTACGGACTCGGGCGCAGTCATTTAGCTGTAGCACCGCAGCCACAGTTCCGCCCGTGCCAGAGAGGGGTCGCGGCGCCCGACCCTAAAGCGAACCGGCGGGACTCGGGGAGCCACGGCCGGGCAGGGGAAAGGGGCGCTCCCGGCCCGCGCCCCGCGCCCTACCTGACCCGTGCTGCTGGCGGAGGATGGCCGTCTGCCCGGGAGGCGGCGAGGTCGAAGAGGCGGCGGCCGCCGAGGCGGTGGCGGCGGAGACACCCCCCTCGGCCGGGGGTGGGGGCGGCGGCGGGCGCTTGCCGGGGCCGGACTGCGGCGTGGGCCGGGCGGCTGGGCCGTGGCGGCGCGGGGCCGAGCCGCTCTGGATGTGGGAGACCGCCTCGGCCGCCTGTACGTCGGGCGGCGCGAAGCGGGAGAGGACGCGCAGCAGCGCCTGGGCCTTGTGCTCCTGCGTCTCGTCGTCGCTGTAGTCCGCCACGCGGCACTCGTAGACGCCCTCGTCCTGCCGCCGCACGCCCGAGAGCCGCAGCCGGTGCGAGATGTCGTTGCCCTGGACGCGGACCGTCTGCAAGAGAGCGCACCCCGGGCACCGCCTCAGCAGCGGCAGCCGGCCCCCGCCTCCTTCTCCTTCCCCTCGGTGCACCCCGGCAGAGCTCGCTCTCGCCCCCGGTACGTGCCTTCGCGGTGAAGGGCACCGAGCCCGGGCTCCTTCCCCCCGGAGCCGGGGCACCGGGCATCTCAGCCCAGCGCCTGGCTGTTAAAGCCCCGCCTAGGGGTCCTAAGGGGCCAGCCGGATTCAGCCCCCGCTCTCCATCATCCCCACGCCACCCTCAGCGCCAGCGCTCTGCCAGCCCCCCTGCGTGGTCGTCCCTAACCCGAGGGCCCTCTCTCCCAGTCCCGTCCCGCACGGAACCTCGCCGCTGTCCCAGGTGCTGGGCAGCCTCCAGCCGCACAAACCGCCCCAACGCCACACCCGGGGAAAGCCCAGCCGCCCGGGGGTCTCCAGGGTCTGCAGCGGGCCGAGCCCCGCCGGGCGTAGTGTCACGCAGCCAAGACCGAGGTGGTGCCCCGCAGTCCCGGTGCAGGCCACGCTCCGCCCCTGCGGAGGGAGGGAACGGCTCCAGCCGCGCCTCAGCACCGCGGAGAGGGGCAGGCGTGCGCCCGCGGCCGCCTCGCTGAGGCAGAGGTAATTCTAGGCCCGTATCAACGGGAAAGGGGCTCGTTTCCTGCAGGACAGGGAGAGAAGGGGAAAAGGAAACTTCTCGTCTGGCTCACAGGCCTTTTCAAACGTGGCTAAGGAAGGGCCATAAGGCGAGCATCACCTCCTCTCGATTTGCGAGGAATGAGACGTGACTGCTAAACCAGCAACAGATGGCAACGTTTCGCCCGAGCCACGACACACTGAGGGGGGAAACGTGCCCCACTCCCGCCGTGCTGCAGGAGCGGGGCTGCCAGCGAGACCAGCTGCATTCGCGTGTCAGGAAAGGAGAGGGGCATGCAGTAAATCCCATGGGCACGGGACGCGGGGTGTGTACTACAAGGGTACCCAGCTTGAGCTGCACTTACGCTGATTTTGGTTGCATCCTTATTTGTTACCTAAAAGAACAGACAAAAGGGAGATTAGACTCAGCTCTGCCCGCACATCAACAAGAAGCTCATACTCCCACCCCAGTGCAAGGACAGGGCAAGGACAGATGCAACTTTCTCCACTTGCCATTCACACAGCCTGTGCGTGGCTGGGGGCAGATCCCTGCGTGATGGGGAAGGCAGCAAACCAGTGCTCAGCTGGGGTGACTGTTTTGGGTACCCCCAGAAGTGCTGCCTTCACCAAGGGTGCAGACAACAGCCAAAGAAATGCTTGCTGTGTGCTGTGCTGCTCGCAGTCACTGACAAACAGTGGGATAGACACTTTACCAGCAGTGTTTGCACAGCGAGGAAGTGCTTGGACAGGCTGGATCCCACACTGCTCAGGCCAGAGCTTCCGTCCTGAAACATCCTGGGAGCAGGTATCGCTCAGCAGGTTTTGTACTTGGTTATTTTTTTCTCCAGCCAACTACTGTAAACCTAAGTGATGCCTCAGATCTCACTGATGTGCCTCCCAGGGAGACGGTCATCATTCTCCAGGCATGCCCTGTCATCATTTATTGTAAAAGCAACTCACGGTTTTTATATAAGGTTAAAGAAGACATTTAAATCCAAGCGATTTATTTCCCTGTCTGACAACCGACTTACACTTTCCCCAGCTAGGCGGCATCACATTAGCTCAGTGTCTATATGCTTTGCATCTCTATTTGAGCTCTGCAGGAAAACAAGCGTGCCACAGAGAGGGGAGTTGGCACAGGCACGGAGGCTGCCGCGGGGCACCCTGCTGGCACAGGGGCTGGGGACGGAGGGGGATGAGGGTGGGGGGAGCTGGAAAGGATAACGTACAACACAGCCTGGAAATCCTGCTTTACACGACTTGTTGTATAGCCCTGTTTGACGCCAGAAAGGTGTCAAACTGTGAGGAAGCTGCAGAAAGAACTGGCTTGTGTTGGGGCAATGCAGCTGAAAAATTTAGACTAGACCCTACCCTCATGCCAGGCAGCTTGTGAGGGGGAGGGGAAAGGACACGCAAGATTTAACTCTGCTTCATGCATTTTAATTACTACATTGACTGCCTGAAAATGTCTTGCTGAGCTCCAGCTATGGACACACCTGTGTCTGTGCACCCCAAGAAACCGTATGTGTTTATATATTCAGACTGGTATGTACTTAACACACCAACAGAGAGAGTTATATCCCTCATGCCTTTTTCTGCTCTATGAGCAAGCGAACAGTGGCTCTCCTACCTTATACAACAATTCCTATCTCAGGCCACTGGTACTTGTTTGTCCCTACTTCACACATCAGCTATTTTTGACTGCCTCTCTTGGGTCCTCATTGCTGAATTTGAAGCACGACATTTATCATTTTCTATTTACAATCCTTAGGGCACTGATGTATTTTCCAGAAGTCCCCCAAGGTGTGTGCCCTATCCTCCTCTGTCCCAGGGAGGGCTTGGGGATGTCAATGCTTTCAGCCACTCACTGGCACTGGGTAGAGGGAGTGCTCTTCTCTCTGGGACTTCTGAGTTTATTTTGATCACCCTCTGAGCATGTCACACTGGATGAATAGGTGTATCTCCATAGCACTGCATTACCTTGCTCCTGCTGCCGGGGACACTGATGGCTAATTCGTGTGCAAGTTCTCTGGCTGGTTCTTTAAGATACCACCACTGGATTTCCAAGGAGTAAGAGGTGGATCCGCTGGCTCGGAAAGCACAAGGCATCTCAATATCATCTCCCTCCCTAACAGTCACATCTTTGGGAACTTCAGTAAAGGTAGCTGGGAGGGGAAGATAGAGTTACAAGGGCTGGTTAATGGGAGATATTAAAACACAAGATCAGTCTTTTTCAGCGTAACGCCAGCTGTTTCGGTTCACGGGCTGGGCGCTGACCGAGACACGGGGTTCCCGGGACTGCCGGACGTGCGGAGCGGCCGGGACGGCGCACCCGGCGCAGGGCAGAGCCCGTCCCCGCCACCCCGCAGCCGAGGGACGGCGGCTCCAGCAGAAAGGGGAAGTTTGAAGAGAGTCTTAAAAACTCGTCCTCCCAAGAAAGCACTCGGCTAGATACAGGGCCACCAGTGTCCCGCCGCCCCCTCCCCCAGATCCGGCGCGGGGACTGCCCCGCTCCGCGCCGGTGGCTGCGCGGCGCCGAGCCCGCGCTGCCGGCAGCTGCGGCCGCAACAGTGCCACCTTGTTCTGCGGGAAGCCCCCCGGGCAGCGCTCCCTGCCCCCCGCCGGCAACACTTCCACAGCAAAACGCGGCGGGGAGGACGGTACTCAGAGCAATCGCCGGCAGCTAGAGCTCAGCTGCGGGCAGGGCGGCGAGCCCCGCCGGCACCGGAGCCCCGCCGTACCCGCACCGGAGCCGCCGCTGCCTCCCGCCAGCAAGTTGCGCCCGGAGCGGCGGCTCACCGCGGGAAGAGGCAGAAGTTTCCTACTCACCGGTGACGAACAGCAGAGGTGCGTTGAACATCAGGTAACAGAGGGTGCAGAAGAGCCCCCGATTTTCCATCGCATCTATGTGGGCTGCGGGCGGGGGCCGGGCTCGGGGCGCAGCCGGGCAGCCTCAATCCATCGCACGCAGCGGGGCCGGGTCAGGGCGCCTTCCCAAAAAGCCAAAGCCACCCGGCTAATCTTTGTTTAGTGCGGAAGCAAATATAAAATCCACAGCCGGCTGCTCAAACTCGCTCGCAGGTGGAAGGGACGTTCCTGGGAACGGAGCAATAAATCTCGTCCCGGTTCTCGGCTCCGCCACTCGCTGGGGCTCCGCCGCCAGCGGGATTCAACTGCCCTGCGCTGAGTGGGGGCTCCTGCTGCCCGCAAGCGAGGAGGCGACGCCGCGCTCCCCTCCGAGACCCATCACACTGACAAGTCCGCACTCGGAGCCCGCAGGAAGGTCCAGCCAGGCGGCAGGGACGAGCCTCCTCTCCCCGAGCCCGGGCAGCGCCCGGCGTCTCCCCGTCGCGGCCCCGGGCTCTGCCGCTGCACGGGCGGCGGCCGTACGGAGGAGGCGCGCCGGCACGTCCGAGCCCGCCTCTCCCCTCCCGGGCGACGAGCGGCCCCGGCCGCAGCTGCACCCGCGGGCCCGGCCCCCGCCGCCGCGCACCGCTCCACCCACAGCGGGAGGGGCCCGCCCGCCGCCTCCCCGCAGCGCGCCGCGGGCCCGCGCCGCCGTCCCTGCCCGCCTCCCTCCCTCCATCCCCCGCCGCCGCGGAGATTTTCTAGGCAACTTCGCCTCGCCGTCACCCTTTACGTGTCCCTGCCGCTTTCTCACGGTCCCAGATTCGCTCCAGAAGTTACGAACTACTTGAACGAAGAGCAATAGACTGAGGGGTTTGCTGGCATCCTGATCCAAGGCTGGGTCTCCTCTTGGGGTGCGTGCCCAGAGTTGATTCTCCAGTCGCTGGCAGGCTTCCAAACCCACTATGTTTGTTACTTGTTAAAATACATTATGAAAAAAAAAACCAAACCCGATCCAACAAAACAACCCAAAGCCCCACCACTGTTGAGTTAGAATACAGTACCATAAAAAGAAAATGATTCTGTGGATCAGCTGTTTCTCAGGCAAATGCCCCAATTATAAAATAGAGGTGCTCAAAAATCAAGTCAGTAAAGGCATTACAGTGAGTTACAGTCACCAGCAGAGTTGGATCTTTGCAGTAAGTAATGTGAGAGCTGTATTTTAATAAACTCAAGGCGCCTTTCTAAAATCTTTGTCTTTTTTCCCCCTGAAATTCTATTAAAAGCCACCATTTTATTCAGCCAGAACTTCATTTAATCACTGGGATGGCATGGGAAATGTGTTTTATGATCCACAGAAAATTTCCTTTATATGTTTAATGGTTTCATTCCATACCAAAATGTAAAGCTGGATGCACAAAGATTTCTATGGAACAAATTACTTAGAAACATTCACTTTCTGAATAACTAGATGAGACCAATTTTTAATTAGGGGCTAGTATCTAACTTCCCAGCTAGCTGGCTGTCTGGCCAGACAGACTGCTGGAGGCTTAAGCGGTTGGGCCCTGCCAGCTGCTGGCTCCCTGATAGGAAAACCCACCAGGAAGTTTCACTAAAATTCACGTGATCCTGAAGAATACTGAAACTGCAGCAAATCAATATTTTCTGTTGGAAATATTTTTCTTCAGAGCATTTTCAACCATTCCTACTGCACACATGATTTAAATCCTGTGATGATCCTCTGTTAGGTCTATGACAACTTGTCTGAAGAGCAACTCCTTGCCTTTCACCATAGACTTTACTGGGAGTGTAAATCATGTTAGTCTGAATCCTGCCCGCAGGCAGAGCCCAGTTCCCTGGGCAGGTGGAGTCAGCCCCTGCCAATCTGTAATAACTGTAACTGTTTAATCAAATAGTCTAATAGCCACACTTTGCTTTTCCACCCAGAAGCTCAGTGTGCTTCATGCAGTAAGTGAGCATCATTATTTCTTTTCACATGTGGCCTTAAGCCATGTAGTACTGCGGTGAGATCTATAACCGCCTCCCAGAGTCCCTGTGTAGGGCTTCACCTGCGAGGCTGCATGGAGGCAGGAAAAGCAATCATGACTGACATACCTGAGGAGCTAAATCCAGCAGCCACTCCGCTCAGCAGCAAAGTCTTTCAGCCAAATCCCAAGAATGGGTTCAGCTCGGTCCTCTGCTAGTGAGGCGGTTCCACTCTTTGCACCTTCTGCAGCAGGGCTGGTTAGAAAGCGCCTAATGGATAAACAGAATCAAACCAGAAGTAATTTTCATATGAAATTACTGGTGACAAATCATATTTGAAAAACTTTTACTTAAGTTTTTATTAACATAGATGTTTAAAAATTTATTCTGAAATTCCAGCATTGTACAAAATTTATAAAGGCTTGGAAAGTAAAAATGCCCAGTTCGTTTTAAAAGAGGTTTTTTTTTTCTTAGAAATAAAAAAAAGTAATAAAATGAAAAGGAAAGGCAAATGCATTTAAACTTAGCTCTATTTTCATAAATCTAAGGTTGTTACTGTAGTAATAGTGCTGCTGAAGTGAAGACAGTTTTAGCTTGAATGTGTCCCTCAATTTATGACATTAAACCTTCAGTTCTACTGTATTTACTACCCAGCAAATTCGATTTTATAGGTAGCAGCTGAACACTGAAGTGCTGATATCTTTGTATTCAATTAAATTAAGGAATTAGGAATACAAGTGTGCTTTTCACAGTCTTACATTAAAGTAATAACAAGAATTTTTGTGTTCTCCTCTTCTACTAAAATTATAATGGGGGACTATTGTGTTCTACCCTGACTGGCAAGTATTCTGTGCAAATCATTTTGTTCTTAGGATCATAACACCATTTGAAGTCATTTATTGATTCAATCCTGCCAGCAAAAGGGATTTCTACAGTGCAGAAGCTATCACCTGCCTGCACTCAGACACCCCGAACAGGTGATGAACGGCAGGGATATCACAGGGAGAAGCTCCCTTTGCAGTTCCTGATCCTGCAGCATCATCCACACCAGAAATTCTTAGTGAAATTAGGGAAACTGCTCAGGTGCCTGAAGTAAAGGCTGTGTTTTGTTGATGACCATAGGTTTTTGCTGTAACTGTCACTCACGTATTACATTAGCTGTGTGGCAGATAGGTAACAATATTTTACACCTAGGCAAACTGAAATGGCTAGTTTTCATGGAGCAGTTCTATGGCATTTCTTTAGCTTTCTGCTTCCAAATCAGATTTAAGTAGAGAAGATGCTCTCTTCTGTAGGGTAAGTCCCAACACAGCAGCATTTGCTCTGGCAAGAGGACTCTCTGTCGCTCTATCCATGTGACTTCATCCCTAAGCCACCCTCGAGGAGATGATGGAAGGGAGAAACTCTGAAGTGCTCTTCCTGCCTCCTGAGCACCATTCTAGTGATGCCAGAAGGAGTCTGGAGGGACTAGTGGATGAAACCTGCAGAATTCCTCCCGAATGGACAGCCGTCTTTGTCCTTTCTTAGTCCCATATCTCACTGTTAGCCCAAATCCTCCCTTGATAGGAAATACAGAAGCGTCACTGACCTCAGGAGGTGGTGGCAGCTAACAGAGAAGGAGTACCTGGTGCTTTAAGCAGACTTACAGGACTGGCACTGGGAGGCCACTCTTGCTGTTGCTGGCCCGTGTTTTATGGCAACTCATGAAATCCCATAAGCGATTCCAGCACTGTGTAGCTGATGACATTTAAGAACATTTCTCCCTGTAATTTTTTTAAATGACTAGCAACTCCATTACTTGAATAACCAAAATACTTCCTAATGGCTGCTTGAGGAGCCTTTAATTCATACCCTGCTGTTTGGAGTTAATCCATTCAGAAATTAAAACAGTGCAGGTCACCTTTGAACAGGAGAAAGCTGCAAAAATATCCAGTGCTCCAAACACAAAGCATCTGTGATGAGGCATTCACTTTGAATTGGTGTAAAGGCACTCTACCAGGCTTGACATGATGTGGTATTCCTACTGTATTTAAACAACATTTATCTCTGCTCTAAATCCTCTGCAGAAAGAGGTGCTGTTCAGCACTCTATTCTTGGGGTTTTGTCAGGGTTTTTTTTTTTCTTCTCATTTTTCTCATTCGACTGGACATGTTTTCATAGTCACAGGGGCCAGTTTTGCTCCTGCAGATTGGAAGTAAATGGTTTTGCAAATGACTCCTGTGAAGGTGGAGCGCAGTCCTGGCCCTCTGCTCCTGCTGTAGAACCAACACTGCTGCCACTCTCAGCTCCCAGGCAGCGTTTGAGCGAACTCTGGGGCTCAGGGTGCTTCCCAGGAACCTGAATATGCTGATGGCATGCTGACTAGCTTCTGAAAACTGTAGTGTCTTTGGAAAATAGATGAGGGGCAGAAGGTAGTATTGCATGTAAACAAACAAACCAAAAAGGAAAAGAGAGAGATGCTAAAATGTTCACACCCCTGTTTCCAGCACCCTGACCTTCACTGTGGAGCTTCTGCCCCAGAGTAGCTAACAACAGGCTGGCAACTGCCAGCCTGGTTGCCTTTAAAATGTCACTGGTTTAACATCAAATCAAGAGGTGTAATTGCATTTTTCCTTCCTTATCCACACCTCCAAAGTTCCAGTCCTGATCAGACCCTGACCAAACTGACAGCATATTTGTATTCCCCTAAGAAGTTTGTAAAAGGTCATAAAAGCTTCAAGTTGAAACTCTGGTTTGTTTTCAATATACCTGATGACTTTCTTAGAATCCAGGTCATGGGCAGAAGTTTCTCAATGCACTTTTTTGAGAAAGAACTGTCTGGTCTTACATTAGAAAATTCAGGGTTAAATCTCTCAGACCATGCTACCTCTTCAGCTTGCTCATCCTAACTCTGAACAAGTGATGTTTCCACCAAAAAGCTTCATTTTACTTCCCATGGAACTGATGAAGGTAGAAAGCATGCTTCTGTGTTCTGGCTAGGCACAGTTCTCACTTCTTGTAGCAAATACATTCTTAAATTGCCTTCAGTTTCTATTTTATCTAGCTTTCTTCTCTGATATTCTTTGTTAAGCGATCTAACAGTATGAGACACTCGTGCAAGAATATACAGAACAAGAGGGCAACATATATTCATAATGCAACAATAGCTCATCTTCTAGTACACCGCACTTACAGCACAAGCAAAAGCAGTGAGGAAATCAGATTACACTGCAAAGTTCATCTGAAATTTACAGCGCATAGCCCGGTTTAATAAAGGACACGATGCCACTCGCCTAACACTTATTCAGGAGTGTAAGATGGCAAGAGAAGACAACATATAAAAATTGTCACCTGCCAGGTCCATCAGCATGTGGGGTTGCCATTGGGCAGCTCATCCTACAGCAGATCGGAGCTGCGGTACCTCCCCTGCTTGGGGCAACCCCTGCGCGTGAAAGGGGATCCAGTACATTTGTTTGAAAGAGGTGGATCACCCAGAGGCAGAGTAAAAGCCAAACCAGCTCAGTCTTGGGGCTTATGTAAAGTACTTGGCTTTGCAGAAGCACACTGCATGCAGGGAAACAGCCAAACTTCAACATTACCATGAGAAGCTCCAGCTTCAGAGATGCTGGTAGCGCCTGATGGTATGGAGGGGAGCACTGCTTGCCTCTGAAGTGTCTCTACATATTTACTGTGATTTCTCCCTGTGAGCAACATGTTTCTGCCTCACTTAACCCTAGATCTTTATAAACTACATTAGTTCACTGTCTTGCAATATCGCATATCTTAAAGATAATTAACACTTGTCCCTCTTCTGGGGAAAAATTAATATAGTCATCCTTTGAAAGAGATAAACACAGTGATAAATCTCAAAATGCTCCACATTTGGGTCTATAAAATAAATGTAAGAATTGTTTACCATCACATTCTTAAAGTGTTATAAGTAATGAGGAATTGAAGCCAAAATATTATTAAAAAATGAGAACCTCTCCCCCGCTACTAAAAACATTACTAAATAAAAAAACATTAAGTCCAAGAGTTAGGCAATAGCTTGTATTTCCCACTGGGCTCCCACGAACTAGCAACATCTTCCACACCAAAAACTGATATATATTTGACCTCAGAGAGCTCCCAGCAACTCATCTAGAAAAAATCCATGTAAGAAACCAGCAGATGAGACAAGATCTGCAGCAACCCCTGATGCTTGCACCAGTTCTGCAAGTGTTTCTGTGTGAGCTGCAGCACAGAGTGCCTCAGCAAGCTGCCAGCCTGTACTGCAAAGAGTGAGGAGATGAATCCACTGTGCAAGATTTTAAAGAAGGATACATGTTTTCCATGAGTAAAACTGGAGAGTGTGCTCTACTTTTTAAAAAAGCCAAGGTTGTTTCTCCTTTCCTTTTTAATATTCGCATTGCCAGGATCCATCATGCTGGGCTCTCCGCTAGTACAAAGCTAGAAAATCAAAAGAATTAGAAATTCAAGTCACATCTATCCAGTTTTTCAAGAGAGACTCAATGGATGACTGGAGAATTAGTATAATTACTGCAACATCACAGATACTAAGCAAATAAAGCCTGATTAACTAGAGGTAGGGAAATGAGTTTTATTTGCTTAGAATGTATTGATTTCTTTTTGTAAAACTATATATATCTAAAATAAATATTTGATAATCTATTGGAGGAAAAAAATTGCTGTTAAAAAGTCATCTCTTGCATCCCTCTGGTCAAGAGCTGAAGCTAAAGCTAACAGGAAGGCATTTTGGATTGCACACTGTTGCATTAGGTTTCCTGATGTGGCTTCTAGGTAGCTAACAGAGACACGCTGCTGTGGCAGAGAGGGTACTGCTGGTGCAGAAGTGAGGAGGAAAGCTGAGCCAGCAGGACTTGCAGCATCCTCTGCAGCATGATGGCCTCTGTTTTCTGGCCTCACCACAGTGGTTATCCAGGTATGAGTGGTAACCTTCCTGTGCTCACCTGTGTGCCTTCTGCCAGGACCAATTGTTTTAATAATGTTTTAACATAAAATGCATTTTAGTTTATATAGATCTATATTTTTTTATCTATAAGCACCATATCTATAGATGCTCAGTATTCTGAGTTGTTTGGCTTTAAATGATTTAAAAGATCTTTTATATTAAATACCTTTATAAATGCCACTTGAGCTGTGAGAACGTAGGCAAATACTGCAGATGGATGCGAGCTACTGCAGCTGTCAGGGACATGGCATGCCGATGTGCTACATCTTTGAATCATGGCAAAGTGAGACATCCAGAGAAAATATATTGACAGTGTGAATCTGGCTAGTTGATACAGCCAAAATCATCAAATCACAGAACGGTTTGGGTTGGAAGGGACCTTCAGGATCATCTAGTTCAGTGCAATTGAAAGTGTACAGAACCCAAATCTTTCCAATTAATGCTAGGTAAAAAAATAGAGCACAAGAGAAAGAAAAGTTCAAGTAGAACAAGTGTGTTATGCTATATAAAAAACACACACAAAACACAGAAAATCATATTAGGCATGAACATCTTGTATTAAACACACCGTATCGGGCTGACGTGCATAAAAGCTTCTAAGTATTCAATTAATTTTCTTTTCCAGCTCAAGACTGTATTTTTATTTTTTAAGGAACTGTCTGCAGCTGCTCTCTGCCTAAACCACTAAAACCTATCCACTTAATAAAAGAATGCAACACAACTCATTGAAGCCAACAGTTTCAAAAAGCATCCATTAATTTTGGATGCTTCTGGTTTTAGATGTCTCCCTTAATGAGCTTGAATGTAAACATGCTCTTAATAATTCTGCCAAAACTAGGCTAATAAGCCGGTGTCTTCATTTATCAGCTAAAACACCTGACCTCGTGCTGTACAGATGAATTAGGTGCTCTGACTTAATCATTTCTATTACTCTATATGAAATAAAAGGAAACTTTGGGCCAGATTCCCTATTCTGCTCCCATTCCTCACATGTAACCTGGCACTGGGAGAAAGCAGCCTGGACAGAGATGCCAGTAGAGCATCTCTGCAGCCTGTCTGAGAGGGGTCACCTCTGCACCCCCTCATCACAGGATGCATTTTTGGAGCGGAGAAGGGAATGTGGAAGGATGTGTGTTTTTCAGTTAGCAGATAACCCTTTCATCAATAATGTATCTCTTCAGTCCGTTGGTGAATCAGCCTGCTACCCACTGTTTCAGAAAGACTGTTGGAGACTAGGGCTCCTAAATTAGAATTGAAATGACTATTTTGTTCAGGCAGGATCAATTACTTGCTAGTGTTTCCTCAGTGCTTGCTGTAGTTAGAAAGCCGCAGGGCTGACACACGTGGAGGAGTGAGTGCTGATCTGGGAGGTGACACTGGAAGTTTGGCTATGGCCTGTTGATACATTAACATTTTACTGCCATGGTAGGAAGGACTCAAACTGAAGAAAAATCCATCCAGAAAATTGAACTGTTTATCCCCCAAAGGAAAGAAGCCAGCCAGCGGGTGTATCAGGCAGATGCTGGCAGTCACTTGTGAAGGGCTGTGTTCAGAGCTTGGAAATAGGGACTGCTCCAGTGAGTGACCTGAGAAACTGATAGACATGAGCAGTGCCTCTTTCTGCTCCTCAACTTCTGGCTGAGAAGGTTGAAACCAGCTGCTGGCCTGGATGAATTTTCTCTTGGGTAATTTTCCTGCAGCTCACAAGTCCAAAGCAATTTTTCCCAAAGGAGAATGAGTTGCACAGCCCCAAAGGATCAATGTTTCAAGAATTTATGGGATTTAAGTCACTTCCTTAAGTCACAAACAGCCCAGGAATAGGAGTGTCTCCCCATCCTCCAAGGAGATGACGACACCAACAGGCCCGGGGACATGCTGCCACAAACAAAGGAAAGAAAATGGGAACTGAAAGGCAGATTGCTCTTGATTTCATGTTCTTCTTATGCAGACTTTGATGTATTTCTCAGTGTTCTCAAAATGACATTAAAAATAATCCTTTTTCACCTTCCTTTTCCCATGATCTGAACTGGTTAACTTCTGACAGGGGTTTTTGTGTCAGCCCATTGTACAGATTCTGGTAGAAACACCAAACCCAAACCTCAGCAGCACATTTGGGGTGCGTGGATTAGAAGTTGTTCATTATGCAGTGGTAACTACTAATCAATTTTCAGCAGACAAGATCTTGTCAGGTGAGTACCTCAGAAGAGGTACTGAACATAAGATGGATTCAAGGAAACGCTCAGGAGAATTTGTACTTCTACAAAAACATAAATAAGGTTTTGCTAGTTTCAAATGATAATGACCGCTATAGAAATACATGAGTTCCAGCAATTAATCCTCAAAAGCATCCTGGAAAAGAGTCTGAGACAAAAGCTGTTCATGACATGAAACCTCAGAGGTGGACAAATAGTTTTATTTTCAGACTTTTAGAGAAAAGTTGCAACACATGTTTGTTCAAAGTGGCTCCTGTTAGGGATCAGCATGGGTCTGATTTCAGACACTCCCCTCTGAAATCTCTACTGATTGTCGGGAGGCTAATTTAGGTGATAATACAGAGATAAAAATACTTGGATGCATAAATATGTTTCTCTCTTCCTTGTCTCTGATGTGGATAAGAATCCTGATCTCAGATGTGACTTTGCTCTGATTTAAGCCCTCTACATGGTGAAAATTTTTGAGCAGAATGATTATGTCTCAAGCTGTAATTCAGTCATGTCCAGTTCACTGCAGGCAGTCATTCAAAGGCAGAGGCAGGTATCCAGGTGAATTGGAAAGGACAGGCTTCATAGCATGCTAGGAATTAATTTGTGTTTCTGGAACTCAGGCTCTATGGGTGACATTTGTGAGGTATTTCAGCTGGCGGGCAGGGTCACAATGCTGGGGGACTACAGCTCCAGCCCAGCTGCATCAAGGCACGTTCTGTCCCAACCCCAGGGACCTGCAGGTTGCTCAGATCAGCACCCACTGTCAGCATATTGCAACTGACAGGAAGAAGATAAAGGTACGTATTTGATTAGCCACAGAATAAATCGTATCACTAAGTAGAAAGGTATTTGAAATAAACAGTAACAACTCTATAAAATGCTAGAATCCAAATATTTACAGCTACATAAATATTAAGGCTTTTACTTTGCTAATCTGAGATTAATCCACCATGTAAAAATAGATATTTGTTTAAATAAATTGACTACACTGCTAGTTAGAGATAGTGATTTCCATTGTTCAGAAGGTCTGCTTTATTTTGATCTTTTTTAGGAGATAATCCTTATAATCCTGTATAAAGTTGACTATAATACGTGTTCCCTCTTTGAGCTCTCTGCATACAGCAGCGATCCTGCTACCACTCTCCGGTTTCTGCTCCTGTGGAGTTTAGGTTCTCAGGAGGGAACTGGGAAGCTGTTATGAAGACATTAACTGCAGTGATAACGGGAATGAATTCAGCCACAATACTGTCAGCAGACAATCACTGTGAGAAAAAGCTCAAAGCACTGATTAGAGTTTTCTATCCCAGCAAAATCAGTATTTTTCTTACAGCTGCACGTGCACTCATGGTCTATTCCAGTGCTTCCAACTTAAGCCACCATATGTGGAAGTTCAGTCTGTTTTCCCAGCATTATTATTCCGTCTATGAAAGCTTTACATACAATGTTTTCTGCTTATCTATCTTTATTGCCTCTTTCTTAGCAATAAAGCTTCTCTGAGCTGTGCTTTACACCTCAGAACAAGTCTGTTGGCCAGATGGCTGCTCTAACAAATGGGGAGAAATGTCAGAAGCACTTTTGCATACCTGGGCAGTGAGGCGCACCAGTCCTGCTCCTCCCTGCCAGCACTGGCCACAGCACACCAGGGCTGAGCACCCCTCGCTTTCTGGCACCAGGGTGATAGACCCAGGGACAAAGACCACCCCTCCAGGGATGGTCACTGCACTGGAGAGAACCTGCTCTGCACTGCCTGAACTATCTGGCTATGTCTCTGAGACGTGCTCCTGAGATCCAAAGCCTCACCAAAATGTTTTCTGTGTTTTCTTCCTGGATGGCACATACAGCTTTTGCTCTAAACATGACCCCCAAAATTTCAAAGATAGCTTTGAATGGGAAACTCCTGGTTGACTCGCCATGCTTCATCTTATACTGATCATCAGCAGTACATTATCTTCTTGATAGAGTAGCATTTTATCTTATGGGTGATGATTCCTTGCTGCTGCTTATGATTTTGTACAACTTTCTGCCATCAGGGAAAGTGTCTTTTAAACTCCAACCTCACAAGCCTTGTTCCGTGGATGAGAAATGCTGAGTCAAATAGAAAGGACTGATTGGCTAATGAGACTCTGGTGAAATGCATCACAGTGAATCACAGACTGGCTAATGGTTATTGAAAATCCTGATAATAACAAGCAACATTTTTTTGCATTAGGAAGCTCATTTGTTGTCTATAGTTTCTCTGTTAATGCAGTTACCATCAAGGCAAAAGCAGATGTCTGGAAACCAGAGGCCTGGAGTTGGTGATGGTAGTCAAGGCTAAAAGAAATCATTCATTTTGAAAATATTTCATATGTTACAGCATGGCCCTACAGAAAGGAGAGAGGTGCTGTGGGAATGAAGAGGGGTCTGCTGGAGTAACCTGTGTCTTTCTGTATGTGTAAACAGCTACCAGCACCTAAAGCAACCTCGAGTAAGGACGTGCAGGAGAACTTGTTCAGAAGCTGAGAAAACATGAAGCTTTTTCTTACCCCAGAGAATCACTGGGCCTTACAGGGGAGGAATGAGAGCCTGGAGAGCAGAAGCACAGGAGATACTCACTCTCTGGGAAATTCTCCATCGTGCACAACCATCGTGGGAAGCAGCTGGGGGAGCAGTGGACAGGACACAGGGATGTGGGGGCACAGACAGGGAGGCCATGGTGGCCTCCTGAGCACCGAGCAGCTGCAGTCCATTGGCACTGCTCTCCTGAAACCTTCAAAAGGTCTCACCTTTCTAGTAGCAAAGTTAATACCAGAGATGACTAAAAAGGCAGGTAGATTTCTCCTTCCAATGTAACTGCTGTAAAAATTTGTGTTTTTAAGATAGGCTTATTTATTTAGCTTTTCTTGCAAGATATTTTTTGTTGTTTTTGCTGTACTTGGGTCAACCTCTATATCCAGCAACAAAGAATTCAGTCTTTTTGGCAGTTATTTTCGACCTTTTCTTGAGCAATAGCTGATAGTTTTCCAGACTCTTTGTCTAATGGTAGAGGTTAAGCTAAGACTAAAATGTTCACCCCACTGCACTTGAACTTGTGGCTTACCGTGGTAGGAGAAAAAAGTTGTACTTTTGACATAGACATGCTTCTGGAAACACTGAACAAGTGTAGGGGCTATAACTTTATATGCTATTAAGTTGCATTGCACAGAAAGTTTTCTACAATAACCCGCAGAGACTGAAAAACGCCTTTGTAGTTTATGAAATGTTAATACCATAGCATGAATTTATATAGGTGCATAATTAGAAATGATAGCCCGGGGAAAATATCTTATTTATAAAGTTAAAATTGTTAAATTAAAAATGCAGCTAATGACTCACCTTTTACTCTCCGAATATATTAGATGTCCATATCTTTATGAATTCTGCAAAGTAATTGATAGGCTTTAGTATAAACCTGATAATACACGAAGGCACATTACATGAGCAAATGTTTTGGATGTGGTGAATCCACTGTTAATTATAGAAAGGCCTTCTTATAAATCTAGGATACCATCTGTCCTGAAACTATCCTTTAGCTAGCTCTCTGCCCGCATTCTGTGCAGCTGTACTTTGCCATTGCACTCAAAATAAATAGGACTGTGCTACAGTACAAGTTAATGAATAAATGACAAATTACTGAAACTGTCTGACCGGATTATTCAATCTCTTCATCATGAGTCAGAAATTCTACTTATGTTTCTTCGTCATCTGCATTTACATGTGCGTGCTTGCTCAAAGCATGTTTTATTTGTTATTGTTATTATGCATTTTAATGGTTGGCTAGATTTGTCAGATATTTTTGCAAATTCAATGAAAGCCCAAACAAAGAAAGCACGTGAAATGCAGCATTGTTTCTACTGGAGAATTGCTGTTATTTTCCACATTTGACTTGTGCTGGTGTTGAGAGAAGGAGGGAAGGAAGAAGGTGTTTCTCATACTGCATGATAATGCTGCCAAACTGAATGCCAAAAATCCTTTTTATCTTGGACTCAGCAATGTTTTTGGTTTTATTCCTCCTTTGGACTGAAGGTTTTGTGAGTCTTCAGTTTAACTCTTTTCTGTGCAGAGTCTGTATCTTATCTCCAGGACAAAGAACCACATTAATCTTTGATTTAGGTAAACAGTAATGGTGTGGACCTGTTTTTTTGGTTGGACATTATGGAAATACCATCCTGGAGTGGCACAGAGAGACTGGGTTTTTTTTTCCACCCAGCTGCTCATTTTCATGATTCATCTCTCGTGGCTGATTATCTGAAATTTTCTGGCAGGTGCTCGGTGGGCACTATAACATTCATCTTTAAAACCCCTGCCTTGCTTGTGCCTGTAACTAATTGTTTCTAGACTTTCGGTGATGCTGCTCCCCTCAACCCAAGGGGTAAATTTCTCTTCCATTCTTGTAACAAACCCTGACTACTTTTTATATAAACGTTATTATTTACATATGCTATGATTAAGCAGTGCAGAGGGTGCAAGGCCTGCTAAAGGACTTGAGTGGATCTCTTGCCCAACCACTTTAGCAGGAAAAGGCTTTCAGGGCACTTGACCCTGGCTAACTCCACTGGGGCCTTCTTCCAATTTGGGACGAGCCAGGAGTGTTACTCGTGTGAAGCGCTGGCCCCTGGCTGTGGCAGTGGTGGCCAACATACCTAGTCTATCTGAGTGGCTGGGACAGAGAAGGTTGGGGCAGATAGACATGGGTCATTTCTTTCAAATTGTTATACAAGAACTGGCTACTTTTAAACAGTGATTTAGAATCTTTGGAGTCACTCACACTAGAGAAGTAATAATCTCCATCCTGTGGGCACAATGGAGAAGGCCCCAGGATGAAGAATGAGAACTAGCTTTTCCAAGTGTTAATTTCAGCCCCTTCATCTTATGCTCCTGTGTACCTAACGGTATCTCATCACAGCATATATAAATCAGCTCTGTCTCAGGTCATGATTTTCTCTGTTCTTTGACCCTCTGTGGATGGGAGCCTTTGCTGGCAGTCACACCATCCCTGGGGACGGACACACACTCCCTGATACAGCTACAAGCAGGAGCAGACCTACTCACCACTCTAGTTTCACACTGGCTTCTCTTTTCCATGGTCATCAGCCGAGTGCATTTTTATACCCTATTGAAATGCACAAAAATACACTGCCCAATTTGAGAAAACTTCCAAGTAATTATAAAGTACTTTTTGCAATTTCCTATGTAATATCCTTTCAAAGTTGTCCTGTTTTCTTTCTCTTTGAATGCATATTCAGAGCAGGCAGATTTGTAGGCACACAATGAGAAGTTGATTTTGAAAAGAGGTAAATAAATTGCACTGGCTGGAAGAGGGCTTCTTGCTGCCCTTTTATTATGATGTGCACACAACTTGCTACAAATTCTTTACTTTGCTTTTCTATCACAAAGATAAATGAAATTGTCAATCCTGTTCACATTTCCTTTTGATGGCTATATAAAAGTAATAGCCAGGGTGCCAAAAAAAGCTTTCATTAATTCTTCTATTTATTAAGGTGAAAGGAGGACTATTTTGCAAACAAAGAGGAATAAACAGACTGCAGTGAGATGTCTGCTGCTTTTCCAGAGGGTGTACCTTCTGCAGGATTCCTAACTTTGGGACGATTCTGAGCAGTTCTTAGAATGGATTAAAAAAAAATCCTGATTTTTGATTTCTGTAACTTTATCCCAGTATTACACCTCTCCAAAACAGGATAAGGGAAATGCTGTATGGTAATATTGAAATTTAATCCACTGAATCTGACCACATGTTAAAAAAGCCCCCACAAACCAAACCGTAAAACTGTCTTTTTTGTGTCACAGAGGGGTCTAATATTAAAAAAAAACAACCCCCAAAACACTGCTTTTGTATATGTGTGTGTCCACAAACACATAGGTATAGATATCAGGGTCATTTCTTCATAGTCATTTTGGGAAAAGATGCCCCTGACAAATAATTTTTATTAGGAGTAGTTTGGAGCAGAACAAGCCCTGAGTGCTGCCAGGTAGTTGACATGGAGTCTACCAAAACTTACTCTTCCTTGGCAGCACAACAGAATGATTTCCAGCCCAGCAGGACAGTGATGAGCTACCTCCAGTGCCAGGAAGGTGAAACAGAGAAAGACATTTGCTGTCACTGCTGCTGCCAAAGGTGAAACCATGAACTGCTTGTGGATAGGCACAAGTTGTAGAAAGGCGAAAGCCGAACTTCAGGTGGGAAGAGAAGGTCATGTAGAAGTGAGAAGGCCACTGCACAGGCTAGCACAGGGCAGCCAGCCATGAGAGTTGCCTTCTGAGATAGTCATCAAGGAAAGGAGAGTTGGGGTTCTCAACAATGAACCAGAAGAATCAGATGATGGCCTTCACAGATCACATCTGGAGCCTCTGCAGGTGGGGTAAATCTGTCTGCAGAGAGGGGGAATTCTTACAGTCTCAGATGCTTGTATAGACTTTGGTCCTTTATTTTTTTCACAGAACTTCTTTTTTTTTCCCCCATTTTTTGTCATTACTGGCAGAGGAATGGGATTTATTAGATTCAGATTTTTAGAAAACAGTGAGCCTCAAGAGAGAAATAAAAGTTTGGAGACTCTGATAATTAAGATGAATAGATTTCTAAATCATTTGAAGCTCACTAGCATCGTTGTCAGCTCTGGTGTGCTTTAACCTCCTGCCCTGCCTGGGAAGTGTTTGAGCAAAGAGTTTGTAAATGTTTAGGTGAGGAAGAAATCTGGTCCTCTATGGGACAGAGAAAGGGCAATATGTCCCTGAACTCCATGAGACAGGATCAAGTCTAAATTACCACACTGAAGTTGCCTTATTTGTCCTTCTTACAAGACGCAAAAGGTCTCAGGACAATTAATTCTGTCTTTTTTATTGTTTCAGTTTGGAGCTTAAAACTGCTGACCTTTTATCACATCTATTTAGCTGTATCTCCATGGCTCAGGAGACAATTAAAAATGAGATGTGTGTTCGATGTTTGGCAAAAAAAAACATGTGCTAATTCATTTTCTGGCTACAGCAGTCCAACTGTGTTTAGTTTTTCCTTCTCACATTCACATCTAAATCCACCTCCCCTCTTCCCTTGTGTTTTATACAAATTTGCATCTATATGTGTTTATGTGTCTGTGTAAATCTTCAGAGTCATTTTTTACTATGCTTCTCATTGGCACAGAATATGTAAGACATTCTCCAAAGGTTTGAGTTTTCAGAATATAAAACCCTTTTGCTTGTTTAGATTTGGTTCAGCCTCCTCTAAACGCGATCATAAAGCATTCATTCCGAGACACTTGGTGGCCCACAAAGCATGATATCGACTTTGCTCCTAGTGCAGCCATGTGTGATGTAATTCACAGCTAAAGTCCCAAGCCATCTTTCTCCTGCACTTTGAAGGAATCACTCTCTTTATCAGTGAAGAAAACAAGCAGCTTGTCTACTGCAACATTCAGAAACCTCCCTTTCCATCTCTCTCCCTCCCTCGGTGGCAATACGAACATCAGAGATGGGAGAAAAATAATGCTGTGTTTCCCAAAACAATTAATTTTATAATAGCTCAACTTCAACACCTTTGGACATAAGCAGAAATGGGAAGAAAAACTAAAGCTTAGATTTACAAAGCAATGAAACAAGCAGTAAACCTCTAGCAAAAAAGTCCTTCCTTATCATCAGCAAGCAAAGGATTTAGCCACTGGGAGATGCTTTAAACCCTGTTTTTTTTTAAAGCTACGTAAACACTATTTCTGATTCCATATGAAATTCAGATCCAATTCCAAAGGCTTCAGGAAAAGCAGGCAGGAAATCTTGAGATCTTGTTTGAAAACAAGAGGTATCTGAAAGTACAGCCTTCCCTAATGAAACCACAATTTAAATATCAAGGCAGAAAGATAAAAAGCTCCAACCCACATCTTGTATCAAAACCAGCTGTTTTTAAAGATTATCCCTCCTTTCTTATTCCTGTGTGCTTTGACAGACCTTGTGCCAGCAGTGGACATGGTGAGAAGTTATCCCTGTACGTTGCCTGAGGCACTGTCGGGCTGTGCTTCTGGTGTTCAGCAGCGTTAGAAATGTATTTGTGAGCGAGGTTCCCGGTTCCCCACAACGGGCCAGCACCTCTCGGCCTGCTGCTCTGTGCACCGCACCGTGCATCCCCCGACGCTTCACTCACGTTTTCTAGTGGCTGGGCGGGTGTCCCACGTGTGTGCACTGCCACAGCAACCCTCTCTCCATTGCCATGGGACCTCAGCGGGCCCTGTGTGGCTGAGCTGCTCTGAAGGAAAAGGGGTGTCTTGCTCAGGAGCATCCCGTGGGGCAGAGACAGACGCAGCAGCAGCCCCAGCTCTGTGGGTACTGAATGTGCTGGGGACACCAGCTCTGCTGTCACACCGTGCCAGTGCTCTCCTGTACTGAGAGAAGAGAGACATGGTAGGTCTGAGTAGGCTGTAATCTCTCCAAAGTGGGGACTTCATTCTGTTTGCTCAGCCCTTTGTTAAAATGACAGTATGCAAGAACTGAGGTTTTCCCAGCTAGATTGCTTTTTTCTCCTTCTTTCAGTTGTTGATTTTTTTTTCCCCTGTGACACTTAAAAACGATATAAATACTACAGGCTAGATGCTTGTCTCCTGAACTTCTCATAGTACTGAAACAGCAAAGGTGTCTGTGTTTAAAAACACAGGACACCCACCAGCTGCTTGGCTGAATACTCTTCGTGATGCAAAATTCTGCAATATGTTCAGTGGTGCCTTATAATGTCAGCTTTCAGAGCATGATAAGGTATCTCCGCAGCTTCATATTGCATCTAGTGGAAATCCAGCATACAAATGACTAGCTCAGGAATATTCTACACAAAATTATTGAAATTTTTAAGCTGTTTCTGCTTTTACACAGGAAGTGGAATAGATTATATGGTATTAAAGCATTTTTTTTGGAAAGTTTTTACTTTTCGGAAAGATCATTTAAATGAGGAATGTTATATTTATGGACTGTTTTATGTTGGTCCTGTACATTGCCCTCCATCACCCAAAAGAAAGAACTGCATGTAGGAATGGTCAGAAAAAATCAAGTCTGTTTGGTAATATATATTCAGACCAAGCAACTACCAATTCGGATGAGATACCTTGTTCTTAAAGAATATTGCTCTCTTGCCTGCAGAGTGGCTCTGTACCTGATGTTCAATCATCATGTTCATTAGTGGGGAAAAATCCTTCAGGAAGATCATTATTTTAAAAGCCATCTGCAATTGTGTGGCTAAAAGGCATAAATACCTTTAATTACATTAAGCATGTTTGCAAATTAAAGGCATAATAAACCATTTGCATCTGTATAAATCAGGTATTAGACCTAAAGTCAGTATTCATTTGTGTACATCCAGTTAAAAAATAAAGGAGTACACACACACACACACACACACAAGCATAATGTTTGGAGTTTGTGATGGATTGCAATGATATAAAAGGGTGTCAGATCAGTAAATTAGTGATACCACACAGACAGAAAATCATGGGAGATGCTAGATGATGGCATGAGAAACAGGGAAATTTGCTTCTGCATTCAGAGACTTCTCCACCAAAGTGATGTAAATATTGTCACTCATCCTTCACTTTAATAGATCTGCAGGATGAAGCTTAGGAATATCTTGAAAGTAATTGGAGTACAAAGCTGGCATCCTCTTCTGGATGTGAAAGTATCTCGGGAGAGATTCCACTGGCAGGCAACAATGTGTTCATTAAACTCCCTCCTTCAGATCAGGCATCAGATTCTGGTGGAGAGCTACACTAACTGATTTTAGATCCAAAATTAAAATTTAGATTAGAAGAGCTTAAAAATCTATAAGGAACATCTGGAAGACGTTTGTCAGACATTGAATAAGCAATGGCTTCAGGACTGGGCTTTTTGTTCCTGCATGTTTGGTTAAAATATACAACAGTATCAGTGTCAAGCAAATGGATGTACTTGAAAGAGTTACAAGGAATTACAAAAGACTCTTGCTCTCTTTACATCAGTTGTGCAATGCTTTATGCTCCCACCTCTTGCTGAAGCTGCTGCTATAAACAAGCAAGCAAACAAATCCCAGAGGTGCACAGACAATGTCGGAGACATCATTAGGCATGACTGGGGAATAAGCCAGGATGTCCTGACACTGGGAAGCAATGTGTGTGTTGTGTCACTGTTCAAACCAGTTCACATCAGCCATTTTGCAAAGCATGGCAGCAAGGACTGCATAAGCAAAATGCACTGACCTCAGTTAGGATGCTTCTCAGGACTACTATGAAACACTGAAAGAAAACCCTTGTAGTTCAACAGTGGAAAACAAGCAAATTTGTGGGAGAAAATAAACTTTAACATTCAAAATGTGCTCTACAAATAATGGGTCAGTTTCTGTTATGCTAGTTTATGCAAACACTAAGGTAGCTCTGTCTATAGCCAGGACAAGTGCCCAGGCACCAGTCACTGTACGTTCAGCTTTATCTGTTCCCCTTCAGGGACTGCACTGGGAAGCTCTGTTATGGGCTTGTGGTCCCAATACAGGAAATGCCTAAACACAGGGAGTAGAAAGCTTCATCCAGTGAGGATTAAAACCCTAGTCTTGTGTGTTTTAGCAGTCAGTAACCTTGTCATGTTAGTTCAGATTGTATTTTGTAATAGTCATATATCTGACATTAAAGTACATTTGTTTAGTGGATCAGTGCCAAAGAGCACGGGAATATAAGTAATTCTTACAAGGTAAACAGCTAAAAATAGTGCTGCTACTTCTAAGAGATGCAAAGGGTTATTACTGATTAAGGGTCATTGCTTCCTCTCCCACTGGGACTATTTCTGTACGTGGTGCATCAGCAGGGCAGCCTGGGCTGGAGGACACAGAGCTTGGACTGATGACAGAAATTAGGGGAGAACATTCAGTACTGAGGTGAGACCTGGAGGAGTTGATTCTTTGTCTCTAGAGTTCTTACGCTTGAAAAACAAGGAGATTTTACTCTCCCTATATTTCTTTTTTATTCTTTTTTTTTTTTTTTTCCCCCATATCTGCCTAAAAGAAAATCTAGTTTTATCTGGTGTTAGGCCAATTAGTACTAGTGCCTGTGGAACCTATTAGCAGCATCAACAACAGCAGATATGCTCAAAAAATACAGCTGGTCATCTCTGTACTCTCATCTTAATTGCAGTTTTAAATCTAACACTGTTTTGCTCATTAAAATAATGCTGGGAAGGAAAGCTCTGGGTTTTGGGGGTTAAAAAAATCTTTTATTTCCTATGTTCTTTTGAAAAAGCTATGGTAATTATTTTTATAGTGACAAGAGGATTATTTGACTTAATTTAATATAGAAGATTAAGTTCTCAGGGAAAAAATAAATCACTGTAATAGACATAAGTGAAAAAAAGTGTTAACTTCTTCCTCTATCACCAGAGCTTCCCTATCCTTCTGTGTGACTATTCTTCTGTGGGATGTGCAGTTGGATTTAACCTAGAGCTATAACTACCTGGTTGCTGGAAGCATGTGTGCTTGAAGTATCACTAGGAGAAGAAGTGCTATGCTGGAAAAGTGACCAGGCCACTTCCTCAAGGACCCCTTTTTCCTCATGTTGCAGCAAAGTTGTAACAGGAAAAAAAAAAAAGTAAAAAGAGAAGACAGCAATTCTGTAAAAGAGAGAGGAAAAACAGTGCAGCCAGTTACTCCTTTTGTCCTGCACCAAACCTGTCTCCATTCCTTCTCTGCACCAGTTGCAGAGCAAGTCAACTTTCTTATTGTCATCAGCAGAACCCATTTTACTGTCTCCACACACCAGGAATGATGTGGATGGGGGGACAGAGTCTGTCTCAGCTCTGACAGGTTTGCAGAAGAGGCAGGACACGCTTTGTTTTCAGGAACAGTTATTATTACCTACCAGAAGGACAAAGCACGAGTAATTAAACCGTATCAGTCCTTGCTGCAAAAGGTGTTTCATTAGCAAAGCTTCAGCCATGAAGAGAGCTATGCCTAAGGAGCCTTGAGCATGCCTCTGTCTGGGCACTCATGTGCCTTATCATGTGCTGGGAAGTGGGGGGCGTTCCTGTAACAGGCCGGTATCAGCGCCACAACCATGTGTCAAACATCTGCATCTGAGACCCCACACCAACTCACAGCTCTAGAAATTCCTTCCCCTTCCTCCCCTCCAATAGCCCTGCCCTGGAAAGTCTCTAGGTTTTCTCCTTTCCAATGCAATTTTTAGAAATTCTTTTAAATTAAGTTTAGCTGTGAACTAATGGAAATAAATTAACTATGAAGTATATCATGGTGGTCCTGGTCTTGCAGTCTGCGGTGTGCTGATAAATGATCAGCATCATAAAATAGCTGTTAATAAAGATTTTAAAGCCAGAGGGGAAAATTATGATCATCTAATTCTGACCTCCAGCACAGTGCTGGTGACTGGATCCCCCCCCATGCCGTAACTCCTGTGTCAAGGCCACTGCTGCTCACTGAGTGGCAGGACATTTTTCAGCTAGGCAAGCCCACCGGCCCCTTTGCAAGGAGTCAGATAGATCCTCACCTTGTGAAATCAGTATGGTCACAGCACCATGTTACACCACGTGAAAATCTGCTCTGCTATTTTTTTTATGGTGCCATGAATCCTGTTCTCTTTACTGAAGCAGTGCTGTTCTCATTCTTTCTCTGCCTGATCCATCTCTCCTAAGCTTTCCTCTTGCTCTTATCTTTCCACTCCAGCAAGCTAACCAGCAATTTTCCCCATCCTCTCTGCAAACTACACCCAGACCCTTCCCTGTTCCTGGTCACATTATTTGTGCTGCTTTGACCACATCCATTTGTTGGCTCTGGTTTTTAGGGACAGATGCCAACATCTTGCTCATGAGAGCACAACCTGCAGAAGGTTCTCTGCTGACTTTCCTTTGCTTTAGCTACTTCTGCAGACTGTTGCCTCCTGGAGGTCACCAGTGACAGAAACAAGCCCCAGGTGAACTCAAGTGGGTGAGGACCACCCATGAGGGAAACACTTCACTGCCTGTAGGCATATCATGAACAGCTATATCTACTTTTAGAACTGTGAGCATTGTAACTCTTAATTTTGAAGGTTTGTGCTGTAATCTGTTATTTCAAAATCTGAGACAGATAAGTTTGCTGTATTTTACTACCTATGTTTCCACATTCAGGAGAAACTCCACAAAATAGAGCTCAAGGCTGGCAGCGCTGTTCATTACTGTTCAGAGCTGCTATGCTGTTCTCCTCCTACTTAAAAAAAGTTATAATGGGCATTTAAAAATAATTTTGTTACTAGAAAAAGTCCCAAATGGAGTCTGAGTCCTGAGCAATTGCCAGTTTTGATTTGCTCAACACCATTCTTTAACTTAAACATGTGCCGGCCCTTTTCACCCTAATGGGGCAATGTTTGCCAGCTCAGGCTATATACCACTCCTGCTAAATAAATATGTAGATAAGTAAATAAATAAAGCAGTTGTACAGATAGAAGTACATCTGGTCTTGTTCAAAACCAGCCAGACTCATGACCTGACAGACAGTGGCAGGAGAAAGACCTGGCACTGTGTGCTCCACTGGCTCTCCCAAGGAGCTATTCCAGGATCCCCAGAGGATCACTGAAGGAGAAGCAATTGCTGAAAACTCAGCTGAAAGGCACTTGGAAATACTTCCAGTATTTTCTTAGTGACATGGGTTCCTCCACAAGTGCCAATGAACACTAGTGTATGAAGCAAAGGTATGTTATGCTTCTGCTGGCTTACTCAAATCAAAAAGTAGGGTTACCTGAATTGATTCTTGAACGTGGCTTTCCTGGTTAGCACTATACAATGCCCATTACAGCACTGTCAGGCCTTGAGGTGATGAGGGCATAAAGCACATTTCGATCCTGAAGAGCAAAATAATTTACTTGGCTTGGACAGATGGAAAAGGACATTCCTTTCACTGCTATCTAGCAAACCGGGAGGACAGTTTAGTCCAGTGAGATCAAAAATAGCCCAATAAAACCTATGGTCTGCAGCAGTACAGATGGCTTGTACCATCTCCTAAGCCTTTTACTTTTAGAAGCTGAAAAATGTCAGCACTGGAATTTCAGGTGAACATTTCACTGCATATGTTCATTGTACTGATCAGTGTTAACTCAGACTCCCATCTTAAGACTGTACTCTCAGCATTTAACACCTAATTCTCCTGCCTCCTCCTCTCCCCAGAAAGAATTTAGAGCCAATCCAAGGCTTCAGCATCTTTAGGGACTCATTTCTAAGTCTTACAGTACATTGTCACTGCCCTCAGAACCAGTTGCTGATTATCACTTTCAGAAATATTTACTGCTGTCTAATTCATGAACAGAACATATATGAAAATCCCCATATGCCCAGGCACAGCGTGACTTACCAGGCGAAAGAAGACAATGCTATTTTAGATTCACACTGCTGAGAGAATGCTTACTGTATTGAATTCATACCTCATTTAAAATTGCCTTTACAGATAATAAATCCAAATGTTCCTTTGATAATTATTCCATACTAAAATTAATGCCAAATAATGTGCAAGCAAGCAGGCAGGCCTTTGTGGGTATGATTACAGCATTTACTCCTCTTTGGGAACTGCTGGGATTGTTTACATAAATAATACCATGCCATTATCCTTAAAGCAGCACATTTGTTTTACAACAAACGCTTGCAGGGGGAACTTTCACATATATACTATTGAAGCTCTCTGTGCCCCTTAATCATCTATCATACCCTTTAAGATCTCGTAGAAGAGAGGTCTTTTCCCCCCATCCCCCAGTACTGGCTGACGCAAACCCATTGTGTTGTTAGGCACACTGGAAACCCTCCTATCTTTCTAAAAGACAGTTTTTCTTCCTTATTCATTCTACTGGATGCCACTCTAGAGAAAGAAACTTGTACTGTGCTTTGTCTGAAATCCACGTGAGTATGTTGTAGCTGCACGGTGAATGCCACTTTCAGAGAGTGTTTCTCCCAGCCTCATGTGTCTTAGCCCCTCACTGCCACCCTGCTGCTCAGCAGCCTCTTCTTAATTGCATCCAGTCTTTTTGCTGGGACACTTGCACTAGCACAGTGATGTGCTGCCTGTCTGGGACACTGCTCATCGTGCATTTGGCTCCCGAATTTTGGGTGAAATCAGTCAAAACAAATCCCATGCCCAGTGAACACAGTTGACAAATTATAACCTCATCTTATTTTTTGCTATCAATGAATTCTAAGTCAACAGCCGTATTTTCTGCTGAAGTCAAACCAGATGAGCACCAGGAACTGTGAAATAGCATCTACAGTACAAACAGGAGGGGCCTGTGCAGCACCAGGTCTGAAAGCATGGAATTACTGAGCTGCTCCGGACTAACACTGGCAGCAGAACACCAAGAATACATGGATGAGGAAAAATGGCAGTTTTGCTGAAGACAGCTACTGAGTAGCAATTACACTCTAATCAGAAACTTTAAAAGGAAAAGCAGGAGAAACTCAATTCAGAGGCTTTTTACTGTCAATTACACTAGACCTTTTCTTATTCACTTTGCTGAGCGGCTACTGAGTGATCGCTGATGGAGTGAAATCACAAGTGCTGCATGCCATTACAGCCACAGCTCTCTCAGACTCACCCATGTGGACACTTCTTACAAGTCAAAATGTGATCTCATAAATTATGAAACAAGGACTCCAAGATTCAAATTGTATTATGAGTAGATTTATATTCTTGGGCCCTTTCTTCCAGACACAGACAAGTTGAAAAATGTAGGCTGCATTACGTATATCAAACTCATTTCACCTACTCGATCTTTGCTGGGAGATGGGCTCCTCAGCTGGTAAGGTGTCACTGCCTTCCTCTGGTACCTTCTCATACACTGTTCACTGAGATACCAGGCTCATCTCTGCTTTGCAATGGAAAAAGAAGGTTCAGAACCTAGGAAAATTCATTGTGAATGATCGTTACAGCCTGTCCTTGTATCTAGTTATCTCCTGCTTTGGGCAGTTTTGTACTGATTGATAACTCCATCTGAGAAGTGATGGTCAACACAGGAATACCACTAACACAGCTAATGCTGAGCAGGGCAGCTAAGCTGCTTCCCTCTTGAAGTACCCTACCCCAACATACTAAGGCAACTCTGCAGTAGATACTGAGATCGGCTTTTTTTTTTTTCCCACTTTTAATTAATTTTTTCCCCAGAGAACTTTGTTGATTATCTCTCATACCTAATTTTCCTCTGCAACATCCATTTGGGTTTGTAGATTTTAGAGCTTATGAATGTGAATCTTCATTTTTCTTACAGGAGTGGTAAAGAATGAAGGTTGTTGAAAGGTTGGTTAAAATGGGGGTCTTTCTGCCCTGATGGCAATATGCATTTTTTTCGAGTAGTGTGCCCAGCCTGTAACAGAGACAGGGGACAAGGCAACACATGCTTCTCAGACATAACATAGCATCCTTTTATTTAAGGTTGAAAATTTTCTGACTACCAGGGGTGGGAAACAATTTGGTAAGCATTTCTGTTTTTCCAAGAAAAGAAGTAGCCAAGGGCTCTTGGTGGCCTGATGGTACCATTAGCAACTGGAGTCTAAGCCCTTTTTGCCTCAATTATACTAAACTTAACTTGTCACCATTCACCTTTGATAAATGGGCAGTGACCCGTGGGAAGGTGTCTTAGACTGGAGACTGGGCAGGATGATTCCCTGGGAAAGCTGAGTGGTGAAAAGGAGAAGAAGAAGAAGTTGCATCATCTCCCTTTGCACCTGTCTGAATTGCAGTAGATTCTCTTGGATCACAAGATGCTGCAAATACCTCATGCAGGCTTCTCCCACCCCCATGTTGAGCTGGGTGTTGCACATGCCATGGAGGAACTGAAGCAAACGTTCACTCTTGATGGGAATAGTGGAGGGCAAGAGTAGCTGGGTACAAGAGAAGCTGGGTGCTGTGCCAAGGCAGGGGATAGCAAATACTCCCCTCTGTGCCACCAATACAGGTAGCAACAAGGCAAAAGCCCCAGAGAAGATGTGGTTATAACAGGTAAAACAGGACCCGAAGAAGTTTTTTTTTTGAAGTTCTTATACAAAAGGCAACACACTGAAGGACCATCTCTCCTCAAAATGAGAAACACCAATACTGCTGCAGTTTGGAAAAAGCAAACAGAAACTGCCAGGATGAGAAAGTGAAATACAGCACGTTGGTGCTGTGACTGAAAATAGGAGACTCAAAATCCAAAATGAAATAGTTGATACTACATTGTGAAGCATGAAGGAAATGGACAACAACTGCACTGGCTCAATCCAATTAGGAAAAAAGATTTAATTTAATTACTTTCCACAGATCTTGGTCTCTGAGAACCAGTCAAATGCAGAGATAGAAAAGATAAAGGGCTGCTTTAAGGGTGAGTGTTTTTAGCAAAAGGCTTTTAAAGGAAGTTGAACTATATAGAAAAATCCATGCAGAAGAAGATAGATTTCTCCTCCAAATTTACTTACTCTTAAGTGAAGTATTTGCCAAATTTTTTCAATTAGTTTTCTCAGTCGAAAGAACTTTGAAATTGTGAAGCCCTACAAAGACATATGATTAAATTGACTCAGACAGGTGAGGTGCAGAGCTCGCTAAAAGGTCATACAATTTAAACTGACAGGTATCACAGAAGACAACCTGACTAGTCCAATATATTTTCGCTGCTAGAAAAGCCAAGGACTTGCAGGCAACAGATTATCACGGCTGCTGCTACCGAAAGTTATTTAACCTGGAGAGTAAATAAAAGTTCTGGCTCCAGACAGCAAATGGCACCAGAGGTGGCTGCTGAGCCTGCCGCTGCCTACGCAACGGGACATCATCCTGTGTTTTCTGCCCTGCTGTTCTCAAGCCCCTTGCAGACTGCCTAATGCCAGGAACACCATACGCCTGCCACCCCGATTTCAGATGCAGCCCAGTTACCTGAAGTGAGAGTTATAGAAGACAGCCCTGTCTGGCCCAGGTTCTGCTTCTCCTGCCAATGTTCATACCCTGACAACGAGAACAGAATCTAATCAGCCAGTTCATTCCCTTCTATGTAGACGTTGATGAATTTCACAGACATTTTCTATCTGATGAGACAGAACATCAGTAACTGTATGAAGAAACATGTCATCAGGACACTTGAAAATATTTAAAAGAATTCTAGACTGTTTTGCTAGTCCTGCTTGGACAGAGATATATAGTAGCCCCATTAGGCATAAAATTTAGTGCTCAGTTAGGGCAAGAGAACAAAACCCATCCAAGGTTTATTTAAAAGCCCTTATTTAGGCGTTTGTAAAAGATGGAGAGACCTTCATTTTCTCTCAGGACTGGGATGAAGCTGTAACCTTGGCAAAAGAACCAAGGAGAGAGAGAGAACTTTGCACAGCCAGGACTCCTTGGTGGAACAGCTGCCCATCTCTCAACAAAGTGAGCTTCAACGCCCTCAGGAGATGCCCATAAAAGTGAAATAATTCATGAGAAATATTTGTGGACCTGCACGGCACCCTCCTCCTCACCTCCATCTGACTGAAGCAGCAGCAGAAGTTGGTGAAGAGTAAACCTGGATAACTGAGAGTGGCCTCACAGTTCCTCAATTTTTTATTTTGTGGACAAAATAACCACGTGGACCAAATACACGTGCTTCCCCTGCCTGGGACGCAATTTTCATTAGGTGTTTTTATTTATAGACAAATAATACAATAAACCACTCTGGGCCCTGAGTGGCAGACAAAATGTTCTTTCAGAGATGAGTCAGACTGCACTCCTTGTAGTGCTAAATTACAGAGGGATTTTCACTACACACTGATTCCAGCAATATGAAAGGTCAGTACACACATTTCTTCAGGTGCGAATGTGAGATGAGGAAATGCTTAAGCTTTTATCTTGTTTCCGAGTGCTTTGGGTTAAGCCTTACAGGTTTGCTGAAAGCTTTAGTGGCTTATATCTCCAGGATGATAGTGTTAAATCACGACTCTACTGATGTCCTGTGCAACACTGTTCGTGGACAACTCACCCCCATTGCCCACTTTTTATAAGAAGAGTAAGAGGAGGTAATAGGATTGGAAAGAGGGGCCCTATCATCTCCGCCTCCACTCGGTGAAACAGGAGCAACCATCCATGCAGGCTTAGCGTGCTAAGGCGCTTATGCCACTTTTGGAGGAGTGACATGGCAGACTGCTTGAAGCACTTGGAGGAACAGAGGGGAAAGGAGAGAAAACTAAGCGTACAACAGGCATTAAACGCTGCCAGAGAGTCAAACACACAAGCAATTCCAGTGGCAAAGCAATATAAGAGCACACACAGGTCACTGGAATTTGAAATTATGTTTGGTTTTGCACTGGCTCCTTCAGGTTACAACTGCCAAGTCATAATCTGAAGCACAAGTCATTACGAAGCACAAGTTTCCAATAAGAAAAAGCTTTCCTAAACTTCTGGGAAGAAATGAAGCAGAAAAATCCTTTCTTTTCTGATTACAACAGCACCGGCATTCCCCACTGATCACCCTCACCCTCAGAGACCTCGCATTGCTATTATTAGCATCGTTGGCTTTTTCACTGTATGTTTACATTTCAGTTCTGGGTTATACCATGAGACCACTGAAAATTTCTGCCTGCTTTCCATTTTATAAATAAACATGCACGGGAGCAGAATCCCCAAGTGCTCTTTATGTGCATAAAACTGATGCACCAACAAATAGCAATTTTGCTATGAAAACCGCTGTTTAGCTCTTTCTGACACTGCCCTGTGTGATGGACAGCAGTGACTTTTATTTTTTTGTGGTATTTCTCACCAACACCATTTTCTGGTGCAGCTTTTGGTAGCTCACTGAAAATTGGCAAAACATTCGTGGTATTTGTTTTATGGAAATAATATATGTGATAATACTTTCTAAACCTAAACAAGCGCTGAGAAATTCTCTACTTGACTGAAATGAGTTTTCACTTGTAAGCCTTCCCCCATCATCAGCTCCAGGACAAGAAGCAACACAGATGACTTTCAAACAGTTCTCTGGTCTGACCAGCCAGTGCCAGTGCAGGTCCTCTGGCTTGTGTTAAACTGCTCCTGTTTCTGCTGACATAAAAGAGTGGAGAATTAGCACCATTTTCAATCGGTTACATGGGAGATGGTGGCCAGTTGTCTCTGCTCTTTTCAGAGAGGCTTTCCTACCAAAATTAGGTAACATCAAAAAACTCTTGCTAACGGAGCATCCACATGATCTTTATCCAGCACAACGCAAGCTGGGTGCTTTCTCTGTGCAAGCATAAACTCTCCTGTCTGCCTGCCATAGTCCAGAGAAATGGTCTGCAGAGGAGAAGAGATCCAGCTGATCATGGACTCATAAAACCATAGAATATCTCAGTTGGAATGGACCCGTAAGGATCATCAAGTACAACTTCTGCTCCTTATAGGACTACCTGAAACCATATGCCTAACTCCTTGAACTTTGACAGGTTTGGTGCTGCCATCACTTCCCTGGGAAGCCTGTTCCAGTGACTGGCCACTCCCTCTGGGATGGACTTTCCCCTAATGCAGCTTCCTTCCATTTCCATGTGTCCTGTTACTGGTCCCCATTCCCTGTAATCGAGCCATGGGCTATGAGTTAATATTTACTGACATTCCCAGAGCTGAATTACCCTGTCACCTTTCAGGTGAGAAAGTCCCATACATTAACAGGATTATTAATCTAATGAGAAAAAACCCCATAATTAAAGGAACAAAGATCAGGGAACTGAACCCAAACAAAGCCAAATCAGAAGCCAGATGTGTCCTTGGAAGCAGCGAGGGAGATAAACTGAATGAACAAACTATCAACCAATGGGGAAGCGTCATGTTCTTAGTCTCTTATAATCAATGTGATTATAATCTTAACAACCTTTGTTTCAGGAGTGGATCCATTTCTGGGAGACACACATTATTGCAAAGCACTGCTCCCTGCAGAGGAGTGAGCCACAGAGCCTTCTTCCCCAGGGAGGTGGGAGAGCAAACTGGCACGCTTCATGCCCCATGGCAGCAGGGCTATGCTTGCGTGCTGACTGTGGGAATAACCAGCTACTGCTCCTGTGCCCCCTGCTACAGCACTGTTCAGACTACCAGAAGAGGAGCTTTAGGAGACACGGGCCTGAGCCTGTTTCCCAACACGGGATGTGAGCCACTGCTGAGCAGTGCAGCTCTCACACAGAGGTGACCCTGGCATTCCCAGCACTGGCCCAGGTTGCCTGGCCCTGCATGGCACCACCGGGACAGCTGAGAGGGCTCCTGCTCCTGGGAAGAGCTTCTCCAGGCAGCAGCAGCACTGAGAGCCTCCTGGCACAGCCACAGAGTATTTAACACAGTTCCTCTCCTGCTCTGCAGAAGGAGCAATGTAATGTATTCAGCAAAGTTTGAATGATAAATGCTGATGGCATTTCCACTCACTGTTAATATTAAAAAGCTGGGGAAGACCCCCTCTCCTGAGGTGAACTGGTGCGAATCAGGAATATTTTAAATCAAAAGAGACTCAGGGCCAACTCACAGTGAACTCTAAATTACGCGGAATTGACACGTGCTGAATTTACGGATTCCGTTTCGCCTCACACCGTCTGCAGGGTGAGGTGAGCTATGTAATGCTGTGCCACGCTTTGATTATAGCCGATTTCCTTTCTGGCAGGATCTGACAATCCTGGCCTTTTCCCATTTTGTGCAAAGAGCTATTTCAAATCTTAAACAGACTAGAGCTCACAGCTGCCATCGCAGCCACACTACCCTTACAATACAGAGAAAAAAATTTGTTTTCCTTTTTAAACAATCAAAGTCAACATTTATCTTTGTGTGGAAATGGGCATGTGGATGCACTAAAATTGTGTATACTTTACTGAACATGGCTTCTCAGACACTGCCTGGAATAGAAGTTCTGTACAGAGTATATGCACCTCTTTTTTCCTCTGTCATACAACCACTTCTTTAATTCTTCCAGTTTCCTATGCCTGAAAGGTACCTCTGTACAGAATATTTATAACAGACATGTTTTTAGCAGAGAGGGCTAATTAGAATAAATTTCAAGGACACTGTGAAAATATGCCATGAAAATGGTCATGTTGTAATTGTGGTGTAGAAGGAATTCTGGTCTCAGGAATTCCAACAACCCAGAGGAACTCCATAGCCCCCCAGTATTTCTGATTCAGACAGTGACAATTAAAAGCAGAAGTCAAGCTGTTACCTCTAAACGGCTAAAGGCCTGGAAGAATGGGAGCTGCAAGGGCATGGAAGTGGAGAAGAAAGGAAAAGTGAGCATTAGCATTTGACGAGTAAATTGTAGAGCATATAGAAATAACAGAGGTGACAGTGCTGGCATTTTGCATGTCTGTGGAAAGCACAGACACCTCCTCTGTGAAGAACCCTGAGGGGAAAGGGTGCAAGTGCAAGGTGTCATTTTGTCTTGTGGTCATGAGCCCTTGGACCACACTCATCAAGTTTATCTTTTATCCCCATTTTGGAGTCTGAGAAGAAAGGAGGCAGCTCCTTTACACTCAGGGCTTATCGTCAACATCAACGAGCAACTTTCTGCCAAGGGCTAACACAGGCGCTTGCTCAGAGGGATGCACAGGGAGGCCAAGAGGATGCTGATCTCCTGAGGGCTAAATAGAATCAAGTGTTTAAAGCTGTCACTGTTTGATCCTGGCTCCGCAATGGGACCTATGCCCCTGTCTAAAATGTACTTGGTTTCAGTAAGGCATAAAATAGAAATGCCTGAACTCTATACTGAAAGGAGCACACTGAGCATGGAGTTGGCTGTAGCAATGTAATGAGGAGCTTAGCACAAAGTGGGATTAGAAATCCAATCATTCTCAGGGCCAAAGAGTGGGTTTGGAGGATGCACCAAGCCATGGCTGGGTCAGCCTGCCTGGATTCCATCCCCAGTCAGTGCACAGGGAGATGCATGTTGCACTGCAAACTAGCTGAGGTTACTCTAAGGAGAACAGCATGTACATGCCACCAAAGCAACAAAGCATCTGGCATTTCTCCAAAAGTCATCAAATTTCTGAGCAAGCTTCTCATACTAACACAATATAGTAAGGAAATCAGAGCTGAAGCCTTTAACATGATTTGCTGCATTCACCTTTAGATAAGCAAATATTCACCATAAAACCTTGGAGCCAATCAGTCACTCATGTGGGAAGAAAGAGACTCTGAAACTCCCACAATGTGGATCAGCTTCCAAAACGCAACTTCTCTCCAAGAGAAGTGAGCCTGAAGAGGGGATATGGCATAAACTCTAAACTCAAACAACCCTGCATGTTGCAGATCCTCATGTCCCAACCCAACTGTCCAGAGCATGCCACTGCTCCACCAGCAGCCCAGCTAGTACAGGTCTGCTGGCCCTGAGTCCCCAGCTGAATTTAAAATGTACTGTGATGACCTGGTCAAACTGTTTTGTCTGAAGAAACACCATTTCCTCTGAGTTCAGCCATTAATCCAGTTAAGTGTAATTAAAGCATTTGCACAAGTCTGAACTAATTTCTCTGTTTACAGAACAGATTGGATAAATATCCCTGTGAGAGGCAGAAAATTCATTACAGCAACAGCTTAGGTCCCTGTATTTCTAAGCTGTCTTGATATGAGGAAATTACTTTGGTACCCTCACATAAATCTATCATTTCAGTAAGCTCTTAATGTAAAAGCACTGTGGAAATAATGTCAACAACCTTGTGATGACCAATAAATAGACTAATGTACATCCAGCTGCACATAATAAACCTTTAGAGAGCCTAATGCCATCATAAACCACAGGAACAGGTATCAGAAGATTACAACTGAGGTTTTATACATAGGCACAACACTTCATTCATATTAATATTTATTTTTTCCCTTACTTTTCCCAGTTCGCTGCCCTTGCTGGCTCTAACACCAGTCCTCTGAGCCAGTGCCTTGCAGCACTCCCAGATCTCTCCAAATGCTTCTCAGCATTGAACTTTCTCAACAGCAAATCTCGGTGCTGCTGCATTCATGGATGAAGCTTTTTACTTGTACATTGTCGTGGTTTCACCCCGGCAGTGGGCTGAGATCCACGCAGTTGCCTGCTCCTTAAAGTAAAAGAGCAGGGGAAAAGGGAAAAAGGGAAAGGGAAACAAGGGAAGGGAAAAGGAAGGGGCAAATAACTCCAAAACCAAGAAACTAAGAGGCCCGTGGGTTGGGATAAGGATAGTTTACTAAGATAACAGAAAAATAAAATATAACAATGCTAACAGGACTTTAGAACAAAAGAATATGATACACAATGCAGTTTCTCCCCGAACCACACAACTCAGGCTGTACCACCCAGAGCTGTCCCGGAACCCGACCGTCCCCCCAAGGAACACGCGTCCCGAGACCGCCCCTCTTCTTCTTCCCAACAGCCCCCCGTTTTATTGGGCAGGACGTAATTGCCATGGAATACTCTCTTTGGCCCATCTAGGTCACCTGTCCTGGCTTTGCCCCTCCTTTCTCAAGAATAGAGAAATAGAAGAAGCTAAGAAAGTCCTTGACTGTCTGACTGCAACTAAGAACATTAGGGTGTTATCAGCACTGCTTTCATTTTAACTCCCAAACACAGCATTCCATCAGCTGCTACAAATGAAGTTAACTCTATTCTGACTGAAACCAGGACAACATGAGACAGGATTTTAACATTCTCAGGCTTTACTGAGCTGGTTGGGACAGAGATGTGGCAACAGGGCTGATATTTGTGCATGGAGAGCTGAATTGACACCCTGTAGTGGCATGACCTTGACTGGACACCAAGTGCCCACCAAGACATTCTGTCACTCCCTTCCTCAGCAGGACACGGAGGGGAAGAAAATAAGATGGAAAAAACCTCATGGGTCAAGATAAAGGCAGTTTAATAAAGCAAAAGCAAAGGCTGTATGTGGAAGCAAAGGAAAACCTAAAGATTTATTCCCTATTTCCCATCAAACTGGCAATGTCTGGCCATTTCCCAGGAAGCAGGGCTTCAGTATGCATAGCAGTTGCTCCAGAAGACAAATGTTCTAATAAGAAATGTCCCCCCTCCTTTCTCTCACCTTTTATCGCTGAGCAGCCATCACACAGTATGGAATAGCCCTTTGGTCAGCTGTCCTGGCTATGTCCTCTCCCATGATCTTGCCCACCCCCAGCCCACTGCGGAGGGGGTAATGTTGGAGAGACAGCCTTGATGTCTTCCAGCACTGCTCAGCAGTAGCCACAACACTGGTGTGTTATCAATGCCTTGCTCCTATCCACACACCACACAGCACTGTGAGGATTGCTATGGGGAAAACTAACTCCATCCCAGCCAGACCCCATACACACCCAAACCTCCCACCAGCTACCAAATGACAAACAGGAACGATGCTTCTGTTCAGCCTCCTGGTCCAAGACAGTTGTTTTAGGCTATCTCTATGCTAATTACATAGAGACAAAGACACCAGTTAAAAACTCAGTTATGCAATTTTAATTCTCACACAGTAACAACAGACTCTCAGTGAGGGTTTTAGCATGATTACAAAAACACTAAACTGATCCGTGCTACAAAACTCTGTAATATGAGTTGCAAGCAGGTAAAACCATGTGGAGTAACTTTAAGGCCAGGAGGTACTAAAAGTCGAAGAACATCTCTCAGTACCAATCTTCTGAGCATCCAAAAGTGCACGTTTAAATTCAGCACAGCTGCACATAAGGGAATTAGAAAGGATACTGTCTGTCAATTTACATTTTTTAAATTACTGATATTTTTTCCCTATAAACACCTGCTTGTAAATGGGTTTTGTTATGGCACAGACTTTTGGATTGGAGAATGTTCTCAAATTCTATTTCCTTTCTATGTTTCTGTTTGGTATTAACAGATATGCATATGTTTGAACCTCACAGGCAAAATCCATTTCAGTAAATTTTTTTCCTATCCTTGCTTTAAAAAACCTTGAATAAATACACTTACTCATGTTAATCAATAGCAAACAACCCTTTGTTTGAATTCTTCATCTTTAGTCCCCAGGGTGTTAAGGTACACAGTAAAACAGAACACCTCTAGCTCTTCCTACCAATCCACACCTGCATTTCACTTCTACAGCTCCAGGTCTTGTCCTGGCTCCCACAGATTCCTTCCCATGGGAGGTTATGGGAAAGACTTCTGCCTCCCAAAGCAGGTGGCCATCATGCCATGCCTGCTGCTTCCTGAGAGACTCCTATCCTTCCTGACAGGGGATAGTACGGCAAAAGCCCAGCTGGTAACTGCTGTGTTTGCTGGTCTGCATTTTCTGACATCCTATTTCTTGCCCAGTTGCACTGCTTGAGATGTAAGCTAGTAATCTAACATAGAGGAGTCCTTGTTAGGAGATGCTGTTTCAGAGGAGACTGATTTTGCAGTCTCCCAGCAGCCAGATTACGCTGCTGCTCAAGCACCCCTGCAATTCCAAAATTACTGTCTCTTTAGTTCGCATACAATAAAGGAGTCAACAAAACACAACACAGCCAGGGGCAACCAGCCCTGGGAAAAGTGTGGCAGCCCTTGGAGTAGCAATTGCACATCCTCTTTATTTATCCAGTTGGGTCCATGTATCAGTTCACCACAGGAATCCTGGAGAATTTTAAGTGGATCTTGTTAATATGTTGGAAGAGATAGGCTGATTACCTTGTGCTTATTAGAAGTGTATGAGGCTACCAGAGATAATTGAAGTGCTCAGTGAAATATTTGCCTTTCTCAGGTTGCAAATATTGCGGTTCCTCATTAGCTTACCCTGCAGTTGCCCATTGGCTCACTCACCAGGGCCTTGCAACCTGAAAGGACAGTGGATGAATTCCTAATAAAACAGGGCAAAGTACTGCTTTTTATTTATGGAGTTTCAGCACATTGTGCTACACTAAGCAGACCTTCTGGTACTGTTTTTTACTGGGTTTTTTTTGTGCAAGAGGCAAGGCAATATAAGTGAGGGAACTGATGTAAAGAAAGAATGTGACTTCCTATCATGTCAGCAGTGTAAAGTTATTAAAAAGGGTTTTGCTGACCTGAAGAAGAAAAACACCCATTAAAACTGCTCTATTTCATATTTATGTTTCATCATTTCAAGCAGAAGAGCAGTGAAATGGATTTAGTGCAAAACAGTTTGCCATGAATGTTCATCCATGAACTACACCGTCACGCACACACAGGCTCAAGTATGGAAAGAGAGTTCAGGGCATTCACACCCACGTTACTGTGAAACCACAGGTAGGCTGTGCTGAACACTGCTCCAAGGAGTGCAGTGAGAGGGCATGCTGGTTGGTACTAGCCAGCGAGGAATTGCCTCCCCCATTCACTCCTGTCTTCTAAGAGCATTGTGGAAACAAACGCGGCTTGCAGCCTCCCTGCCACAGAGCTGCAATACAAGTCTCTGAAGAGCAGTTTCACCAGCTGCTCATCTACTTCTGAATGAAACACTAAAGTACCAGCTGTAAATTACCAAAGGAGCTTGTGTAACACAACCTTCCTCTATAGACTTTCAACAGACACATTCCAACTTAAACCTTCTCACCTTAAATACTGAGAGGTAAATAACTGCATCTGATGTCACTGCCACTAACTGGTTCTGAATTGCAGACATATTGGGCATAAACCCCAATCTTGATTAACCTCAAAATTCTGATAAGAAAATGTGGGGGGAGCTCTCAGTTAAAGTGAAAATCGTTCTAACTGGCTTGTGGCAACTGCTTTACAGCAGAAAATCTTAAAAACAACCATCCAGAAATGCCAGCATCACTTTGAAAAACCCTGTAGTTTCATGGCACAATTTAGTTCTAAATGATTATATAATTACATTTGTGAACGTAATCCTGTGGGGTATTATTCTAATTATAGACCACAATCCTTCTTAGCAGCTTTCAGAGAAATAATTTGCGTAATGAAATGAAGGTTTCCAGCTGCAGCAAACAAACCAATCTCAAACCTTTTTTGTAAATGACAGGATATCCTTAATGGTGTGATCAAACTTGGATCAATCCGCTGACGCGGTATTTGCCTGGATTTGGGGGATTCCTTGTTCCAGAGTAGAAAATGGCTGAGGGCAGCACGCTACCTGCAGAACCACGCTGCCACAGATGTTGTCTAAGATGATAAATAATGCAAAAAAACCCCCCAAACCTGAGGCCACAGCTATTCCATCCAACTATGCCAGTACCACCACTCCAAGTGTTGTTGTATACAGAGGCTGGAGTCATGAGACTCCTGGCCTTGTGGACATGTTTATTCTGATGATCCAAATGGAAATGTTGCTCAAAGCTTTTCTATAAACACTGAGCTGCATCACGGAACAATGAACACAGCTGAAAAGCCAGAAAATACGCAGTAACTCCAGATAGATGCAGCAGCTTTCACCTGGCTAAATTGTGAGCTTTGTAGACTAAATGTCTCTGTAGACACTCCCATGCCAGTGAACGGTGCATCACGATACTGGTGTGGCTATCTGGGTAAAAGCTATTCATTCTGTTAAAACAACTCTCAGCCGCTTATTGACACAAACAGCACCTACAAGCAGCATTTTGCTCAAGCCAGCCTTTAGGGTTATCTGCATGCCTCTTGCCACATGAGCTGTCTCGTTTGTCAGCTAGAAGATTCCTGAGATTGTGTCTAGCTTCCCTCCTATTGCTTTTTATGTAACATTGTTATCAACTCTCCACCCAAGCTAACAAGGCACATGATGCCAATGCAGAAGCACTGGAGCATCCTGTGAAGATAGAGGTTTCCAGAAGCTAGAAATGAGAAGGACCAATCAGCCAGTAAATCTACCTTCCTGCAGGAGTAGGATGTAGTTCTTTGATCAGAAGTGCATTGGGATATTAGGTAACAGTTGGACTAGAGAAAATCCATCGATTTCCCTAGATTATTTTGCAGGCTGCACAGTAAAACCCAGGTTCTGGATTGGGCCAGTTTTCTGATCTACATGACATGCACTGATGTAGGCAGCCAAAAGACCAAAGTGCATTTACTGAAGGCAGAGATTTGTTCCAAGACTGACAGTACTTCAGATAATCAACTTCTTGGTTGGGTTTATTTAAAAATGAGCTCTGTCTAAACATACAGATATGTGAGCATGAGTATGTTCATTTCCAGAATAAACAGCCGATGTCTTCTTCACTGCCCAAAGCTGGAATTTTAAGTAATTCTTATAATGAGAATCAATCACCATTTCTGACACTAGAATTAACTTTGGAAACTATACTATATTAGAGGACATGGTAACTTCACCTAGAAGTCTGTGCACTGCCAACAGGACAAAATCGCTATGTGCCGAAAACATCCATGCTACCTCATCTGCAGACCACTCCTCAGGGGACCATCATCCTTGGCCCATTTTCAGAGCTGTTATTCAACATGGAAAGTAGAGAAACTCAGTCTTCAGGGTGTTGAAAAACCCTTCTTGATACACCATACATACCTTTCGTTGTCGTCCCCGCCGCCCTCAACAAATATCATCACACCAATTACACAAACTATTCTTTCCTTTACTTTTCCTTTGGAAAAGATATACTTTCTTTACAAACTGGAAGCAGAAGCCACTCCTTATACAAGGACAGTCTATCTTCATGATTCAAAATTAAAGCAGAGCTTCAGAGCTGGCCCTGAGAAACACAACTCTCCCATCACTGTACTTGATGAGAGTCAGCAGCTGCCAAGCTGATCTGCACTCAAGAGAGTAGCCCTAAAAAGCACCCGTTTCAGGACAGGACAAGTAACAGGAGCTCTGAAAACACTAAAATGCAATTTTACTCTCTCTCTTGAAATAACACCCTCTCCTTGAAATTTTATTTCAGAATTAAAGTATGCATTTCCCTGGTTTCCCATTGATCTTTGACTTCAGCGTGGAGATATCATGTAAAGCACTGGTTTCAAGGGAGACCTGGGGAACTGTAAAGACCCACTTCCTCTACTGTATTATCTGACAGCATTTGGAAACAGGAGGCAGCCATGTGGAAATGACAAATTGTAAGTGGGGTATTGTGCAAGCCAGCAGAACCACAGATGGCCAGATACAAACAGAAGCAGGCCCACTGCTTGCACTCCAGCATGCTTTACAGGAATATGCTGTGGGCACCCATCTTGGTCACTCTTGATTTGTTGTGTATGAACAGCAGCCACGCAGTACAAGCACCCCTGCCTCCACTTCCTAGAGTAACAGCAGGTTGCAGTTACTGCAAAAGAGTGCAGCCTAGTGAGCTTAATTACACACTACATTGGGCTGACTCAGACAGCAATGCATGTCCCACTACACACAGCTTGCATGGGGATGAGGGAAGGTGTCATCACATATCTGTTGCAATTGCTCCTTTTTAAAGACCTTTATTGTTATCTTTGATGCTCAGGCATTTCTCTGTTCCCTTTCCCAGCAATCACCCACGGTAGACAAGGTATGAGGTGACATTTCTTATCATGTATATGTGTCAGGGAGGTTTGCACCTTGAGGATGTGCTATTTGTCTGCAGTAAGGAAACTGCAGATGTTGGAAAAATACAGGAAATACCATCCTATTTATTATTATGATTTTCAATATATAAGATTCAATCAGGCAATACAGGAAATCCCATATTAGTTTTGGTAATCCTAGCTGATGGGTTTTAGGAGAGGTCTCTGTCTGGACTTACATGCTCTGCTCCCTAGACCTGTACCTTCCTACAGCACTATAGATAATCATTGTAACCGGGCAGATAACCGGTATATCCCTACAGCACACTACATCGAGAAAAGATGAGCAGGGAATGTTCAGAGGAAGACAGAAAGCAGAGGCTGAACCTACTCAATATGACCTGTATGTTTTGGACTGAAGTTGCACATTCATGTGCTGGGAGACTGTTTTAGTTAGGGCATAAGATGACTTCTGTTCTTACTGTATTATTCCTTGGCTTTTCCTTAGGCTTTTTTATTCTTACTTCCCTGAGCAACCAATCAGTAGATCATCGATCAACTTGTTTCAGCTCAGCATTATCATAAATGTTGATTACTAGTGTTATTATTACTTAAGACTATGTAACATTTTGATTAGCTATAAAACAAGCTCACACTAGAATCAACACATGGGATGGCTGTGTGTGTATGGTCCAGGACAAAGGCACATGGCACGATAACATCTGAGAATGACTGGTGCCTGCTGTAGTTTTAGTCAAGCATGTTTACTGGGCTGGGGAAGAGAACAGATATGCTTATTTTATGTAGCTCTTCTTTCACAATAATGGTGTTTGTAGAATCGGTAGTCAGTTTGAATTGTGTTCTGTACATTGCATTATATATGTAAATTAATTCCTATTAATCTTTATAACATTAAGCTACTGCTAAAAATGTTCATTTAAGAACAGCCTTTGTTCTTCTGTCTCCCTAATTTCAATTCCCTTCAGTCTTTTCTCCCTGTATATTAAAGTACTTTATTAATTTTGTCACGTTAATCTGATCAGCACTAAACACAGTACCATTTCTAAAGACCTAAAACATGAAGCTAAGCTATAGTGACATGCAAACAAAAAGCCTAATGTGCAACAGGCAAAACAGCTCTTGGGGTGCCTGCTCTATGGAGGGCGACAATCTCTGCCCTACTTCTGGCCAAGCCCATCCAGCCTCCATGGTACTGAGGCCAGAAGCCAAGTAGAGCTGCAGCCCAAAACAGAGAGGGCAGGAGAGATGAGGCAGGAAACACAATTAAAATCTCCATAAAATAACAGGAGGGCGAAGCGTGTCATCAGAAAGGGAGGGATAAAAAAACTAACAATGGCAAAACCACTGAGCTCTCTGTCATTCCATGTATTATTGAACGGAAGGCCCGAAGCTGAGAGGATTATCTCTAGATGTTGATTACCCAGATACTGTATGTCAGAACACAGTACCAGGCCTATGGAATTGGCATTAATTCTGAAACAGACAGGATGAAAACAGAGAAGTAACTATGAAATTGAATTGTCCTTCCCATTATGGGATGGACATGTTAAATAAACTGAGGTCTTATGCCAGCCAAAAAGATCTGCAAAGAAAGCAGGAATTCATGAGATTTCATTAAATGGTATGTGAGTACAGGAACAAATTCCTGTTTTAAGATTCTTTTCCATTCCCAAAACTATGATATCCAGAAAACTGTTGGCCATTTAAACATATCAATACTTGGCTAGAAATTTCTTTTCCTCTTCAATTTATATTTACTAAATTCTCGCAAGGTTTGTGCAAGTGTTTTGACTAATAACTTAGAAAAATGTAGATAATTCAACGCTCAGGTGATATTGAAACAGGGGTGTGCTATAAAACGTGTCTGGAGCTCCAGACAGGAGCAACAGCAGGCACAAGCAGACTTCTCTGACTGAGCATATTTTATCTCATTATGTGATTGTTGATTAAGTTATGCCTAACAGGTAGAATGTGATTGATCTCATTGACTATTTAAAAAAAGAAACAACAATTTTTCATGAATAAACATGCAGAGTCTGAAAACTGAATTTCAAAACTTGCTTCATAAACAATCCATAGCTTGTCAGATTTTTGCTTGCTTGTAGTATTTATTAAATATTTCTGAAGGTGGAATAGATTAGGAAATTGAACTGGTTCACAAACATTCCATTAATCCTAAGGAAATAAAACAAAACCAATCACTATCCTCTACAAATTAGCTATTCTGTGACAAAATTATTTTCTCATTAATCATAGAACCAAATTCTTATCTTGAATACTTCCAGTTCATTACAGTCCATTAACATAATTGGGAACTGTTTGATATGAGGAGGCAAGATATGCCTTGTAGTAAGCAGATATTAATTTAATTTTCCAATTTGTTTTGAGGAATGAAAAAAAGTTAAGGAAAGTAAAAAAGAAAATAATAATTGATATTGCTCAAGGACAGTGATGTGCAGCAAAAAAACACAGGACATGAAAAACTAGAAGATAAACTGCAACAACCCAGGCTGCGTGCTCAATATTAAAGAATACATGTATGCTCAGAATAAATTTTCAAGGTCTTGGACACACCATCATATGATCTATGATTAATCACGGAAGCAGAAGACAGTCCTGTACCAATTGCTTCTCTTAAATGCAATATGTGTTGAATGTTTAGGTCACCTATATAGTTCTATGCATTATCTAGATACTTTCTGATTGTTGAAATACAAGAACAAAACCAAAACAGTGAGTGGTAAAAAATTCCTTTCCTCATCTCGGTATCTAAAACATTATTTGTAATTGTAATGTTTATCAAGTTCAACTCAAATCAGAAAGATTGAAGTTTCTTGTACAATTTTATGCACAAAGCCATACTGACTAAGCAAACATGACTTCATCACTCATCCTTTCTGTAAGAGTTCTGTTAAACTCATTTAGAAAGGGTGTATTTTGTAAATTATTCTTTGTTCAAAAATCTTTCAAATCATGGAACACTTGAGAAAGAGAGGAAATTGGTTTGGATTAGTGGCTAAAGGGTTTGGCCACAGTCCCTAGTTTTGTTGACTCCCTAACAGAGTATGGTTATGGCTGACTGAAAGGTTCTGAATTATTATTTATTCTTGTCTATACTTAAGCTAACCAGGCAGAATTGTTCAGCCACACTGCTTGCTTCACAGAAGTGCTTGACAGAAGTTTAATTCTATAGTTTAGAAAAGGTTTCTGATGCATGTGATGAGCACAGGGGTCACTAATCACTATTAAGCCTGGATCCAGAGCTGACGCAAGCATGGCACACAAAGGGACTGGCACTGTCCCCTTTGGGTTGGTCAGGGTACAAGAGAGCAAAGTGGAACATTCTTTGACAAGCTGCCAAACAACTTTTACTTTTGCTTGCAGTCTGAAAAGGATATGAAGTACACTGACAGTAACGAAAACCAAATCAGCACTCAGATTTTGACAAGGTGCAGAGCAGGAAATGGGACACCCAGACTGATTTTGCAGAGAAGAGTTTTTAATGGATCAAATCTAAAACACAGCACTTGTGTGCTGCAGCAGAGCCTCCTTGACAAGGCAGCGGTGGGACTGCATGGAAGGCTATATCTTCCCAATGCTTCCTTAAAGCTGGTTGTGGTCACTTGAGAACATAGGCATGACACATTTGCTAGTCTATCAAGATACCATGAGCGCAAACATTATCATCAACACCATTTCTATCTGACCTTCCTGAGCAGCAGTATTTCTGTTGAGAGCATTCACCAGCACAGCTTTTAATAGGAAGCAGGTGAACCTCAACTGCAAATTGGCCTAGACCTTTCCTCTAATTTAAGGACTGCCCTGTTCAGCAGGTACTGAAGCATCTGACTGGAAAGACCATACACACAGGGAATTTGTTGTTTAATTTTGGTTTTTTTACATTTTTTCCCTGATCTATCTTAATTTCTAAGTAAAATTTCTGTGTTTTAAACAGCTGTTGGTCAACACCACTAGCTATAAAGTTTCAAACAGAACACCTAGGTCATCTATTTAAAACCTTAATTTGCTTTTCCCACTGTGCTGGATCAATCTGTGGGAACCAGGTGAAACAGTGCTGTGATGTTGAAGATGTGTTTCCTTAAAGTGATTATTGTCCTGGATGCAAACACTTTATAACCACATCAGTGCAAAACAGTTTTCCATCATAATGTTTTGACTATTAATGACAGAATATTCTAGTAAGATAAATATGGGAAATAGCATCTAGCTTCAAACACTTGAAATAAGACTCACTACTTGCTTCCTACAACCCAAAAGATATACATAAACCCAATCCAAACTATGAGACTCTACCAGGGATACAAAAACTGGAACAGTAGCAGCTTAAGCATTATTACAGGTTTCTCAAAGGTGCACAGAGGGTTTCTGAGAGCTCAGTCTCCACAGAAACTAAGCTACAGGTTTCTTGCCTTTCGTTAGTAAAAGTTCTATTAGAGACAAAATTTTATTGTAGCTTTACCTGTCTAGTGGCAACAAATAAATATTGTAAAGTCAGGAAAAGTTGAGCTCTGAAGACTTTAAAATAATTATCATTACCTCCATCTATTTTAGACTTATAAATACACAAACATAGGCACGAGCTTCATAGCAAGTTACTGGTGCGGTGCTAATAGCAATTCTCTTCAATCTTCAAGTGAAAAGACTGCAATCAAAGCACACTGGCCATAAAGGTTAAGTAAGTCTTGACAGAACTACAAAATATTTACAATCAAGGCCAATAACCTCAGAGATGTGGAAGTCTGAGAGGAAAGCTGTGTCTGCCTTCTGCAGCACCAGGGATTGAGATTCTGTCCAGCTCTTCACATATTTGATTGTTTATTTCCTGGGAGCCCTTCATTTCAGAAGGTGTTTTACTTCTTTATCTTTTTTGTGCACATTTTAACTTGTTTACTGATTTACTAAGCAACTTTATATTAGCTCCCACCCAAAGGACTGCTGAAACCGCTCTAAGTATTTACTTTCAATCAGACAGCTTTTCTCTTCCATTTGTTTTCCTGACATTATCGGTACCTTCATATGAAAGAAGAAGCTCCAGCAGTGCACCTCTATCACAGTGGGTACACTTTTTAATCAGAAGGTAAAGGAAACAAATCTGAAAAAATTAATATAAATGGGATACTTGAACTTTATAACATGACTCTCAGTGCTTAATGCCAAAGACACGAGAGCTACTGCAATAGGAGAAGTTCCTGCTCAGTGAATAATTGGAGAATACCCTTCTGATGGTTTTTTGGAGTCAATGTGCAGAATACAGCTGACTCCACTCAGATCAGTGTCCCTGTTAAAACAGCCAGATTTCTCTTTCTGATAGGATCTGCTCTTCAGCTTCTACACTAAGGGGTCATCTGTCCTCTCAGCCCCAATGTGATCTGCCTCTCCCAGCGATGGGAGAGCTCTGCATGATCAAATGGCCTTTCAGCAAAGAACAAAAGTATCCCAAGTAGTCACCTATGAACATCATGCTTGATCCTACAGAGTTAAGCCTTGCAGAGTAACATTTTCACTTGCTACAGCCACCAGCAATTTAAAAAATTTATATGCTAATTTTCATTTTCAACCCAACTAAAATCTTTCTCTCTCAGTGGGTATTGTCAGTGAGAACACATGTATATAGGCTAAAAGATGCTTAACTTTATAGAGCAGTTTCAGGGGTTGGAAAAAACCACTGAGAGTTCCACTTCAGTGTACCCTATGGGGTTTTGGAATTTAGATCAGCTTCCTCCCTGGGGAGAACTTTGCAGCAGACCCAGACTGTCACTGCTCTCACTGAAGGCCAGTATGAAAATTCCTATAATTTCATGAACTCCTCTAATTTCCAAGCTCTTTTCTGGTGAAATCACCAAAGAGACCAAGGCAAACACTAAACACCCAGTAAGTACTAATGAATGACATTAACTTTAAACCAGGTTTCCTTTACCCCCAAACATTGTGGGGAGTGCAATGAGCTTAACACATTAGGTGATAGACACAGATTATTAAACAGTCATACTGGTTCTTCTGAAATGAAATGCTCTGGTTCCAGCATAGTACCTACACTGCCTAACTCCAGGCTTGATTTGGCTGTTTCTGCTACTCCTAATTCAAGCTATGAAGCTGACACAAACCTCAGAAGCAGTAAAACCCTTGCTCCTTCTCCCATTTAAAAAAAAAAAAAAGGCAAAAAAAAAGGCAAACCCCCTCCTCCCCAAACTAACCAATTCCCACGTTCCTGAATTTCTGTAGCTGATTTCTTGGTGACATTTTTCATCCTGACAGCACATTCAGGAAACGTGACAAATTTAGGCAAGAGGCTTGCACTGAAAAATGTTCCTGCGAATTTTTCCCAGTTAAGCTGCAATGAATTTGCTTAGCAAAAAAACAAAAGGTTTCTCTTCAGCTTAGCTTCCAGTTACTTTGATACATGATGTTTCAAGTAGTTTAAAAAAATGGACCCGGCACGAGTTTTGTATTAGTTTTTAAAGCTCTGATCATCATTCAAGAGACTGTGCCATTTCTCACTGCTAGATCTGAAGAGTCCCAAGGCATTGTCAGTACCCACTTCCACAGAGCCTAATTTTCCAAAGCATCCTTCCAATTTGTGGTAGCAACTCAGTGCATGACATCACCTGGCTCTGCAGTTGTAGAAATGCTGCATAATGCAATTTTGTAATTGTCAGATGTTGGAGCTCTAACTGAGCAAGCTGAAGAACCTATCTGTTGCTTTTCAGACCATTTGGCGATGAGTCAGTCAGTCCTGGGGAGGTCTCTTATGTCTGAAACGAAGCCATAAACCCTGTCACAAAACAGAAATAAAAGCTTTGGCAAGCTGTGAAAGATTGGAGTGAATGATGCCCTCTGAGGGTCACAGACAAGACAGCTGGGCTCGGCGGCGGGGCAGGATGGGATACCTGTAGTATTTTATGGATTATTATTCTAAAGAGAAAATACAGGCTGGTGTGTTTGTGTTGAATGCAAAGGAAGAGGGTGAGGAGTTGCACATTGTGACAGGCATTCAGGAGGCTCTTCGCCAGCTGCACTCACAGCCTTAGCAGCCAAGAGCCTTTTTAAGGCTCTTCTGCTTGTATAACCCCTCTCTGCCTTACGAATGGAAATTCTACACCAAAACTCTCAAAAGGCCACCTTTTGGTCAATGTTTAGCTTCACATCTATACGTTCTGCACAGCTTTCCCTTGTCCATGGGGCTTCAACAAGGACTGAAGTGTAAATATTCTTTCTGAGATACCTTCTCAGTCTGGTGTATGATCACATTACCATGAATTAGTATAGTAAACTTTCTTTTTATTCACTTCATTACTAGAATCTTCTGAGATCAACAGCAAAGCTACAGCTTCAAGATCCTTTTAAAACATATCCTAAAGCCCGCAAGGTATTCCCAGTTGATATAAGCTGCTCTTATGCTCTGCATACAAGGGCTTCACTGTAAATTTCAAGACCTGGGAGCAAGAAAGATGGCTTTGGCTAGACCAGAAATAGACCAAACCAGGTTTTTCTGGTGGAGACATTTATTCTCACAACAAAAGCCAGCAAGGAAGAAACTAAAAATCAACTATCATAGCAAAAGGGTACAAAAATTGTTTTGGATGCTAAGTACAACAATGGAAAACAGAAACCAAACTGCTGTAGGATAACATATGCATTTTGTCATCTGCCATTGAATTGCCAGAGCCCATCCACAGCTGGAACAGGACAAAAAGCACACAAAGGAGAATTTTACACTGACAGTGTTCTCCTAGGAGATAAAGGTTACACAAATGCCACTAATGCCTAACTGTATCCTTGAGAAGCAAGGTGTTTCTTGAAGTGGAATGCTAGCATGTACAACACTAAGCTAGTCCATGGGTTGTCAGGAGCTCCACATTGCAGTGGAAGGTCTGTTGACTCCACTTTTGAGAACTTCTTTTCAGTCAGATAGGCTTAGATTAACAACAGACCTATTACTGTCATGGCTACCTGTGAAACAACCAGCATGATTAGCTGTAAATACCATGTTTGTTTATTCTTGCTAAGGATGAGAGATTCTAGAAGGACAACTTGCAAATAGAAATTTTAGAAGGTTTAAAATTACAAGATTGGAACCATTGTTTCAAAATTAGGATTTGTATTTTCTAAGAGCTTCAGGCACACTGGACAAATGCTGGCCTTAGATCATCAATGAAATGGAGAATCAGTTCAGCTCTTCCACCCACTAGTCTTCTTCAGTTTGCATCCAGAACTTCTAACCCTTTGAGCCCATACTGCAAAATGCAAATAGGCTAGGAAACGTTCATCTGTGATCAGCACCTAATGTTTTGAGTGACCTGAATTCAGAGAATATTCATGGAAGCATAAGTAGTAAACATTGAAAAGACCTGAGGCTGTTCTCCATTACCTAGTTAGCACAACACTGAGCCTGGACTGATTACTTTTGATCAATCTCATCTTACAAAGATCTATGTGACTCGCCCTCTTGAGAGGCTTACCCAATACAGTGATCTTGCTTTTAAAACATTTGTCTTGATAACTTGTATCTACTTTTTGAATAGTCCTCTTCATTTTAATACTAGGCACACATTGCCTTGCTTTACAGAAAGGTATATTCAGCTTTATCAACTATTTATGGACAATCCACCGGCACTTAAGCTTTTGTTTTGTCACATTGTTCTCTATGTGCTCTTCTTTTCTGCACTTCAGAGCCACAAGGGCATTCTCCCCATACCTCCTGTATAAATTTGGTCCTCCAGAAAATGTATAAGAAATGACAAATTTTAATAGAAATAGCATATGAAATCCCCACTAGACTGCACAGATGGCCAGAAATCATGATTGGAAGCATTCATACATATTTCAGAGTGATACACTGGGAAAAAATATACATTACAAGATGAAAAACAGCAAAGAAAACTCAAACTTGAGATGCACTTTGCTGAAAACAGGTTGGTGTTTCCCCTAAATATGTCATGCACTCTGATTAAAAACATAACACTTGAATTAAACAGATGCAAGTGAAGCACTGTTAAGCAGGACTTAGACCAAGAACTGAGACTGCTAAAGCTTGATTATATATCTTACCTTTAGCCAGATTACGAAATATATGAACAGCAAAACAGTTCTGCTAGATAGGCACTACCCAAGAGAAGATATGTAAATGCAAAGTGAATTTGCAAACGTGAACAGGTAACTCAGACTGGAGGGCTGGACCTCAATACTCAGGCAACACTGCAGTTGGCATTATGCATAAACAACAAACACTAGGATGCTTGCTATAGCTCAACCTACATGTAGGTATTGTTTTAAAGAATGCACTAGCCTAGCATTAACATTATTATCAATTAAAACACGCACATTTTCATAGATTTAGAAAACAGAAAAAACCCTCAGAATATTCACGGAGAAGTAGGAAGAAAACTAAATATAGCTATTCCATCATAAAGATTTTATTGGTGCCAGTTAAGAATGAATTGCTCACTCATATCTTCAGCACATTTGTGCCAATTTTGCAATTTTTGTGCTTTTACATCCTGCCTCCCCTCAAGTACATCAGACATTCCCCCTCCCTTTGGAGTACACCCAAGGAAAATGTATTCCAACCGCAGGCTTGGATAAGCCATGGCTGTAAGCCAGGGCTTCTGCATTGCATTCCCAGTTTTTTTCCAAATCTCTTTGCATATGCCCTGCCAAGTCATTGTCTCCAGAAGTAAGAAAGAGCTAATAAAGCTGTGTCAGTACATTCAATATGGTTCAGGACTCTCTACTGAACCTCCTGTTTCACCAGCCTGAAATCCCATCTTCGAATGCTAAAGCATGCTGAGCCAAAGTTCTTGAGAGGTGTTACTGGAGAAGGTAACCTGCAAGTCTGCACAGAATCTCAGAAGCTCTCTGTGAAGACAGGATCAGGTCCTTATATTCTGAAGTGACAATCTGGACTGGTTCTTCGCTGGTAGGACTTCACTAGAATTGCTCTTGACATATCAGTACCAGGGAAAGGGAAAATCGTCCTTTGAACATGTAAGTGACATTTCCCATGGCTTCTTTAGCTCAAAGGACTTCTGATAATGCCACTGTGCAGAGAAGGGAAGTCTCAGCTAGGTTGAAAATAACCTATTTTATTAATAGTGCTGAGCTCTGATGGTTAGTAAAAGCCAAGTGGCCTCCATTATCTACACAAAAATAGCCCGCTAGGTATCCAAGGCTGTCTTTTCTAGCACTTCTGCATGCTCTTAACCCTGGGTACGTTCCTCGTGCATTAGCTGAACAGGATTCTCAGAACCACTCCTCGATCTGCAGCATGCTCCACATTTAACATTGTTGTGCACTCACTGAACCATTTTTAAACTCGGGCTCCCGCTGAGAGCTAAATGCACTGTTTGTATTCTAATCTTTGTACCTACTGCAGCTAAAGCATAACTGTTCCACGGCTAGAAGGCAATAGCTAAAGCAGGGGAAATATAATTAAGGAAAATAAGAAACGATTGATAGAAAATACAGCACATTGCTCTAGACATATTAAGTTAGTGCTGAGTGACTCGAACAACTAATTTATTAAAATTACCTGGAAGCATCTTATGATTACCCCAACGTAAGCACTCTTTAATTTGCCTCTGCTGCTTTTCTTGGCAAGACAGTCCACACTTTGCATGCTCAATATACAAGATGCATGAAAACCAATTAATGCTGTTGACCTATACAAATAGGATAACACCAGTAGACTTGATCACCGCCAGAGAAGTGCAAATAACTGGTAAATGAAGGACTTGGTCCTAATTTGTGAAGCCAGTCAGAATCAAAACACGCCGAACTCTCCCTGGCTTCCATTGGAGGTGTCAATGTTTAGTATCCTGCTCCACACTGAGATGATACAACCTATCAAAGTTATGACACTTGACAAGTTCATTGCCTGCAACAACTAGAAAATGAACTCATAGGAGGAAGAGGTGGCTATAATAGAGAATACCACTAAATACTTCCATGCCAGGTTTCTGCCCTGTTTGCCCTCACACATCAGTCCTCACAAAGCTCACCTATATGCTGATGAGCTCCTGACTCCTACAGCAGAGATAACTTCATGCCAGAGCCTCTTCCAGGCTGTTGCCTCAGAGCACTCTTAGTTGCAGGTCACTCTGCTTCATAAGATTCAAACATTTTAGAAGCTTGGTCAGAAAAACAGGGAATGCCTTCATTTCTCACTTCATTGGTTGTATAATACTGAACTCACTCTTGGGGTTGGGGAAGCTTTTCACTGTGGTTTAACTACATCTAGCTCCCATGTGCCAGCTTAGAGGTATCAGCAGGATGAGATCCCTGACTAGGTTGATCCAGTACACTATAGAGGAGAAGCTCTCTTACAAAAGATCAAGGCTAATAGTTGAAGGCACCAGACACAAGTCTGAAACCTCTTTAGAGAACTTATTTTGTTGGAACATTAAAGAATGCTTTAATTCAATATCCCTGAGCTGAAAACGGTGATAAAACTGCAAACTGACAAGCAGGACATGTTCAAAGAACAGCAGATGAGCCTCAGAGTGACTGGCACAGTGCTGTTCCACTGCACTCAAATCTAGAGAGGAACATCTAGCCCTGCGTTGAGTGTTGGGAAAATGAATATGATATTTCAGTTGGCTGAGAGAGACTGACTGGGAAATAAAAGGAAAAGCCCCAGGAATTCACTGGTTCTTGATCCAGGGTAGCCTTTTTGTACTCTGCCTGGCTGCGATGGCTGTGTTTCAATGGCTACGAATACAACATGGTTGGTTTTAACCTCCTCACACTTCTGGTAGACAATCAAGCAGTTAATCTTCCCTGGAGCTACACTGTCACTTAAATTCACTAATCCAGGCTTCACGCAAAGGCAACATACTGTTTTGTCGTCCTACAAGGTCATGCAAACAGCATGCAAACCACACCTAGCACATTAGGTTACTTGTCTCTTTTTCATGAACAGGTAATGGTTAAATGTTCCCTCTTGGATTTCCCAGCTGCTCCAGGTGATGGTTCTCCCCACTCAGCATGCCACATTGTGCTCTTGAAGGCTTTGGCCAGCATGCATTACATTTGGCAAAGAGATGGGCACAGCTTCCTGGTGATAAACACCATGGTCCATAATAATTTGGGAGGTGGGGAAGGATTGCCATGCTGACCTCTCCTTTTAATAGGCAAATTACTGGAAGGTATGAGGAAAATTCAGTTATGCTGCTCTTTCAGCAAAGTGAAGGAGATTGCATCAAGGAAGGATTTTGGTCTCTTGTGTGCAAGTGGAATGTGATAGCAGTGCTGATAAAACAACCCTCTGTGCTGCATAACTGCTGTAGGTTGCACCTTTTGTTTGTAGAAGTGGTAAAGCACAGCCATAAAGGTCACGTTAGTGCCTTTCTCCGATTTCTCCTGAAGTTCATTTTCTAAATGAATACCCAGCATATGATTCTCTCAGCCTTGTGTCTCCTCTGATGATTAGTCTGCTGCCATTTCAAGCTACGTGTACCTTCCCCAAGTTCATAATGGGTAAGGTATTAATTATGTTCAGGGAAAATTGAGTTTCACGAGTCCCAGAGGAACATGCTACAGTCTTCATGAAAAAACTTCTTTCCACCTTTTATGTCAACTACAACAGACTCTGCATAAGTGGTGCATGACATTTTTATGAGTTACACCATGAGCAGAAGAGGAAAGCACTTGTATCAAACTTTGGTCACTTGGTCTTCCTTCACCTCTTCTGCCCATGTTTCCTGTTGGCACCGGTCGCATCCCTGCCTACTTAAACATTGAAGAGGGTTCTAACTGGTGAAAAAAATATGTGAAGCCTAAAGCTATGCACTTCAATTCTTATCCCAAGGGACATTTTAAACAGGCAACCATAGAGAAACCCAACCCCAGTGTACATTAACTATACTGCAAACTAATTTCATGAGGCAGCTTGCACTGGAGCATGAGTCTTAGTTCCAACAGGAAACCGTTTCTTATTGCGCTTATCATGACAACATCCTTCACCAAAACTACTTCTCTCCTTGAAATAAGTGAATTATTACAAACTGCTTTTTGACTTTCCTTGATTTGTACTGCATACTGATAATCATTAACATTTCTTGATCATTCCCTTTTTTATTGCTTGAAGCTCCTCTATATGAAGACTTTACTTTCCCAAGCAATATGATCTGGAAGCAACAGCACAAAACTGAGAGGAAAAGAAACCAACTAAGTTTGAATCTTTACCCTGCCACTGCAAAGAGGGAAAAAACCTCCTTCACTCTCTTACTTCTGAAGAATGGAAATTAATTACCTCACACATACGCATACATGATTTCAAATAGGCTCAAAGTGCGTACATATAAAGAATTAATTGCACATGCCTGTGTTCTTCAAAATAAAGATTCATTAAGCATGTAAAGACATTTCCAGACCCATAGGAACAATGTTCTTGTGCCAGCAGTACTCTGCTGGAATACAAAAGGATTTGTGTTTTTGCTTTTTTAAAATGTATTTAGCATGACTAAAGAGCCTACTACTGCTGCTGCAGTTGCTGAGTCCCTGTTACTCCCAAGCCAAGGATACAAGGGTCATAGATAGCACCTCATCCAAGTGTCCCATAATCTGATGCACATACAGAAGATGAGGCCACCAGCAACACCGTTTTATAATGGCAGGGGAGGAAGGTATGAGCAACAGAACTCTGACACCAGTTAGCAGACAGGGAAGGGGACAGCAAGGGCAGGAATAGACATGGAAGGTGTGGTGCCAGAGCAGAACTGGGATCGAGCATTCCTTCCTGCCTTCCTCCCACTCTCTGTCCTTTTAGTAATTTCTTTCCAATTTTCTCCAAAACAGTGTTTGAGAAAAAGCACAGAGAACACAAACCTGCTCAAAATGAAGCCTTGAGTACTACATTTTACACAGGTACCATTTTACAAAGAACAAACAGGTAGCAAGGTCCCACGAGATGCTCATGGGTTTGTAATAAACATTGTGTAATGAATTTGTTAATCAAACCGGTGGAGCAACTTGCTAGACTGTTTCTACATTTGTAACCTTGTGACTGGAACACCTCAAACCGCTACATCCTGCTGAGCAGGCAGCTGTGGTATCTTCCTGTTAAGCGAACAATAGCAGCAACTGAAATGCCCAGGTAAGAGCACCAGAGGGCCCGAGACGACCCCCTAGATATGCCACGTACACCTGGAACAACCAGGCTATCAAAAGGGGACTCTGGCGGGGGTGAGTGCGCGCCGTTGGTGGAGCAGGAGTCTCCCCGGCTGCCCAGCGCTGTTTTGCCTGTTTATCACTTGCTCAAATAAATTCTATTTGGAAACTCTAAATTAGAGTGAACAATTTGTCACCGCTGCTTATAACAGGTTCATTCCAAGGCCTCTCGCTGTTTGCTCAAAGCTTTGGTGACCCTGGAGCGTCCAGCTCCATGTGGGAACAGGGAGAAGACCCTGCACATCACATCTTCCTCCCTGAAAGAAGCTGAACTTGCTAGGCACATCTCCCCTTCACAGCTATCTGGCTGGGCTGTGGCATCATTCACACCCTCCCAGCCACTTTGGTGAGGTGTAAGCCAAGGGAAGGAGAGACACACTCGCCCAGACGCAGACAGGGAAAGCATATTACACAGGGAGAGCTGGGAAAGAAGCTTCTTCCACTGCTTTTCCCCCAGTTGTGTTGCCACCAACAGCCCAGCAAAAACCACAGGCTGAGGTGCTAGTCATGCTTTGGCAGCAGCAGTAAAGCAAGTTTGGCATCCTGTTGTTAAACACAAGATTTCCAGTGTCTCATTCTTTCTGCAAAGTGCAATTGCCAGTTATATGTGTAGGGAGCTTAAACTAGTTCTGTGTGCTTTGTTTGCTGGTTAGAAAGGCAAGACATCAATATACAATATGAAGCTCAGTTCTGCAAGAATCAAAGGTTTAAAATGCCTTTATAAATCTAGCCTCAAATTTGCTGGTAGCAATCTAAGACAAGAACATTTTAACAGATTCTTAAAAATGCTGGATTCCAGCTTTATCAAAATCTTATTCTTTATCAAATGCTGCTTAATTGAAAGCAGTGTGTGATTTCTCATCAGTGTAAGTGATCTGCTATAATACCTGTACAGGCTGTCAAGCCATTGTCAAATTGAAATACTGCTTTCCCCTCTCTGTCCATTTGATCACACATTCCATTTTGGATTTCTTTGCTTTCTGTACAAAGGATTCTGAGCTCAAGTTCACAGAGAGAGTCTGGCAATAAAAACATTTGAGCAGCAATACAGACAGCTGGGAATTTGTTGCATCAGGATTTGTTTTTAAAATATAGGTTTCTACTGATAAACTAATATTGTCATCTGTTCTGGTGGCAGAGCATACTGCAAACAGCAATCTTCCCCCAGAGAAAAGATGTCAGATTGTGATTTATGAACAGGGAGCCACTAAAGAGTATGATTTCACCCTAAATTAGTAACTTATCAAGTAAAGAACCACAAGCAAATAGCTGAATATTGGTGCCTTAAAGGGTCAACAGACTTCTCACTAACTTTTGCTTCAAGCACAAATAACCAGAGACTCCTCCAAGGGAAAACTGTTCTAGTAGATGCCCTAGAAAATGAAAACATTTAGGTCTAAGTGTTGAGGAATGCATTCCTCACATGACCTTTGAGTGTCCATATGGGCTTCAGAGGAGCCCCACTCAAGAGGACTGCACAAATCTGTTTGAGGTAGCAAGTCCATTGAAATTAAGAGGAGGCAGTGGCAAGAAGTGGTAGAAAGAAAGAAAAAAAGCCATCTAAGGGGGTAAGTGTTGATTTTCAACCTTAATTAATTGCCTGAAGTGAAGCAGTTGATTTCCATGTACAATGAACTATGAATTATTGGAAATCACTATGACACAAGTCGACAGAACAATTCCTTTGTAAAATCCTCTTGCAGGCCAGGGAAATGAGTTTCTAGACATCCATCTGGGAGAAGGAGGTTCCCTCTCTCTCCAGTCAACATTGGCAGGAAGAATACACTATCAGCACCCAAAGGCATGGCCATGGATGCAAATAGTCCTATTCAGCTAGGACTAGAACCAAACCAAAGAAGTTCAACCTTTTATTCATCGGTCACTGCCTCAGACATCTTTTCTTCAGGCTCCCCAGCCTTCATTCCTAAGAATTCCAGTGATTTGTAACTTTGTTGACTTAGCAACTGTAGAGAACTCAAATTCACACTATTCTCTGTATGCAATGAAGTTTAAGATCTTTTTTTCCAAGTATCATACTGCAGATGTAGATGCCTGGATCTGGGCCCATAATTTCCACAAAATTAGGCAATTAAAATTTTATTTGAGACTGTTTAAGTGCATCTGTAAAACTGCTACTGGTTGTGTCAATAGAACGATTTATGGTTGTGTGCTTCTAGATCTGGACTGTTAGAAGATTTTGTGTGGCATCAATCCATGACTGCCATGAAAATGAATATTTATTTTACTGGTTAGATGTCAGCAATCTGTTCCTGGATTTAAAAGCAAATGGAGGACTTCTTAACTACCGCAAAATTTTTCTTATTCATTCAAGAACTGATTCAGATTTCTGTTGACGTAATTCCACTGTCTCCTGTCAATCTGCATAGGTCTGTATCTCTTTCTGAGATTGCTTAAGAAACCAAGTCAGTGACCAGAATAAACAGGATAATCGCAGAATGATTAAGGTTAGAAAAGACCTCCAAGATCATCTAGTCCAACCATCAAGGTACTCCAAGCTCAATGCATAGCAGAAGGGTACTGAATATACTACTTCTCTATTTTTTTCTCTCAGCCTCTTCAGTGATGTCAAACCTTCCTTGGGTGTTGGTATGGTCTACAGTCCTTCAAACTGCAGAAAATGAATGCAGTGGTAACCACGTATTTGGAGAAGGGATGAGCACCAAAAGAAGAAAATGAGTGAGTCACAGGAAATTTAGTGAGAGATACCCAAAGCCAACCATCTAGATCAGCATGAGCAGTAAATGCTCAATTCTGAACCTAGAGAGTACTGGAAAAGAAACCCTTTCCCTTTTCCATTCTAGCTTGCTTGAACATTCACAACATCTGCAAATGTTGTATTTTGGCTTTGTGAGAAATGAGTCAGTTGGCTTATTCAATAATAGAGTTAGTTCATAGGTCAAGCCTCAATGGTTTTGGCTTTAATGACCACAGTAAAAAGAATACAAATTAAAAATTGCTACTTAATCTACCTGGAGATCTTAGGTATTGCTTTTTTAGATATCTTGGTGGTTAAAGAAAACCAATTAAGAGGCTAGGGTTGCAGGGATCATCAGCCCTTCCTCACACCGAGGAAGAACGAGTCTCCTGCGTGCTGGTGGCATCCCATCCCTGTTTAAATTTTGGAACAAGAATCAAGTCTGAAGTGAACTAAATTCATGTTCAGGGAGACAGGCTGGGATAACCAACATTAGCAGGAGAGGCCAAGATTTAGCTCTGACACAAAGAACTTGATTGCAAATCGGGTCTGGATTACAGACAGGAAGCCTAAAGTATCACCCACAAAAGCTTGCTCTAGCATTCTTGCATAAACTGCCTGAAACAACTGTGCTTGTGCAGCACAAGATCTGATACAATGCATTAGATGCAAGCCCAGAAAAGCCAGTGAGTTAATGATCACAGTCCATGCAGAAGTATGAAAGGAGAGAAGCAGTTATTTCATTTTGCTGTCCTTAGAAGAGAAAGCAGAGAGGCCACTGCCCGAATGTTTACAAGGGCTGAAGTCTTGTAAACAGCCAGAGGATTTTGCAGCAGTTGGGAGGGCTGTGGTGAATGGCCTGGTCCCCTTCAGCAATTCAGAAAAGCAGAGGGGTCAGTGCCAAGGCCACAAAACTGATTAATGTGAGATGGTCTATCTCAACCACAGACTTCAGCAGTTCACAACTCAGTCCTGACACATTTCAATCAAAGCATGTCTGCAGCTAAACTTAATAACCAGCCAGCCTATCAGGTGCTGGACACTAAGCAATTCTAAATCACCCCAAGAATTTTAAAATGGCAATGACTTACTGCAGGACTGCAGAGAATGACCCGTCTGTCAGAAGTGGTTGTTGTACCTGCAGCTGACACAGACGTCAAGATTCCTGCTCCCCTCCATGAGCACTGCTGTGATGCTGTAAAATGGGAGAGGGCCACCTGGGATCACTGCCCTACACAAGCCATCCAGAATCTGTCCTATGCAATCTTTCCTGCATCTTTCCAGCAATGACGTTTCATCACTTTTGAATGAAATAAGTTCTTTTGCAGTGAAATTGCATCTCTTTCTGTCAGCCAGAGGTCAGACAGTCTGCTTAATATTAAAGAAAATCAAAAATGCTTCCTTCTTTTTATTCTATTTCTCTAATGAGCAGAACAAGCATTGTGATTTTTTTTAATATGACTACCAAAATCTATTTCCTTACTTAGGAAGACACCATTTTTCGGGGGATGGCTGCAGTCCCCTGTGTTTCTGGGGAAAATGCTTAAGTCAACAGAGTTTTAAACCACGTCACACCACACTGCTGTGTACCACCAAACTGTTACTTTAGACACATGACGTGCTGCCTCACAAGAAACTGAAAGGAAAAGGTTATTTCCTGAAGAATGGCAAAGCGCATACACGTACCCCTTGGACTCACCTGGAGTCAAACAATTTAACATAGATTGAAGCTGCCAAGAGTATGGGAAGCTAAATAAACAGGAAGCTTCACATTTAAAATGGGTTTATCTGACAAAAGCCATGGGAATTGATTTACTCTGCCAAGAAAAACAGCTCCAGCTTCTTTACCCCTTTAATAGTGTCCTTGGAGAGCCCTGATGGACACTGGAAGTTGGCACTGTAATGAACAGCCCATAACTAACTAGCAGAGCCCATATCAGTGCACTGTAAGCATAATTTGTAGCATATATGTTCTTGTCCCATCCCATTCAGTATCCCAGGATAATAAATCATCATAAAACCACAATGTCCAAAAATCATTGCTGAGGGATTCTTCAAGATGACCTAAGTAGCAAGTAAGTATCTATATTGACAGTCTCAAAAGAGACATCTCAGCTTGTTTTTTGAAGCACATGCTAGTTAATGTTTGTAAGATTAACAGAAATCTCTGCTCACATCAGAACTGCTCTGTTAATAGTTTTCGCTTAGTCACAAAAGCAATCAGAAAAAGGGAATTTGCAGGTAGAAAATAAAGCAAACATGGATAGGCCTTATGGGATACAAAATACAGATTCTACTCAAAATCCAATGAGAGAACCCAAGTTGAAGGAAAAGTCAAGGACAAAAACGGGGACCAAGAATAAGAACAATCATCTCCCAAGAAAAGACAGACTGAGATAACAGTCTTGATATATATAAAAAAACATTCATTTTTTAAAATTATAAAATACAGGTTAAAAAAAAGTTTCAAAAAGCCAAAATAAAATCCTAGTCAACAGCTTCCTGTGAACAGTGACCTACAAGACAAATCAGCACAGACATCTGTATTTAACTGCTTGTTGACAAAGTCCTAGTCTGTGCTCACTAGAGCACAGAGCTCTACCAGAGCCCTTTGCTGTGCTGAATTGTTCAAACTTACTGCAAAAAGGGACCCAGTAAAAGGGCCCACTTTTCACCAGCGAGCTCTCTTCTAAAGCCCCTGGAGAAACAAAGCAACTTGAATGCCTGTGAGTGTCACGCTGTTGTTGCTGGCTGAGATAAAGCATTGTGGAAAGCCTCATCTGCGTGTCAGTCGGCTACAAACCTAATATTTACCCTGCCTACATTAAAATTGTACAGAAACAGGGAGATCTTATTTAAACCAAACAGGCAACCGTGGTCTCACACCACCCTTTGCCAGTAACAGAGATTGTCTGGGCTTGCACCCACCTTCTTGTATCACAGGAATTTTCCCCTTAGTATTTTACACACCAATTAATTATGAGAGAGTCACAAGATCAAATGAGGAGAGAGTAGACAAGGGAAAAACTACCCAAACCAAACTCAAAGAACAGCAACTAAAAGGTACACAACAGCAACTAAATGGCACAGATAGATACAACTATAACATCAGTAGTCATCTAAGGCTAATGAGGTTGAATTTCTCCTCCCGTGCAGGCATACGTGTCTGGCATCTGGGACTTCATTGGCATTTCCCTACCAGTGTGTATTTTCTGGAAGTCAGTTTGACACACCCAACCTACATAACAAAATGCTATTTAGACAGTCTGTTCCTGGAGCTACACAGAGGCAGTCCCCTTTCTGTGAGGGGTTGCTCAGTGCATGGCAAGGGAGGAAGTCGCAGTGCTCCTCCAAGCAGGGAGCAGGTTCTGTACTCGAAGCACATCTTCCTTAACCCAGAGCTGCATCAAGCACAGCCCAGATGAGAAATGGAAGTGTCCTCTGGGGCCTGGAAAAATGCAAGTGACCATTGTCCTACCAACAAACCTGTGGGTCAGCTTCATAGAATTTGTTAGACTGATCACTAAAATAGGATCTGTTTGACCTGGGAGACGAAACAGTGTGTTTCACCCAAGTGATGTAATTTTTTATAGATAAAGAAGTAAAAACCTAAATACTGTTTGAAAAAATGGTCTAGGGTTGGGGTCAAAGTATAAGGACAGGAGGAGAACTTGATGGGTACTGGGATGCCAGGACCCTTCAGAGTTAATGTGAAATCTTGTATCATGGGGGTCCCACTATCCCTTGCTCATGCGTAAATGTGGCCAACTCAACGGTGGCTCAATCTGGGACTAGGATGTGTGCAAGGGATCAGAAGCAAAGGACCACGGAGTTTGATTTTTGGATAATCTTTAATGAGTTCATTAATTAAGTGAGGGCAGGCATCAGTGGAATCTAAGCACAGGCATTTGAGGCAAGTGGAGGTTACTACTATTTTTTCAGTTTAGTATCATATCTATCAGCGAGGTTTAGGAAGAAGCAGTGAGGCAAGTTACGGCCTACATTTTCTTCTCAGGAAATGATAAGTCATCCTTCTAAATTAAAAAAAAGCTGCAGCATTTGGAGGTTCTATTCCTTGCATAATCATTGCAGATATATAAATACAAAATTAACTCCATAAATTAATAAAATATATAAAATACATACTTACATAGGGATAGATAGTCATCTTTGTCTCCCCTAGCTACGATGGACTCTGAGGTTAGAATAAAAACTTGAACAAAAAAAATCCTCTGAAGCTTCATTTCCTGCATAGTTTTTGAATACCCTGACATTCTGGGTTATGAAATCATACATCTGTAACTGAGGCCAGGATTAGTGTTTTGAATCAGAAAAGGAATTACTGAGGTCCGCAATTTATTGCAGTTACTATAAGCACACAGAGAAATTAAAGCAAAATGAGTAACATCTCTTCTGCCCTGAAACACAGGATAACAAAGATGATGACTGCCTGAAGCGTTTTCAGAAAATCCTGTCTGAACAGTGGAAGCTGTCAGTGCTGAAGGCTAAGTGTGCAGAGAAGAGCTCAGGTACCCAGTCTGCTCTATCGCCAGCACACCAATGATCACCCAGAGGTTATCAGAAGAAAAACATTTGCAGGTTTTCTACGGGCTTTCTGCTGCTCAGAGAAAGAGGTAGTTTCTCAAATACGCCCCTAGCACAAACGCCAACAGTACAGAATGGGACACAAATACAGAATCAGCGACACCGCTGCAGATTTGCCTGGGCTGTTGTTTGTAACTTCATGCTCTTCACAGACCAAACCAGACACATTTAGATGCTCCTGAATAAACATGTGCAAAACTAAACTAATCAGGAAAATGTCACTAAGTGAAGGAATCTGATGCTTCACCTACTTTTTGAGGTGGGGTTCACAAACACAAATGATGTTTCAGTGACTCTTCCCTCTTTGAAAGGAAGTGGAGTAGCTGGAGATTAACTTTCATCTTCTCACTACACTGCAGGAAGGAAACAGAAGGAGAATATTAAGATCCTTTTGCTCCATAATGATCCTCTGATGTAAAGAAGTTTTTTACTCCTTACAACTAAAAAATATATGAAATAAAATGAGTGGAATTAGAACAAAATCAGTGCCACTTCAGTATGCAAATATCCTTATGAGCTGAGAACTCTGAAATAGTACCATGAATACAAATATATTTCATGTGAACTAAAAGAGACTTTTTATCAATACAGAAGAGAGGAAGAGATCCCCGAATTAGGTGAATGGAAGCTCTCAAAATACAACGTCAAGGAAGCTCACTTTGGACTTATTTTTATTCTTAATGGAGGGCCCATTCATGTGATTTTTAAGGAAATCTCCCAGGGGAACCGCTCCAAAGGAGCTCTGGTACAAGAACTTTGTGCAGCTCCAAGGTGTGGTGTGCTTTTCAGATCAGTAGTCTTATTGCCTTTTTTAAGTTACAGAAAAAGTTCTCTCTGGATGCAGAAAAAAAAAAAAGGTTTAAATCATTTGAGGAAAAAAACCCCATTCTGCCCAATATAAGATCTCTAAATATACCTGCCTCACCAGCATAGCCCGTCTCAGAGAATGGATCACATTTCTAGCATCAATAACTTTACAGAAGTGATGTATTACTTCCTCCCACAACTCTTTACCAACAGGAAAACAATCTGTAGGGAAACAGCATGAAAAGAGCAGAAACTCAAGTGCTGAAACAATCCCTACCAATTTTGTCCTTAGAGGTGTTTCAGTGAACAATCCCTCCTCCCATCCCAGCTCTTCCTGGGGACAGCAGATTTAGACATCCTCTTGCCTCTGCCCCTACATTGCCTACCACATTCTCATGTTTCATCTAACATTTTTTAAGGACAGGCAGATATGCTTATGCCGATGTTCCTGAGTCCAGCAGGTACCTGTACTCTGCAACTAAACGGAGAGCTTGTGAAACTTGTGGTGGTTAAACACAGGCAGAGGAAAATGATGCAGTGTCATGAAGTACTGTGCTACTCTCTTGTGTGATAAGGTTTTATATTATAGAGTGATTGTGAGGATTTCACTTGTAATGCTAAAAATAAGGGTACCTATTTCACTCACAGATCTCCTAGGTAATATTTCCTATTAAAACAGCCTCTCATTACAATTGTGTTAAATCACCTTTCCATGAGGAATTTTGACATTTGTTTTTGGGATCCTGGGGTGCATGATTAAGGGCCTGGAACATCTGCCCTATGAGGAAAGGCTGAGTGAGCTGGGACTGTTCAGTCTTGAGAAAATAAGACTAAGGGGGGACCTAATTAATGTTTATAAATATCTTAAGCATGGGATGCAGGGAGAATTGGCCAGCTCCTTTTCAGTGGTCTGTGGAGACAGGACAAGGGGCAATGGCTGCAAGTTGGAGCACAGGAAGTTCCGCACCAACATGGGGAAGAACTTTTTCACAGTGAGAGTGACAGAGCCCTGGAATAGGCTGCCCAGGGAGGTGGTGGAGTCTCCTTCTCTGGAGATATTCCAGACCCATCTGGACGCCTGTCTGTGCGATATGAGCTGGGGAGCTGCCTTGGCAGGGGGGTTGGACCCGATGATCTCTCGAGGTCCCTTCTAACCTTTATGATTCTATGATTCTTGCCAGATCTGAGTAACAAGTTAAAATGTCACAATTTACAGCAAAATGAGATTTCAGAAATGCTTTATTTCAGGAGGATCAAACCTCACTTTCCAGAAGGGCTTTTCAATCTTCACTGCAAAATAAGCTGAAACAAATGATATGTTTGAATTCTGACACAAAAGGTTCCACTGATCTCCCATAGCATTCTGATAAAAGCTGAAGCATTTCTGGAAAACATTCCTGTTTTGCCAAAACAGTATTATCAGACAGAAAAATACTTCAACCAGCATGAGTCAGTCACCTCTGAATTTGATTTGACTTGTTCTACTGGTGCACGTTATTTTTTTCCTCACTTTTTGTGGACTGAAATTTGTTCATTGGATTCCAAGAGTGTTTTCCCAAGAGTATCTTTAGAAAATACAAGAAAAAAGGTTCTCGGCTGGTGGAGTCTGGCAAAGCTCCAGTGAAGTCAATGGGCCTCAGCTGAGGCACTAGCCCTTTGTGAGTGTTCACAGAGGCTTTTTATATACTGCAGAGATGTGGGATTATGCAGAGAAGTCAGGAAACCTCACTCTGTCTCCAGTTTGCAAAGATTATAGGTATTTTAGCAGTCACCAGTCATTTAAGGCTAATGGTACAGTGACAGTTTTGGATAGAGGGAAGGACTCAGTAGGCTTCAGATAATACTGATTGCTTTACTTGACCATACGTTGAGTGTAGTGTTGAATGGATTTTAGGAGAGTCAGAGAGAGAACGAGTGCTCAAGGCAGATAAGTATGTACCTGGAAACTACTGAAAGCACCACCTGCTGCTCCTTGCTTTCATTCTCACTCCGGTTTGGAGCAGTCTAGAGAAAGAAATCTATACAAGAAAGCTGAAGGAAAACATTCTGAGGCAGGACTTGCTGGAGAAATGAGCCTTTCTGCAAGAAAATTTGCTATCTGAGGGGGATCTTCAAGTGACAAGATCATCCTATCCATGGGCTGTCTGAATGTTTGATGAACAGAGGAATGGTCCTGAGCATAGCTTAGGGGTCTGAAGACACTCTCTTTCCTACCAAATTATCTCAAACCAGCAGAAGCCTTTCAATGTTGGATCTTCCAGTTTCTAGAGCAAAGGCTTGAACCAATGGCATTTAAGCATATATTTGCATTATTTTTGCTGTAGAAATTGGCCAACAGTGTCAAGGACTTTCATCATTGTGGCTTTTTACCATAAACTCTTATTGCTAAACTGCATAGTGTCATGGAGGGCCATTGCTTGCATACAAAAATGTATTTGCCTTCCACAGTACCCCAGACTCATCCTGTGAGCTATGGAGATGTCGCTGTTCCTCAAAACCCTCCTTTACTCCTTTAGTTTTCTGTTGTCTCTGAAGAGATGAAGAACATTCCCTCTGTGCTAGCCAGACTTGTCACTCAGCAACCAGTAGATGATGGACAATGGAAAAGAACAAATAAAGAAAAATTACATTATAGTAAAAAATAGGGGAATCTAATGTGGTACTAGTCCATCCAAACAAATAACTGGAATCAGTTAAAGAAAATTATTTCAGTGTGATCTCCATCTAAAACATCAGCATATGGCTCCACCATGGTGCTAATCACTTTCTGGAGAGCGGCCTCAGTTAAAGAATTACCTAGTAATGACATGGCATTTTTATGAGACTCAGGAAGGTCCATCCCACAGAGCTGCTCACATGTTAGATTTGGCTTATCCAAATGAGAAGTTCTTAATTCCAAGAGAATTGAAAAATATTTCAGGACATATTGGCAAGTTTCAAAATTCGGAGGTAAATAATATCCACCAGATATAGTAGTATCTGTATCACATTAAAGCATAACTTATTTTATAATGTAATTTCACAGAAAGTGAAACTGAAGCATTGTTGGTGAGAGAAAAAAACCAGAAAAAGTCAGTACTGCAAAGAAAATACCATTTAATAGTCTGGGAATCAGAAAAAGGCAGGAACAAAGAAAGAAGAAGGTAGGAAAAATTCCAAAACCAAGAAAAGAGTATTGCATTGTAATCCAGTTCTTAATTCAAAGTCATGCCTCAGTGCCCAGATAGCCATGAGCGGTAAAATAATATTGGAGTCAAAAGCATAGGATCTTACCTCCCTACTTCTGCCTCCCCCAACAAAATAAAAGAGAAGAATCTTGTTTGAGTGAGACTGCAGAAGATGAAGATTTAACTCTGTCAGAAGCAGATACAAACACGTCTGAGTGACAAGGATCAATAGGAAAAAGAGAAGCATTAGAAAAAATATTCTCAGAAAGCTTTTTAGGCTCAGAGAAGATCACTGAGGTTAAAGACACATTCCTAAATACTAAAAATGTAGTAAATATTTACTGGGAGCAACTGAGCTCCAGTTCGTGGTGTAAAGAGATTTGACTGGTAGCTCCTTGAAAGCCCAACTGTTGGCTACAGTGCACTGACTAGACTCCGGTTCCTACAAGGCAAAGAAGTGCTGAGTCTGCTCCACTTCAGTGTGTAGGGAGAAACAGAGTTTAAGATAGGATGCTGCAATAAACAATTTAAGGAAAAGATTTACAAAAATGCCGTTCTGAAGCACTGCAAACATGGACAATTCACTATAAAGCTTTGTAACAGCTGCTCTGCCCAGGGATGACAAATGCTACCTCCTCCACCGAGAGATGGAGAGAGAGAGAAATCAAAAATGTCAGCTGTTTTTACTGCATAATTTTGCCTTCCAATTTTTGAGAAAAATACCAGATATTAAGAGAAACTTGTGGGGAGGATGTGAGCGGGCATTCAGGAACGGAATTACCCAGAAAAAAATGTTGGAGTTGTTTTAAAATATCCTGCAAGAGGTATACTACTCTCATACAGCAAGGGAAGGAGAGAGAGAAATTAAATCTAACAGAAAACTTGCTCTGTATTCCTCTGACATTGTAAAATAAAATATAATATATAAGAAAGTGAATGGCAGACTATGACCTCTGATCGCTGTCAGATCTTGCACCCAAATGTTAAGGTTATGGGTGCTCTAAAAACAACGGACACAATAGATGCATTTGGAGGAATATGGAGGATAAAAATAAAGAAAAAACACCTGGAGCATATTTTTGAAATTGGTACACGAGCCTGGAGGATAAGCCTCTTGTGTAAATGCCATTTAGTACTTCTCAACATTTTACCATCTTTTCTTCCCTCTATGTTAAACAAACCTGTACTTTTTCAGTACATTCCTCAGTGCTGTGAGGGGACACGGCAGGGCCAGGCTGTAGCTGTACCTCATCATCAGCCTCTCAGGAGGTGAATATTTCCTTCCCGTTGCACTCAATTCCCCCAGATATGAGAGACAGTCACATACATACCACATCAAAATACCCACTTACAAATCCCTGGGTGCCTTTACCCTGAAGTGTTGGTTTTATATGAAAATTTATTTCAACACATAGAACTCTGTTGAGGACTTTCCCACATCTGTGTGTTATTTGAATAACCATTTGTGAATAACTAAAATTTCCTAAATTATTCACAGAGATGATTTAGCTTTATGTTTCCTTTGTTTAGCAGTAGATAACTCTCTGTGTGAGCTGGGGTCTGTGCCTGTTGAGGCACAGGACCCTTTTCTCCTGTTGTATCCATGTCGAATTCATCCCTGGCGTAATAATGTCAGTGGAGATACACCAAGGACAGCCTTGACGTGCTGTTCTGCTGCTCTGTCTAGTAAAGCTGTGCATTGCCAGGCATCTATTTGTGACATGTTGTAATTCCACAACTTGGGGAATCAAATACAGTTTTTTCAGACTCAGTCTGGCAAACCACTGATGAAACAACACGCTTGGTGTTCTGACGTTTTCATGAAGCTTTTGCAGCATTTGCCACCAACGCTGATGCAGTGGTGTTGTAGGGACAGGGTGATGGCATTTCTTTGTGTTTAATTTTTTGGAAGAAACAAAGCAATCAGGGAGGGTTTTTTGTTGTTGGGTTTTTTGTTTATGTCTGAGAATACAGAAACAAGGATGAACCTAGCAGACTGAAATGATAAAAAAAAATTTTCAAGTGCAATTTCAAACTTGCAATTAAAATACCAGCAACTGAGTGCTGGCAAGAGGCTAGGTTTTCTGACATGGATCCTGGTCACTGACTGTTAAACTTTCAGCCCTCAAACTAAAAAGCATATCCACTGCCTCAGTAACTAAGGTTTCACTGCCCGCCCGAACAGATACTTATTCAGTGCTGCTGGATTAAGAACATTTAATATGTTGAAGCTTTCCGTATCTGCCTGCAGATTTGCCATTTCCAGAAGAAGGAACTGAAGCTTCACATCAGAGAGACAGAAACATTCCTTCAGGTCTCAGCCATACTCCTGCAGATGAATTACTACCATAAAACTCCAGCTCTTATCCTAACATGCACAGGGTGGAAAGAAGCACAACCCTTATTATTATTATTATTATTGGCAGAGCTGCATAATGCATTTTGTGGTGTGCAAAGTTTCAAGCCCTTCAGACTATTTTGTATTTTATGATGCAGGTCTTCTCTTTACAAAAAACCCCAAACCCATCCAAAGTGAGGTAAATTCCTTTCCCAGACTACAACAGAAGCCTTTCCTACTCATGCCCTCTCTGCTCTTCAGCACACAGCAATTTATTTTTAGTTTGTCATTCGGTGAAAATATTTTTTTTTATAATAGAGCACAGAAAATTGTTCAAAGTGGCACAGGACGTTACTAAAAATAAAAGGTTTTGCTGTGTATTTTGAAAAGGACAGTTTCTTTTACACCTGAAACACCACTTGCCTCTTGTGACTGTGTTGGCAAACCCCAGACTCACAATCTCTGAAATTATCTGTTATTCTTCTTTTGGGGTTTCATATCAGCTGAAAACCAACCATGTAAATGGCAAATAATTAAAAACAAACAGAAAACAATATCCCACCAGCCAACTTTTAAGATTTGTTGCTATTGTTAATATTTTACTTTATGGAGAAAGTGTCATGAGTTCTTGTCAGCTTTATGGCAAAGGTGTGTTTAGCAGATCTGGATTTTACTACTTCCCTACTGCATACACTGAATCAGGTTCACTTTGACCTTAAATTGCCCCAATCCCAGAGAGAATCTCTTACAGACAAAGAAAGAGCCAATGCAGAAGGTAATGCAAATCCAAGCAACCAGCATACATATTGTCCCCTCCACTCACTCACTCGCTCCGCGAATCTTCCAAACGTGGTTTGAACCAAGTCTCCATTTTACTAAACGTGTTTTGTACCATAAATTATTGTAGTCCCAAATGCTGCCTTGGGAGTGTCTGCTCTTGTATCTGTCATCAGATTCCCAGCTGCCTAGACCAAAGACACTGATTAGCATGGAGGCTTGCGATGGAAAGACTGGTTTCCATGGGCTCCATAAGTGATGTACACAGGAAGAGCCCTAGGAAAAGGCCTGGTAGCAGAGCTATTGTGAAGGTGAGCAACATGCTGTTCTGCTTTGTTTATCTCAACAGAAGCATTATTTAGAAGAGTTATTAGTAAATAATTTGAGGTCTCCCTCCTTCTCAGCTGCAGCACAGAACACCAGAGACTTCATACCTGCTTACTGCCACAAAATGATCGTGGTTTCTCATAGTAAACATGGCTGGATGAACTTCTACAAGCAGAGATAGTTATTTTTGTTGCTTAGAATACTGCAAATATTAACAAGCCATCCATTTAAATAAACAGAATACTTGTTTTTCTGTTGCTGTTTATTTTATTGTCTTCAAACAGGAAAATGACATTTCAAGGATCAGCACTTTATTATAAACTAATACCTTTCCTAGTAACTAGGGTTTTCCTGCTATTCCCAACCTGGCTCTCATACCAACTGAAAGGCTGAGTTAATTTCTCAGTGGAACAGCAGCAGAAGAGAGCAACGGGAGAAAGAGAAAGAAATCCAAGTTAAGGCTGAATACACCCCAGTTTTCTTCTGATTTGGTAAAGCCAGATTCACATGGTATGAATTTTAACCAGATCTTGGTAGACAGATCTGTTTATGAAAATTATTTCAGCAAGCAATGAAGATAAGAAGTCCAAGTCTGGTTTTGAAATAACTTACATATAAAAAAGCTGGCAATTTGCTGCTTTGTGCTGGGGGGTATTTCTACAGGTTTTGTTTTGTCAGAGTCTCTGTGGTATGTTATGGAAAAGTAGGAAGAAGAGAGGAAGATTCAGCACTCCTGCAGTCACTCACAGGCCATAACTCCCAGTGGCACTGATGCTGGGCAATTAAATTTAGTGGGACTTTTGCCCTCAACTTAATAGGGTCAGACTTAAACACTTACTAAATGTAGACTTTCTCATACACTATTATAGAAAAGAGTCGTCTTCAGAAATGACCTGGAAAAAATTAGTGACTTTCTTATAGCTTCTGGTGACATAATGAAAGGCATTCAAAGAACTTCACTGGGTGTTTATGAGCTACTTTATTAACAATGTTATATATGTTCAAATCTGCTGAATTGGGGCCCATGATAGGAAAGAAGAGTGCTAGGACTTCTATTTTATTTTTTGCTAACTATTTACCATTTCTTAAGATTAAAGCCTCCTTTCAGTTGGAGACTTAAAATTATCACAGTTACTATATTTTTTCCTGTTTCTGTCCAGAAGTTGTTAGATTTTTTAGATGCCTGTAACAATATATACCCAGCGATACAGTCATATGGACATAAAAGTGACATGTTATAATACTTGACTATACTTTTTATTTTTTAAAAAATGTTTTTGCTATTGATTTATTGATCTTTATAACTCATCTGAAGTAAAAGGGTAAAGTACTATGCCCTAAGAAAATGCAGTACCACTCATGTTTCAATAGAGCTGAAATAAAGTATCAGCAATGGAATACAAGCTAGACCATAACAAACATGCTGTAAGATAAATCAATGATCATAACTTGAGTTTCCATGCATAAAACACCTTCTGCAAAATGCTCCTATTCTAATTTTTCTTTTTCACTTAATTCCCTTAAGGTTATCTTCATGCACACTGTTCTAAATTACTTTTCTACTTCGGATTTTAAATTCCTTAGGATAGAAACCAGATCCTATTTTATATCTAAAATATCACTCTTATTTACATTGCTAAATGGAAAGAGAGAGAATAAATTGGTGGCTAGCATGATCTTTCAATACTATCAGCTCAATTTTCTGCAATCCAAGTTAAAAATGTGTGCACTTGCAGACTCTTATCTGAACCACTGCAGAAATGGTCTGCCAATAGAGCAAAATGCACCATGCTGCAGACCAAGGGCTTCAGCCTTCTGTCAAGTCTCTGTGAGCTGGCACACAGCACCTGCAGCTCCCGTGCAGCCTGTAGTGTACTGATTGATGGTGTGATGCTATATACAAGTGATATATAAACACAGATAGAAGGCAACAGGGCTTTTTTCATTGGTATACCTTAACGTAGACCCAAGGCAGCTCTAAGCTATGATGTGGTGTAGTTTGAGATATTTCCTTCCCTTACATGACAGAAGCTTGTCTAATCCCCACTCTCTCAAAACAGAAAGCAACTGCTTGGTGAATGCCATTTGCTCCTGACCTGGCTGATGCCCTTATGCTTTATGGTAGGTGATCGTACGGAAGACACACCCACACTCCATGTGCAAAATCTCTCACTACCACTGCACTCAGACAAGATACTAAAGGTCCAGCTGTCCTACCTCCATGGAATAGCAGCAATAGAGCCGGTGGCACGTGATCCACAGAGACCATCTTCTGTGGCAAATCAGTCCTTCCAGACTGTGCTTGGGGTGCAACACCCCAGGGTAGGTGACAGGACAGCTGACACAGAGCCAGGCTGAATGTGTGTTGGTCTTGTTGAAAGTCACAGAAGATTCCTGTTACAACGCATGCAGTTTCCTATCAGTGTGCCTTCGTAACCTCTTCAGATAAATCTCTGTTGCCCCTATATATGCATATAAGTTTGCAATTAACACACAGGCCACTCTGCTGCAGCGGTCCCATTAACAGGTTGGAATCAGTCACACAAGTTAAACATCTTGTGTGATAGCTGAACTATTGGGATTTCCATAGACTTTTTGCTGCAATAATAACTTCAATCAGCAATCAAGGTTTCCTTCTCAATTGTTGTTGCTTGCATTATGTGGCAGTTTAATCCATTGTATCCTAATTCCAGTTGTGCATTAATTGTATGTTTCTGTGCAGTAATTAACTAATCACTATGTCACTCCCTCCCTATTATGAATAACCTCATTAATTCAAGACTGAAAGCTTGGCGCCTGCTGCCATCACTATCAGTTTTTTTGATTCTTTCTGCTGCTTCTTGACTTATAATCAAATATGAACCTCATGTATTTTTAAATACTTTCTCTTCTGTTTCTCCCACTGAAAAATTCATTGTGCTATCAAGCCTTTTAAAATAATGTTTATTCATTATGCATTTCTTTGCTAGGCAATCAAGAGCTGTTACAATAAAGTGTGACTTGCTCTCTCTATGGCAGCACTTCTGCTCTGTCAACATCTCCTTTTTAATCCCAAGTTTACCAGAAATTAGAATTTAGATCTAAAATTAGTTTCAAGGTTAAAGGCACCAACAGACATCTTTACATGATGGCAAATTTCTTTATTCTTATTATTAAATGATTAAATGACACACTACACTCAACAGCGACAGTGGAGCTGTGCATGTGTGCCTTCAAAGTCAGAGCCTGGCCAATGGCAGCAAGTGCTGGATGATGCCCACACCATAGATACGCAATTTTGATTAACAGGATACTTGAACTGTTAAGGCTAGTCATGCACAGCGCTGAGGCACGGGGTTTGCTATTGCAGTCTGGCAACTCCAAATATCAGGACTAAGCATTACTTCAGAATTTGCTGAATTGAGGTCCTGCTCCTCTAAGAAATTTTCCTTAAAGCGACTTAATATTTCACACAGGCTATTCAGAGAGTGCCCCCTTTTCCTCTTCATGCTTGAAAGCAACAAGGGCCTTTTTTTTGTTTGTTTTTCTCCTATGAACTGAGGCAATGAATTGAGATTATAAAATGTGTGAACACTCCCCATCAGGTGTGGATGAGAAATCTGATGATGCACATGCGCACTCCAAACCCAAACCTACTGCTAAGCCTGGTGACATAACTGCACTCACTGGTTTTTAATAGAGAATTCAAGTACCATTTTTCCACCTGGAAGTAAACATATGTAGAAGTCAGGAGGCTAGTTTCTCTGCTGTTACAAGTTACTGCAACTCAACGTAGTTCAAAGGCAAAATGGGTAGTTGCAACAGCTAGGAAACCAGTACAGCTTTTCTTTTTAAAGGAAAAAGGCGTTTCTTCCCAATACAGGCTGTGAAAGTCACCCTGATGTCCAGGAAATACATTATGGAAGGCATTAATCCCTTAAAACAGACAGGCTGGGGTCTCCAATCTATTTTCCTTAAGAAAAACCCTAAATGACTATAGTAAGCTAATATCTGGAATTTTTGGAGTGGTTTGATTACTGCCTCTTACAGAAAGGAAAAAAATGCACGTCTGCAGAAAGGGCTGCTGCTGAGAAACAGCACGGCTCCAGGGCTGCTATCCCACACAGCAACTTCTGCTTCACCATGCCACTGCACATCAACATTTATCCAAATACATATTTCTACAATAGACCCTAATGGCCTGTTTGCTTTGTAACAGTCTATTTGGCTGCCCCTTAACGAGCGGTTCAGGTGTGCAGTGAGAGGGGGTATTACTGCTATTGCTATTTCAGCATCTGTTCCTGTCCTAGCTACTACCATTTCTCTCATTTCTGTCTCAGATGCCACTGCTCCTGCTGTTACAGCCACCAACCTCTTTTTTGCATGTACCTTCAAATCTGTCTTTTTATGAATGTCTGATGTTTTCTGCCAGTCTCTTTATATATTGCCATTTTGCGCTCTCTTTTTTCCTGTCTTTGCCGTTTATTTGAACCCATTCATTTCTGTATCCCTTCGACTCCTCCCGTTTGGCAGCCTTTACCCTGTCCACCCAAACTGCATTATTTGTATTAAGAATTGGTAAAATTTTGTTGAAATTAATTAAGAAATGACCTGCAACAGCATCACTTCTTAGAGTTCAACCAAACCTACAGTTGTGGCTCAGAAAGGTGATATCAAGATCACCCTATAAAAGGTGATTAAAGATAAGCAAGAAGCATAGAATGGGGGGAATGCAGGTATCTACATACCTATAGATAAGGTAGATATAGGGATATATATATAAAGAAAAGGATGACAATGGCACCCCTGCTAGCTGAAAAAAGACAGTATGCAAGTTGCAGTAAGTTCATTGAGTCTACATGGGCTCCTCATTAACCTGCTCTGGTCAGTAGGTACTCTGGAGACCCATGGTGGTGCTCATGCTGAAGGCAGTAACAGTCTTGTCTTGGTGGCACTAAGTGAGAGGTTGCAGAGAGGAAACTATAAATATCTGTCATCCTCTCCCTCCCTTTTTCATAGGGAGAATTAAATTGTTAACAAGGGTGCCATGTACCTGATTGCACTGGACAGCTGATTAACATTGTGCCAGGATAAATAAGGCAGTTTGCAGCTCTCCAAACTATCATAGCAGGTTCCCGTCAGGTTTAGTCAACATCTCTCCATCACTTATAACTAGTTCATTTGGGAGAGGTGGGAGAAAGGGAAGGACTTTAACCATGACCACAGAGACTGCATGAAGGAGTATGTAAAGCAGAAAAAATGGCATGCCATCAATTTGCAGCAGATCTCACTTGGCCCTGATTTCTTCACATGCAAAAGCATTTATACTCCATTTTAAAAGGGAAACTGAGACACTGTAGGAAAAAAGTCGCTTTGAAACACTGTCTTCTGCATCTTCCTATCGCAGCCTAATTCCTGCCCTGCAGACAAAATAGGAATCCAAACTGCCCAAGAGTTTATAAGAAAGCAGACTTGCAAGTATTTCCATGATTTATGTCCCAGTTCTCCAAACTTCAACATACCAAAGGATACCAGTCCCCGTGAACACAGTCTGCCCAAAATGATCTGTATCAGTTGGCGTTAGAAGCAATATAAACATCCCTAGTTGCCAGGAAGCACAGAAGCACAGTTTGGGTGAAGTGCTCAGTGTCTGGGACTAACCTGTACGTTTTGGAAACTAAGGTACACTCTTGATACTTAGTCTGTGTTTACATCTGGGTCATCTGCATAACTGCTTCAAGTTTAAAACATTGTGTTTATAGTTACGGTTTTGGTAGGAAGAAGAAAAAAAAAAAACGTTGCCAGGCTGGCTGCATAAGGTGACATAAAGCTTAATACCCTTTAGGGAGCAGAACAAACTTTTTATGTTTACTGAACTGCTTCAAAGGAAGCTGATGGTATCCACACACTGAAACTACAGATCAGCCAAACCTTATTCAATGAAAGAATAACACTGGGAAAGCTGCTACAGGATTTGTAGCAACTTTACCTCTGTATGTTTGCCTTAAGGCAAGTTATTTAAAGCAATTTGTTATGCTTATTGCAATAAGAGTACATCCCTTTACATAATCTCTCAGCAAAACTCAGGGTTTGAATTTAGTTTTGGGAAAAAAGAAACCAAACAATTAAGACTATTCCTAGATCCAGGTTGTTTTTCACCTTAACTACAGACTTTATAAATAAAGATACTGTACAAAAATAAACTTTACTTTCCTTAATTCAAATCTATTTCAACATATATATAGGACTCAGATACACAGGATAAGCCTCCTGTTTTAAGATTGGATCCTTATCGGTCCTAAATAAGCCACTATTTACATCAATCTTGCTAAACTGCTTGCTTGTTTCTCTGCAAATAGCTTTTCAAATTAAATTACAACAAAGTTATTGTTTCTATTGACACTGGGTGCTTTTGCATTGGGCAAGGAAACAGACATTATTTGTTTACTGAAAAAACACTGATGGCATTTTTTCTCAGCATTGTATCACACGCAATCCTATATATTAAAACTGAGTTTCAATTTCTGTACCTATATTTATGTCATCTCCAATTATTTTTTTGAAGCAAACCTTGACTGAAAAGGATGCAGGCAGCAAAAAACGGGCAGATAATGCCAATGAACTGAATCTGTGCTTATTCTCGTGAATCTTCGCTTGGTGTCTCACAGTACAAGGTGTAGCAGCAACAAAGGCTCTGGCACTTCAACAGAGAAGGACTGGCAGCTGCATAGTGACAAATAAGTAGAATTCACCTTGATTCCTGCGCGTGAACATAAGCGACGTTGGTGACAAAGCACCGGCAGGCAGTTGGCAGCATTCACCAGCAGGTCACAGCCGGTGAAAGGCTGCCATGGCACAGCAAGCCCAGATCCTGGCTGTGCAATTTTCCCCGCTCTCCCCTTCCTGCTTACATTGGGACTGACTTTTCTTCAAAGTCTCTCACAGGAAAGTTTGGCTGTCAACCAAATTGTGTTTCTGTGAAAGGAATGCTACTCTTCTGCACGCGTAGCAAGCTAGAAACAGGCTGAGAGCTAGTCATGGACAACTGGATTTGAATCCTTCAGCACATGGATACTTATTTATCCATTTCTCCAAAATAAATCCACATAAACAAACAAACAAACCCATGTAGAAAAGAGCAAGTGCTGGATAGATACAGTTGCTGTAAATGAAACATCATCAATTTGGCCTAGAGTTAATGGGACTGTATCTTTCCAAACAGAGCAGGAATGACAAAAAACTTAAAAGAACAAAAGCAATGAAAGTGTCATAGAAATAAATCACTGAATTTTGTGTTCATCTCCTATCCAGGACACAGCTGATGGTGTTTGTTGCATTCCTGCTGTACCCACTTCACAACAGATATCAACACTTTGGTGGCCTGTATAATAACCAGAGACAGTCAACATTTTAAAGAAAACTCATACCCCTCATAAAGAGTCAGATGCAGGTATCAGACAATCACTGATCTTTCAGATTTCAGAAAACAAATATTTACAGAGCCTGGGATTGCTTGAACCATCATACTTGCAAAAAAAAGTCTCAACCCTATTGTTGTCCCCACATTCCTGTTCTCTTTTCCTCCTCCAATCACAAAAATATGGGGGTTTGTTTTTCTAGAGGGCATTCATGCTCTCAAGTCTGCTTGCTTCCTCTATTAATAGACTGTCCATGACAAATCAGATTTCAAAATAATTTTAGCAAGTCACAACAAAAGGCAGAGAACCAGGTGAATAGCTTATGTATATTTCACTTTCGTAAAGCAAATTAACAACAAAAAGAAAAAGTTGTCCTGAGTTAGAAAGAATCAATCAGTAAATATAGCCTAGGAGGTACAAGGACTGGGCTAAACCCTAAAGACTCTCCTTCCAGAGCTGGTCTTTGCTGAACTGCTCCTTCCCGTAACCATGTGTTTAAGCCAGCCTACTCAGGCAGCTGAGCACCGCTCTGGACTACTGAGTGACGGCACTGGCAGCACAGAACAATTGTGTTAACTGATGATAAATTGCATAAACTCAGCTGCAGCCTGTAGTTTCACCTCATCAGCTGTACCAGCTTTGGGCACAGCCTAATTAACTTGCGATTGCTGATTCTAGCTAGGCAGTTTCCTACCGCCACCTTACTATAAATTCTAGACTGACTTCTTTCTTAATCTGGATCATTTCACACCATTGTTTTTGAAAGCATTTAAACCAGCAAAAATCTAGGACAGGATTTTGCTAGCGGATGGCAGTAAGATAAAGAAGCAAATTCAGACTCTGGTTTGCTGAAAGGACATAACCTTTGGGTTTTTCCTATAATGTTATTTTGATAACCACTGATGCTAAATCAATATGAAATCACTATAAAGTCCTATAAACTTGCAATGTGTTTTCAAAGAACACAGTAACATCACATTATTATTAGGTGTTAACATTAGGGATTTTTTTTTTTTTAACCTCAATTCTGAGGTCAGTCTATAGAGCTTTAAGGCTGGATGGAATGAACAGACAGACTTCTCTGGTTATTATCTAAATCACACCACATATCATTTATGCCCACATTGTTAAAGTGGCTGAAGTACCTGCACTGCAGTTTACCAGTACTAATCAGAATGCAAAGTGACTTTCACCCTGCTCTCTCTGGCTTACAAAGGTCAGTTTTGTAAAACTTGTCATCTTGATTGATATTCTAATGTCATTTTTAAAAATAAATCATTTCATTGATATATGTAGCCATTTGCAGTTGCAGTGGATGTTTCTCTCCAGATTATTGAGAAAAGTGAAGTCTACAAGAAGTACTAAACAGCGATGAGGACCATCAAAATTGGCCTTGAAGAAGGAGATCTAAAGCCCTTTCTGAAAGGAACCACAGCCTGTCTAGCTCAAAGTAGTCTTTTATTCACACTACAGACTGAGATACCACTTACAGGACAGCTTTTTTTCTCAGGAAGGTAACAGATAAACAGGCAAACAGCAACCTGACATGGTTCTCACAGGGTTTTGGACCCTTGTTTCATCTTTGCAGCCAGGGAACTATGCACGTAGGCTCCCTGCTGTGCCAGGCAACCCTCTGGGCACCGCAGGTAATGGGATCATGCCCACAGTACTCCTGCTGAACACCCAATGCAGCACTGAATCTGCTGCCCAACAACTTCTCCTGGCACCTCTGACTGGCTGTCAGTGGGAACCGGCCAGTTTATCTTGTTCTTCTTATGCACGGCTGAATCTTCACCAATACCAGCCCAGAAGCTTGTGGTGAAATGGTTTCTTTTAGTTGGAAGAGGCAGATTAATCAAAAACAAATCCTGAGAAAAACATAAATTTTGATCGTTTCACATTGAAATATTTTCTTTTAGTCAGAATGAGATCTTGCAATACCCACAAGTTCCCTGGCTTTACTAAGATAAGAGATACCTGAGATCAAACACTGCCCTTACCCTTTCTTGTGTGTTCTTCAGCATGGACACTTGAACCTGTCTATTCCTTGTCTCTGCAAGTTCCCAGAACAGAGATAAATGAATAGGAAGGAAAAGAAAAAAAAGTCCTCATTTCATTTTGATGTAAAATAGGATTTTTTTTGAGTCTTGACAAAGCCACACATTTGTAAATGCCAATCAGTGTTAATAAAAACATTAAACATTCCAAAAGCACTATTTCAATAGGCTGAAAAGGTCAAAAGGACAACATTTATTACAGCGTTAACTCAACCTGAAATTCTAAGAAAATATCAAGAGTTACTGAGGAAAGGATCACTTACAACTTCGATAGATGATGCATATACATAACCCTAACACACTTCATAATGCTTATTGTAGGATTTGAAAAAAGGACTTTCTCACACATCCAAAAAAAGTCACAGACTTCTGGAAAAGAAATGACCAGATACAATTTTATTAAATACAAAAAAATTCTAGAGGTTTATATAGCCTAGGTTTTACAGGAAGATTCTTGCAAGACCGTTTCTTTCCTACTTTCACTCCAAGCTTTTGTCTTGCAGGCCTGGATATGAAAACGTGTGAGGAAAAGGAAAAAAAAATATTCATAATGCACTCAAGCTAAGTTGGAAAATAAATGTCAGAAGACAAAGAGGTAAAGATCAATACATTTCAAATGTAAAGCAACATATCTCAATATGACATTAATTCAAAAATTGGCTGCCATTCAAGTGAAAAGTAAGTCTGTCTCTTCTTTCTGATCCTAGTAAGGCTTGTTCTATTAATACATTGTAGCTTTATCCTGAGCACTGTCTCAGTGCAAAGCTTCAGCCTTGTTTTGTTTAAGTGCTCTCCTGGAGTTCTTTGTACTACTTTATTGCCTTTGGAAAACTGGATGAACAGCCCTGAATTAGCCAGCAAATTACTCTGGACATACCTTCTAACTGCAGATGTTCCCTAATATTTCTCAAACAAGCAAAATAATACGTGAAGTGTAATTTCACCCACGACTACTTATCAGCGGTTTTCTGGTGCAATCCAGGTACATTTATTACACATTTTTGGGAGTAACAGAGCAAGTGAGTGGTAATATGGGTACTTCTAAGTTTCACAGTTCCACTCCAAAGAGGTCCTCTGGGTTTCCCCTCAAGAAGAACCACCATAAAGAACCAATCAGAATTCTTTGAAGGTTAATGACACTAATTATTTGTCATTCACTTTTCCTTTGTTTGTAAAATTCAGGATGTTAATAGCAAGCTAGACCATATGTCCCCAGGTCCCACAGAGTTTCATAATCATATGCACACATAGGAGATGCTTTGCCTTTGTTTAAACACATCACTGATCACTTCTCTTACTGCAAACTACAAACCATGTGCAGAAACTGCAATCAGGCTAAAGGTGCTATGGAAATATCTGCATTAACTATATACAGTAATTATTTAATGCATTTTATCACAGAGTACTTCAATATAGTTAGTTCTTTTTAAGATCCAAATTTACTGAGTCACAACAATTTGAAGAAAAAAAGTTTGTGACTCAAAGGCACATACTGATTATTTGAGATTAGACCGAGGTCACTGGCCTCAGTGCCTTCAAGTGCCATTAAAAGGTTCAACCCTGCAATACTGTTGGGTTATCTTGAATTCAGTGGGAAGTGTCCCTGTTATGATACAGTCCTATTAAAGCCTTTCTTGGCTAATGTGCCTTTCCATGGAATGCTTCTTAATGTACTTCCTATCCTAATAACAGATAACCAGAGTTTCAAGAAAACAATTACCTTTATATGTAGAGACAGCATGATATGACTATACTACACAACGGCAGTACAACTTGCAAAGAGTGCCTGCCTGTCACAAGCAGTTTGTTAGCCCCATACCACACATTGAGGAGGAACTGCTGGTTCACAAAATCACAATCAGTCTAAGCATGCTGTCTAGATGTTCTCTATTTAAGCTAGAAAATAATGATTGCTATTATTAAATTCCATCCCTTCCGGAACCAATACTTCATCTTTTGCAAGGAGAAAAGCAGAAAAATGTATAATCAAGGAAAGAGGCTGAAGATGTAGATGCTTAACTGTGTCGCGGACTTTCTTTAATTAAAGCCTCTCTTAACCTGCGCTTAATCAAAGCAAATGGCAAGTGGCATGCTCAGCAGATGGGTACAGCTGTGCATAACAACCATGCAGGTGTTTAATTTTATATTTGGCAAGTACAGTAAGCAGCATTCAAACATTTCAGGGTGAGGGGGTGGTTAGCGAGGGAGGGTTTCAAAGACACATGCCACTGAAAGAGGGAGATTATTCTTCCACTATTAAGTTACTCAATCAACTTCACTACTTCTGTATTAAATCCCAGTTTGAATTACAGGGGCAGATGCATAATCTGCAAGGCTTTCCAGAGTAATCCCTGTCTCTTCCCCTCCTCCCACTTCGTTTATGTATTTTTTAAAGGCTAACTCTACTGAACTGCTTCTGGGATATGAACTTCTCACATACCAGAAGCTCTTATTCGTCTCCTATTCCCAATAGAAAAGATGTTGAATTGATCAGAGGAGACAGAAATGAACCCATCATAGGTAGAAATTTATCACTAGCAGAGCTGAGAGCTCTAGAAACACATGAAGGTGGCAGAGAGTTTGCATGAACAGATAAATGAAATTCAAATGCAGGACTTTGCAGATGCTGTGCAAATCCAGAAAAGTAATTCTTGAGATTGCCACAAAGTAAGAAAAGAGAAAAAAAGAAGTGTTCATTTTAGCTCAAGGTCTTCCACAAATGTAATTCAGAAACCAATAATTCAAAACCAACCCACAGAAGGCTCAATTTTCTATTTCGTGAACATCAGTTAACCCCTGCAGCCACAGTAATCCACAGTATCATTTACTTGCAAGAATAGAATGGAATAAAGCCGGGTAACTGAAACACAGGGAAAATGGCAAGTATTTGGCATCTTTCATATAAAATATACCAAAGGAATGAATTTTGGCAAGGCGAAGGATCAGCATAAAAACACAGTTTGAAAGGGAACATTACTAAAAGGTAAAAGTGCCAGCACCATCATCTGCATCAATAGGTATTATCCAGGCATTTATTACAGCTACAGACAAGGAAAGAGGCAGAATGTGGATGAGGCAGAATGTGCAATTTCAAAGCATGCAAGTCAGTGTTGATGTTAAAGTGATTCAGAGAGCACTGCTATTACTTTTTCACTCATTTTCACATACTACAGTACATTAAAGGTTAGCTAAAAATAGATTACATACTTTCATAATATTGCTTTCTCACATATTCCCCTGATATACTATACTCTTTCAAATTAGAATAGAAATATCCAGCAGACTCCCTCTGTGTTTTTCCATGCACAGAAAGAAGTTCAAATACCCTTGTTTAACAATCTGAATATAAAAAGGAACAGAGCTGCTTAAGAATTCCTTGCATCAGTATTTCTCAGACTTACTGAAAATGCAACCCCCTTCTGACTCTCTCTTTCTATCTGCTTGCAAAGTCTGAGATAGTTTGTAGAATATTTTGAACACTTAAAAACTTCTACTACTTTCCTGTTCCTTTAGCATGCTCCTGTTGTCTTCAAGAAGTGGTGTAGCACCCTACAACTGGAGAAACAGGGACTTGGAGGGCTACCATAATTGAAGCACAAAGGAGTTTAGCACAGATTACTGAATTAGGTTCCTTGTACTAAGCTGAAGATTTATAAATATATAGGGCTTGCTCTTGTGCAATAAAAGAAACATTTGTTTTGCTTTCAGGCAGATGAATTGTTAATGCACCCTGCTCCATAAGCACTTCAGGTGACCATGATTCCTATGGTAATGAGTGACACATCACTCAGAGTCCCTGGCAAAAAATTTAAACAAATCCACAGGTGAGCTGCTGAAAGATATCAAGTTCTGAGAGCGCCACTGTGAACACTTTCCCGTTTCTGGTCTTAGCTTTTACAGTCTGGGGGAGGAATCTTCTGACACTGTTGAGAGATACATTTGTGAATTTCAAATACAAAGTTCTGAATCCAAGGAGACTAAAACCAAGGTAGCCAATAGACAAAAACATTTTCCATATAACCTTATTGTGAGTGTCACTGAATACTTCCTACTAGGAAGAGAAGCTTTCTAAGGAATAACATTATACAGCAATTCCTAATTTAATTAATCGCCCACTTAAATTCCCAACCCACACATTTTTTTCTTGATACCGTTATAACTGAAAAGCACAGAACTTGCAACACATTTTAACAGCTTTCTTGTTATTCCTAACAGCCAGAATTAAAAGAACAGTGAATACTCAGTGAATCAGTGAACACACTTTTCCTAAAGAATACTGATCAAATGAATTATCATCAGCTAGTTTGTTACATACATGATAACCATCTGAAATACTACTGTCCAACAGTAGGTTCCTCAGCTACCAGTAAAGCATTTTACTCTCAGCCTTTAAAGTGTCTGAAGATCTCACTGCTGTCTCTGTAGAGGCAAGGACCACAGTGGGGCTCATTTGAGGAGCTCCACTGCAGAACAGCTTTATCCCTGTGGCCACACGGTGACACCCACTGGCATTTCCCACCAGCACAGGGTTATTAGTGCTATGTAATAAAGCAGGTGAGGAATATGTTTGCACAAATAAACCTACTTAACCTTTCCTGACTGGAGTAAAACTGGACACGTCTATGTGTAGAACAGTTGATATCTGTTTGATGAACCACACTGTTCTTTCATCCAAGGTCAATCCAATCCAAACCATTTAACATTAGAATTTTAATACTGAATTTCCAATATTAATTACTACAACTGATTACAATAATTAGAAACATTGGTAAATTTTTTAAAGTATTTGCAAAGATAACTGCCTGGATGGTTTTGAAATGAAAGGTTTTAAAAGCAATTTAAACATGGAAGAGTAGCTGAGAAAGAGAAAAATTAAATAGAGTGACTCACTGTAGCATCAATGGGCTGTAGCATCAATGAAGCACAAAGGACCATTATACTCACAACACATACGTGAGACAAAATTTTAATTCATCTCACACACTCCTTAAAACAAACTTTATTTACCCAGCATTTTGATTTCCAAAATTTTTCCTGTTCTATTTCTGCAGTCGTAATAGGATTTTGCTAAATATTTGAAGGTTTTCTTCTCAGCAATAAGCAATTTGTCTATTTGTATAACAGATGAAACACTAGTTATACCTTGGAGAATTACAAGGATAAACAGAATAAGCATCCAGGTCAAAATAAAAATAAGATTAGAGTCTAGAAATATTTGTAGGAAATAGCACAATTTATATTTACCAAACGCATGTAGAATTAGAGTGGAAGAAGCTGGGTATCCAAAGCTAACTTTTATGGCAACCTATACTTCCATAAATATTTAGTATCAATACAGCAGATCTAACCAGTTAAACCATTCTAGCCATATTTGCATTTCAGAGTGATTATTTTTGTAGCTAGCATATTAATTTCCTTGAAAGGAATAATTTATTATGGTTATTTTTAATTTCTCTCTTCTGTTTATTTCCAAGAAAATGGTGTCCTATGACTTGAACAATTACCAGCCAAATCCTAAATAGTACCCTTGATCTTTGCTCAAGATACATGTAATGATCGTGTATGCTAGCAGAGCTTCTTGGTATTTTCTCCAGCAGACAGTATTAGGTAAGACTAGAAAATACAGGTACAAGGTGATCCAAATCCTGTTTGAATCAAGATGATTCAAAGCTTCAAGGCCAGCAGTACATAGGATGTATGTAGAGGTATACAGGGACATCCTTTTTCACCTCTGCAGAATATTTGGGCTATAATTTCAATCTACATTCTCATTTCATCATGGACAGAGGCAGGGAAATGTGAAACACAGGTAAGATACTGTAAGGACCCTCTTGAGTGAAATAGAACTGCAATCATGGAAGCAACTTTCAAGTTAAAAAAAAATAAAATCATCACAACTCCAGGAGATGCTGCTATTTTGTGAGGGGCATTTCAGGTTTGGCACTATCACATCCCATCTGTCCTGGCAGCACATCTCTTCCATGGCTGCCTGCACGCAGAGGAGCCCACAGCCTCTCACCCCACATGGCTTCTTTGGCCAGAGGATCAGCACAGGCAGCTACAAATTTAGTAGTACTCTACTGGATCTACCACACTATTTGATTTGAAGAAAATTATGCATTTGGTTGAAAATAGGGAGAAAGGTGAGGGGAAAAAAAGAATAGCAAAGGCAATTACAATGGCTGGTCTAGTCAGCTACGGTCAACAGGCACTGAAACTCTGCTCTTCTTATTTTTATACTCCACTCTGAAAGCTGTTTGGGTTCATTCTGTATGTTCAGAGCAAAATCTGTAAAAGCTGCCTTCAAAATTGAAAACTTTGTTCTTCAGTGTGCCCGCTTCATTTGGCTCTGAGCAGAAACAAAGCCAGAGTTAGCACAGCTGAAGGAACACAGTGGTGCAGGTACTAAGAGGAGATGCTCTGAACTCCCAGTGAATCATGTCTGTCCCCGGGGACCTGCCAGTGGCAGATCCATGATGGGTCTGAAGGAGCACAATGGGGCAGAGCCAGCATGCGGGCTCTCACTTCCACTGCTAGCCCAGAGTTGGTGAACACACGGATAAACACAACCCACTGGGGATAAGAATGCCTGTATTCTAAAGAGGGGAAATTATGTGTCTTATAGTCAGTGTCCTGTGGAGGACTCTTCTAAAGGAAAAGTGGATGTCATCAGTGACTAGAGGATACCTGGAGCAATGAAATGCTTTCAGTGAGATCCCTCAAAAATAAACAAACCAGCCCTAGAACATCTTCTGCAGGAATGACCCAAATATAGACCAACTGTGAACATACAGCTGGTGTATGGGAGTACAGAGGATGGTCCTTTGTCTAGGGACATCTGTTGTAAAGGTGGGACAAGCAGTGGAAGGAAACTGTCTGCCTCCCCTGCTTTCCTGGAAACGTGGGGCCCAGCCTGCCCCGTGCCCATGGGGTCCAGCTTCCTCCCAGCTTTTCAGCCTTGCAGCCACTGTGCCAAGTCCATGTGCTTTTCCCCATGCTGCCTAGCGTCCTGCTGGCCAGGTGACACCTCTAACCCCTCTGGATAAGAATCTGGGAGATGCTCATGCTATTTAATTATTAGACTCAAAAGACAACAATATTTTGGCGATCTTCTGAGTGCAAAATAAGCTTCCTCTTGTTCTGCTTCAGTTAAGCTGCTAAGCATCCAAATCTTTAGAAAACACTAGAATCTGAGTATTTATTATAGTTTCGTACAGACACGATGTGTTTTATGCAGCATTTACTGTCTTCCAGCTTCTGCAGATAACAAGAAAACTGCAAATGGATATAAAATAGTTCTTCCAGAGGGCAGAAAAATGCATTTTCTTCACTGTAAACTCCATGTAAATATAAAATGGCAGCTACCCAGGCAGTAAAGCTCTCTCTCCTTTTAAACACGCAAAACATACACCGATACAGTAACCAATGCATAAGGGTAAAAACTGCGTATCTACTGTTGCTGTTTCTTATAAAACTTCCTAAGTATGAATGTTAAATACATACTTGCACCAACTTCTAGGCCCTAAACCTGTCAGCTTTCCTTATAATCATCTTAAACATTAAAAAAATTCAGAAGGCTTTCATACAGGCTAAAGCATTAGTAGGTACCGCATAAGCTGAAGATGGAATTTACTGCTATCACTCTGTATCTAATGCTTGCGCAAGACTAACTGATTAAGACATTCCCAGATGGTTTTAACATTTAACAGGATCTATAGAATGACTGTCAGAATTTTTAATGCCCACAGATTCGTAGAAGAATGGCATCAATAAGACAAATTGTATGAGTAAATGGCATAAGAACGCACTGGCAATGCACCCAAAAAGTTATTTTTAAGGGCTGTGACAAGAAATATTCTGATTAGGCTACGTAAATTACCAGAATGTAACTATCATTACTGAAAAGAGAATTCCCCTTGTTACCATAAAAAGAATTAATCCTACAGACTGGAGAAATACACACTCTTTGGATTTCTTATTAAAATAAATGTAACAAGTTATAATTAAATGGGCCTTAAATTGAAATAATTACCTAGCAACCTTGAACAGATAAGTGCAGGTGAACAGTACACAGATCAAAACAAGCAGCAAAGACAATGAGAATAAATGCTTGCTTTCTCTTTTAATGCTGTGTCTTCAAGTAAGCAACCTGATGTCAGCTCAGCCAACAAACATAGTTGATGTAATTAAACAATGATACAGGTTTATTATATAACCAAATGGAAAGCTGCAGACAGGTCTGAACAGCACTAAAAGAAGATTTAATTAAGTTTGCAGAAGATGTAATTATGCAATGCTGGAACCAAAGTGTATGAACTGGATCTGTTCTGCTCTGACACTTCCTTCCAGCTTTTTATTCTAGAATTTCAAAGATTATTTAAAAAATGATAAAGGAGGAAAAAAAGAGCAGTTGGTCTGAAATAATGAATTTTTCATATAAAAAAAACAGCACAAAAAAGAAAGGTACTTTGCAACAGCACAAATGGCAGCTGCACCAGAGACAAGCTTTTATATTTAACCTCTCAACAAGCAGAATATTCATTGCTTCTCATAAAAATAAAGTGTGAAAACCTAAACAAATCTCATAGTTAAGTCCCCCTTCCTAATGCATTTCAGGTTGGCAAACACATACTCACTGACATGAGTATAGACTGTCTGACAGCCCATGAGCTGAGTAGCCAACTCCCTTGACAGATCCTTGCTCAGAGTCCCCTGTTGAGGGTACTCTGTCATCTCCCCCACCAGTGGGCAGGTGGCCTGGTGGTCTTCTCCTGACATACCTCCCTTTTCATTCCATGACATACTGCTTCCCAGCAACACAACTGCCTCATCCCCAGCTACCCAAGCAGCCACAGACTGGAAGAGTCTCGTCGGCTGTGTGCCTCTGTGGGGTCCCCTCTTTGCTTCTCACTGCCTTGAGCCTTGCAACAGGCCTGAGAAGGTGCATGTGCTTTATTTAGACTTGAGCCATTAGCACAGCAGGTCGTTTTTGGAACAAAAACTCCTTTTCCAGGAGCAGAAGTTAACAGTCAAGGCCTTTTGCCTCAGAAAGGGTCCCTGTGCTCCAAGCTGTGGACAGTGTAAGCATCAGCAGTCCAAAAAATTAAAAATAAAAATTAAAAAGCAATTTGACTGAGATAAGTATAGACAAAAGGGTCAACTCACTTCTGAGGCCACAGAGATGCTGAGCTGCATGGCTCCAGTGACACCATACAGCAGGGCCAAAGCATGAGCAGCAAGTTGGAGAGGATCCTACATGCTGCCTGCCCTGCTCACCATGCTCCCTCGGAGACACCAGCACTCTGCTAGCCATCCTCCTCTTACACCAGCTGCCAGCATGCCTCAGATGTGTCTTTATTAGCTGATTTTGAGATATAACAATTAATGTTTTTTAATAAATATGCAACTGATAGTTTAGGACAGTCAGTGGAATAAATTGCTTTTAAGGCACATTCCTAATTACCTAGATTTATCCAGAATGCTTAAATTAATTTCTCCACAGTTTTTCCTGGTTACTGTTTGGTAGTTGCCTCTGCTTGATCAGTGATTTCTTCTCGCTCCCTCAACTGTTGTCTATGCAATGACATGGCTAGGCACATCGGAGAAATTCAAGAGTCTCGTTCCCCTCACTCATGTCTATCTCAATTCAATTCTCTTTCAATTCTCTTTTCCTCTCAGACAATTCCTTGTTAGTATAAATCACCTGTCACTTATCTCGATAGATTTAGTTGGATCCAAACTGAGAAAGCTGAGATAATTCTCTGCTCTCACCACAACATTCATTATTTTACCATTCTGACATTCCACATAGCAATCCTATGATTTCCAAACTTCATTTTAATATCCCAGATTGTAAAATTCTACCTCTTTTTAAAAAAGTGGTCTAAAAGAGATTTATGACTGCTCAATAAGTATTCTGAAGTACTCTTTTTAGCCATGATTTTCATTGCCTGCCAAACAAATGTGCTTCCAGGTATGCCCATTATAGGAAGAGAGCATGCTGAAAAAATATGTGTATATGGAATATCGTAACACTGTTCACCTTTGCTGACTGAAATAAAGAGCCTGAAACTTTTTAACATTTGGGGTTTATCCCAAGAAATAGACCATATCTAGTCTACAGAATTTTCAAGGCAGAGCTTAGGGTGGTCAGCCCAGACCCACTGCACCTAAAACCCTTCACCCATTTCAGCCCTCAAGCCCTCAAGCCCACACACAGCTGCTTGTTGGTGTGAAATGAGGGACATGAATGTGTGCATACAGAGCAGCACGTTAAAACCTTTTTTGTGGGCGTTGGGTTTTTGTGGGTTTTGTTTTGTTTTTCTTCACCCTGTTTGAAGTCTTTGTGCTGTTGGTGGTTTTGGACTCCATGTGCTACGTCCCTCCCACCAAGCAAAGCTGCTGATACCCAGAAGCACAAAGCAGAGAACACTGTGGCCACTCACATCTTGATGGGGTCTTCCTCTGAGGCATCTCCCAGCTGCATTTGGTGGGAAATGCCAGCCTGTCATCTAGTTTTTCCTGTTGTCATTCTGATGGAGGGATGACTTCAGTTCAGCCAACAACTCTATTAAATGGAGCCACTAAATATCATGTAAAGGAGCCAGTGCCTGCTAACAGCAGTAGGAACTTCCCTGGTGATTTGAACTTTGTTTCATGCCAACAGTACTTTTAACAGGAGAGTGAAAATTTAGGGACAACCTACAGTTATTTAATATTCAGAATAAATCAATAGTTCACCATGGACAGCTCACTAATATCAACAAGCTGACATTACAGAACAAATGAATGGAACAGAAGACAAGGATGGGAAGCACAACACTATTCCATGTAACAATAAAAGAAAAGCATTTTTTTTCTAAATATTGGTACAAAACCCTGACGTTTAAAGAGGTTTCCCTTTCCACAAAAAGCCCTATTATAATAAATTATGACTCATTATAACCTGATTTGGGCAGACGTTAATTTATTAGGCCTTCAGGGATTTGGGTAGACTCTTTTTGGATGAATGCAATCAGACCTTTGGTTATCATACATTCCTAAAATCATGCCATGGTTGTTGGTTCAATTATACTTTTTTAAATACTCCTCAAATATAAAATGATAAAAACTTCTTTAGCAATATCTTTACAATCGTGGTAATGTGTTATGAATTTAATTTCAGCGCATTCACACTGAAGGTATCCATTTTCACCCTCATTTAATACACTAGCCCCAGGAGGATTCATTTTGACAGAGGGAACACGTGCTCTGTTTATAGCTTCAAAAATTACAATACACTGCAAGCAATATTCTTAATTATGACAACCCCCACCCCCATAATTTAGGAAACAGGGACTTAATTGTTTGCAATTCCTAAAAATCCATCAGTCACTACTCTGTTCAGAATCTCCAAGCTCCTAAGGAATAACAATGCCCTTCTGGTAGAGCTAGCAGCACCTTCATCATATGGAGATTATCCCCAGCAAAATAAGATGAACTCCAAGCCCATTAAAAGCACCACTCAAAGAACACAGGAAATCCTCAGCTTAAGAAAAGCCAGAATGGGAAGGATGTAATTTCATTTTATTGACAACTTAGAGACAATTACTTTTCTCTGAAATATCATGCTATAATTTATTTTAACCAGATAGCAGCATATTAATATATGTATTTAGCTGTGCAGAACAGGAGAAATAGAGGGGGAAAGAACACCAAGCCTCTGGTCTTAAGTGTAGAAGACAAGCATCAGTTGACTGCAAAACAGCATGTGCTGACAGTGCAATGAAATTTAAATTATCTGATATTAATTTTGCATGCCTATGCCACCTGTAGCGTACCAGATACTGACTCAATGAGTACATGCACACAACAATTTCACTGCCCTGCTTTTGAAATCTCACTGTCTGAAGTTAGGCTTGAGACACTTAAACTAACATTAGTAAGAGCTGATCATCCTTTTTTTTTTTTTTAAATAGAATTTCTCTAAATAAAAGTCTTGAATAGGGTCACATTTTTTCACTTTGTAAGTTCCCATTAAACTATTTTAATTTTATCTAAGAATAACCATTAAGTTGAGAATTATCAAGTAAAAAGGAAGTTTATGATCTAAGTGTATATTTGATTTTCAAGACAGATCATTAGAAGTAATGCACTCATTGACTGGTAGAGAAATGATGGCTAAGTCATGTGATTTTACACCAAGAAAGAGGATACCGACATAAAGTGACCTTTGAAACTGAAGAACATACCTGTCCTGATATTACGAAGAAGGGGGCAGGAAGAAAGAATGGATACAGGCATATGATACTAGAAGAAAACAGCTCTGTGCAAGAGCATTATTTTAAAGAGAAAGACAAATTTATATGTATTATTGGCTTAATTTCATGCCTTCAATAAACAAGTGGCTCTGAAAGTGGACCAAGGCAGCACTGTGATCCCTTTTGATGAATCTGAGAGCGTGAAATAAAAGTGAAAAAAACCCAACCCATTCAAGTTATAGAGTGCAAAAGGAACACTCACACTGTACAATTAGAGAAAAACTGTTGAATATAATTACACATTAAAAACACTGCTGATGTTTGGTGAGTTTCTCTCAACCTTAGGATGTAATATTGTGCAATGGAGGGGACTGAATATCCCCTCTAAAACCTAGATTATTTCTTAGGTCTCAACATGGCATATGGACACATCTAGCATTGCTGTCCTGGCTTGACTTTTGCTTTTCTGGTGCTAATATTCAAAATTTATTCAAAGAACCTCCAAATTTTGAGGGGCTTAAAATAATCAGTTATTAGTTTTTTTTTTTCTTGTCCCTAAGAATATACTTTTCATGATGAACCTTAAAGATTCAAGTTCTTTACTATTTCTGAATTCAGAATACAACTGCTCAAAGAAGAAAAACTGCTATACAACCACCAGCTTTTGGATTCATGTAAGGAAAAAAATCAGGAAAAAAAAAAGGATGAACTCTTTTAAACAAAATATTACACTAGGTAGTTCAAAAGATTTATGAAATTAAGTTATATTTTGTAATCTGCATAATTATTTACAGTATCCTATACACTGAACTTTGTAAGATTTGTGACCAAAATGTTTACTCATGAGAAAATATGGTTACATCAACAGAAAAAACTTTCCTGAGACAAGATAGCTACAAGGGTAACAGGTAGAGCCATTTGGATCTGAATGTCTTGACAGTGAATCATCACCCCCTCTTCATATCAAAAGGAATCAATATTAGTCCCTTTAAGACAATAATGAAACTGGTCCTTGACTGAAAAAAAAATATGCAGAAATTCCAGAAAAGTTGACTAAACAGAGACTAATTCATACCACCTAGCTTGAGACTACAAATTTCAGTATCTAAATTAGGATCTTGGAGAATCAGCAGAGAGGCTCCTACAGAAGACAAATCGGAGTACCTCCTACTCGTACCTCTCTCCACAGCTGACCACAGGGTGGATAACATTAACAGGTCAGAAAAGCACTTTCTGTTCTCTCTTCAGATAACAAAGAGCATCCACTGACTCAAACTAGGTTTTTTGCAAGCTCTGCAAGTCCACAAATGGTTCACCATCTAGTCTGTGGTTTTGCAAAGTTTGCTTTCAATCTCCTTCCTAGATGATTTAAAAAAACCTCAAACCAACAGCAACAAAAAAAGCCTAAGAAAAAAATGCAATTTTCTATAAGTAAAGAATTACACTAACTGATACCCATCATTGTGTGCATTTTAAATGTCAATAAAAATCTTACAAATAGACTACAAAGTAAAATACATTGTATATGTTATGAAACTGGCCCTTTTGTCTCTACCTATTCATACATGAGGTAGCAGTTACATAAACTGCAAATGCACTGCTGCCATTTATTCTTTTAAACACTCTTTAAAAACTGACTTTCTATTCAGAATACCTGCAGTTTATAATGGTATCTTATTGCTAGGAGATTGAGAAAATAGAAAGTCTCAGGACATCTCTCAAAAACCTACTGATAACTTCTGTGAAATGCAAATACGTCACAACCTGTGTTAGATAAAAAGTGGCCCTTCTGAATACAGTCTGTAGTTAATGAAGGGTAGTGCACAAGAATTATTCAAATGATGGTTTTTAATTCTCTGAGAGCTACACTCATTCGTCCATAATGCTGCTATTTATAGTACCTGAATTCACAAGTTAGCTCTGCTATGGCTGAGTTGGCAAGATGCTGAACAGAAACTTTTTAGAAGACGCACTAGCTTCTCTGAGAAGTTACTTACATATGCTTGCTATGAAGTAGTTGCTTTAGCAGTTAAGATATTATAGCACTTCAGGAGACAAGGTATTCATTCTACACCATTTTACAGATGAGAAAACCATGGAACAGGCCAATGAAAAACTCAGGACCAGGAGAGTGTAGTCTCATATTCCAGCCAGGTTTCCATCCTGCTTGACCCAGACTGCATCTTTCTGTTAATCTCTATGCAGCAGAGATCTCATAAGCATTTCTTTTTTCAATTAGAACTGTATTAACCACTTCTTACAGTGATTGATTCCTTTTGTCTTCTGCTTACAACTACATTATTCTCCTCTCTACTTTCAGCTTGTGGAAGTTATGGGCATATTCTTGACTGCAGCATCCCAGTTATTTCTTTGCTGTAAAAGCCTTACAAAACTGTTCCTGCCCACACCCACACATTTCCCATTGCCTCTACTAATACCTGTGCTGTAACAGTTATCTTCTTCCTGCGCCACTTAGTTATTAAGCCACCAAATAAGCAATCACTTTCTATACTGCTATATGGCATCTTCTATATGTGGTTCCCTCTATAATGTACTTAATTTCACACAATTTTAAACACCTTGCAAAGCCATTTCATTATAGCAAAAGTATAAGATCTGAACAACCTGTGGAACTCCTTCTCAACTGAAACCTTCTCAGCCTGAGAACAGCATCCTCTTGTTTCCCCTCTGTGCAGAAATATTTTTGTTGCTGGATAATACACAGCTTACAGGAAGCCATGAGTTGAATGGAATGCTAGACTAGCCAAATATAAACAAATCGCTCTGCTATGAGCCTGTGACCTCCACTGTGCTCTCTATATCACATGACATTCGCTCACTGGATGGAACTGAAATCCACTCACACAAGGATAGGTATTTCCATTTAAGATTCCTACCTTCTGTTTGGCGATTTGACTTGTATTTAACTGCAGTAGTGGAAAACAGGCAGGAAATGAAACACTGGCAGGAGCTCTTCTTCACAGGAGCAACCAAGTCACATCAGTGCAGGTCCCATGGACTCTTGGCAGTTGAAGGACCTCTACATCCATCCAGATACAGGTAAGCACAGAAAATCAATCCATCATCTGTGCAAACTGCACAGGCTTTACTGGGACCTTTCTGCCTACAGCCCCACCATGGGACAACAGGATATGGACCTCAAAACCACTGGCACAGACCACCTGTAACAGATAAAAATGAACCCCATATTCATTCTTGTATTTTTACAACTGTGAACACAAAAGCAAAATTTTAATGCCCAAAAGCTTCCTTTATGCTTTGGAAGCATACAGAAAACCTGTGGTACATGCTGAGAAATTCTGCTGGAGGAAACAGCAACATCTCAAAGAGTCAGCAAAGGGATCACAATTATTACTCCCTCAGGGCACCACAGAGTAATGGGACCTCATTTGAAAATCAGATAAAACCATGTGGCTGAATGAAGTTGAGCCTCTTCTATGGTCCTAGACCTGTAAAAACCATAGCCAGTCCTTTTGAGCACTACATCTGCAGTACAGTTTTATAGTGTGCATTCAGTCTGGCTGTAAAAAGAGATGTAATAGATGAAGTCAAAAAAGACTCATTCAAAATAATATTGATCAAATTGCAAGATCAGTGAACAGTGAAACAGGTATGTCTTCCTCTAGGTTTTTGTCACTGATTGACTGTAGGACCATTAGTGTGAATGTGCTTTCCTTGTGGGTTAGCAGAATTGACTTCTGAATGACAATGTTTTTCCTCCAGGTTTATACAGTCCCAAAAGTGCAATGAATGAAGTTTTGCTGGGCTTTAACGGACCAAGGCCATTTGGAGGCATCAGATACTCTCACTGCCTCACAGAGAACACAACTTTTTGCAAAGAAAACATATTTGACAGTAATTTATATTTTAATTGTGGCAGTTAATTAAAAGGAAACTATAAACCTCTGACAAAAAGCAAACCACCATATATTCCCAAGCTGGTTTCTGTTCTTTGCTTCTGTTTTCTTAGGTATCAATTACACACACATCTCGCTTTGCATCTCATCAACAACAGCTTAATAGTGCTCTAGCAAGCATGCACGCACAGCAGCTCTCCAAGAGGCTTACAAAAGGACCTTTACATGTGGGGAAGCAGATTAAAAATTCAATAAACAATGTGAAGAACTGAAAAGGACTCAAACTGCTTCAGTAAATTGACAACAGCGTAACATCAACCTGGCTTAAAAGGACCTGTTTCAGATGGAATTCCCTAGCACACACACCCCACCAACCATCAGCCTGCAAAGTCTTCAGCATCCATACTCACACACCACATGGGAGCAAAAGTGAGATGGGACCAGAGGAATCTATAAACACTTGGAGGCCACTGTGGGAATCAACCCAGCGTGAATGACATCGGTCTGGCAGCAGGCACTGTGGAAGCTGCTGGGCTCACTGCTCCCGAGGACACTCACACAGGCATGGGTTTATTATAAATAGGAACAATACAGAAAACTGATTTTTTCAGCCTATTTTCTCTACACCAGAGTTAACATACTAATGGAGAAAGCAAGCAAGCAGGCTCATCTTAATGTCCAACTGGCACAGCTACCAGAGGTCCCACAGAATATTTAACAATTAGGTTTTAACAGAGAATTGTAGGAAGAAACCCCGAAGCCTGATGAGGTTTAAAGTGACTATTTCAATGTCAGAGATAGAAACTGCTCCGGTTATTGTCTCATACTGACTTCATGTTCAGTTAACAACCACGGCACATAAATTATCTGCCACTTCTGATGTTGCAGGAATACTGCAAATTTTCACTCGTTTATATAGTGAGCACTTTGTCAGATACGCCTCTGAGCACACAGATAATCTAGAGCAGTAAATGCTTAGTCACTGCTGAGGAGCACTACAGAAAATCTGAGAGATTGGAGGGGAACAGTGCTGTCCAACTAGTTTCCATTCTCAGCTCTGCTCTTCTGTAGAGTGCTGTGTTTGCACAGTGAAGCTTCTGGGATCTTACAGATTATTCTTTAAATTTTCACCTAGTGAGTGCAGTTCAGTTTAAGAAACCACTAAATACCCCTGAATGAACATAACAAATTGCTATAATATCTGGTACTGAATTTTAGCATTAGATGGGTGCAAAGAAAATAGAAGATGAAGTTACAGTCTACCAATCGTGATTTTAAAAATATAATCTTGTTTTATATCAGAATTTCCCCATTTACTGCCGCAGCCAATGAAATACAATGCAGTGGTAATACCGTTGCCTATAAACCTCCCCATAAAGCAGATGTATCTTGAAATTAATTTAGCAATTATCACCAGAATCTTACCCATAATGTCTCCTGAAGTTGTTTTGTTTATTTTTAATACAACATATTTGACAGATCACATATAATTAAAACATAAAACAGATACAGAATAACATTTTTTAATCTTGCAATTTTAAAAAAATACAGCAAGCATTCTTGTCAGTCTACTGAAAAATACAAATACATAGTTTTTAAAAATCAACCTCAATAGATTGATTTTATGATGAATTATTCAAACTAGTGACCAAGAACCACCCAACACAAATAGGAAGTACTTAAACATATAGTTCAAATATTCAGGTACTTTAATTAAAAGGAGATACAAATGTGTGTTTCGTCTATCATTTAAAAAAAATATGCTTCATGGTGAAAACAGACTAAGAGAGAGAGAGAGAGATATCTGCTTCCTTGCCAGAGTGCTGCTTAAGCCAACCTGAACAGCGTAAATGAAACACCACTAGCTCTGAGTAAGAATAATTGGAAAAAAGCCTCTTCTGCAGGAGCATATGATTGTTATTTTTCACAAAAAATGCTTGCTCACAGGAAATCAGCTGCAGAAATCAGAGATTAAACTGAGACAGGGGCTACAGAAGAGACCAGCCCCAACCCAGGTAACCATAACCCACTCTCACGCGTGGGAGGGAAACACGCAGCATGACGCCATTCCCCCAAGGTCACCAGCTCTGCCCCTCGGAGGAGGCTCCATCCAGCTGCAGGGCTGTGTGAATCCCACTGCAGAGCTGCACTGGTAGGACCATGGCAGATGGCTGTATGGCATGCTACGCAGCCAGGTTTTTCCACCACTCCACCATACGAATGTGTCTTAAGGCGCTCAAGGCAAAGTGGCTTTTGTGATGGGAAAATCAAAGTATCACACATTTTCCCAAGATAATGAATAAACAGAAGAGATGCATAAGAAATATTCTGATCTCTTCCTGCTGGAGCCTTGATTCATGCACAACTCAGATTTTTTTTTTCCCCTTCTACTTGTCTGAAGCCTCTCACGAGAGCACAACCAGAGGAGAGAGAAGCATGTACTATCACTAGGATTGCTCAGAAAAAACTTTCTCTTAAGATTTAAGTGCATTTTCTGAACACATACAAGTGATAATGAACTCATTAATCAAATCTCCACACTGCTTATACTAAAATTTTACTGTTTTGATCATTTTCTCAAATTGCATCAGCAAAGTTCTCAAGTTAGTTTTTGTCAGTCCACTATGGAAAAGTTAATGCTAGCAATAAACTTTTAAATCTCAGAGGCAGCTGTAGGATGAGCTGTGCATTACTTTTTACCTGCTTGCTCTATCACAACCTCCTTTCCAAGTCTTCAGTTATCTCAGGCAGATGCTTACAAATCTTTTGTATAGTTTTGCCTTTATCTGTGGAAAAAGACTGGCTTCTCTTGGTCCCTTATAGTTTTCACTGATCAACACTCAGTCATTGATCATCACTGATTTTTTGAGATTTTTAATGATGGAGATCTTCACATTTCCTCTTTTATTCTTTGGGGTTTTTTCTTTTTTAACACATGTACATCATCTCTCTCCTGTGACAGCCATTACATACTTAAAAGACAGATAACAAAGTTAAATCTGACAATAGAGTAGATAGGCTCCACATCTTTCAAATAAAGCTCTACTCAGGACCCATATGAAAATGGAGATTTTTAAGGCATTCCTTAATTCTTTTATTACTCATCCAATTCTTGGTGGCCAACAAAGACACTAAAAAAACCCACCCTTGCATAAGACACATTTAATAATATTTGCATCCTGTGCTGATATAAACCCCGTAATCAAAAGCTATCTTAGAAAAAAATAGATGCCAGCGTTATTGATTTCATATAGGACTGGCAAAGAATCAGGTATGGGACTGCTCTTGGTTCTTGGCAATTCTCGCACTGCAGCAGAGACAGAGCCTTCCTCTGAACACAAAAGGCAACAGGTTTGCTTTCCATGCCTGCAAATCCAGTGCTGCCACAGAGCACATAATGCAGACTTACTTGGTTGCTTTGTTAAAAGACTGATTCCACTCACATACACAGAGAGAGAGAAAATCCATATTGAGAGAAAGCTCTAATTAACAGATCTCTCTTCAGCACAGATGAGTAGCCAGAGATGAAAAGGCTCAGATTACCTACTTCATGCTGATAAAGTGCAGAAACAAAACCCTGAGCAGCTTTGGAAAGGCATTCCACTGCATTTAGGTAAACCATTAACAAATGTACATTTCAAAACCAACATCAAAATAAGAATCATGACTTAAGTTTTAGTCCTTTGATCAAATATCCTACAATCCTTCATAGGATCAATGTTATCTCCTTTTTCTCTTTCTTTTTTTTTAATTATCCAGGCTGATAAAGATGATGTGTGTTTTTTAGCATCCTTAATACTGTACCAAAATCAAGATCTTTCATGTCCTTATGCCACAAAACCCATGTAGAGAGCATGGATTTTGCGGCATAAGGACATTTAGAGAGCATTTACCACCTTGCTTCCCATTTCCCCAAAACTAATCACACTTTTAGCATCAGATACCAGTTTCTTTCTTACCAATTCAGATGCTGAACTCAACTTGACCTCTCTACTTTCCTTTCCAAATTTCAGTCTCATCAGCCCCTCAGCCAAACACCGGCAAATACATGTGTGAACACCCAGCAAGGAAACAACAGAGAACATTCCTGTCTGAGGAGCCAGGGCTGTAATGCCTCCAGTGCTCCCAGCCTGGCAGAGTACCACATGCTGCTAAGGTATGCATGTCAGGAAACAACCACTAGAGCATTTCACTTTGTCACACCTTCTCATTTTAAGCAATATGTATCAGCTTTTTTAGTAGGCAAGGAGGGATTGGAAACAACCTTGGATGGTCTCAGTCTGAAGTATCTAAATTCCATGATCCTGATGGACTTACCTCTTTCCCATTCAGGCTTTTGGGACAACAGAGGATTTTAGAGAGTTGTTTGATTATAAACTTGAATCTTAAATAATTAGCTCTTAACATTTCACACTTGTATTTTATTAGAGCTCTAAGAAATGCAATGACTTTTTTCATCTGTTTGCTTGAATTAAGCTAAGAGGTTCTCATTATAAACAATGTTCAGAATAAACTCTTTTCCAGCCCACACTTGGACTTTGCACTGCCAGCATAAAATAGCCTGTCTTGTGCAGGCAGTTGAATTTGTTCTAGATTTTGTCAAGCATATGAAACAAAGACACTTTGAGAAATTAAATGGTTCCTACAGAAAGATTTGTTCTGTGTTCTGTACTTAGATCTGATAAAACATATCTGTAACGTTGGCTATGTTGATAAAAGAATTTGTGAAGGTGAAGCAGCTGTTCTGAGGACGGGGAGGTTTTGCTGCAGTGTAACTTGCACACAGTGAGTATGCACACACTACTTGGAACAAGCTTTTTCTGTTTCCAGTGTCAGCTGCCCAGGCACTCACAGGCTTGGCAAGAAGAGAGACACATGTAAGCCCAGAACCTGGGGATGCAAACTCAGACTGCCCTTGCAGCAGACCTCTTCTCCAGCAGAAAATCTCCAGATCCCCAGAAAGTCCAACACCATAGTAATAGCTTCAATTCCTTATACTCACATCAACATAACTTGATGAGAAAATCCGATCCCAGTTAGTTGGCCTTAAATTTTCATTCCACATCTTCCTTTATGGGTTTCTCTTTAGGTCTTCCTCTATTTTGGGGACTTTTGAAGTTTTGCATTGAGGTGGGTGCAGCCTCAAAGAGCACAAAGCAGATTAATTTGGTATGAAACAAGGCTGGAAGACTGCCACTAATGTATTTCAACCACCAATCGATATGTGAGCTATAGGACCAGACAGCTTTTCTGAACTGCAGGTACCACGAGCAATGGGACCTCAGCACTTACCCACTCACTTTATAGCTCTGCTCCACACTGCCTGAAACGAGGGCACAGCTCTGAAGTCTCCTCTGTGCTCTACTCCCTTGAGCAGTCTGAGCCTCACCTTTCTAATGGCCCCAACCCATTGCTTTATCACTACACAAAAATGTCCATAGCAGGGAAACTGGAACTAGATGACCTTTAAGGTCCCTTACAACCCAAACCATTCTGTGATTCTATGAAAGACCATAATGCCATGTATTTTAGTTTCATTTTAGTTCAAATACTTAATTTTTTGTATTATGGTTTTACTTTTAAATTAAATACACCTCACTCATTTAAACAGTGTGTCAGAAGATAGAATAATTTTGATTAGAAGAGGGCTTCAAGACCATCAAGTCCAGTGGTTAACCACTTAGCACTGCTAAGCCCACCCCCTAAATCAGATCCCTAAACACCACACCTACCCATCGTTTAAATACCTCCAGGGATGATAAACACTTCCTTGGTCAGCCTGTTTCAATGCCTGACAATCTGTTCTGTGAAGACATTTTTGCTAATATCTAACACGTGTTGTGTGTCCCGTCCCATCCCCCTCCACTCCCCCCAACTTGAGGCCATTTCTTCTCATTCTGTCAGTTGTTACTTGGGAGAAAATATCCACCTCACTACAACCTCCTTTCAGGTAGCTGTAGAAAGTGATAAGGTCTCCCCATGAATGTTAACATCAGGACCACAAAAATTTGGCTGAAGCTACTTACTAAGGAATGCAGCAAGGTATAGGTGTGGTGTGGGGTTGGCTGATTTGTTGGTTTTCTTCAAACTCTGAACTATTCACACAATAGGCAAAGTTTATTTTCAAGCTTCTCACAAACCTTACAAGTTTTTCTTACTGGTCTGCTCATCTAGACACTGGTGATTTTCACATGAGTGCCTTACATGCCCCCAGTTTAGCTCTGTAGCACTAAGCCTTCAAGGTATATGTGGTTGGTTTCCATAAGCTTTAAATTCCAGTATCTACAGACAAATGCAGGTCTCCATCCACAGTTGTTCATTGCCTCCCATACAGAGACGAATATAAGCAGCAACACACAAGACGGTGGAAAGGGATCCTTCATACAGAATTGAGCTATGAAAACAGTCTGGAGACAGAGAGATCTTGAAGGTCTCTCTCAAAGTCTCTCCCCAAATTACTCATCTCTAGCAGCCCTCTATGCTTTGTCTGTTCTTTTTGTACTTTGGGCAGCTGCTTCTGCCTCTGCTATCCTGCAGCTGTACAACCCGTCCTGTTCCAGCACGCCCCACAAACCCCTTCCAAACCAGAGGCATAGAGCCCACACTAACTTGCCCCATAGTCAAGATGGACTTTTCAGCCCAGAGTTTGACATTTAACAGAAATATTAAGTCGTAACACTTAATAGTTCAATGAGGGTAAGTCCAAGTGGGGCAAATTCAGCCCTCACAAGGACACTTAGAACCGTATGGCAACTAGTGTTAATGCTTAACAAATGCCTTCCAAACTACAGGGAGAGAATATACTTTAATTGATAGGACATCCTAATGGATTTGTGGAATGAAAGTCACTGCATAGCTGCATTCCTGAGAAGTTTTGTACTTCATTAATGCAGTACATAAGCTGTACAATTATACATCCATATGTCACTGCCAAATTTATACATTTTTACATACTGTTAGATTAAGATGGTTCCATTTCATTGCTCTGCAAATGGACTTTTCAAAGTGTATTTCATTCAAGTTTCTGCAAATCACTGACAGGCAAAGTGCATGGAAGACATGGGGTTCCCTGTGCAAATGCAGCACCTACGATACCCCCTGAAATAAAGAAGTGGCAATGACAAACACTGAGTTTTCACATTCTTCCAATAAATACATTGACCTTTTCAAGATGTTGGCCACAGCCCATTGTCACCTTCCCCTATCAAGAGGTGCCATTTTAGAACCAATCCCACCAGATTACTGTGGCTATTATGCACCACAGTGTCTCTTGATCTGACTCACTTCAAGTCTGGATTCAAGGATTTTGTTTATGCTTGGAAGACATCTGATTCAAAGCAGCAGGAGGATTACAGCATTAATTAAATTTTCAATTTATAGTGAAGATACAATACACACCACTGGACAGTGCTGCCCAGTAGACTGGGCAAAGAACCAGATCTGGGTTCTGCTTCTTAGGGCAAAAAGGCAAAGAAAAAAGCCATCCAGATGTTATCTGGTATTGTGTATGTAGCTCTCCATCACCCAGCCTGCCTTTATGTCATTGGCTGCCACTTCTTTCTCTCCTCAGAGAGACCCATTTGCTGCATACAGACTCATACCAAGAGACCAGACTATCAACTACAGAGAGGCAGAAGACTCACTTCATGTTTGAGGCAGTCTAAGACAACCACAACCATAATCCAGGACCAAACAAAATTACTCTCCCCACCTAGCTTGAATTTAAAACACAGTACTACATATCTTGTGTTTTAGTACTAGGGAGTGAGCTGAGATGATACCTGAGAGGTCTCAGGTATTCATAGGGTCCATCTTAACCGTGGACAAATAGCAGAGGAGGTTTTGCTCGCACTGCCCTTAGTTCCATGCTAACTACTGCCCAGACAAATCCAGAGGTACCATTCCTTACCTTTACCAGAGACATAGAGCTACAAATTTCAAAGGTGATGTTGCCTTCCCATTTTCCCTAGCAAGGCAATCTTGGGCATGGATTAAATGGACCTTTATAATGGAACTATCTGTTTGTATAGTTCTGGCAAAACCAAGGCACAGGTTTTGTGGGCATTTATTGCATGCAGCTTGTTCCTATGTGAAAGACAGATGGAAAGCATGTAGAGCTGTTACTGCATACAACTGCTAACACACAAAGCTGCATTATATGAGAAAAATTGCATGAAAAGGATCAAAATGATGAAATGCATCTGGCTTAGGACACAGCAGTAAGCACAGGCAAATATATTATGGTAGTTCAATCACTGATAGGATACTAAACCCTATTCAAGTCTTAATATTTAATTATCTTTAGACTACATCAGTTAAGCTGTCAGCAGCATTTGTAGAGAGTACATAGGTGGACATCTGCTGCAGACTAAGAATACCATACCCAGCCTGAGCTGTTTGCCACAAATACACGTAAAGAATTCAGGAGCTGGTATTACAGCCATATCTACCACATAAAACAGTTACGAGAGAGATGTAGCTTGGATCCCACTACTGCTGGTAAGAGACACAAGGACAAACTTCAGTGGCTGAGGGCTCACCAGAATCCCGGGGTAAAGCAATGAAAGAGCAACGTTCAAACTCTGCACTGACCCACCCAGAAACCCAGCTGAAACTAAGCATATATCTCTCTCACACTCACAGGAGTAGATCATTCAGGTTATAAAGTCAGGTCCAGTTAAGCTTAATTCTGCTTCTTTGAACAGATTCATCACAACACTGTGCATGCATAATTATGTGAACACATTCTTTTTCTCTACCCAGGAAGACCATCTCATGAACAATTCTCACAGACAGCAGTCCTAAGTATGCTGTGACCTCAGTGGCTGCCATCCCAAGCACCCAATGGCCACACCACACACCTATGGAACATGCTTATCTAGACTTATATATACTCTCCTGTGTATAGTCTCTCTCCAGCAACTCTGTGTCACTCCTCTCCTCACCCGACCACTCCTTATTTCAGCTTCCAGCATCCTTTGCCCAGCCAAAGCATCTGTCTTGAGCTCTAGTCCCTGATGCATTTAGTCTTTGGGGGATATCCTACCTCAGTGCTACAGCACAAGCAATACAGCTGTGGAGCGTTCATGTGCCCACTGCAAATCAGGATGCTTTACTAGTATCAGAAACAGCTGCTGGTCTGAAGATATCACTGAGCTATGGCAGACACAGAAAAAGTGACCTCTTCTCACTTAGAAGTCCCCTCAGTCACAAACAAAGCACATATAAGTAAAATCAAGGTCAGGAGCATGACTAAAACTACCAGGATTCTTATGAGAAGAACAAAAACCACTCACCACCCTGGAACCCTCTAGACAAAGTGCCTGGTCTGAAATATGAAAGTGCAAGAGCTTTTCAGCCAACAATTAAGAATGCAATCCCCTTCCAAGAAAAAGCTCAATTGTTTCTGCTGACAAAGTCTCAAACTCATCCCCTAGCAGCAGCCAAGCATACTTCAGCTTGACAAAGCTCAACTCAGCAGAAACAAATCTCACAAAATGGACATCACCTTAACTCTAGAAAGCACAACCATCTATGACTACATCATAACTTACAGGCTTGCATTTCTTCTGCACTGAACAATGACAGTAAAGCACAGTGTAGCTAAGTGTATTGCTTTTCTAATCATCTTTGTGACATTAAATAGGACAGTGAATTTCTTCCTGAGATGTATGTCTGCAACGGTGAGGAATGCAAACATATGTAGTGGACTGAAAACAACTCCTTGCACTCTATAGCAGATGCAGAATTCTTCCCACTCTTCTGAAAAGCACCGATTAATAGGGATGCTGCACCATTGCTGTTGCTTTGCATCTGTGAGACTAATTATCATCAATGCCAGAAGCAGTGACATTGTTTTTCAAGTGGATTCCCTCATGACACTAGAAAAACGAAAACGCAGGTTTTGTGTTGGCACGTTGTACACAGTTTGAGCATGGAATTGTCCAAACCTAGTGTCAGCAGCAATCACTTTTCCATTGCAAGTCAGAGTATTTTAACTATCTTTTAGGTCACTAAGTGCACTGGGGAGACATACAGCAGTTGATAATGGAAAAGGCGACTTGGTAATTTTGCGGGAAGAAACGGAAACTTTTTCTTCCTTCTTGTCAGGTCTCTCCAGAGCCATCAAGACTTTGTGCTGTAAATGAACTGTAAAGATTTAAAGATTTGTTTAAACTAAAACTACATTTGCCCAAGTAATTTTATTTTCTTTTTTTCCCCCCCATACAAACCATTTCTTTGCTCTTCTGTCCTACAAGGTCATACAGTAGGGTTCTTGGGCTTGTTTTTTTGTTTTGTTTTGGGATTTTTGTTTGTTTTTAACATAACTTCTTTTGCTTTTTTTTTCCCCCCTTTTTTCTTGGTTCTAACCTTCCAGTGTGGGTTAAAGATGCAAATATTAAAATGCAAAGTGAAATTCAAGTTATTTTCGCAAGCACTAATGTAAAAAATTGTCTGTTTTCCCATTTTCTAGATTAATATTTACTGTCTTTGACAGGCTTATTGCTAGGCAGATTGCTGCATATTTCAGCATTATCTTTTAACAACTTGACAGATCAACCTATTTTCCTGTGATTATTTTATCCCAAGTTGGAAGCCTAATAGTTCCTTTTCGACACATTGAATCACAGAATTTGCAGCACAGCATTGAGTCCTGTGATTTATTGTTAATATTTTGATGATGCTTTACAGAGCATATTTGGATTTCCAGCAGTGTTGCTTTGTTTGGTGGGATCTGCTCAGAAATACAGCCAGCAGCCTCAGTAACCTCAGGATGATATATATTCTATCAGCAGAAGCAGAAGTCAGGCAGCCATCTGAAAGACTTGAATTGAAGATCAGAAGGTCACTCGGGAACCACTGACTACTGCAACAGCAAAGAGTGCATCCTTTCATAGAAGAGAAGGAAATCTTGGAGAAGTTAATTCCGGATATTCAGTAAATGCCAGTGATTTCTATTGTCAGTCATTTAAATACACAGCATAGGAGCATGGAATGAATAGCTAAGAATGCACACAGACACAGTAAGATAGAAGAGGGAATATATGGTTCCATACAATAAATTCTATTGCAAATGTGAGCAAAGGACATAACACAAATGGCTATAATAGCAATTACCCTTTGAAAGAAGTGCATCACAGACACTTTTACCACCCAAATCCAGACAGTTAAGAACTGTCTGGATATTGTTCCTTCACTTGTTTGAGCTTTCTGTATCTTCACATTATAAATGATAATTCTACTTATTATTTACAGCTAGGTTCCTAGGGTTATTCCAGAAATTGTTTTCCACCTGGGGAAGCACACAAGAAGCTTTATTTACTTTCAGAATGACAGCATATTCATAGGAAGTAAGACTGGAAGGGACCTCCTGGGTCATCAAATTCAATTCCCTGCTATCAGAGACAACCGCATAATATAACCTCTTCATAAGTGAGCAAGTTCCATCTTGGAAGTAATTTGTTTTCTTGCCCCCACAACTCTACTTGGGCAGTTGCTCCAGAACCTCTTGTGTTTAGCAACTTTCTAATTACCAAATTAAATTTGTTCATGGAAATGTTATTCCAGTTCTGGTGTCAATGCTTCCTTTTAACTCAGACATTTTCAGTTTCCATTTAGTCCGTTTATAGATAGCAACCATAGTCTCTCCCATTCTTGTACTTAAAAGTTGAAAACTGCACAGTGGAGTCCTGGAAATCTTCAGAAGAGAGAGATTTATTTACAAAACTGACAAACATTTATTAACTTAGCAAATATTTTCTTTAGAAGATAATTTTGAGGTACTCCCTAGAACTAATTAGAACATAAGAGATTGTGGTTACAAATATTGTAATATAAAATGAACTATTAAATCATTTGAGCAACAAGCTCTGAAAACTAGAAAAAAAAAAGATGAATGATTCAAAAGGATTTTTTTATCAGTAAGGCAGAAGTAAGACACATTGCTAAATACAAAATCTGTCAGATGGAAAGAATAAGAAAGCTTAATAAAACTGTTTGTGTCAGCTGATAACCAGGTAGATTTGAATCAAGATTATGATCATTTAAAAGCAGCTGGTTGAAAGACAAAAGCATGTTTGAATTACCAGAAGATATACATGCGCAGAGTGAATTTTAAAGATTAGGAATACTTATTGAGAAGTAGCCTAATATGAACTCTATAGCTTGGCTTAATAAATGTGTGTTAACAGCAACATCAGAAATGAAAGAAAGGAACCTGTAAAAACTGATTTTGAATTGGGCATAGGAATTGCAGTAATATTATGAGTTCTCTTTATATACAGATAAAACAATGTTATCAGAAACTGGAATCAAAGAACAAAAGTAAAGAGAGAGAAAAAGAATCACTGATAGAAGAGTTTCTTTCTGCCAAGGTAAGGGGCAGCTTTGCCTCATAAATCAGAACTCTTCCATATGTAGGAAAGGATATGGAGAAGCAACGAAAGGGGGAAAAAAAGAAAGATCTCCCCAGTTCCTGCCTTCAGCCCGTAAGACCTCAGAGCTGGAGAGGTAAATGCCTGGTAGTGCTTGGCATAGGGCTCACTGGAAGCAGCTCAGCTGCAGATCTCACACAGATCCTCTGCTCTACAACTCAGCTGCAAATTGCCTGGTAAGAGGCACCATGCTGGAAGCTGTCACACTCAAACCATCTCCTGTTGAGCTCAGGAAGAGTTAAAGTACTAAGCTATTGCCTCAGACAGCTTCTAATCAGTGTATCGACAGCAAATGGGAGGATACTAACTTTGGAGATATCAATTTATTTGCTCCACAATAGGATTGTTAGGTAACTTTGGGCAAGTCATTTAAGTTCAGGCTTCCCAGCTTAGGTAACCAGAAAAGAGCACAAATCAGGTAAATCTTCATACAGACATCCCCACAGCAAAGCCCTACACATATCTCTTCATCTTGCAGGGTATTTCAGTGCACAGAGCGATTGAATTTGCCAGATGTAATTGGACAGATGCAAAAAGGGAGCAGCCGCTTAGGCAACTGCAGCAGTGTGTGTCTTCCCTTAGGCTGAAACGATGGAAAATGTCTGGGAGAGCTTTCAGTACACTTGTTCTTCCTTACCTCTAAGCGTGATCCTAAAGAGAGGGAGAGCCTAAGTTCAAAACTGTGACAATGCAGTCCTAGAAAATACTTGGACATTAAAATGAAAATATTTCCAAAGTTTTCCAAGACATTTATTTGCATAGATGTAGAGAGATGGGAGGTTAAGCTGAAAAATAGCTGAAAAAATAACTGAAAAAAATTCCCTCCAGGAAGGAGTGAAAAATACAGCCCTCCTGATGGCTGTCTCATTCTCCATAGACAAAAATGGATATTAATATTGCCTAATTCACAGAGAAGACTGTGAACTGCTACATAAGCATAACAAATGGCTATATATTCCTACCAATTCATCATCACACACAGAGCTGGATAAAATACTTTTAGTGAAATTAGTGCTAAGTCTAGCTTTCAGGCAAAATCACAAGTACTTTGGTTGGGTTTCTTAAAAATAATGGTCACCGAGGAAAAAATATTTCTTATTGATGCAAATCAAAGGCATTTCACATGTTGCTTTGGTTGGAACTGTGCCTCTGAAAACTAGAAAGTTAAAATTGAATTGGTTTGGGTTTTTTTTTTTTCCATATAGACAATTATGTATTTTTGACTCATTCTTGAGTCTAAATATCTGCAGTGTATCCAAAATACTCTAAAGAAAAATTGGTTATTCTTGAGAGTAGCTTGCATATATAAGGAACGGTGTTCTATAGGTTGAATAACTGCAGTTCATAATTGAAGACTTGTCTTTTCTTGGAACGAGACCTGTCACAGCAGACATCTTGAGCACTTCAAAAGAACATCTCCAAGCTTTTCCTGAGGCATCTTCAGGTGCACAAAGGGATGACACTGCTTCTGAAATGTGTATATCCGCTCTTCTGCCATTCTACTCTCTTATGTGTACCTGAACCACACATGTGGTCTGGCCAGCTAGATTACTACCCATCCTTCTATATTTGCTGGGAGGTTTTCCTGGTCTATCTCTACAGTCACTGTGCGTCTCGAGGTTACAATCTCACTAACACATCCTGCTATAATTATGTTTAGACTGGTGCTTTAAAACTATTCATTTCATTAGATCTCCACTTGGAGCCTCAAGCAAAGATGAACATCTTACTACACTCTGAATGTCTGAGAACAGATTTGAAAACTCCAGATGGATTTCTTCAAATAACAAAAAAGAGCAACAGCAATAAAACCTTCAAAAGTGCCTTTTCCAACCATAGGGTGCCAGCCTGTAAGTTAAGGGCATAATTCCTTTTCAGAGACTCCTCATTACACATATATGTCCTAAACCTCTAAGCATTCAATCCATTGAATCCTTGAAGGCCTCAGAAGGGAGAGAGGAACATTTATTAACTTCATAATGTGAAGTTAATAAATCTAGATTCTAGCAAGAAAGATTTGATGCTTCACAAAAGATGCCCTTTTCACTCTTGATGAGATCGATTTATCCAGAATAGACAAAGTAATTTAGAGGGAACAGAAAGGAAAAGTTATCACAAAGTTATTAAGGAGACTTTAATCAGAGCTTTGATTGCAAGACTAATCCACAGCTGAAAGTGCAGGTTTTAAAAACTATACAACAAGTGCCATTTAGGCCCATCATTCCTACTGCTCAAAGATTCCTATGAAAGAACCTCCATTTAATCCATGTTAACCCATAAATTGTTTTTATAATCACCACTTATGTTAAATGTAACCAGAATTCTTGGGACTATGGAGAGACGTACAAAGCAAAAAACCCAAAAATTATGCATGCTTTGAAGTTGCAAATTTCAGAAAAGCTTCACTGAGAGAAACTACCTCATACTGCATCCCTTGCACCAAGAAAGGCCTGTTTTTCTTTGCATGGTTTACCCTTAAAATGGCAAGTTTCTCCCTTACTAAGGCAGTGTATGTTCTGAGTCAGTCCTCTTGCAAGATGTGGCAAATGGGCTGCCAAAACATCGCTGCCTTTTCCCTGCTGCTGCATAGCCCCATCCATCATTGCACAGGTGATTCCAACACTTCTGAACTTCTAAAGTCAAGTCTCAAAACTTGAATAGCTAGATAGTTTCTCTGCAGGGATGTCCTAGACTGAAAGAAACTGAAAAAGCCAATAAATTAATCTCAACCCAATCCTTATAAAATTTCCTAAATCAGACTTATATTAATGTTCTTCTCAAAATTCAATAAGCAGAGGTGAATGCACAGCACAGAACTGTGTAAAGTAAGCAAAGGGATTTGTACTTTGATACCTGTAAACCTACTGGGAACCCTTTAAAACTAACAGCAGAGAAATCTGTGATGGAAGAATTGTGGTTTTGTCCCATTTCTGGTGGAATTTACATGCTCTTGTTCACAGACATCCTCCATTCACGTTGTCCTACATAGAGTTTTGAGCATTGTCTTCTGACTCTGTTCCATGCTCTGCTGCACCCACTTACCAGTATTCTTCAAAGGCCTGAATCGTTCCTGTTTCCATCTCTGTGTTCAGTCACTCCACTCACCAGGGTCTGCTCTCCCTCCCACCATGGTATCAGATTAAGTCTCTTGTGCAGAACAGCTCTGGTCTACTCCAGTCTCACCAGACTACAATTCTCACATCAACTCTTTCATCCTTCTCTCATCTGTCTCCTTTCTGCTCTGCTTTTGCCTAGCCTTACGTAAGCAAGGACAGGAAGAGCATCTCTTTTTGCTTTAAAGTTAGGTCTAATCCAAAACAGCAGTCCCAGGGAACATGTGCTGGGAGAGCTCAGCTCAGTCTCTGCAGCCCTGGGGTAGTGCTTGCTAGGCAGCTGCAAAAATCCTCAGAACGCTTGTCAGCCAAATCTAATAAGCCTTACGCATCGTGTAGTTCTGCCAAAGCTGGGAAAACTTTCACATACAGAGCAGCAAGAACATTTCCTGCATTCCCAACAAATTTTAATCTCTTCTAGGAGGACACTACAGTTTATTAACGAAACATCTGCAAGTATTTTTAACCATGACAAAAGTGAGTGACAGTAATTCTTTGGATTAGTTGAATGTCTTTCATTGAAAACTTAATACACATTTTTTGTTGTTATTGAAGACTCAGGAAGTGTGCCCAAGACACAGATGGAGTCAAGGTAATTTCTTCAAAAGTTCAGGGGTTTATGGTTTTGGGGGTTTTTGTTTGTGTTTATATATATATATAAAATTGTGGAAGAAGTGTTCTCTGAGATCTATCAGAATTCTGGTATTAAGTACCAAACAGTTCAGATACTGTTGGTCCAACAGGCTTTGCAGTTTTGTTGATTTTTTTTTTTAAATAACATTTTTATTAACCAAATAAGAACATACTTCTTATGTCCCATTAGATCTATGTACTAGCACAGGGCTTTATCACTACAGTAATGAGTAAAGAAAGTGATATATATTTAACTCCACTATCATTAAAGATTTAAGATTATTGCAATAATTTTCTGCTTCTCCTTCACTTTATTGAGCTTAGTCAGACTGATATATTGCTGTGTACTTCATTCATTCCTGCTGATGGATTATATGAAGTATGTAGACAATGCTGATGTCCAACTAAAAAGAGGAATTACAGAAAAGAGAAGATAAGGAGTTGTAGATGATGAAGTGCTGATTAATAGATTACCCCCTTCCCCACCAAGTCCATATTTTAAACTGCCAACAGCATTTCAACTGAATGAACAAGTATTTCTGGAATCCAGAAAACGTTGAGGAGCTGACCTTTCTCAAAATTAATCCTTAACAGCTTCTTTCAAGATTCATTTCTTTCTCTCTCTTCGCTTTGGACAAAGTCAGCAACGCCGTGACCTGAGCGTCACGACTTCTAGCTGTGAGCATATAAAGTACTTTCTGGCCTAACAGTTTGATACTCTTGCCTTAGTTTGCATATAAGCGCTTCAGGCAGTACTGCTGACTTTAGCAACATTCATTAACTGCGGGTCCAGAAAGGAGGTGATGTAATGGAGCTACTCACCTTAGGTCATTGAACTGACATTGGCAAATATCAGCAGTAACAAGTGAAAGCTGTTACTAACGTGTGGCTTTGGAGAAATGAGAAGGTACACCTACAGCTCTATCTGGGCTTCAGGGAAAGAGGAGAAAAAGAATGTTGTAGAGGATGATGGTCTCTCCTGAGGGATGAAACTCACTGGAGGACTGATGAAATTCCACAAAACACACGAAACAGCATGGCTCCCTGCGTAAAGGGTTAAGACCTGCAGAGTTTGCCTCCTGACACAAGGAGAGTTTCTTTATCCTCACTACCAATATCAGAGTGGCTTGCAATTTAGGGGTGAGAGACAGAGATAAGTTGCAATTTTCCAGATTGTCTTGGCACTAAAACATCTGTCCAGAAGTACTATAACGTTCAACAGCCTATACAACAGTATAAAGAAGTGCCCAGGCTTGCCTTACCCTGTTTATGCTAGAAACAGTGCAAAGTTCATCTCCAGGCTGCTCCACAGTCTTGCTGTACAAATGCCATTTAGAATGTCGCTCAAAGGAAAGAAAATCGAAACCCCCAAGAAATGGCCCAGGTTGGAGTTCCAGGGCAACAGATGGTAGATGGATGTGTTATCTCCTGTTTCCGGTAAGGTGAGTGGATGTTGTGTCAATTACAAGATTAGTATAAAAATTCTGTCTTTGAGTTATTTTTCAGGATTAGTTTATGATTTCTGGATAGGTATTGTGCTACCCTATTACTACGACCGTTAGTGAAAAGTTATTTTAACACAAAGAATACTGTTCTTTGAGACCATTAGGAAATATTCCTAGTTTAGCTAGTTTATCTGGGAGATGGAAGTAGTTTTAGAAGACAGTCTTGTAACTGTGTATGTTTCTGTAAACAATTTATCTGCACAAACTAAACCATAAGCATCAGATAATCAGCTGGTATAAGCTGTCCAAATTCCCTTGACTTCAGTTACAATGTATTTTCTATTTTCTTGCTCAGCATTTGCTCCCAGGGGAATTCTATTACATTCAATTAACTTTAAAATAGAGCTAAGCTTTTGGATATTCCTATAAGCATACACAGGCACAGGCAATTGAAAAAAACCCAAACTATCCCAAATACTGAGAACAGAGAATAAAAATGTCCTTAAATGATAATAAGTCCAACTACAAATGCATGGAATGTGGTGCAGATAAAGTTATGTCCTCTGAATTGCACTGTTGTTAATTGAATATTACCAGTGGACAACTTCAAGTGAATGCACACTGACAGAGCGAAGCAATGCATCTTCAGCCATTCAAACTACAAGATGAATATAGCAAAAACCCCTGATCAAGACTCATTCTGAAAAGAGGTACTGCCTGTAGGACAGCACTGGAGTAATTTGATAGGAGAATTGCCTACTTCCAACCTCTACTGTGACCACTGTAAATATTGCTCTCTCATTTCCAGCTGTTGTTCTAGCAAGTGAATTTATGCAAGTTCAGATACCATCTGTGACAAACTCCACTTCAACTCCCCCCAATAATCTAACATTCAACTCTAAGTGCAAAATAATCTTTTATTATCAGTTTTCCAGGCACTGACTCTTGTTTTCTTTTACCACACATAAAAATTCAAGCCCAGAGGAATGTCTTTCAGATATACATGAATTCCACTGACTGTTACTTTAGTCTTTGTTTTTTTAATACACTGGCCCTACTTTAGACATTTGCTTTCTAGTATGATAAATTATGACGCCACATAAATGAAGCAAGTTTTCATTGTAATTTAATTATTGCAGTCATAACACCTTTCCACACTGCATTATGGCACGTTACACAGCAAGTTACCCATCAGACACAGCAAAAAACTGCCCCTTGGTGAGGATGTGAAGCCATTCAAAGTGTTTCTCCTAAGCAGGATATATCCAAGAGAACAGGATTTGTTCTGAAGGGAAGGATTAAAGGGAAGACTGGCCTGTTGGTAACTGACAAGATCAGTTTCAGTGTCCATGTGTCTGTGGAAAGCCTCTCAGAGTTCATCCTTGCTGACAACCAGGCACTATGACTTCCCAGCTTGTGATCCCAGTTCTACTTCTCTAATGCGTCACTGTCTATGGCTATTCCTCAGATTTTGCTTTGTGCACATCTGCAGGTCCAGATATATCATCTTGCATCCAATGTTGGAACAAATTACCTGTTTTTCCATTTCTAATACCAGGGAAGTGCTAGGTGTGTGTGGCTGGTGCCGCAGAAATATTGCTGAAAGGGAAAATCCATTCTCTGTACTTCTTGAAAGAATTGCATCCACACCAACTAGAGCTGAGAAGTCTTCTGTGAGAAACCACCTGATGTATTTCTGTTTTAGTTTTAGACCAAGGAGGAAAGACCTATGAGGAAAGGCTGAATGAACCAGGGCTGTTCAGCCTTGAGAAAAGATGACTAAGAGGGGATCTTATTAATGTTTAGAAATATCTCAAGTGTGGGACATGGGGGAAAAAGGCCAGTCTGTTGTCTGTGGGGACAGGACAAGGGGCTATGGCTTCAAGTTGGAGCACAGGAAGTTCCGCACCAACATGTGGAAGAACTTTTACCCAGTGAGGGTGACAGAGCACTGGAATAGGCTTCCCAGGGAGGTGGTGGAGTCTCCTTCACTGGAGATATTCAAGACCTGTCTGGACGCCTATTTGTGCAATATGAGCTGGGGAGCTGCTTTGGCAGGGGGTTTGGACCCGATGATCTTTTGAGGTCCCTTCCAACCCCTGTGATCCTGTGATTCTGTAAAACAAAATCTGAATTTGGGGATTACATGAAATACCATGCACTCCAAAAGAAACGATAGGTGTATATCTATACACTTTGTAATGAATGAGGGACATCACTCGAAAGGATGAAAAGGACATTTTAGGTTCAGCAGATGCTTGGTGATTTCTTTCTTTGTGTTTTCAAAGGCCAGTTATATTAAGCCAGGTCACTAATGTCTGATCAAGTTATGCTTAGAAAGGGCATATGGGGTAGGGAAAACAGGAGTTGAACTGGGTCCCAAAGATACAGAAAGAGGGACTGCTATAACTAATATATACACTTAGAAGGTACTTGTATGGGGACAGTGAGTCTAGTCCAGCTTATTTATATTACTTAACTGGTGTGAGCTAGTGATGCCCTTTAACCCAGACTCTGTTGTTAAAGTAGCAAAATTCACAGTACTTCCTTGCCACCCTAGGAGAGATTACTTAGACATCTGCAGCCTATTTCTAGGCCACTCTAAAGGGATCTTCTCTGGCCCTGGGTACATGTCTGAAAAAAGAGACATATGCCCAGGCAGGATCCATAGCCACCTCCTACAAGCCAATGTTATATCTGCTTCAGACTGGTTTCAAATATCCACACAGCGTTTGGCTGGCTACACTCTTATTCTCACTAATAATTATTTCGAAGCCAAGCAGGACTGTGATTTAAATCATAGGGGAGCTGAAACAGTCATGTGTGGTAAACACCTGAGAATAAAAAGCTTGTGAGCAAGGATAAATTAACATTCCCAATTTACTAACACTCCAACATTTTCAAGTGAACGCTAATTTTCCCCACAGACAGTAAAGCACAAGTACATTTATGTGTTCTAATTTACCAGACTCATTCATTTTAGCATCATTAAAGCAACAGCATCAAGTGTCCACCTCATCATTAAACTACATGCAAAGAGACTTCACCATAAAACGGCAATCTGATATTAAATTAACACAGAGAAAAATCTGGTAAGAATAACAAAGCCCAATTTCTCCTGAAAACTCTTTTTGAGAGCAAGGATGATACAGTATCAGTGAAGGTGCACAAGACCTGTTATGCAAACATACACATGCTACCTAGCAGGAGGAGCAGGTGCTCCTTTGCGTTGGAATGTCGTCCCTGTACTGCAAGAAAGATGGTAAAGGGCCTGCTTCCTATTCCCTTTAAAGATTTCTAGCATTAATTTCAAGAGAAGAAATCTAAGCCAACATATAACAAACACTGTAGCAACAGCAGTTCCTTAATGTTGAAATTCAGTCCAGGTCATCAGGACCTACAGTCCCCTACAGGGGAGGGACCTATAGACTCCTGTACGATTTGCCTTTTAAAAAAAATTCAATTTTGTTTTTTAAACAGACCTCTATGTTGTTCTAAATGTGAAAGTAAATTGCATTTTTGAAGACTATGCTGCAAAAGGACAGATGAAAGTCTCATCAAAAACTCCTGAAGCTCAGATTCAAAAAGTCCTCCTTTAGAATTGCAGCACAGGAAATGCACAGCCTCAAGAATCTAGGAAGGACTTAATCTTATATACTGAAAAGACAATTTCACTTTATTTAAATTAAGTTTAAACCTCAAACTTCATGCTCAAATGTAGGAGTCAGGGGAATTTCGGCTAAATTCAGTTTTGAGTGGGCAAATTAAGCACATCTGGAGAAGATTCCAGTCCAATCACATGCTCATATATACATGATAATCCATGCCCAAAAGCATCTGAAAATACCTGTGCTAAAGCCAGTGTAATGAGTTAGAGCCAGGGTGAAGGATAAATTGCACCTATATGAAATCCCGTTTGCCAGAGCACATAGGTCAGTATCTTTGTGTTTATATGAACCATTTGGTGCATATTGACAATGTGAGTGCTAAGCACTTATATGGATTCATTAATTAATGTTATTGAGAAATGATTTATAGTTGCTTTGCATTTTAAAACTGGACTTGAAATCAGCCATGTACTATAAATGTGTTGAAAACAAAATCAAGTAACGCATGGACAACAGCTAATCTAAGGATGCTCCCAGCACACCAAACTGCTTTCTCAGACACGAGCTTATGGTGTAACTAATTGCAAATGATGACATCATGCCTTCCTGTGTGGTAGTCTCTGTCTGTACCCCTGTAGGACTCCCTGGTTCTTGCAGAAATCCACAAAGCATCCTGAAGGCAAGTTCAGGAGGCAAAGGGGATGCACTTCGCCTCAATGCGAACAGTCAAGCATGAAACATAACAACGCATCATCCTGTAGCTTTTCAAGGCACAGGCACCATGTTATACTACCACTAAAGAAACTGTATCGCTTGTACATGAAAATATTTACTGACACCCTCACCTAAACCATTCTCCCTCTACCTAGCCTATTTTCACACTGGTGGCAAGGCACCACCTGCAGCTCAAGGGTCCAGAGCAGAGCGATGTATTTGTATGAGGACATAGCGATACCTCAAATAAGAAATATTCTCTTTAGAACCTCTCAGAAAACTTAATGAAATCCATTATCTGATTTCCAAGGGCCCATACTTTAGTTGGCAGACTTACATTGCTAAGCCTTTCATATCAAAGACATAAATCTTTATTAGACTCAGAGTAATTTTTGAATTCTTTAAACATAAGGAAATTCTATTAGAAGTTGATAAACTGTAGTTATACCCCAGCATTCTTCAGGTAAGTACAGCTGTTTTAACACAGTCTTTGAAGCCAGAAATTTTAAAAACTGTTTATCCTAAAAGAATTAGTGACGTAATTACGTATTTCCTCAGGCTCATACTATTCCTTTAGTATGGTTGGGGGTCAAAGAACAAGAGTCTACATTCTAATGCTCACCACTGGACTGTCCTTTCCAGCTTTCTCCTTCCTTAAGTCATCAGACACATGAAAATCAGCTAGCAGGGAGAAACCTTGCAGGAATTTGTTTCCTTTTTTGCTTCATTTGTTGTCAAATAAAGATGATTTTCCTTTTCTAGCTTAGTATTTGGTTTTGCTTGATAAAAGAGGAGATTAACATGAAGTCTAATATATTCTTCATTCATATGAATAAGTCTGATAATTAGCAAAGCTAAGATTAATTTTAATGTCAGTCTAGTAGCTCCTGCAGTCTTTTACTAGAGCTTTATTCATGGTGATGATATTGAAAATAGTTTACTGAGAATTTTGAGATAACAGAAGAGCGATTAAGCAGATGTCCCTGAAATTAAAACTGACCTCTTCTGCACAAGGAAGCACTCAGATCAAATACTGTAGATTTCCTTGTGCAATTTCAGTGAGAGTTTTCCAATACCGACGTGGTGGTGAGTCAAGGAGACATCTTTCTATCACTGCAGTGAATCTTAGATGAGAAAGGGCCATATGCATTGGCTCTTGCTGTAAAAGCACAGCAGGTATCACTGAGATGAGTGGCAGATACAATTCTGGGATTGCGTGCTTTAACGGGAGGCAATCGAGTGCCCACGGCTGCTCCTTTGCTTTGCACGCTACAAGATCTCAAAAGGGCAGGAGCAGAGCTTTCTCCTCTGCCCCCAGTCACTGAACATAAAAGGAAGACAGTCAGGATTTATACTGGCATCTGATTATCTCCTACGTGATGCTTGAGAGGATAGGCAGCCACAGTGCAGAAACAGCCAAAAACCTACAGGAACCTTCTGTCCTTACTGCTTTCATCTTCCTCACTCAGATATTTTGCACAGAAGCATGGAAGTTGGTACCCGCAAATCAGCAGCCTGAATCCTCTGCAAGTGTTTCTGAAATGAGGTCTATCAATCTTTTCACACACATTTCTTACAATAAATCTTTCAGCAGTGAAAGTAAAATAAATGGTATCTATAACAGCAAACATTCACAGAGGTCTGAAGCAATCTCACAACATTTATTTCTAGAGAGGCATTTTAAATGTAGGGAACAAATGAAAAATTTTAGTCTGACATTAATTACTAGTTTATGTCAATACAAGTTTTCACAGTACATTTCTCTATTAAAACAGCAAATATTTTTGGAAAGTGCTTTAATTATACCGAGCACGTCATTATACCAGCTCTCCCAAGAGAGGCTGGGACAGAATTAGGACCTGAGAACATTGTGCCTCTAGTGGTGTTGCTGCCTGCAGAGCACTGGCTTCTGCCCCACCACTTTAGCTGGGATGAGGATGGAGGTGAGTGATGGGGCTGTGTTGACAGGATAGCATGAGGTTAAGTGTTAGCTACCCATGTGAAAATATCTTCTTGAAGGGGCTGTTCTAGGCATGGAAACAGCAGTTATCTCTGCTTTGCTACTGTATTAATCTGGTCTGCAATCCTATTGTAAAGAAGGCATCTCAGTGTGTAGTCCTGGTTCTGACCTGTATGCAGGTTAACAAAAAAACATACGGCACAACAGGAAAATTTGCTAAGTGTCCACAGATCTTATTTCTAACTCAAAAAGCAAAGATTTCAGTGCACTGCTTGAAATTTGCCATCACCTTTAATACCAAATGCAGTTTTTGTCTCTGTCATCTATAAAAGACATCTCAGTAATAGATATCACTGAGCAGATAATGTTAATCAAAGGTAGAGAATGACATGCAGAAAGAGATTAATTGGTGGCATTTCTCAGTTTGGAAAAGAGATGATTGAGGAAACATCACAAATTGTATGGAGAAATGGGCCAGAAGTAACAGCTTCCATCAAAACAAGGTAGCAGGTTATAATATATACACATATATGCATACACAGATAATGAAAATACACACATCCACACCATAGAACTTACTGCTAGAATAAACAAATTTGCTCTGTATGATTATTCTTGCCTTTTTACATGGTTTTGGTTTTAATTGTAACCAATGAGCAAAGTTGTGTAAAAATAATTACAGCCCTACAAAGCAATTTTATAGGAACACTACAGTTTTATGATGTTGCAGTAGTACAACTTTAACAGTTTATAAATGAAACAAAATGAGAATAAAGATTTTATCTATTTCCCATTGACCATATACTGGGAAAACCTGAAACCTCAGAAGTATTCTTTACTGAAGAATCAAACCAGATAGTTTTGAGCTTTATTTGATTCAGAGAGCATGTAACTAAATATACTTACAAAAAGTCAAAATTGTCTGCTCTTTCAGCTTTTTGCTTTAAATTAACATTTGCTTTCAAAATAAATTTTATATCTAAATTTGTATCCAGCTTCAGGAAAAAAATATGGAACTAGTGGCTAATAATCTGGAGTAAAACACTACAACTTGGTTTCTCGTCTCTTTGGAGAATTGTGCATTGGTCCCATCCTCAACAGAAACAAATCAAGGTCCTAGGAAAGACTTTCTTGCATCGTGGCTGAAAACAGATTGCAACTGGAAAAGAGCAGTAATAATGCAATAGTGGCTTCCTTTGTTCAGAAATCCCAATAACCAGAAAAACTCTTTGAAATGATCAATTCCATTAAAGGCTTTAATGAGATTACCAAATTTAATTACTCTTCTGTGCTGCATTAATTTATAAAGGGTGGGTCCTCAATCTGAACATTTAATAGTTTCCAAAAATAGCAGATCCCATCTGAAAAGAAGGAGAATGATTTTTTTTTTTTTAATTGAAATAATCTAGCACCACTATAAGCCCTTTGGGCAAGATTTCTAGGAGTACTACAGTGCCTAAAAAGGCTGATATTTCCTAGGTGCCTATTTTAATTGCCAAGGACCTTTGAAGCGTTCACCCTCTGTATGTTAACCATATAAAAAGAATGAACAAGGTTACATGTAGGCAGTTTCAGTTTTATAAATGTGATTTTACAAATTATACCACTAGAAAAGATAAGTAGAAGTAATTTTTAATACACAGCAAGATGCTTTTCTAACCAGATTAAGCAGCTGTTAACATTTTTTTTGCACAGCAAGAGCAAATGTCTACAATAACTAGACCTTAAAGGAAGAGGCAATCCCATTTGGTGCACATTGTATACATTTGATTTTACTCCCTAATAGCTTTCAGAAGGAAATAAAAAAGAACTAGATAAGGAAATTAATTTGCAGCAGTACTTTAGACATGCACATTTGCAAAAGCAGAAGAATTTTAAAGATGTTTGAAAGAAGTCTTTAAGAAGCAAGAACAAAAGGATAACACTCAACTCTGACATACAACTTCAGTGCCAACTTCTTCCCATCTAAGAGCAGCAAGTAGGTGCCAAACGCCCCCCTCCAATAACAACAAATAAACTCAGATATATGTGATCAGGAATATGAAGATAGGCGTTTACAGAAGTGAGAAAACTGTTGCTGAAATAGAAAACCACTTCTTGGAATTCTTTCCATACCCTCTCTACTTAATTTTCCTGCAGGACTGCATCATTTTGCTGAAAAGCAGAGTGTTAAATCGAACAGCAGCTGTTCCAGGAAATGCACAATGACAACAATGAAACAACAGCCAAGGTGAGGTTGAGATACAACAATGAAAGGTGTGAATGAAACATTGAGGAAGCTGCTAAATAGCAGCTGCTAAATAGCAGTTACATCCTATAGGGCTCAGTCCCAGCTAGGGTGATTCTACCAAGCTAAAAATAATAAAACAAGAATGATGAAAAAAAAAAATCAGGCAATGATATTTGATGGTAATTAAATACATTACATTAGGCAACACATTAAATACTCAGAGGGTTTAGTGAATGAGCTGGTTTCTATAGAGCTTTCTGAGTATTTGCTTTCTGTAACACTAATAGTGTTATAATTCTGTACGTTGGTTAAAACAGTTTATAGACAAGAATTCCTGTCTTATTAAATGATGCAAGACTATCCTCTTCACACTGAGCTGTCAGTATGCCTGTTTTCACAGGACAGCTGAGGCCCCACATAGCATGATCACTGTTCTTTACTCAGCTGCATTGATTACAGGTGTTCTGCAAGGTGGAGCAAGGCCCTGGGCATCCCCAAGGACTGCCCTGATGAGCATGCAAAGCTTCCAGGCAGAGTTTCTCCACAAAAGTATTTGGACAACTGTAGTAATTGCCTTAACACCTTCTAAAAACCACCTCTAGCAAACAGATGGCTTTGTTCATCAAACTACGTATGGGAATCACAGATTGGAGTTTTCACATTGCCAAAACTATTTTTCTCTGCAAGGTATACTGGAAAGGCACTTGCATAGCAGTAATTTCAGAAACTTAAGCATAAACAACTATTAAGAGTTTTAAATACAACACCTAATTATCAGCAACACTGAAGTTATGCTCCAGGATAGTAGGATTCAGTCAGCTTCAAATCACTGCAGGAAAGCCATTATTTCAGAAGTGCAGTATGGGCTAGTAAAATAGTTAATTATACAGCTGAACTTACTCAAATAGTTTTATTTCTAGTGCAAGGATCTCTGCAGTTGTTTATGTTCGAGCTCCCTTCCCACATGTGCTGTTCCTTTAGCCTGTGTCCCAGGATGGGCAGTATGTGCTCCATTCCAACCAAGAACCCAGTAATCCAGTATCAGTCTTATAAAACAGCAAATCCTGATGCAAGACATTAAGGTACATCTGTCCAGCTGAAATCCTCTTACAGCACAACATTCATTAGTGCAAGGGGACAGTGCTTAGCAGAAACCAGATCAAGGCCTGGTGATCATACACAAGTACAAATGCACAGATGAAACTTAGGGTAAGAAGTTAACGTATGCTATGTTCTCTGACTTACTTTAAAAACAGTTGCTATATGGTGGTTATATAGAATTATTCTTCTAAAACTGGATGAGTAAAACCTCTCCCTAAACCAAAAAAATCTTTAAGCATACCAGAGAAATTATTGAATGCATGGTTACTTTAATTAAACAAATAATTACTACAAACAGAAACTTAGTAATGTTTCTGCAGCCAAGAACTAAATTTATTTTAGTTTTAGCAACAAATAGACAATTAATTAAAGAAGCTCTTGTATAATTTATTGTCATCCACACACTGCAGTCTGCCCAGCAAGCAGGTCTGCCCCTCCCTCCCCCATCTCACGGTGGCATTAGCTGCCAAATGCTGAGGTCTCATAATTTTGAGGTCTTCATTACTTTTAAAACCTATGCCATCAAATCCAGGCTCCAAAATATTATGAAACATAAATAATCAAAGCTAAATGTCAGCTGTCAACATAACAAACACTGCATGAGGCTCATTTACTGAGGAATGGAATTGAAATCTTGATTCATAAGCTACCTTTGCACATCCATGACCACGAACCAGCACATCGCAATGAGGACCTTGCTGAACCCTGCTGTGAAGTGGAGAGCAAGAAACAAGGGCAGGCAATATTGGACTGCTCACACCAGTCCAACAGCTCCCTTTCCCCAAGAGCACTATTGGAACCTGTGCCAGGCAGAATTGCCAACAAACAGCTGTGGAGACCTGCAGTTTTCCCCAACTCTTTCCCATTTCCTGGGCTCAGAGCAGGTTTCCCAGCTGCTGGTATGAACAAGCAGTTCTGCTGTATGCCACTTCATAGTTTGGCACAAAATGAAAGATAATACAGTTTAAAAGACGCTTGAAAAAGAGACTACAAAGCTAATATGAAAATGAGAAAGACAAAGGAAAACAAGAAAGTGTAGAACAACCCTGAAAAGAACGACGAAACCCATGTTTCTTTCCTTACCCCTATACCACACCCCCACCCAATATCAGAAGTGGTTTCCTTTGCTCACAAAAACATTTGTAGATTTACTTTCACTAAACAGTCCTCTACTCCATCTGGCAACAGCCTGGGTCACTGTATTGAAATGATATCCTCTGTGCTGCTAAATATTCCTGCTGATAGAGTGCTCGCTGGAGGGCTGCCAGCATGTTTAATTGCAAATGGAGAAAGCGTTGGCCAAATGATTCCTTTGTTTCCAAAAGCACAGATGAGGGTCAGCTCAGGAAATTTCTTTAGGTTGTAAAAGATTAACCCTCAGCGTGATTTTGAGTATCTCCTCTTTCAGCTGACTGTCCATATTCACCTCCTGTGAAACAGAAGCAATAGAGACCCATCCAAGCTAAGTTCAACTGTGGGATATCAGCAACAACAGATCTGTCAAATTTATTTCCTTTAAGTTTTCCATTCATCTCTGCCTATAATTATGATTTGAGTAAAACAATTATCTAGAGACAAATTATGGGATGCAGCATCAGGAGTCTCTGTCCTGACCTAATTCCCCTCCAGTCTCTCAGGTAGGTGGCCTGGCTGCCCTGGCAATGGACTGCCTCCTCAGCGGGGCTGCACACCAGCCAGGAGAGGAGGCAACAGCCTTCTCTTTCCATCCTTTAACAGGGAATTAGAGAATTTACTGTTTTTGCAGCAGACTCTTTCATCCCATTTGGATACTTTGCCTTTCTCTCCAACATAGAATTTAAAAAGCAAACATTATGAGTGTATCTGCTTTTGGCTTCACAGTAGAACACCTTGGCAGATCAAAAAAAAACCAAAACAGTTTTTTAAAAGTGATACCATCACCAAATCCTGCCTAAGTAGCAGTGCTGGGGCCCTTGCACTCAGCAATCGGGTGCTAATGTAGACTCACCGCTGCAAGAAAAAAAAAAAATCTTGAGATGTATCTTCCAAAACATTCCTAAAGATCACACCATCACCAATGACAAATGAAATTATGGTCCCGAACACAAATATAACAAACCAAACTTTTGGCATCAAAATCATTCATTTTTGCTGGGGAAGAGACAGTGCCAACATCAAAGAAAATGTATATTTCATTATTGAGGACTGATAGTCATCAGCAGTTTTATTTTTCCACAGGCTACATAAAATGATAATAAAAAAGGCTCCTCATTTCTTTACCTCTTCCAGCAGTGCTGCGTAGGAGTATTTTATTGCATAGGAGGTTTGGATTTCTGTATCATGTGCTATTTTTCTTAATGTGTGCATTAAGATTTTTGAATTTGACCAAATATTTAAGCTCAACCTATGCATTCATATTTATCTGCACAAAAGATTTTAGACAATTTTATGAAAACTCTTGACTACAGTCCAGAGAATAAAGGCCTCAAATTACCCAGGTAACATAAAGCAGGAAAGAAAGCAGACAGTAAAAAAACCAAAAAGTTCACATGACAACTTCTTTGGAAGTTTTGAGACTTATTCAGATCTCCAGTTTCCTACTTGGACTTACTGCTTAGTGACTTTTATCTGATTATGGTTTTTTTAAAAAAAAATTTCCCTGAGCTCATATCAGAATCAGTGCAATTAAATACTTTTTCCTCAATTTCAAAATGCTAATTGATAAACCCAGAATTTTATTACAGCAACTTCTCAACCTCAGGAAAATGCTTTTGTTAGAAATCAATTACAAGTTCAGGATGGGAACTGCTAGTCAAAAAATACAAAGCAATGATTTTAGTTCAGTGTCCTGGCCACTGAATTCAGGTCATTCCATCCGTCTCTGGTTTCACCACACAGTGTGTAAATCATTCAACATGCATTACTGCCATCCCAGGGATGCTATTATGCAACCTTCCTCACTTTTCATAAAATATTTTTCAATACCTTATATATCCCAGTTCTAAGACCCCCAAATCTTATTACTTCTCACAGTTCTTGTTTTCGGTACAAACTCCATTCAAATACTCTACGCATTTGAGAATCTTTACATGGAGATCCCCTTCTTGCCCATGACATTGAATATTTCTGAACCCAGATGAGTTGTTATAGTCACATGGACTATCTATTAAGTTATAAATATCAGCTATAAAATAAGCAATGATCAAGCATTCTTCAGGAGAAAGCATTTCACATGTATTTCTATAAGTAAGCTGGGTGCGTGAAGTGCCAGAAAGTAAACCCCCATGCAGAGACAGCCACGCTAGCTGTGCTGGACTACAGCAGGAATGAAGCTTTTTGCAAGATGAACGGGCATCTCTGCTTGCCAGAGTGGTGGGACTATCCAAAGCAGGGCTGTGCTGTGCCACGTGGACAGCTCCTATCAAAGTGTTCCAAGAGCACAAGGACCAAACAGGAATATTGCTTCACAGCTATTCATAAGAATTGTACCTTGCTAATCCATTTTCAACTGAAATCTAAGACCTGTAGGGATTTGAAGCTCTTAACAGCCCAAAGACAGTTTTGGAACTGTACATTTGTTTAGCCAGAGTGTTTTTACTCATATTTCATTGCTTCTTTCTTCCTTCAACTTCAGATGAGTAAATGCATCAGAACACAGCCCTCTCAGGAATTTCTGTTCATCTGTCACCATCACTAAACAAATTTTATTGTTTGCTGCTATTAAACATTCAGAAGTTAAGTGTGGAGCCACAGATACCCCTCCAAGGTATTCTGTGCCATAAAAATATATTTAGTGCTCAGAAAACCCTTTAAGTTTAAAAAGCACACTATAAATTAAGACTCATGCCCCCATCATTAGATAGAGAGCACCACCAGGCTGGCCAGGCCCCACAGACACACACACACAACCCGTATTTTATACAGAACTCAGCAAAACTTTTCCATTCATTTAACTTCTAGCATATATCAACTAGTCATTTTTACCCCAGGAAAAAGAGCATTAAAACACTCCCAAGGCTTCATAATTTCATCAGAAAGCATCTATTTCTATAAAATTCACTTATTACCTTCACGTTTGTATAGCTTTTGTCGTCTAATTGTACTGTAACATCTGTAAACATTTGTACTATTTTGTCAGTTTTATACCTTTAGATACCTTCTTATCTGCCTGAATAAATTCACATTAACTTCATTTTATCAGCACCTATCCTGCTTTGTATGAGTGAAGCAACTTATATAAAGGATAAAATCCCACTTCTGAAAAGAAATCCTACCTTGCAAATTTACATTTGAATCTCTTCTCTACCATCCCCTTCAGTTGATCACAGATAAGCTAATTGTAGCAGCAGTATGATAGTCTGCTGAGGTCACCAAAACACAGTAAAGGGGAGAAATTCAATGAGAACAGCACCTCAAAAATCAAACAGCAGACATATGGCAAATGAACCAAGCAGTTTTGTTGTTTGAAGTGCTAAGTGTATATTTATGAACCATATGCATTCTATGCAATTAACTTTAAAGCATTTTTAATCACATCCAACTTTAGGATAACCTAAAACATGAGAGGAAAAAAATACAGCTCAGAGGAAGACAGGAAGAAAGGAACTGCAAGTTTACTTTATCAGCATGATTATATTTTTCTGCTCCAGGAAGTGTTTAACTATCCCAGCAGTTTGGCCTCCTCTGAAGCCATTATGATGACTTTTTTTTTCCTTTATATTTGTTGCTTTGCTCCACTTCAAAGGCAAAAAGGTGGCGGGGGAAGTAGGACAGGAACAACCTTGAATTGCATTATAGATAATCATGAGAGCATTTTTCAAAGCACAGGGCAGCAGCAGCAATTTTGCTTAGATGCACTGAACCATTGGTTTACCAGACATCACAGTTCCTTAAAGTTCAATGTTTGATGGTTTTAACTTGTGGTTTATTTTACAGCTACCAATAAAGTGACATACTGTTTTAATTTTCACTGAGTCAAAATTAGGTATAATATACACTGGAACCCACCAAAAAGAAAAGCTTCTAGCACCCTCTTAGCCATCTTTCTGCCATTTTGAGATCTCAAGGTAGAAACTGAGCAAATATGACAGAGAAGGCTTAGAAGGAGGTAAATTCTGAGATATCTTTAGAGCCAACTCAAAAGGAAGAGAGAATTTTACATCTGAAGAGATGGAGACACCAGTATATTTTGAACAGAAACACATGAAAATTGCACAGGCGTCTTAAATTTCACATTCTTCACCTTTTACAGAGAAGAAAAGGAAAGGTGGGATCATATCCTATTGCAATCTCCCACTCTGAGGTGCCAATGACCTTACAACAATCTTTATCGGGCTCCCCCATCAGATTTTTGCCCAGAAAGTGAAGAGAGAGTCGTATATTGATAAATTAACTCCCTATTGAATGGTCACTCACATCCATGGTGTTGCTTAGGGCCTGCTGGCAAACATTTATACGTATCTTTGGCTTGTTATTAGGCATCTTTTTGTCTGTGCCTAGAGCATGAATAAGATCCTGTTTTACTGCTGTCCTCTGTGCAATTTATTACGAGATGTTTATGCACTCTACATAGTCTTTCTTTTTCCTTACTTCAAGCCTGATCCTGCATCTTCTCATCAGGTAAGAGATCCTTACTAATATGAGGAACACATGCTACAAAATCGTGTTTTCCTTTTCAGTGGATTAATCATGGTTCACCCTAGTTACATCTGATACAAATGCGAATTCCAATTTTTCAATGGAACCATTTTCCAGGTTTACATACAAAGTATTCGATATTTATTAACAAAGACATTACAGTTATTGCACCGGTGGACTTTGCCCATGGAAAATCTCAACCACAATAGTCAGCTTAATTGATTTTCAGGGATGGGGCTTTACATGCTGTCTATATTTAAAATGGAAAGTGTGTTCCCTGTGCCACTGTCATTTACATTGGGAAGCCCATTATCCTTCAATAACTGAGTTTGACACCACTCTGGATGAACACCTGTATTCTATTTACAACAGTCTACTTCATTTTGACAAAGCATTAGCAGAGTCATGGATCTCTGAGCACTCATTTGAAAGCCCTTATTGAAGCAGATTTGTTTATTAAAAGGAAAATGCCGTATTTGTGGAAGATGCGTCCTATAAACAACTCCTAGCCAGAGTCTTGAGACTTCTGGCAAAGCTCAGGTTCTAAGATTTGGAGGGAAGTTTTCACAGAGCAGGTTCTTCTATTAGAACACATCAAAAAAGTATTTTCTCGTTCTATTTTTATCTAGGACAAGAGTTCACATTTTACTGCCATAATTATGCATTGCTAGTGGAATTAAGAGGGCTTTGTACACTGGAGAAATATCCAACAAATTCTGTTTTTTGAGTGGCAACTGAGAAAGAGATAGGCCTTAAAGTAGCCTCAGTCACTTCACTGTAGCAAAGTTAAATAGAGAAAGTAACACATCAATGTAAAAAGGATGACACTAGATTTGGACCTGACAGTATTCTAAGGAATGCAGAAAAAAACCAGTTCTTTCACCCTTTCTTAAGATTATCACTTTTGAAAATACAAATTAAAAAAATAAAGCAGCGTGCTCTGAGCAGACTGAATTTGTTCAGCCTATAAGAGGCATGTACGTTAGACGTCTTTGTGATACATTTATACAGTGAAGCGTACTGCAAAATGGAGATTACCCAAAGGCTCTCCAAAACAGCCAGTAATTTTTCATCAAATGAGGTCCCATGCAAACACAGACCTCATTTTCCCTTACACAAAAATTCCTTTCTGAAACCAACTCAGCCATGACCTGTGTTTAGCATGTTTTACCTGCTTTCCCGTAACTCCACACATCTGAGCTTTTAAAGTGTTAATCATTTCTCCTCTTCTCTAAAGCAGGCTCTGACTAGAGCACCCCAGCACTGCAGTGCTGCACATAAAACAGCACAGTGCATCACACCACTCTGCACAACTCCAAAGATACAGCTCGGATACAGGTGAGAGGGGTTTGGAGGAAATACCGGATCATGAAGCCACGTGCGGGCACCAGGGTACTCACTGTAAATAATTCTTTTGAAGATGAATCAGCCTAATTTCAGAAAGAGCTCATAACATTATCCAGCACACAGTATAGAGAACATTAAAAATTAATATAAACAATGATTAGATTGAGAAATTTTTCCTAACATATAGCAGAAATAGCAATTGCCAGATTTAGATAAAGCTGAGATAGGTTTAATAACATTGTTAACATAAGCCATACAGTGCCAAGCTCCTAAAGCACAGCTATTTCCACATGCCAACATGGAATTACTGGTAGAGAGTAACAAACTAAATGCAAAGGTTGACACTAGATGAAACCCCTATGGCTGCACAACATAAACCACCAACCGGTCTGTCTGATGTTAAATGACATCAGGAGGGTCAGTTACTGTATTTGTTTTGCTGCATTAGTTCTTCTAGGACAAGAGTAAGTTCTAAATGGAGTGCGATGAGCACAGCTCACTACTGGGACCATGGTTTATAAACAGATCAGTATGAAAAGAACCTGACCAACAATTCAGACCAACTCAGGAAACACACATAGTGGTACCAAAAGGTACTGTTAAGGAATCTAGGATCTGAGTGAACATTTTTAAACACGTAGCAATGAGTAACCACACAACAGGTGGATTTTTGTGTATGTAATGTGAAGATGAAATAAAACTATCTTTGTAAAGATGACTTCTCTCACATTATGACGGTGGCCACATGGGCCATTCGTTTGTCCAGGCAGTATGACAAAGTCATACTCTTTCTACTTGTACTTATTGGATTTAGAAGCAGAAGAGAGATTACTTACATTGTTTATGTAAGAACAGACATACATGGTCTTTAAAAGGCACTGGAATAACCATAAAACCTAGTTCACCTTTTTATTTTAACAATTTCCCTTGGAATGAATATGCACATAACCAATGGGGGGAAGGCAATACTGTATTTGTATAGGAAATATTTTTCCTGGGCACATACTTTCCCCCTCCCCCACCCTCCCCCTGGGTTGTCTCACCAGTGGCTAAGGCTGTCTTTAATAAAATGAGATAAAAACATATTAATGAACTTTTCCAAATAATATGCAGAAAAAATAGGGAAAATAATAAAATATTAATATTTTCCAACACCATTAAAGATGTTCTTGTAAATACAGCACAAGAGGGGTGTCATTAGGAAATATTTACCATTTTCTATGATGCAATTTTTGAAATGCATAGCTCTTCCCTGGAACAATTACCTACAGTTGAGGCTGCGGCCCAAATGGTTAAGCAATTAATTATATATCTGCTAAAAGATTGCACAGCCTCCATCATCTAGATGTGTGGCAGCTTCCCTGCACCTGATACACAGAGGTCTCCACTCACTGCACTGAAGTTAAGTTCTCATGTTATCTGACAAGTGAGATAGGTGTGAGATTTAAACTCTAGCTTTTGTTTTCCAAGATATTTAAGACATCTCTCTTGTTTTCCAAGATATTTAAGACATCTCTCTTGTTTTCCAAGATATTTAAGACATCTCTCCTGTGTACAGCAAACCTCAGCATTCAGTTACTTCCGAAAGCAAGATGCAGCTATCTCAATGCTTTTGTCAGCAGAACATAGGTGCCTTGAAGCCTCCTCAAAGCTCTTTCTATAGGGCCAGGAAACCCAAGGCTAAAAACCCCCTCTACTGCATCCCCGAATCCTGCAGCTTTTTGGTAGTTGCAGTAGGGCACAAGGTATCCTAGCTGGTTTATAGTTCAGTATTGCATTTCTGTAATTGTTTTCAGTTTTGACAAGCTGCTAGATCACTAAAGAGCAAGGTCCTCTGGTATAGCTCCGTGAATGTCCCCATCAGTCTGCCTGCAGTTATTTTAGGGGCTCACAGTCTTTTGGACTGAGACCTATTTTTGCCAACCAGGACATTTATCTATCATTGCTTTTACCATCTAGATATAGTTTAGTGGCATTAAGGCTGACAGCCCTACATGCTGTAACATTATTACTTCATAGCTCGGCAGTGGCACTGTAGTTTAAGGTCTGTTGGGATTGCCATTATAAACAGCCCTTTGCAAGGGGCTCACTTTGCCATTTGAAATTGCACAAGTTTAGCCTTTTTGAGCTAAAGCTCAAAATACACATTGTCATTCTCCACTCCTTTCAAATAAAGCAAGCTCCCAGCCAAAATGACATGTTCTGTTCCAGTTTGACAATACATCTGTGCCTGAAATGTTTTCTGGGTACTTGCAGACACTGTTTTGCCCTCTCCATAGTAGACAAAAATATCCCAGTAGATGCCACATCTGCCCCTCTGACCCACACCACTCACAACCTCTGAAGGCAGTTCAAAGATTACTTCTGCAATTTACAGGCCTACACATACACTGAGATTTTTGATTCAGGTCAAATACACTTTCTTGAGAGTCTATTTTTGTGCACCTTGACAACACACAGAAGAAACAGCTTCTCTCAGAGTTCCAACAACAACAAAGTTAAGTGAGCTCTGCATTTAGATGATTTTAAAGTATTTCTTTTCCATACTTTTCTCTAGAGGACTTTCTGGATTTCCATCCCTTTTCTGTTGAAACAGCTACATACATGTCCCTATAGTGGTACATGCTTTAGACAGGTACAAATAAATAGTAACTAAGAAGCCTTTATTGAATTTCTCTAACTGCTAAAAGGTCATAGAATTATAGAATTGTAGAATGGTGTGGAAGGGACCTTAAAGATCATCCATCTCCACTCCCCTGCCATAGGCAGGGACACCCTTCACTAGACTTAGTTGCTCAAAGCCCCATCCAATCAAGCAATTGTTTTCCTAACTTATTTTTTTGCCTAGTTGCATATCCTAAATAGCAAATATAAGTAAAAACAACAACCACCAGACAAAAATTCTCCCCTGACTGGTATCACTTCCTGTGGTTTCTTAAAATGTCCCAGCAATAACCCAAGGTTTGTCACCATTGGAGATAAAACTACTGAAGTCTTACCCAGTCCTCAAGTTGAGAGGAGGAGAGCAGATGATATTTCAAAAGAGAAAAGGTGACACTAAGATCTGAGAACACTATCACAAGAACACCATAGTTTTTTCTTAAGTCCTCAAATCTACCCAAAGGAAAGACCAAGACAACCACAGAAAAATCCTTCACAGACCATACAGAAACAGAAGCGCAGCTATCGACACTTGAACATTTAGGAATTGTCCACAACTCATGATTATTCTCCATAAACTCTTAACTCTGAATTTCTCCAAAGATTCATTTTAAACAACTTAACCATTAAACTTTTTGGAATCTATGAAGAGATGGATATAGCAAGAATGCTCATATATAAGTTACAGATTAAAAGCCTCCAACACTTGTAGAAAATAGGTGTGGCTTTTAAAGCAAGCAGTTCTGTGGGTAGGCTGAAAGTACGGAACAGGCTTCTATATTTATACCTGCAGGCCATATACATGTATGTTTTTAATATGTTTGCACCCTTCCTGAAGTACAGTTACATGTAAACCACATTTAATCAGTGCCACAGTGCTTATTTATTTCTGTATGTATGAAGAAAGCAAAATGGCTTTGCAAAACTTGGCTTTTCATTAAATTTAAATTCAAAAGCCAGAGAAATTGAAAATAAAGTTATATGGTAAAACCCCCATACCTGGCAATAAAGGCAGAGGAAAACAATTAAAATAATCACACCTAGAGAAAACTTTTGATCAGTCCTAAAGTGACACAGAATTAGTAGCAGAGTGCATTGCATGAGGCCAAGTAGAAACTATAATGCAATAGGGAGTTGAGGGTCAAATATGGCCATTGTGAGAACTGGAGAATTACAGGTAAGTGAGGTGCTGTTGGGTAGGCAGCTACTAGAGTCATGCACAACAACCAAATTAAACACCCTACTCAAGTACCCAATAAAAATGGCTGTTACTGGTTTTAAGGGTCTCTTTCAGCTCGACATGGCGTTATCTGCAGTCATTTGAACCCCCAAAACCTTCAGCTTTTCAAGCACTTTTATGAAGTTCCCTCAAGTAGTCTCAGGTCTGCAAAGAGGGAGGCATGCTCCCAGAGAAGTACAGAGAATACATACAAGCTGCTGCAGGTATTGTTTTTCATGCCCCTGAAGACTAAATAAATATATCTTTAGAGAGCAGAATTAACACATGTCTACAGTGAAAGACACAGTGGTTGCTGTTCTGATTCTTTTTTTAGTCTTGCAAGAAGTCTCTGAAGTATATTTTTCCCCTTGCAACTCCGAAGACCAATTCTTTTCCATTTGACAGGCATACAGCTGAAAAGATCTGTATAAACAACTTATCTTTATGCTATTGCTTTATGAGGGACATTTAGATCCCAGTATTTTCTTTTTATAGTAAGCAGCAGTAAGAAGTTTAGATAAGTCATTGAATCTTAGATGGTTTGTTTTTTTGTAAAGTTCAACACTTGTTTTCAGAATAAGAGCAGGAATTGGTTAGCACTTGTTCAAGAAGTCCATGAGTGGACATAGAAGATTACACACTTTCTTGTTTATTTTGAAATTATGACATTAAAATGTTTTATAAAGTAATTTTTAAGCAAATAATTTAAAAGAATAGAAATTTTCTAATTTCAGTATTATTCTGAAAAAAGTTCCATTGAAATAATGTTTGCAGAAAGCTGGTTAGGCAAAAGTGTCTGTAAAAAATAAACTCTTTTCTCCTTAAAACTTTCCCAATATAAGTGTTACTGACCTCAAAACCGACACCACAGTTTAGAGTTCACAAGGGTATCCCGGGCTTGGAAGGATTTCCTCTCTCAGGAATTTGATATTTTTCAATGAGTAACGTCTGAATAAAGTAGGGAGAAAAAAGTTGCCTAGACACTTGTATTTGTAGCATGAATTCTATAGAATTAGATCCCTTCATACATGCTAAATATGCAAAAAGATGACACAGGGCACTGAATAAAGTTACCAGTCACACAGAAACTACTGAATATTAAAACATCAGTAACTTCATTCAATTTAAAGCATTAACTTTCTGATACAATCCTGTATGTAATACTACTAATTTGCTAAGTTATATCTTCAAAGAGTGCTCTGGCAGTGAAGTCAAGATGCTCACATAGCACATGTTGCATGCTAAATGCTTTTCACATTCCTATTTGCATAACAAAAGAAAAGAAGAAAATTTGATTTAAACAGGTAGGAAGGAAACTGAAAATGTAGGTCTCTGCGTATATTGAAAGTATAGGTTATATTCACTCATGTTCACAGCTTAAAGAGCAGAAGAAACCCCAATGGAAACCTTTCCACTTTGAACAAACAAACAAAAAAAACCAAACCAAAACAAAACCAACCCAGAAACATGCATTCTCCTCTTTGTATTAATCAAAAGTAGAAGAAAAGAAACATTTATATTTAAAAAAAAGATCCTGATCAGATGTTTTTGGAGTCCATATACTCTATCTGAAGTCACAACTTTACGCAATATACTAATTTCCACAGCAACCATTTACAGACAAAAGCAGTCTAAACATTATGCTGAGAATTAACTGAAATATAAAAACACAAAGATTTTTTGCACGTAAGACTTCTGCCAAGGAAAAAAACAAAAAGATATAGACTTTGCTCTGTAACAGTAGTAGTTTTACCTTGAACATGCCAACTATAACCTCACACTACACCGATATTGAATTTTCCTAAGGATTTTGCTTTAGAAAATGCTGAAATTTCAGGAACTGTCTCAGCCTTGATTTCCCTACTTGCCTTTATCTTCACCCATCATCCAAATTCACAAAACAGAGCGGAAGCATCCCTGGCCCTGGGAAATTCTTCACCTCTGTACTGAATACACATTTCTAATCCAAATAAGAGAAAGCTTTCCACTAAACTAGTTCTGGAATCTCTCAATCTGGTTTTCACAAGATATAAACTGGAAAGAGATTTTCATTTGTTATGAAAAACTAATTTGCTATTGACATGTTTCAAGGATCCTAGTAGAAGCAGGGAGACATCTGTAACTGCCTTTGTTCTGAGTCCAGATTCGGGAAGAAGTTTGACACAAATACCAACACTTCAGGCTCTGGTTTACGTTTCTTTTCATTTCAGTGACATGAACTTAAACATGACAGATTCCAAGTCCTCAAGGAATTAATTCTAGTCAACCACCTGCCTTCCCTGTCCGTTTACACAGCCCATGTACAGAAGTGGTTACTGAAATAGCCACTCAGGGCAACACAGTTATCCTCAAACTGCATGTCACCAGGTACCATCCTCACACAGAGCTTTGCAGGGTTTAAATTTGATAGAGGAAAAAAACAGAAACATTTAATTTCAGTATTATTAGGGGACACATGCCTATAACTTGTCAGTGCATTGTTTAAAAACAGTAGTTGCAAAACCTGGCACACCGATAAAGTTTTCCTAAGCTTGTTGCTCAAGATTTATAGTCCATTATAGACATCAAATCAAACAGGCTTCTCCTTGGGAGATGGCATCCATCACACAGCATTCCTCTTCAAAATCCTGGCAACTCCCATGTAAGAGGGGATTTTCCAGTATGTACAATAGAAACCTGAAACTCCAGTTCTCCTGCAGAAGACACTCCCAGTTTATTTTCATATTGGTGCTCTCTTGCTACACTCTCATTACATTCCCCCCTCTCAACAGGGACAGCACCCAGGCAATAATGTGATGCGAACTAGAAGACCAAAACCCCTGGTGTGATTTTAGAAAGAGGCTTCCCCCAGGAGGCAGTTTTCTTTATCTAAATGGCTGACATTAAAAAAAAAAAGGAAGAAAATTAAATAGGACAGAATTAAGTTAATAAATTGTCCCCAGGTTTGCTTTTTTTCTGAAAATGTAAAGAAATGCCAAGATAAATAACTTCAAAATAAAAAGGAAAATAGGCTGTAAAACTTAAACTCCTAACATTTTCCTGCTGCTGCTTCTCCTTAGTCAAAAAAAATATTCAAAACCATCAAACGTTACACTTCTAGCAGACTGCAAACCTAAATCAATGCTAAGACTTATTGGTTTTTTTATCAGACATTCTATTTTAATAAGAAATACATAAATTCACTTAATTTTAAGACTCCACTTTTTTTTTTGATTACCTGTTACCATTTCTTGCCCTTCATAAGCCATTTTGCCACAGCTTACGAAGGCCAGAGAATCTGTGCAGCTCACAGGCTAACAGAAGATGCTGAAAGGCAGGAGAAAAGACTCTAAAGTGATATGCACATAGGCAGAATTAGCTTCCTTTTCTTATAGAGAGAGGAAAAGATATTGAGGTTCCACATAAGAAAATCTCTATGAAAAGCAGTTTGGCACTTTGCTCATGTCTAGGAGCTAGATAGGCAATAAGCCACTTCCTTATGTTTTAACACCAGGCAGCAGCAGAGTTTTTGGAATCCTCTTCAGCTGCTGACAACTCAGCCAGTGAAATCCGATTACTTCCAGGCAAGGAGACAGCCATGCCACAGCACACACCTGGACCCAGTTCTTGGGATGGAAACCTCTGCCTGTACTCAGTGCTGCTTGTGCGAGAACACCTCCCTGAGAGAGCAAGCACGCTTGCCAGAACGGAGATGAAGTGGAGAAGTGTGTGGAGTGACACAACAAATCTCAGTTTTCTCTAACAGCAAGAGGCTGAATACTCTCATGATAAGAAATCAACAGGCTCCCAAACATTCCCCCTCAACATCCTGAAACCATAAAGAAAACCAGTGAAGGCAGAGCTAGTCTGTCACTTCACTGATCCCTGCTGAGCATGCTGGTTATCAACTCTGGAATGACACTCAAGGCTTGGTAATAGTTCTGCAGTTAACAAATGATTTCTTTATCATTACGGGAATAAAGGAGTTGAACTTTTCATTTAGAATGCAGTCACTTGTTTACTTACTTCCAATTCCTTCTCACAGGAGTTTTCCAGAACTGACTTCTGCACATTCTCCTATAGTCCCTCCCTTCTTATCCCAAATTTAAGTAGCACACCTTTCTCTTCATTCAGTACAAGGTATTACCAAGTCTAAACTCTCTACTATCTTTCTCATTTGCCAAATTTTTCTCTGGCTTCCCAAGATCATCACCGGTTGTCTGACATTCCAACTTTTGACACAAGCAACTTCCCAGACCACCCACATCTCCACTCTGTCTAATTTCTCTTCTACATCACCATCTCCGAGAGAGTGCCTCTCTCTTCTTTCTTCTTGCTCTCACTTCATATCTCAAACACTGCAGCATCTTAATCTCTGCAAAACACAATCCGACCATTCATTTATTCTCCTGCCTTCCCCACAAGCACAGCACTGCATCACCCTGAGCCTCTTGGGCTGTCGCTCTAACTAGACTGTAACGTCACGCAGACTGGCTCTAACTGCTGTCTGGGGCCAGTCACTGCCTCACAGGCACAAGAGGCTCAGATGCTGTATCATAGTTGTGGGGCTGTAACTTTGTCCTGCAGAGGCCATTTGAAAGAAACTAAGAGCAATTAAGAGATGAAGTTGTGAAGGAGAAAATAAATAAATCCAAAAAGCTACAGACTTGTGGCATTTAGTTTGGGTATCAAAATTAGCAAGTACACCTGGGAGCTTGGGACAAATGGCTATTTTCTGGTATTACAAGTGACCAATGACGTTATGCTGTGTGGTTGCACTGGGTTTAGTGCATCCTTTGACAAGTTTATTGCTCTTGTGTTTTAAGAGACAAAGATACTGTGGAACTTCACATTCAAGATTTTTCATCATAAAACAAACTACCTAAAACTGCAAAGCAAGTAAAGGAAAAAATAGCTAATGCTAAGGTTGATGATATTAAAAATGGAAACTGTTATAGTTACCAATTAACATTTAGATTGCCTGTACAAAGGGATGCCATAAATTTCCAGACCTCAGGTACAATAATTCCTTTTAATATCTCATCGTATCACTGCCAAAAGACTGTCTCTTTGCTGCATACCATTTCAAGGAACTTTCGTGCACTCTTTGGTTTCCAGAACGTATTGGCGCACACAAATGACACCAGCCAACATATTTATTTTTGTAACCCAACTAAGCCACAGGCAGTTTCTTCCCACAGAACATCTCCAAGAAGCAGCAGAGGCAGCTACAATTCTTCTGAGCATTATTCAAAAGGAAAGGTACTAATTCAATGGCACTGAGTAAACACAATGTTGTTAACAGAAACATGTAATTTCCTACATTTCTATCACTAGGTTTTGCATAATGCCCCCATAAGTTTCAGCTGCGGTTTGCACTGAAAACAAAACCTGGCTTTGCCTATACACTTTGTTCTGAGCTCATTAGACCTATGAATGAATAACTGAGAAGTTTTTCCTCTGTTTTGTATCTCTATTAGTTTTTTGGCACTGTAACAAAAGTGCTATTCTGAGCATTTAAAGAAGACATTTTTATTTAAAACTTGAAAAAACAAACTTCCATGTCATTCAGTTTTATGGTGGAGGTTATCATCATAAAATCTCCCACTGTGGTTTAAAAAAGTAGTTATAAAAGGGTTACCTTACTAGTAAACAAGCAACTATTTTCACACATATATACAGATGATTTATTATCAAAATCCAAATCAAACAAAATAATCCTGGAAAACAAAAAAAGCCCAATACCCAAGCTGGTAAATATTTGAGGAATTTCAAATTAATGTCCAGCTAATAACAAATTAATCCCTTTGCACCCGCAGCAAGAATGTTCATAACACAAGTAACTCAATAGGTTGGAAACATCCCTGTCCTGCAGTACAGTCACTCTGCTGTTTCAACTACCCGTAGAAGCAGTCTTCAACCGAAGTATGAGAAAGTCAGCCTAAAGTTCATTTTCTGGAAGAAGGCTAAAAAGAACAGGAACCAACCAAAAAATTCAGAAGACAGAAATAAGATGAGCAGGCTGAAAAACATAAATCACAAGGAAAAGAGCGCTGAAGGTAAAGAGAAGCAAAGAAATCTCATCACTATGCTTCAAATGCACAGAGGACTGCTACAGAAAAGAAGAAAATTCTCCATTTTCTAAGACCACTACAGGGAGGAGAAAATTAAACTGGCACAAAGACAACTTGAGTTCTGCATAAGGAAGCTTTAAGGACAGAGAAGCATTGTAATAGATGGGCTGGAAGGTTCAAAGATGTAGGCAAATACCTGTTGAAGATGACACCAGGTTATTGCTCCTGATTTCAGGACCTTTAGGCCTCTCTCAAGTTGTATTTCCAGATTACCCCAAAATTATGTCAGGAAAGAGATGCAGCCTTCAACTGAACCCAAGCTTGTAGGTGGCATGGCTGCCATGGTGCAATTTGCTCCAGATTAAACCTCATTTCTCTCTCATGTGCCTGTTGCCAGAGAAGCTTAGATGAGCCTACTCAGGCCTGACAAAGTAGACATCTGATGCAGGAAGCTCAGATACAAAAGTATGACAAGAGTTCAATCAGAAAACCTGCTCACGATTCGGCAGCAATTAAACACTACCAGAAACAATTGTCAATTCAATAACCCAGCTGATTGTGGAAACAGCAGTAGAATTTCTAAGGATGCATGTAAGGCAAAAATGAAAGAGAAGATAAAACCTGGAAGGCATGCAAAGCCAAAGCCTAAAATACCTTAAGCATCAATCCTCAACATTTCATTTTGGAATGGGTCTCAGCTATTGAAGAACCAACAAGAATAAAACAAACAAAATAGGAACCTAACCCTGCATCTCTAATGTCTTGGATAGAAATTAAAAAGAGCTGGCAGACAGGAGCAGTCCTGCACAGTGCATTTCAACCTGGTCTCTCTACATCACGCAGAAATGGGTTTTAGCCAAGTCTTTCATAGGATTAGCTTTTCTATTTCCACACCAGCACTTTGCATCCTTGCTTTCCCAGCTACGTGCAGTCTTGGCCTTCATTCAGAGATTTTGACACTCAGACTTCAAGAATCAAACACATCACTACTTAGTCAAGCCAGCACCATCTAAAGTAATCATCCCTTCTTCCTTATATATTAAAAAACATAGGTCTAGAAACTTTTCATTAGCACTGAATATTTCCAACATAAGAATATTCCCAATGATTTCTGTGGTCTTTGGAAGAGGACAGGTACTTTGCAAGTAAATGCACAGCTGTGTATGCATGCAAATGCATAAAAATACTCAAGAAACAAATTAAAAGGAGAAAAATTCAGACTTTATCCCATGTCATCGTATCTAAGACAGACAGGATTTTTAAAAAAATTACGTTACTTGCCAGTAACAGAAAGAGTCTGCATTGCTCTTGAATAGCAGATTTCCCAGTGCCATGTTACCCTTGATGTTAGCAAAAAAAAATGTAGTGGACAACATCCCCAAGAGAAAGTTATGTCAGGAAAGGTTGTAACATAGTGTTTGTTTTGGGGGGTTGTTGTTTGTTGCCTTTGGCTTTTAATCAAACCATTCACATAAGGCAGTTACCAAGAGTTGTTCCACTTAACAGAAATATTTGATTAGTTTCTAAAACCCTGAGGAAGTTGGACGTTTCCTTGGAGAATTCATTGAATACTCTAAATTTTTTGCTTAGAAATCATTTGCTTAAAAGATCTCAAGCAAAGCTCAACAATTTCTATATTGAAGACTTGCTTACAAATCAAGAATAAAATAATAACCTATCAGTTACATCTGCACAACTAATTCCAGATATTAGTCAGCCTCATATTAACTTCACCTTCACTGCAGTTGCTTTTACTGATGTAAACAAGATCAAAACCTGATAAAAAAAAATTTGGCTAGCTTTGGTTCCAGCTCAGAGCTTTGCTTTCTGAAACATTTGTTCCACTTTTGGCAATAATTATAGTAGGTTTTACAGCAGATAGTTATTGTAACTAATTTGTACTTACATGAATAATTATGAATGAGAAGAATGCTTGCTTACAGTACTCTCTCACATCTGGAGAAGACCAGTGTAAGAGCAGCTGTCTGGATACTGTCACTAATTTGTTGCTATTTATTCACTGAATGCTTTTTCTTTTCTCTCCTGATGATAAATGGTCTAATGGAATCTCATACATTTCCCATCAACTTGCGTCACTGCTTTAGTGAATTATTGAAAAGGCAAATCACATTCACTTGATAAAGATAGTAAACAAAGTAACTACTCAATATATATTAATGTCATCTAATTAATTAACACACATATACTACCTATTACAGAAAGCTAGTTCCCCCACCCCATTCCTCCATAAATTCATCTGTAATCAATTACTACTTCTTACCTGCCTAAAGTAACTTTGGGGGAAGTCACAGGGATGAAACAACTGCTTTATGTTTAGTCCCTTTTTCCCTCTTCCTCCCCTTCCTCCCCCAAAATAAAATCCCAACACATTAGCATTACTAAGATTACATTTAATAGTCTCAAATTAAAAATCTAAAATTACAATAATTAAGCACCTTTCTGAATTTTTTTCCAGTACTTTTCCTTGGGCATTTTAACGTCATTTGAAGTGTTTTTTCTCTTGATAAAAGAATAGGAAGTATTGAGAAAATGCTGCCTCAAATCTTTGATTGATAATTATAAATAAATTTTAAAAGTCTATGCAAAGTATTTCTACCACACACACAACTACATTTGACAAAGAATATGCCAGCAGTGGGCTGTGTTGAAAAGTAATCACCACCACAAAAACTCCCACACTGCATGTTGGACTTTCACCAGAGAAAATAAACAATAGCTTTGAATGACACAAGTTTAAAACAATTAAGCTGTATGAAAAATATTCAATGCTTTTCTAAAGCACTTCAGAAGATGATGATTATTGAGCCTGCACTCTTTCAGGCTGTAATTCAAGCTCTACAATTCCAACCACACAGCTCAGGTCAAAAAGTAACAAATCAGGCTGACAGAGAGCAAGTTGACACATTCTTAAATGAATTTACAATACAGACACAGATGGACAAGAATAGAAGTTGGTATACAATAAAATACATCTGTGCTACTGTTGCTGATGTAACTAGTAGCTCTTACTGCCCTCACTGTCTTTCACAGGTTATGGTACTCTAACATCTTTTAATTAATCAGGCTTTCTAGCCCCCAGCCTATTTCCTGCATTTCAGCATATTTCCACATTCCTGCCTATGGGAACTATGCAAGAAACAACCCAAACCAGCCATAAATAATAATAAAAAAAATAATCACTAACCTAGCCTATAAAATGAATTGCACTGTGCAAAATCAGAAAGAGCAGGCTGGGTCTTTGAAAGTTGACTCTAGTTAAAGGTACACTGGAGAAGCTTTCACATTTTACCATTAAAAACACAGCAATGTTTGTATTCAGGTTGTAGAGTCCCCCATTTCAGGGTCCTTAAAAGAACGAGATTACTTAAGCCAAAAAAAAAAAAAAAGAAAAGAAAGAAGAAAAAAAGAATAAGTTTGGTTAAAATGGAGGAAATACTGTAGAATTTTTTAGTGTGTTGTTCTGGGGCTTGTTTTGGTTTTGTTGGGTTTTTTTTGGAGTACAGTACTATTGTGATACTATTTAAAAAGTGAGGCAAAGTAGTGATCATAAATTGAAACCTCTGGGCTTTGCAGCTCTTTCTGATTTCCACAGCAGCCCAACGCTCCAGGCAGCCCAACGCAGGCTCTTGGATGTTTTTTCCCACCCATGCCGTCCTTCCCAGGAATACACAGGAGGCATGCCCTGAACAGCACAGTGCCACCCTGCTGTGGTACCCAGTTTGTCATCAATAGCTACACTCTATCCAGTTTCTACCACCACATGCACCACTTACTTCCTCACATGCAAAGGAGAGTTCAAGTTTCTCAAGAAACAAACTGGACAAATAGAGACTTCCCCTTAAAAAAAGGGTGAGCGTTCGGGTCTTTTCTTATCTTTTTCATCCTGAGAGAAACTGTCAGACAACCAGAATTCCTAGTGTAATGTAACTAAACCAGAGGGGAAACTGAAGAACCAGCATATACAAAACACACAGGGTTAAAACTGAGCTAGGGTGTAAAAGGTTCTCAACTCCAGCTCATATGGAACAGCAGCTGGGCCCAGAGACACTATTCATTTCCAGCAAATATTAAGCAAGTCAACAAAATTAAAGCCTGTGAAACTAATATAACCTTATAGTTTCCTCTATATTTTGGAATGTGCAAGAATTTTTTTGTTGTAACTCAGGATTAAGGCCTAGAATTCAGAGTCCAACAGAAAAGGTTTTTACTTCTGTTTTAGCATTACTGTCCAAGCTACCAGACAGGGTGTTACAAGACAGTCTCTCTGAAAGGTGAGGCCAATAGTGTGTTTTTTCCCCTACTGTGCTGTTTGCAGAATTAGGAAAGAATATGTACTTATTATTTAAAACCAGCTTCCATCTGTATCATCTTGTCTGCACAACAGAATCCTTTAGAAATATTCCTGTCTGTGCACAAACTCTAAAGTGGCTTTGAATCCCTTTCTTTCCTCCGCATTAAGGCACTATACATGCATTTCAATCTACTTGTACTGTCCTCCGCTTCATTAGCATGTCACAACAATTTCAGAAGCAAAATTCCTGTCACAGCGTGCAATGGCAGGAGAATCTGTGTAAGAATATTTTGAGTTACAATAAACAAAAGCACTGAAGCGAACTGAATACCCAGGAGAGAACAGTCATCGGTGCTGCTATTGCCAGACAGTGAGAAAGCCATTGCACAGAGCAGGATCTTCCACCCCAGCAGGCCACAGCAGCACACAGCTGATCAATCATTGCTTTTAATCTTATTACCACTCCAGGGTTTTCTTTTGCCTGAAACAAGTTTTCTTGCCCTTCGGTAGCTTAGGTAACCACAAAAGTGACTAACATTAAATGACATCATTTGTCTCCTCTATATTCATTTACACAGGAACTTTGAGATAGTTTAAATTAAAGATGATGTTTAATCTGTCATGAAGTTACATACATGTCTGCTGCTAGCGCTCGTTAAAACCTAACTGACTCAGTATCTGATTACATTTCAGCCTGGAATGAATACAACTCAAACGTTCAGTTCTCAAAGCCAGGCTTGCAAAGGAGGGAAGTGCAGCCCAGCATCTAGGCTTAGGCTAATGGTGTGCTGTTAGAATGAATATATAGAGCACATGTCTAGCCACTGCAGATAAAGTACTCCAGCACATTGCTTTAGAAATAAGTCTCAGGATAATACACCAGTCTGGCAGATGAACATTTAAAAAGACTCAAATCTCAGGGTCCCAAATCAGTTGAGCTATTTTAAATTATTGTTGTAAATATTGAATATCAAATTAATAAAACTAATTAAACAACAACAACATTACTTAGAGCTGTTTTCTATTTAGCTCTTCTTAATAAAGAATCTCTTGTGAGGTCTATGACAGCTCTCTGCAAAGATCTTAAATTTTACATTAAGTGGTAAGGTAACCAACCTATTGCTTCTTCCCACACGATTCATCTCTTTCAAAAGCAGAAAACAGCCACAGAAATGAGGGTGTCGAGTGTTCTCACAGCCAACTGGAATCACTGCTGGCAGGGACAGCTCAGACCTTCAACATAAGAGAAGAGTACCTGCACCAGTTACCACTCCTATCAAATAACACCTGGTCTAAGAGAGTTTCAGAAGGTTTCAACCGTTTTCTCATACTAGGTAAGACACACCTACAGTGGAAAGAAACCCAATCTTCAGGCAGAAAACAAGAGCTTTTGTATTTAAAAAAAATAAATTAAAAAAAATTAAAGTCTCATGCATTACTTCCATAGATTTTAAGAGGAGATGCAGCCTGAAGAGCTGGCAGCAACAGATAAACAGCTGCCCTGCTCCTCTCCCTTTCCTGGGCTGAGTTACAAAAAAAAAAAAAAAAAAAATCAGTCCCTTGGGAGACTTCCAGGTAGTAACAGAGGCTTTGGAAACATACAGATGGGAGCGTTTTCCTCCAAGCCCTTTGGGAACAACCTCCTCACCAGATAACCCACACCATGCTAAATCCCCTCCTTACATAACGATTCATACAACACAAGCAAAATCATCCAACCATCATGACCCCAAACATCTGCACAGACAGAAAGATCTCTCCCTAACGTTATCCAGCCTTCTCCCAAGCACAACTTCACGAGACTGGTTAAATGTTGGTCAGAGCCTATGCCCTAGGCTGGCAGCTTCCTGATATGTCACCTCCTGACACAGCAGGGTAGAGCTGGCTACTACCCCATGAAACCTCTCCCACACTCTCTCACATACCCAGGCCCTGAATGTTTCTACTTCCATTTGGATTTCATAGAGCCATCATCCATACCACCACCCCTACTCCCCCTTTTTTTTTTTATTTTGACAGAAAGTTCAAATATCAGAATGGGGTGCTATCATTTTAGGAAAGATCTGACAGATTTGATCTAAGTTTTCTCACTCAGAATTCAGCACTCCCTCCAAAACTCGAATTCCCTACCACCCATTCCCATCCAGCAATATTAACCAGCCCTCACTCTGCAGAGCCGCAATAGAAGAGAACCTGTTCCCTTCCACTCTCCTGAAGACACAAACTGAAGACACATTTTAAGGTACTGATCATTGGAGGTGAGCAAGAAGTATTTGAACTGGACTTAATAAAACCTGATATTAGAAATTGTCTGCAGCATAAACAAATGGCAATGTAAACAGTGACACACAGGATGAAAGTAGTATCTCTCCTGGGGGAGGACAAACGCTAAGAAGAGATTCTTAGTATTTTTATATATCTTTGCTGTATGTGTACAAGAGAATTGCACCAGAATAAATATCTACCATTCAGAGACCATACTATAAACAAACAGCACCCTGAATGAAGGGCAGGAATGTAGTGAAATACTGTGTGGATGGCAAAAAGTAACAGCTTTAGCTACAAATTGTAGAGAAATTTTTTTATTGTGTTATCAAAACCTTCTTTGATGAGATGTGAAATTTGAATCCAAGTTGCCACATTTAATTACTAAATAAATCTTGACCTAAATAGTCTGAGCCAATTTTAATAATTGAAGAATTTCTTCCTACAAATCCTTCTAAAGGAGAAAACTCAGATCATTCAATATGGCTGTATGGTTTTCTGAGCTCTGTATCATGGAAGTACAAATTACAACATTGCATTTATTTACTATTTGTATTTCTGTGACATTCTTTTGTTGCCTACCTTGTTGCACAGCTCTTTGGCTGCAGTCACACAGATCTGGAGAGGCGCGATAGCTTTCAGTAGAGTTAGGCTGGGATTAAATCCCCATATTTTACCACTTCCATCTTTAAACATCAAAGTTTGGCATTCAGAACTGAATTTGGGTTTAAAGATTATTAACACTATCTGAGACTTTAAAGCAGCTGAAGTTCTAACCAGGGGAATGGGATAGGTAAACATCAAGCCTAGCTTTTCAGCAAGGTCAAGCCAAGACTAATTTTTCAAAGGGTATTTTGCTACAATATGATCAAAACATTGCTGTTTGACTGATTTTATCCTTTTTAATTAAACCTTGAGTTTCAATTAGATTTATTGCAAGGAATGTAAGCAGAAAACACCTAGGCATGCCAAAAGCTAAGTTACACTAAACTAAGACAATTGCTTCCATGTTTTGAAAAATGGATTTCCCTAAAATATGCTTATACACAGAGTCTGCTGCTACTGTCAACTATCTTACTGCTTTTTAGATGAAAATATATGCTGCTTTACTTCAAATCTGTAAGAGCCAGTGAATAATGGGTAATTGCTCAGTCATGTAGCGTGTACAGCTGGAGACCAAATAATGTCTGTTCCAGTTTCCCAAGCTTGTTCTAAGTATGTTCTCGTGGGTCCTTCTGTAATTCCCTCCACTTCATCCCTTAGCCAGACATACATCTCTTCCTGTCTCCTGAACCAATTTGTTCTATTTTTGTTACCACTTTAGATTTAAGGTAATGATGAGACTTTTGTCCTTGGTCTCCAGACAACTGAAAATCTGGGTCTGGATTCTCTCATCTGTTTCATGCATGCTAATGTGCCTGCACTGAGCCCCACTGCTGTCTGATAGGGTCCTGAAAAGAGCAAGCTTTGCAAAAATCAGCATCCATATTTTCAGAATACAATTGTTTGCAACCCTTATGATGCACAAATGTCCATTTCAACATCAAAATGACCAATAAGAGCTGCTGCTTTTATTAAAAACATCCCCACACCTATTAAATACATCAAAGTGGTTATAGATTACTGGGTATATTTTCATTAATTTATATTTGCTAGTTTCAACTATTTTTACATTACAAAATCATCAATAAAAGCACAGACTTGATAGGAATTCAATGCAGATGCACAAAGGTCATTTTTACTGCCCTTTTAAATGGTATATTCTAGAAACCTAAAAGGCTAATAATCTAAATTTTTTCTTCAATAACTTTTGAAAAAGTCCCACTATTCAAAAATACTCCTCACTATGTAAATATTCCTATTAGGAATAAGACTTGAGAATTCACATGCTTCAGGCTCTCTGACAACAAAATTTCCATTTCAATAAAAAAAATCCAAACCCACACAACAAAAAACCCACAAAGACAGCTAAGAGAAAAAACATTTACATTTTTTCCCCCTCCATGGCAATGCAAATCTCTAGATGGAATATCAGTGCTTATAGTTGAAAATCCATTTTTAAGTCTCTCATTTTCTTTGAAAAAAACAGAAGTGAGCTACTACAGTCAGATGCCTGCAGTGTGCTACAATGAAGGTTAATCTTGAGATGTTTTGTTTGTATCTTAACAATGGTTTTCTAGATTAAGTTTACTGAATAAAGGATTAGCTGGAAAGTCTATTAACAGTTTTGAGGCATAAGTTCAAAATGAGAAAGGGGACTGCTTGAATTTGGACATTATGATTATGCACTAGCAATACACACATTGGCTAAGAGATAGACGTCATCCACATTTCAAAATAAACTAGTTGTCATCAAATCCTCCTCCCCTGAGGTCCAGCACAGCAGCACCAAGGCAACAAAGAACACTGTACACAGCACAGATGGGGCCAAATCCAACTTCACACAGTACAAGTGGGTTATCTTTGCGTTTGATCTATCCTCATAACATGATAGAGGTGAGTTTTCCTCTTCTGTCTTAACTAAGAATCTTAAAATAACTGCAGCAGGAAGGGAACTCTAGGGGTCACCTGAAGCTAGCTCAAATCAGATCAGACAAGGGTTTTGTCCAGTTTCCCAAGAATGGGGGAGGCTGCACACCTCCTGGAGCCCGTCCTCCTGTTTGACCATCCTCAATGTGAAGTGCTTTCTCTCCAACTGAAATTGCCCTTGCTGAATTTTGTGTCTTTTGTCTCTTGTCCTTTTACTACACGTCTCAGAGGGGTCTGGCTCTGCCTTCTCTCTAGCTCACCATTTCCCCTTTCAGTGAAAGGCAGAATTGCTTACCTTCAAATGATACTTTTACAGCTAAAAAGTTACTTGTCTTTTAGAGCCAATGGATTTAAAGCCTAAATGAGCAAATCTTTGCATACAGCAACAGTTATTTAGGGCAATAATACTCACTCCACCTCCCAAAAAGCCCAAATGCCACAGCCAACAAAAACCCAAACAAAAAAAAAAGCCAACCCAAAACCCAGATATTCATATAAATTGGGACCCTGCTGTTCCAGTTAGCAATGATTCGGTCTACACTTACAGCAGATGCTTTTAAAAACCACCAAAGCTCACAAAGGCCACAGAGCAGCAAAGAAGGTAAAACACACCATTATTTAATGCTCTAAGCTGCTCATTAAACTATTACATCATTAAAAGGGGAAAACTGCAATAGACCAAAAAAAGTTCTTTGTGAGAGATAATGTCTCACTGTTGCCTTATAATTGGTAATAATATTGGTACTCTCTGAAAAAATTATTAGCACTCCAGAAATACTCAGACAGTGCAGGCATATGCAGCAGCAGTAATAGCTTCACTACTATATAAGTTACTACAAAGCAAAGCCTTTTAGCCTAGTAGCCAAAGAATAACAACAAGGCAAAAACAGTGCAGAATTTTCACGATTAATTTTTCATAACAATTTATCTGTAATTTACTGACTTGTCAGCCAGCAAATGCACAGCTGAAGATCTTTATTTCAAACAAGCTAAAAGAATAAATTATTTGCAATTTAACTATAACTTAATTGCAAAGGAATTGTGCTTGTGTAGCATTTTCTAACAGTTTATGCAAGCACAGGCCAGCTGAGAACAAACAACATGAGCTGCATATGATTCCAGATTCCTAATTAAGCATACATACTATGACAAGCAGCATCACTGCACTAAACAAGTTAACATGCAAATTATTCTTCTATCAAGCCAGTGCTACAGAGAAAACAAAATTGGAAGCACAGCAGAAGAAACAAGACACTGATTTTAAACCCCCTTCATAATTAAGTAATCCAATTTGTTTTCCTTAACATTTATATAACAACAGCACATAAATGAAAGAACCAGTCTACTCTGCTGGTTTGGGAATCATACAAATAAGACAGAGTGACAAAGGTTTTGTGCTTATGAAGAAGTGCACGTCTATTCCCACAATCTTTCATATGCTTTATAGACATATTCACACATAAGGTAGAGTTTTCATCTAAATTCCTTCCCATGCTTATGTTACAAGACCTGCCTCTGAACTGAACATGAAAGATACTTAAAAAATACTTTTTTCTAGCTCTCCAAGCTTATATTCTACAGTTCAATACAAATTATTTTAAAAGTCACCAACAGCAGTCCTTCTAGAAGAAATGGAACAAACAGAAATTGCTACACTTGGTGGAAGGATGTAATAATTTAGAATAGGTTGTGAAAAACATTGTGTCTTTCTGAAATCAAACCCGTACGTTCTGCTCTGCATCCAGAAAAGCAGAATACCCTAACATACATTGAAAATGGATACTAAAGCATACTCCTCCTACCTCACAGGCAGGGCTGCAGGCTATATCTGAATTAACAGGAAAAACTGAGTAGGATTTAATTATTCCCCTTGCTGGGATGACAAAAATGGCTGCAGGGGACAAGTACAGGGAAGCAGGCAGCAGTGCTGAGCAGTCACTCGCTCTTCTGCATCCCACAGTGGTGTGTAGACCTATACCTTCAGCCTGAGCCATTCCATCATGCCTGGATCGACAATACAAAGCACAAGGAAGCAACTGATGATGCAACAGGAGTAGTCATATCTATCAAATTGAATAAAAACCTGTATGGAAAGATTTCTATGAGGTTTTATGATACAACTGCTCTGATACCCTGCATGTCATTACTGGGCAAGAGCAGATAAATTCTATAGAAAGAGAGGGCAATCAGAAATCAGACTTTGCTTTGTTAATGTTTGGGTTATTTTTTCTTCAATGAGAAAAAAAAAAAACAACCCTGCATTAAAAGGACATGGAACAACAATGCAACATGAAAAGTTCTGCTGGTAAAATGGCATGGGTAGGACCACACTGCAGTTATTCCAAGGAGCCCCAAAATTTATGCAAGGAAACCTAAATGCAACTCAAGATGGAATTCTACTAGGAACACAAACCAGTGTTTTAAGGACAATAAGCATTTTAGGCCTCCTTTATCAATCTAAAACTCCCACCTAAACCCCTAAGTCTGGCAGTCTCTACTGGCTGGAAGGAGTGCTTCCTCTGGGCCATTGGATAAGTACTCACTGTCCGCACATGCCTGCTCCTGCTTATCTTTTCCTCCTGGACTGCAGGGACTCCTTAAGGATGGCATGAGTGCTGAGCCATTGTGCTGGGTACAGGAGGCCCACAAGTCTAATTTTGTTTCACTGCAGTTCAAACCAGAAGAATGACACAAGAGTTTTGTTCTGTGGCTGGTTCTGCCCTTTAAAAAATTTCCAGTAGTGAGAGGCAGGCAGGTGCAGGGATTACTTAGCTGGTGAAAATGTATAGAAGTGTGTACACATGTCACAGATATTTGTGACACCGGCCTTTTCTGCAATATTGGCTATAAGCCTACCTGAAATACTATGGTGGAGAGTTATGCCAGCCCTTTACAGAGTTACAAAGCCAGAAGACGTATAGATTAGGGACAGGAAAAGCAACAGTAAAAATTAGTCACTACTTACTTACCATAACCTTATCTGATGTGAACCATTTCGGAGCAAGGGAGGTATTCCTCCCATTCAGGGAACGTATTTTCTTAAAACTGATAACTATTAGCAATCCAGAAACAGTGGACAGGACAAATAAGCTAATTATTAATGCATAAAATTTTAGCAGTTAGTGCAGATCACTTATCAAGAGACATCTGGTTGAGAAAGAACTAGAAATTCAGGATTAAGGTCATACTCTAATACAACTTCTATGCTAAGAAACCCCAAGAACTTTAATCCTCACATGATGGGGATGCAGAAAGTGCCCAGCAAAAGCCTGGGGAGTCTTCTACCAGCTGGCAGTAACTCAAGACATCATGACCTGTTCTTTATAACTTATTGCTGAAGAGCTCCCAGATGAGCTACGTTAATAAAGCTGTAGCCTAATTAAACCACATCCTTCACATCTCATCCTCCCATGTGTCTGGGAAGATCAACGCAAACCAAGGCAACCCAAGTGGGCATCATTAAATGCATCTGTGAGCTATGCCAGATCAACAAACAATTAGACACACAATGTGCCAATCAGTACAACAAACCAGCCTTATGGTTATGATCCTATCAGCTTAGCTCTCCTCAAGTGTACTTCCAATTAATTATAAAACATTTATACATGAACAATGGCATCTCTAACCATCTACTTTAAACATTATTAACAGTGTCAATAGTCTAATTTCTGTGAGTAAACAACATAGTCTTGATCTTGCCAGAAAAGCCTTATCCCACTGAAACTTTCTGTGACATTCAGCAAGTATATGATTTTTTTAAAAATAGTTGTTACCCCTAAAGGAAGTGAATGGGAAATGCGTAAATATACTAACCAGGATAATGCCTTTCCTAAAAAACAGCAATTCACACATTTCAACGAATACCAAAAAGGGAAAACCCCAATGATTTTCAGAAACCCACTTCACACACTTTTGAGGGTTTTTTTAAAAAAAAAAAAAAAAGAAAGAGGCTGAGAAATGCACATGTTATGGACCTCCAACTTTTTTGCAAAGATCAGTGTTGTCTTTTTCTGAAGTACTGCATTTACATGTTCCCCACATGCTTGCAAAGTTTATGGGACACCACATTTGCTGGGCTAAAAGCTGGCCCAAGCAGGCACAGCACAGCTGTGAGAGCAGAGGACCCCACACAGCAACACTTGCCCATTTATCAGGTAGGAAAAAAAGTTTCTCCTAAAATAAACATTCATGTTTAGTATATGGGAAGGAAGAGCTTTTGAGAGGTAGGGAAGCATTAATAAAAACAAACAGAATGAAATAGTATCATCTGTATATCCTAAATAATGCCTGTGCATATTTTCATACCCAAACCAATGAGAAAGACAAAATTTTAAGATGGAGCCTTCACATCCCTGTCCCATGTTATACAGAGTCAAATGGCCTGTAGCCAGAGCCCCAGTGCTCTGCTAACTGCTCTGCTCTTGCATCATTTAGATGCTAGCTTTGTGCCACAGCTCCCAGTTTATAATGCAGAGAATGTTTTTGTCCAGTTTTGTGAGAGCACTGACAGGTTCAGGGGAAAAACAAACAAAAAGACCCAGACTCTACCAACTGAACTAGATGGTCTAAAATATTACCAGGCAGAGACCAGGTAGGCTTAGTCTGTAATACCAAAGGCAAGACATTTGTTTTGTACTTATATACCTTCTACTTTGTTTATGCACCTTTTGTTTTTCACGGTGACTTAAAGAATTTCCCTTGTTGGCATAGGTCATTTATCAAAATATATTTGAAGACCAGAATAGTAATTGTCAATTCTGAATCAATCAAAGCACTTTCAGTAGCTGGATGTCATTATTGGGTTTGCAGTATGAAAATAAATACATAAATAAGCAAGACACAGCTGCATACCTGAGCACTGCCAAAAGAAAAAAGAATTCCAGGTCAACCTAAGTGGCTTTGGATCATGTGTTACTCACTGAGTCTCAACTCCTAAAAGTCGAGTTTTCTGTTTAGTCAAAAAAGTAGACAATTCAATAGAGACGTTACAGGAAGATACACCAGGATTATAGAGCACTGATATCCCAGCATCAAGTATTTACTTAATCAATATTGCTTGATAATAATAATAAATTCAAATCATAGGGCTATCAACCTTAAGTCATTCATCCGTATAAAAGGAGCTATAAAATGTTACAAATGACCAGAGGGACCTTTTATCCATGTTTATTTGCTATACTTAATCCAGGTCATTGAGAGTTTTCCTGTGAAAGAAATTTGACAGAAATTCATTCTGTGATTCAAGGACATTGGGTGTTTGTCTGTCTGTTTCACATGTACTTCTAGCAACTTCACAACAGAAAAACAGTAAATCATATGCTACAATTTTTGGAACATACAAGACAAAACCACCCTTAGCATAGTTGGAGGCCAGAGTATTAACTGTTAACACACACAGACTAATACAGGTTCAACATCTGTATGACCTTTTAATTAAAAAGATAAATATAAGGGGTGGATCAAATAGGAAGAAACGAGGCACACTTTTTCCAGGAGTCAGTTGTGTAGTCTCCGGCTATTGTGGAACCCTGATGTGATGTAAGGATTTGTTTTTCACTTCCATGTGACTGCCCTTAGCCATCAGTCCTGGTGCAGCAGGACTTCTCATAAAACCTCCCTTCACAATGAAGCCTCTGAAGAGCTAGCATCAGAAGATTTCCAACTATCATTTTACCACTGGACATGGAAATGTGTTCACACAGACATTTCAATGAAGTAGCATGTAATTATTTCCTCTCTTAGCAAGTATTTCTTACAGCAGAAGCTATAAGCAGCTCAAAACAAAACCCAGCTGTTTTAAAACCATGTCAGTTTTTTTGACCTGGCAACTGATTTCCTTTCAGTTCCTCTTTTAAAGCTTAAAAATTTCATTTTGATAATACCTTCCCTCCCATCCTTACATTTAGGAAGCTCACACATTTCAGAACTCAAACACACCTCTTGTCCATGCTAGAATACAGTAGTAATTTGTTTATCTTCCTGCAAGCAGAAGATTATAAAAGATGCTGCATTAAATTAAGATGCTGACAGAAGTAACTTATATGCTCCTACATTAGGATCTTTGCCTGAAGCTATCAGTAAAAATACGTATTTCAGGAGAAAAAAATCAAAACAGAATCAGGTAAAGCAGCTCAGCTGATGAACAGTATTGCTAGTGTTACAGTTTACCTTAGCAGACACAAGATACAAACCAAAAAATTAAGATCACATCCAACAATGAACACAGCAGGAACGAATAATATATCCTATAGCACTGCTATACTTATGCAATTTTCTTATATTTTTGTAACCATCATAGGTGTGGATACTAGTGATAGTCACTACATAAAGGTTTACTTCCTTCCTCTTTCCTGCCCTATTTTTTTTTCTCTCCCAAAATATCCAAAGAAATCAGTATGAACAAGATAAGTCTTATTAAAGGGTCAGAAGAACAGAAATTGATACTGGAGGTATCTTACTCACAACTAATACAAAGAGGTGTAAGGAAGTGTTAGCTCCATATACTGTATCACTGCTCAGATCAATTGTAAAACATATACAGAGAAGCCAAGTTATAAACAAGTTTTTGTTGCAAAAGCTATATTTAAATAGGTGTGCTCTGAAGGAAGAGAAACAGCAGGCTGGAAATGAAGACTGCCTGAAATTAATGGAAAACTTGCTCAGGCCTGACATATCAGGAAAATTGTTCAAGAACACTTCATGCATGTGGAAAGACAGCCTCTAAGCTTGTCCAAGGTCAGCATGATTTGGGCTGAACAGTTAAGGGAGGGCAACCTCTGAAGCTCACTGTAGTTACGTGTTCTCAGACTTCTAATAAACAAGGACTCTGCCTTGAAGTTTGTATTTTGGATGATGGGAGTCTGCTTGCTTTCCCCCCCCCCCCCAGCAGACTGGGAACTGCTATTCATTCATTCCAGACAGTAAGTAATTTTGAGGTGCAGAGGACATTTTAATTAGGCCGACACTGTTTTATGCTTTATATTGACTTTTCCCTTTTTTTGGCTAAGAATTGATTTATTTGTTCCTGTTGAGGATATGAACTTATCATTGATTTCTACTAAGCCAAATAGTTGAAGGATGATACATATACCGCAACTTGATGTTTTTCCAGAAAAAGCCACTAGGGAAGAAAGTTTCCATTTTACCCAAGTTTTCCAGGTGAAAAGGCAAAGCAAGTGCAGCCTCAGTTCTGCAGGAAGCTTCAGCATTGGATTAGTCCCATTAAGGAATGAGATTACTGCCAGCCAAGGAAGGTGCTTATGCACGTCATGTTGAATGGTAGCTTGTAAACACAATTCATCACCAGTGGCAGCTACTCAGGGTGTTAAAACACTTACATTTTTTTATTCCAAATCATTATGCATAACAGAGTGCGAATAAAGATATTTCAAATCAGATCCTCTTCTTTGACATTTAGTAGACTCAGCAGAGATGCCAGACATCCTTTCTTCTAATCCTTTTGGAATAGAATATTGTGATCAGGAGAGCTGGAGAGCCCTACAGCAGAGGTGCAGGCTGTGCTTGAGGATTTCCTGTGCATCAAAGGACAACATTGTATGAGGGTTTATTCACTCTGATGAAGACTTTCCATGCTCAGGCTATTACAGAAACTGAGAAAGGGTGCTACTGCCTGCGTTTCCTCATTGTATCTCACTATGCCCTAACCTTCCTCAAAGCTGAACCTTTGTGAAGATTAATGAACAGTGGCTAGAGGCACTTTTTGGCAAATACACTATATTTTTGAGGAAAAAAATAATGTGTCTAAGTCATTATTAGACAAGTCACATACTGAATGTTTACTATCATATTTATAATATATACTGAACTTGGCAGGTTTGTCTACTAGTCCTCCTCAGAGGCTACAAACTTGTTTCCAGCTACTAGGTGAGACTTCATCAATAGCTTTGAACTATTTGGAAATTTCAACCATTTGGGAATCATCTGCTCAGATGATCAATGTAATAGATGAAGCTCAAAAATAAGGCCAAAAAATGTTTACATCGTAACACTTGCAAGTCTTTAATGCAAAGCCAGAGAACTGGTTGAGATCCACTGTACACCTGCCTTTGTAGCACTGAGCAGAAGAACAAGTTTCATGCAGAGAGAGTAGGGAGATGTCCCATTTTAATAACGCTGCACTTGACAGAAAGATGTCCTGTGACAAAAGAAAAATTCCAATTTCAAAGTAAGCCTGGCAGAGGTCACTTAGTCTTCGTGGGTCATCTGCCTTAGAGAAGAATCTCCAAACTCATTCTGAGGACCAATCTTGCCAATTACTTTCCTAAAAAACAGTAGATGGCAGAAGTTTGCAACTCAACCATTCCTCATATGAGGGATGGTTAAGAGGACGAATCTCCAGCTAGTAATGACAATTATTCCATATATTTTCTTTTCATCAATGTACTGGACAGAGCTATTAATGAAAAAAGTATCACAGAATGAACTAGTAACATGTTGCTAAAGGCAGTAGCCACTACCTACCTTTATGAGCCATGAAATAGCTGCATTGAGTTGAGACAGAAGTCAAAACTCTTGTAAATGTATGAAGGCTGTTCTTTAAATCAGAAATCTAACGTACTCCAGATCTGAAGTTTTTGTAACACTTCAGAGTTATTTGTTTTGCACAAATATGTGGTTTTGAGGTGGAAGTTCCTTCTTGGTGTAAGAAAAACAAAAAGATCCTGATGATCTGCAGCATTCTCATAGTCTGAGAATGCAATTTGAATATTGACTTTCTACAGAATAGCCAATGGACTAGTTTTCAAACTTACTTGCATTAAGTTAGACAACTTATTATGCCATGATCAGCCACATGCTGCACAACAAACAGTGAAAAATGTTTATTTCTTCAGCGTTTACACAGATTCTGAGTTGCAAAGTAACTGCAGCCCTATCAGAGGCCACCAGAGAGAGGAGTCACCATGTTAATACTACCCAAATGTATTTTAATCTATACTTTAGTAAAGAAGTCCAAAGAACTGTAGATGTTTGCTCTTGTAACAGGTAGCAGATGATCTTTTTGTACACCAGAGACTCAGAGGCAAAGTTGATTTAACAGGAGTTTCACATGCTAATGATTCCCCATTGCATTCCTACTCTCATAAATCCTATTTTCTCAAGTACTCATTTCTTTTGCAGCATAACATCTCCAGTTCCTCTGCACACCTTTATCTACATCCCCACTTCATAATACTCCGCCTTAATCCATGAGTCTGACTGTTCTGACCTCCAACAGCCTGGGGAAAGAACACAAAGGCAGCACAAATACCGTTTACCCTCTATTCAGAGTCTTAACATGAGATCCCATTTTGAGGCTCTGTCTATCATAAAAGTTTCCATCCACTGATGCAGTTAAAAGTAGTAATAGAGAGGGGATTAAATGAAAGGGATCTTCAGCAATTCTACTCAACTGAGAGGGGTAAAATAAATTAAATAACCATACTACTTGCAATAGCAACAGCTTAACCAAGCATAGAGTACACCACCACCAATTTCTTGGAGCTGTATTAAGAAAAAGCCTGTTTTGCAGATTAATGTAAAATGAGAATGGAAACATGGCTTAGAATTGCAATAAGCCTTTTAATTTATTGATTTGAATCGGATGTATTAATAGAAAGTAGTCTTCTTCAAGGCAATGTCTCTGGCTATTTCCATTTAGGACTTGCTCCCCTCCCCTTTAATACACAACAAATAATAAGTATAATGTTCCGTTATCCTTTTTTTCACTAGAAAAAACTCAGCTAAGTGGAACAGCAGTGAAAAGACAACTAAGGCAAGTAAATGAAAGCTCTCCCACACATCAGTGTCTAAGGCTGATAAATCAACACATACATTTTTAATCAGATATTTTACTTACTACGTACACTTTTGAGAAATTTGATAGCTATTTATCATGTTTGAATGAATGCATTCTAATGAATCTGTGAGTCATTACTGGGAAGTTTTGATAATGAGGACAAAAAGGAGAGGAAAAAAGTTTGTCTTGGTATCTTCAATATTGTATCTCTCTCCAAAAATAGTTAGGTATGAAAGTCACAAACATTATAGCAAACACCAGAATTACCAACACACTGAGAGAATCCTTGGGACAATCTGCCCAGCAGGTACTTTTACAAGCTGAAGGACTGAAAATACTGTAATTTCAACCTGGACAACTGACTGTCAGTTTGACTAAACTCACTGCTGATGCAAAGACTGCTCACTCTCATGAAGTACTTACTTTTGAAGTGGACTTTTTATCAAAGCTCCAATATAGACTAAATTTCTGTATCACACCAAGAAGTACTCAGCTGTGCAGTTCTGCTGCCCATACCCTCAGTCACTCTTGTCATATATTCAATCAATGCCTGGTTTATAATTTAGAAATGGAAGATATAAGGAAGCACTTCTAAAATTTTATATTATCACCTCTTCCAACTTGGAATATTTTGCAAGATGTAGACCCCTGAATTGTATGAAAATTCTTATATCATTTCCCCAGACATGTCTCACGCATGAGTTAGGGGAGCAGTCAAACAGAAGAGTAATCACATTTGAAGCATTCCTTCAATAACATTTGCCAGACCTAAAGAATACCAGAGAGAGAAATGAGCTATTCTTCCCAAATGTGGGTGTATTATCAATACCGCTTCAGTAAGCCAACTATACTTGTTCAAACTCAAGTTTTAAATATTGCAAAGATTCCTAACTGAAGTGTCGGATTAGGAATTCCAAAAACCTCAGGTGTCACATTCTGAAAGAACATGTGGTGTAATATAATTTAATAAGCATACAAAAAACCATGTTGTCTAGCTAAAATAAATGCAATTATCAATTTACAATTCAGACTCAATGCTTGGTGGAAGGAAGGAAGGAACGAGAATACCTAGGAGATGATGTATGTACCACAATGGAGTGGTTTGGGGGTTATTTCTAAGCAGTACTTGTTCACATTACATGGCTTCAGGGTAAAAAAAAAATCAGCCCGAGAGAAGAGTGTTTGTAACCTGCATCACTAGTCTGGATACAATGCTTCTGAGAACAGACTTACAGAAGGGAAAAGGAGGGCATCTTTCTGCCAAGCTTTCAGCCCCTTTCAGTAATCTTCCCTTTTACTTCCTTTTAGGCATCTCAAATGAGAGCAGGTCCAAATATAAATCTTTCAAATAAAAAAAAATATGAATCTACTGAAGTGAAGTAGGCAGCATCAATGTGAGTCAATAAATACTATTTTACAGAGTATCAGTGGATGAAATCCATAAAACTGCATCAGATCAGAGATCAAGAAACACTGTCATTACACTAGAAACTTACAGAACTCAATTTGGAAAAATATAACATTGGCAACCTCAGTGACAGGCGAGAGAATAGAGCTGTGAATGTCTAAAACTCAGCATATTAAATAACTACAAGACAAAGACTTAATCCAAACATTCAGCAAACAGTATTGCTGTTTCAAATACTAATGCCTTCCATCTATCAAAACATGACTAGTTCTAAAGTTTTGTTATAACATTTTATTACTTTTAAGTAGCAAGAACAATGAAAATAGCACAAGAACTCCTGAACCTATAAAAAACCCTGCTAATTAACTGCAGGAATATAAGTAGAGAGCTACCCACACTCTATTGATGGACAAGCATAGCTTTAGGCATGAATTGTAACTCACAAATCCGCTTAGATAAATTCCTCTACAAGCTAGGGAGCTCTCTGGCATAATGCAAACACCAAATTCAGAGCTCTGATAAAATGCCACATAAAAGTTAAGACTAGTTTCTGACATGTATCAAGATATGTATGTCAGCTTTAAAACACAGCTTAGCCTAATTTTTCTCCCATCGTCTCCATTTTTTTCGCCCTCTGACACAACAGTTTCAGAAGAGTTTCTTCATTTACATGAGCACATACACAGTACAGTTAGTATATTTTCTTCAATCTGTTCCCTGGGAATGCATGTCAAAATTTGAGATTTTGAGATATGCCTTTAGGGCATTGCTCTACTTACTGACCAGCAACTCATCCTGTCAAAATTGAGACAAGTGACACTGTTTCCCTCAAAGTTTGCAAACATGATTCAGAGTCAAAGGGGCGCTGAAGGAGGGGGAAGAGGGTCTAAATTCCTGAAAATAGAGAAACAAGGCCCTGCTTAAGGGAGGAAGCATTTTGTTAAGTTAGTATGGTGGGTTCTTAAAGAACAAGGAGGATTCTTGGGGATTACTTTGTTTTGGAGAAATTTCTGACTAATCTTTCTGTTGCCTGTTATATGCTTAAGGGACTATTTCTGCTTATCTAGTAGAAGAGATGTTTTTCTTTCTATTTCAAATAAAATTGTTCTAAAATGTTCATAATACAATCTGAAAGTCCATGTAAGCGCAGCAAACGTGCATGAACTCCCTTCAAAAAGAAAGGAGATGGATCTCTCAGAGCAGAGGCAGGAGGTACTCTGGAATCCATTGGAACCTCCACATCTTTTGTTACTCCAGCAAAAGCAGGCAGAAAATAGAGAGGAGGCTATCACTTCTCAGTACTATTTACCCAAAGCTGCAGATAACCAAGAGACCTTTTCTTGTCCCAAAAACTTTTATTAACTCTGATAAATAGTTCAGTTAAAACCAGGGAAGTTAAGAAGTGATAATTTATTGGTCCAATCCTCCAAAACATATATTTTTTTTTTCCTGTTGAAGGAACCAACAATCTAAACCAAAACCTTGTACTTTACTGTGTCTCTTCCAGCTTCTGTAATAAACACACAGTTTTCATCTTCAGAGTTCATAATTGAATCTAGTGTCTATATAAGTTTTATAAGAAACTATAAAACTCTCCTCCCACAGGCAAATCCAAGGGGCATTCATCTCCACAGTTTGGAAATAAAATGTCAACATGCACGAGCATGGTCTCTCACACTGAGCATCTGTAAAATATTTCACAGTGCTTTCCCATTTCTGTTCAGAACACACATGCCATCTGCAAGAACTGACTCAAGGCTGGAAATGCAGCAAGTGCTGACACACCATACCAAATGCAATTGTATACAGCTGTGTAAATATTGTGGGCATAAACAGAAATTATCTTTAGCTAAAAAGGAAAAAAATACCTTCAGTAATGTAAATACAGACCTGTACACACTCCCATCACAACTGACAAGAAAACCACTACAGAAACCTATATGTGCAGGGTAACAGAAGTGCCCATGGAGAGCCAGATGAAAAGCAAAATGAATCCTTCAACCACTCATTCAAGGACCAAAAAAAGTAGTACATACACTTGATCGTTGCCATAGAGATTGCATAGAGAATTTCAAGTCTTTTCTAGTACCATGTTTGCTCACTGATCTGTCTCAAGGTATAGATTCTTCCCTTTATTAATACTGTGCCTTCTACATCTTGCCTGTAAATTCAATAAGGTGTCACAGGTAAAAATCGCTGCGGAGGGCAGCAAGGTATTTCTCAAGTACAGTTTGATTAGAGAATAAAGAACAACTAAACAACAGATTTAAACTTGGAAGACTTTTTTTTTTTTAATTGCTTTAAAATACAAGAACTCACCCTAGAACACAGCAATATCATATTTGATACTGATAAAGTTAGGTCACAGTGTCCAGGGGTGCTAAAAAACTCTCTGACAACAGTAAGCCCAGTCAGATAGCATTCTTGCACTGCACCATTTGCAAAGCTAGGACTGCATACCTTCCTGTACTTCATGTAGCTAAATATCTATCTACTGAGGCTAGCAAACCCCCTCAACTTCTCATTAGCTTTTTCCACTTAAAATTTTAATGATCTTTTGATCTCCACGTGATTCTACCTTCCCAAATAGCCTGGAAATTATCAAAGAGGGAGCTTTGCCAGATTCTTCAGAAGGCACAGAACAGCTGCCAGAAGCACTGGCTGGTTTTCCTTCCTATTCTCTGCATTGGAGAGTAAGAACAAAACCCCAAAATTTCATCCTCTCTCAGGTGATATACTGACAATCCATTCAGGGATATTTTTGCTATCCTAAAAGTAATGTACTTAGAGGAGGCATCATTTGTCCTCCTGCAGATAGGAAAGGTTGGGTATTCTGCCCTTGTATCAATATCTGGTATGGTATAAAATATGAAGGTTCAGTGGAGGAAACCGTTCATGCTGAAACACACACAACATCATACCAAGGGATATGAAGCAGAGATTTTTATATATCTTTTGTGCTGCAGCAGTACAGAGTTTTTAGTAGGATAAAACAGATGAAAAAAACAGGTCTAGAAAAAGAATTCGTATCTCCATAAATTGAAACAACAGTTTGATTAATTAAGATGAGACACAGGATTTACATCCTGGATAAGAAAGCAAAAGAAAAAAAAAGCTTTGATAAGAGATAAATTTTGTTAAAAAAAACCACCTTAAAAAAGGCCATGATAATGTCAAAAAGAGACTGGCCCCAAAGGCAGCATGTGCCTCCAGAAAGTGACCCCTCTGTAACAGATGCAACTGTTTGACTGCAAACAGTAAAACCAGGCTTATGTCCAAACTGCAAGGGATTCTGTAACAATTATTTAGGAGTTCCTGTTTTACCTTTCCTTGCAGTTTGTTTTCAGTAGTAATTTTTATCTTTAGATGCTTTTTTTGCCAGATCAACTCTCAGACAGCTAAGAAGTTCTTTTCCTCTATATTTCTAGCTTCACTTCAGCTGCTGTTTTTTTATGAAATTCCTGTAATTTGGACTTTCAACCAAGCACTAACAACAAAATGACGGCATAAGATTCCTAACTGTAATTTTAAATTATCACCTTGATGACTCCAGAGACTAAACCAGGTTATCCAAATATTATATCCAATAACAAAAGAGTTTGTCCAATTTCACTGGATTTCTAAGCTGAGACCAATGGGACCACACAAAATACTTCCAGCAATTCACTGAACACTTACACTGAAATAGTACATTGAGACATAAAGAAAAGATAGAACTAAGTTAGCTACGTTTTCACAGATACTGCTTCTCACATAGAACCATGACACCTGTGCCACAGGAGTACAGCACAGATCCCTTCCATTTGCACATGCATTTCATCACCACAACCTACTGTTGATCACAGCAGCAAGACTGTGTCCAGTTGACCTGATCAAACTGTTACTCAGATGTATCAATGAACAATACCATGTGGTGCAAAAAAATTTAGGAGTTTTCAGAGGTGAGATGGTTGGAGATCAGCTGACTAATAACTGCCTTCCAACTTCCTTTCACTTGGTCCATCTCTTATACTGGCACTATATTTTCCAGGACACATGTCTAGCATAGCTGGACTGATCATCACCAAATCACTGTCCACCTCATTCAGTGGTTGCTCCAATCGCTATACCCTCTACTGTCCAAGACCATGAAAAGAGACCCTAGATGCCAGACCACCTTATCAGTGGATTGGTCTTTCTGTAGGACCCCTTCTGTAGCACTGCACTCAATAAAGCAGGTCCCAAGGATGACCTGCTGGTACTATCAAATAACTTTATAGTGCTACTACTAACAATAAATCACTTATTGCACAAAGAGGAGACAGGCCAGAGTATGAACATTTGAAGTACGAGGTCTCCTGTAACCCCCAGTTTTAACACAAATACCTAATCCCACAACCAAAGGATTAATTAGCTCAGTTTACAGCAAATGTTTTAATTAGAACACCGTCTGCCTGAAATTTTTGTGATGACGAGCAGAGCCCTGAAGTAGATTAAAACATATGCTACTACAACAACTTCAGAATAATAAAGCAGCCAAGCTTCCACAGAAATCTATGGAAGAATTGACATCATCTTTTTGCTATTAGAGTAAAAGCATTTGTAGACTAATTCTATTTTACAAAATCCCTGAAGCTTCTGTTTCTATGTTAAAGGGAGAGCATCAAGACCCTAACCAGGCAGCTGTCAGTACTACAAATTGCTCAGGAGGACCTTGGTAAAGTGCTACCTTGAAGCAAATGACTAGTAGTAATACTAAAATACTCCTCTATTTAGAAAAAGATGAAAAAAAAAGGGGGGTGGGGTGGGGCATGTGTTTAAAAGTATTATTGTAGACATCAGATTGCATGCCTTGCAAATCTTTATTCCACTACACTCCAGATTATAAAAACCTATGTAACCAAGCTGAGTTAATAGACTGAAACTCACTCCAGGAGTTTCTTCAGGTGGGAAATACTACTACTAATTATAGATTCCACTAATTGACGATGGAACATGTATATAAAGGCCATGTAATCTAACATAGTAGCACATGGTCTTGAGTACCCACACTACTGCTCTTCTCCCTATGGTGTAAGCATACCCTGTAAACATTTATGCTACTTTTATATGTCCATAAGAGTGGAAGAAAAATATGATTATTCGTCATGATATGTATTTTTCAGATATGTGACATGGAATGTAGAAGAATTTGCAAACTGATTAGGTCAAATTAAAATATTTACATAATTTTACAAACAGGAGACTATATCTTATTAAAACATTAATATCTATGTGTTTAACTAATGAATGCAGCCAGTGCTCTGACAATTATTTAGTCATAAGAGATTTCTGTATTCCATGAATTGCTGTGAAATGTTCTACATGAAAAAAATAACATGCCTAATTTTAATCTGAAGAAGAGTGATTTGTCATGTAGAAATGTCCACTAGATTTAACCATTATTAAAAAACAGGGTAATAAATCATCATGTTTCATCAAATGAAGAAGCAGCACCTTTCTTAGTTTGGTTGTTCAGTCATAATCATGATAAATGGACATTCCAGGACAGGTGAATTTTAACAAACAACCAATACACTTAGATTAATTAGAATTTTTTCCTAGTTTCTGTTCTCTCTTACTCTAGGAATGAGAGACTAGAGTTGAAAAAAACCATTCAGTATACAGATATTCATTGTTGCATTAAAAAGCTGTTTGTTCTCACAAGGAGTCCTATTGAAGTCAATGGGGCTTTACACAAGTGCCAGCAGGAGAACATGGTTGAACAGTTCAGAATAGCTACTGCACTTTCAGTTTGTATATCTCTGCCAGTGAATCTACACACAAGGAGATATGGACACACAGAGCACATAAAGAACAGAAATGCATCTATTTGAGGAGACTAAGTTGTACATGAGGATTAGCCCTTCAGTCTAAGGCTTCCAAATATCAAACATTCAGCTCTAGCTCTGATCACTTGAATTTTCCTATAGAAAAGGAGAACAGGCTGACAGAAACTTGCATTTCAGTTTACCTGTAGGGTCTGTCTCCACATGAAATGTATGTAAACCACACAAAAACCCAGCACCATTGTAGAGAATACTATCAGCACCATACAATTGCAGCTGCTAAAAAAAAAGTACTTTCAAAATACAGTTGTCCTACCTTCCAACATGGTCTTTCTGATACTGTCATCAGCCACTGCTTACTGATAGCAGATGTGTGGTCCTTGCCAGAAATCGTTAATCCAGGCTCTTACATATTCTGTTTATATGCACGTATTGGGCCTGTTACAGGAAAAAAAAAAAAAAGGCAATCCTTTCCCTTTTCAAGGGGTGCAGGACAGTCCAAGATCTCCCATACCCTCCACAGCATCTTCCAGAGTTTCATTGCATAAAACCTGATAACATAACCCACTGTCTCAAAAACCTTGTCTGCATGATCTGGAAGAAAAAACGTGGGACCCCTCATACTGTCAGCAGCTTCAGTCATGATTCAAAACCCAGTATTTAAAGTGCCTATTGTAGTTAAGCTGACCTTTAGCCAAAGCATTCTAACTTTATCCCTCAGTACCCATGCATAATAATTATTTTAAGAAGTGTAGAAAACCTGAAAACTTTAGTGGCTTTCTACTTGGTCAGCCTAAGAACGGTTTGTTTGAAGGTGGTTTTGTTTGTTTGTGGTGGTTGGTTTGTAATTTTTTTTTCCCCAAATGAAACAGATGTGACAAATACAACTGAGCCTTTGTTACCAAATTTCAAGCCTTTGCTCCAATGTACATAAGATCTAGAGGTTTTCAGAAAGAGAAGTATGAAATTTAATGCAGGAAAAAATAACATCTTCCTGTAATCTTGAAAACAGCTCACTACTTTTTTCAGTAAACAATTATTTCATAAAAGAAATCTATTAATTTTTCAATAAGAAATAAATAAGTCACCCTGAAACATACATACAGGTGTTTTCACTATGAAAAACCAAGTTCTGTCAAGTTTACAAACAAGTGGCACCAGAAAATTCTAATTTTACTCCTAGTGGGCAATAACCTGTGACCAGAACTCCCAAACACTGCAACTCACAGTAAATAACTAACAAGGGAGTGCCAATTAACCTATCTACCAACAATAAGCATCAGTATTCTATAGCTCTATCTTTGTGCCTCTGCGCATACCTGAACTAAGGAGAAAAAACTTTGGCTTTACAATATACCACTTTGAAAACAAATTTAGTGTTTGAGTCTGAACAAATCCTATTAAGAGGGCAGTGTTCTATTAGGAGGTCTTAGTGCTTCAGGGGTAGTGAGAGAAATGGTTAAGAGAGTGTTAGAACAAGAGTGTTAGAACAAAGTAAAAGAATTTGCATGATCAGCCAAATCCATCTGAGCTAAAAACCAGAATAATCTTAAATCTTATTCTCAACATTGCTCCAGGAAAGCAACTTGTGGGGACAACCCCATTTCTTTCTCTTGGCCACTGCAACTCATTGCTTGTTACTTTATTATCCAAATGTATAATAATTTAAAAAAATTATTGTCCAACCATACCTTTAATATTTGTGATATGTATGAAGTTCTGTAGAACTTTCTATTTGGCTCAATTTTAATTAGCTGTTCATAGGGTTATATATATGGCTCTTGCTTTTTGAAGCCTAACAATGTTTTTGTTGGGGGAAGTGGAGAAAAACCCATGGAAACATACAGTCATGGGTGGATAAAGTTAGGGAAAACAATGATTCAACAGGAGGATAATCAGCAATGAACACGTAAGTTGCTTCGTATTGCTCAGGAGTATTGAAAGGGGACTAGGGTAGTAAGGAGCATAAGATCAGAAATTTAAAAAAAAACCCCAAACATGTAAGGCTAAGCATAGTAATATCTAAATTGGAAAGCAATACAGGAAGGTCAGCACTGCAGAGAGAAGTAAAAAATATGGAAAGTTATAAAGCCTTCAAAACCTCATAGGAAGCCCTGTGTGTAGTAGGGTTAACACTGTGGTGTGGGCCTATGTGTCTTCCTGCTAACCTGCTTCCTTTCCCTCCTCCTCTGGCTCTTCCCTTGTCATCTGTAATGTATTTGTTCCCTTCCCATTGGAAGAAGCTTCATTCAAGATGCTCAATGTTTTAATTTGTACTGGAATAACTAGTGCAATCCACCATGGCACTCACCCACAATTTGAGGGGGGTGCATTGCTACAGCAATGGGTTAATGACAGCTTTGCAGAGCCATCCACTGACAGAAAAGATAGAAGTGATTAGCTGCTGGTTTTCCCAACCAAATATTTCAACAGGTTGCTGAAGACCTCTAAAACTTTCTTTCCAGTCCTCTCATTTTTAACCATAATCCACTGTTCCTTATCCAGGTCATTTGCACCCTAAACATATCTAGAAAATGTTGGAATTTATGACATAGTGCACTCCAAAACCACTTCCCTATAGGCAGACACCACAGACACTCTTTTCATATGGGCAGATGAATTCTTTTTTTTTCCCCTGTCAATATTGTAGATTTCTCTCAGGACTTAGAACACCATGGGATGGGAAAGAAGAGGACCCGGGGGAAAAAGAAGGCTATGGGTGAAGTATCTGAACAAACACAATTTCTTACAATTGGGGGTGTACAGGACAGGAGATATCAATAAATCATCAACATTCAACAAGAGAACAAACATGTCCTTACATATTTGGCCACCCAGTGTTTTTTTCCCAGGCACTGAGAAATGGCAGTCAGCAGGTATGAAAAAAAGTATGGTGACCTGAAAGCCTGAAAGAGCTATCGTTGGGGAATTTTATTTTAAATGTCATAAGTAACCATTCTAACGTCCCAAATGAGATGTTTGAAAGAGTTCATTGGGAAAGAAAAAGCAGCAAAACCAAACAAACCAAGCCCCACTGAGCTACATTTAAACAGTTACATCTGCGCAGCCTGGATAAAAATGTGTGAAGATATTGCCCAGCATTGATATGAGAACTGAATTATTTTTTTTTGTTTGAGCTTTACTGAAGAAAATGGAATCTAACACTTCTTTCTATCTATCAGGCGATCTGTCAGTACAGGAAGAGCAGAGTCAAACTACTGGCTTTGCTGACAAAATGTTCTGTGTATTAGTAGCAAGGGAGAAAAAGAACTAATATCACGCCAACAAATGTTCTGACTTGAAATCACCAGTCACAGAAAAGACTATCTTGGAATACTAATTACCCAACAGAAGAACAGAGATTGTCCTATTAAATACAGTGCTATATACTGAACAAACGTGAACGGAGCTAATTTAGGACTATGCCAAAGGAACAGACAAGCAAAATCCCTCAGGCACTATTGAAGATTAACGTGGTCAGCAGAGTCAGAAAATGTCCTGAACAGAAACGAAATGGAAGAGAAGGAGAAATAGATAAGTTATTAAAGAACACTGATGAGGAACACGCTGTCCTGAACCATAAGGAAAAACCTTGTTAAGCTTCACTTGTAATGAAAATGTGTTTAATCACTTATACAGATATATAATCACCACCTATTCCAGAACATCGGCCAGAGAAAAACATGCTGGAAGCAGGCCAGATGCTGAAGTTCCTGGAAAGCACTAAATAGCTTTTATTGCACACACAATATAAATATTAAATAAAGAAAGAAGAGAGTAAGTCGGACACCATTTACAGAATTTCCTTTTGGCAATTTGTTTCCTACATGTATTTCAAGGGTTTTAGTAAACAGTTTAATTTCAAAGGGTATTTAAAAAAAGAATTAATATACATAATGTACATTCAAAAAGATTTACTGCTGTAGGAACTTCACCTTACAAAACTATCTCCAGGGAACTCCACAATCTATAATCAGACTCTTGTAGTATCCTGATGTTCCTTTTTCCACATATAATACGTTAGCCACACTGGATATCTAAAAACCCAGCATAACAAGTTTGTCAAAGAACAGCAGCTCTTGAGAGCAGTAACTTAACTTGAGGACAGGAACCTCAAACCCCTGTCTTAACACAGGTCAAGGAACTAATGAATTTTAAGAATAAATTCCTATTAAAACTGCCTGCTTTTCAACCTTGTGCCTTGTTTTCAATTATATTTATTCTGTGACATATTACATATATAGTAGGATACATTAGCCATGAGAAACACTTAATGAGGTCTGTCTTCCCCAGATTCAATTATTCAGATGACAATGTTTATTAAAAATATTCTTACTAGGAATTAAGATTGAAAAGCCTACCAGCTCTTCCAAAGAGTTGCATGTAAAAAGCCTAATAGGCATGACCTTCAGCAGAGTCAAACTTATCAGCAACTTGTATGGCAGGACAGCAAAGAGGGACTGATAAAACAGTCTGTCATTTTGCAGAGGGCTTTAAGGGAAGGAACTGCCCATTCTGAAACTGGATTCCCATGGCATCACTTAAGAAAAAAAAAGATTTATTACAAAACCTAAAATGCAGGAACTCAATGGTTTATCCTTTTATGCAGGAAAGGCATGATGTTAGGTTGCCAAAGCAGTAGTGCCAGTGGAAGAGAAAAAGGCAAAAAACCCCAAAGCTTAGAAGACATAAAAAAAGCAAACCCTCCCAAACCCCTGACTTGTCCAGTCAGCTTCTGTCAGTTCTTTCAGTATGAACTGATGACACACCAAGACAAGCAAGAACACTCAGGAAACACCTACTGTGGAATAACCTTGTTTAGACACCTGCTCAGCCCTTGGCTTGCCATCAGGGTAACAACACAACTGACATCACCCCAATTTCACAAGACAACCAAGTCTCCTTCCACTGATGGAACGATTAATGAGGGCAGACATGGGCGGGTACTTCGTTAAACTTCAGCCAATGGAGAAAAGAACACCCCCTTAATAAAATTACATATTACTAACAGACAATATTAATATTACTTTATAACAATATATAAGAAGCATATTTTCTGGGCCTATAACATATACTAACACTGGGATTTGTGTATGTTATAACTACCAACTTGTATTAGAGATAATCCAATGCTTTCTTCACCCGCTTCTCTAACTCACACACTTCATCTAAAACTATCCTAGATTGAAAATATGCTGCACACCTCAGCTATTTTGGACATGTTTATGTTAACTTTTTTCTTCAAATAAACCTCCTAGCCAAGCAGAAAAAAATGCATGTAATTAATTTTCATATATACATGAATGAAATATCTATGGAATATCTTTGACAAGTGGTAGTATCAAGCATGAAAGGAGACCTCAGGGCACAAGCAAATTCCTGTAGAAAGTCAAGATCCATCCATTTTTTCTGTAAGATCTGGACACTAGCCTAAAAGCACTGCATCATGGAAACTCTTCTCACTTAGCTATTACCTCTCAGAAAATCACATGTCCTCCTTGAGCAGGTCTGACCCTGCCACACACACAATGGAGAAGGGCCCATGAAGCAGCCATTCCCTCCACAAGACAGAACCCCTGCTCCTGCGGTGTGACTGCAGCCAGTTGACCTTGGTGGTAGAAACGAACAAACAAAGGTGAAGCTCCTTCTGGCACAAAATAAATGCTCCTGGTACTTCTCTAGGGATTAACTTTGCTCCAAGCACAGGTCTAGGTCCACATAGCTCACATTTATACAGCCATTTTTAAAATAAAAGGAGTTAAAAATTTCACCATCAACAAGGCTCAGATATGCCATTTTCAGGGTTTTTAAAGTGGACTGTGTAAGAAACCAATCTTTGGAATCCCAGAATCACTTGAATAAAGCAATACTTTTGCTACTCCAACTAACATATCAGACCTCAGAGAAATATATTTGATATCATCCAGGAAAAAAAATAATTCCCCCAGATAAGACATTCTGATACTAACATTGAACTAGAAAAAAATGCTGTAACTTGACAAAACAAATGAAAACCAAACTATCTCCCTCTGAGGCAGCTAACGAAAAGGCAAAAGTCCTCTGCAATTGACCTTAACAAAGTTACAGTTCTGGTGTATTAAAACAGACAAATCTATCTGAATAGAGTTTCATGCTTCAGAGTTACATGTGCAAAAGTCATGAAAATGAGAGCCATTCCCACAACTGTTTAACATGGTTCAATGACTTCCTCACACCCAGGGTGTCTTTTCCTCTTCTTCAGCTTGCATTATCTCAACTATAAGCACACATGTATATATGAGCAATGATCAGAAATCATGTAGTCTTTACAGCAAAGGCTATTAAACGAGAATTGTGACTTCAGTTCAGCAAAATAATATTGCTTTGCTAATTAACAGAACAAAAGGATTAGAGATTACTTCTGAAGGGAATACTGAGAAATTAAGTCCATGCTGTTGTCATTGCAGTACTTAGCACTGCTGTTGGTCTTAACCAAGGACATGGAAGCATATTTTATCTACATTATGATGAAGCTAAATAATCAACTGAGCCCCTGCCCTTATGCAAGATAGTCTATATTACAAATAGAACACTTACTCCAGCCTAGGTATTTTGTGGCACTTTTCTAACCCCAATTATCTATAAGAAACTAGTTTGAGAAAATATCAGGATCAAGGGCATTGCACTGTCCCTAAATTGTAAGAAATGTAATGAATTATGAAACGTTAGGGTACATACCTACTGCAGAGTTCTCCTGCATAAGCAGCGCTGGAGCTTTTCTTCTCTAATTCCCTTCCATACATAAATGAAACCCTTTCACCAAACTTAATAATGCTTTCAACTGTAATAGCAGCTTGACTGGAATTTTCCCTAAAACTGTAAGATATTTGCAAGTCAAAAAGATGAGTGAAAAGATGACCAAAAATAACATTTCTACCCTGATGCCTCCCGATCACTGTCCTCAAGAATAGAGCTGGGCTGACTGGCTGCTCAGACATTGTCTATGTTAACCTAAACATCACTCTCCTGTTTGCTGTCATAAAACCACAAAAAAGTCCTGAAAACTACTGAAAAACATTTAACCCACAACCCACAGAAGGAGTAGCCCAAGAAACAGGGTTCTCTAAACATCACACCCTCAGCAACCACAGAAACCCCTTATGTACAGTGTTCTCCACAGTGCATACAGGTATGTTTTCCCATAAGGTCCACCAATGCAAACTTTTTTCTTCTAATCAGTCTTGTTCCCAGAGAAGAAAGTCATTCTCTGGGTATAATCAGAAGATATTAATGTCTTCAGTGGAAAAAGTAAGTACACTTTGCTTCTAGAATTTTTTTTTTTTAAAAAAAGCCCCCAACCAACCAAAAAACCTCAAGGTATGCACATCACTCCTTTTCCCCAAATAATATCATCTTCCTAATATTTCATATTTGCATTTTACATTTACACTGACACAGAATCTGTAAGTAGCAAAAAAGTACAACTTCCAATGTCCCAAAACAAGCATTTGAGGTACCTCAGTATATTAAGGCTAAGGCAGCAGTTAAACAAAGAATCTCATGCACTTGCCAGATAAAGTGCATTAAAGTTTTATATTTATTCACATAAAAGAACTGTGGAGATAGGAAAAGGATATTTGCTAATCCCAATTAGGCCAGAATGAACCTGGCAGCACAGATATTTGTGATTTACATCAATGGAAGCACTATCAATAAATGATAAAACAATTTATTATTGGGATGCTCAGATCATTCCACAAATATCAACTAATAGAAATATATGTATTCATGAGGCTTCGGCTAGTAATGTTTCACTGTACTTTGTGTGAATTAGATTTAAAGCATCTTCTTCAAATCTTGAGTAAATGTTCTTTCCTTCCATCACAAGGAGCAATAGATGGAAAAAACCTCCAGTTTCCAGAAACCAAGTTTCTTAGGACAACTCCCACACACCCCACCCTAAACCCACCAAAACAAAAAAACCAAACAACCTACCTCCAATAAAACTCCTACACCTCACTGAACTATTCTTGTATTTCCTCTACAGTTTCTCTTACACACTCAATTTAGAGTGGTTATAAAATAGATAAATCCAAAGGAAAGAAAACAAAAAGCCAACTGCAGAACAAACCACCCAAACCCTACATATGAATTTCAAAGATCTACACAGAAATGTCTTTTCACACCACTATTAGAGCTGGCAGCATTAACAATACTTTATGCTCATGTTTGCTTTGCTGTCCTACCCCACAGCACATACAAGCACACTCCCCACCCTTGGGAACAGTGATCTCCTTTTGGCAATCCGGTCATACATGGAGAGGTTTCTAGAAACCTGAGCCTAGAAACTAGAAAAATTGATTACTTTGATTGCAATAGGTGCATTTGCATGAATGAATTTTTGATTGTAGTGACAACTGTTAAGTCAGGATCCACAAAGCAGAGCGAAGTAACGGATTAGTCACCACAGCTTCAATTAATGGGTTTGGTTCCCAGTGGCAAATCAATGTCTATCAACTCTGACTTCCTTGTCAAATGCAGGCAGGCAACAACATCTATAGCACTTAATTTACAGATCTTGTAAAATCTTGGAAGCAAGAATTGACAGAAACATCTGATTTTACCTCAGGACAACATATAAATTATACTCTGCTCTTCTGCTCCATCTTGAAAGGTTTTGGCTAGAAGGGTAGAATAATTCAGTATTGCTGAACACAGAAATGAGCTTTGGGTAATCATTATCTTAAATCATGTTTACGAGCTCTAAAATAAACACATCAGTTTCCTCTTTCATTTGGACTAATGTGTACCAAACAATTTTAGTCCAGTAAAAGTAGGATATACATAGTCTAAAAAATAAGCATTTCAGATGGAACCTGAAGTGACAGCCTCTTGTTTTAAGGAGCTTTTCAAGTAAAAAGCACCAAAACCAAGGAGAAATAAGGCACAAACATTTCACATTTTATTTCCGCGTTAAGAACAGAGGAGCAGAAACATAATAGAGCATAGAGGAATTTTTAGGGAAAAATATTAAGTGCTAGATATGGTGTCGTATAATGTAATTGAGCAACTTGTTCATTGGTAATAGCACTTGGAATGAGTCATCTTGCTCCAGCATACTTCTGCGTAACAACTCATTCGTGTACAGTAACAGAACGGCCCATGAACCAGAAAATTATGAAGGACTGTTTTCTCTTTGGCAGTTGTTTAAGTTAACTGTAAAAATATCCAAAGACCTCACATAAATTTTGTGGAAAGCAAGAGGAACAAAGCTCAACGCTAAGGAGCACTGAAGGGCGTATCTCAGAACCCCAGAGCTTTCCCAAGTGCAGCAAACTGCACAGTTGCTGGTGGTGCAGCTCTCAGTCTAAACATGCTTCAAATATACTTGACACGAATTTCTTACTACAACACCAGAGCAAACCACATCAGCTCTCACATGCTTTTCACATAAGCATCACCTCTCTGTCTGACACAAGAGGCCAGTGCAACCTTCTCCTTAAGCCAAACTAATGCACAATAGCTTCATGGGTTTTTCCTCTTAACTACAAAAGAAACAGGAGATGTGAAACTCTTCTACAGTAAGGATATGGCAGAAAAACGAAGATCTATGAGAGAAAGATCGCATTTTAAATGATTTTTTAAAGGAAACAATGTATAATTCTTCAATACAATAAAAGCACTCTTTGTCCAAATAAAGCCAGAAGCAACACTGCTGAGAATTACTGAGCTAAATCTGCAAAGTTAAACACGAGGAAATATTATGTCCCCTCTGTTCTTAAGACAAGGCAACAAAAACATCTGATTTTCTTGGAAAAGGACTAACTCAAATCCACTAACTTCATTTTTAGGTTAATATCTATAGCAACTAAACAGTCCTCAAAATGAACAAGTTTGCAGTGCTAAACTTGGTCTACTAGTTCTGCAACAATGAAACCAAAGTGCAATGACTATAAAGGATTTTTTTTCCCTTCTGCTAGAAAACTGCTAGCTCTGATGGTAAAGCCATTTTTATTCTATTTCATAAGTGAAGTATCACCAGAGCTGTTTTGGTAGACAAACTTGCAATTTTTGCTATATTAGTACATTTGTATGAAAGCCCTACTGAACTCAATGGGACACTTGCCTAAAAAACAATATAGGGAATCAAGCTTATTAATTTGACCACCAGGACCTTTTCTTTAGGAATTCTTTTCTTTCTCCTGGTTAGCAGCAGTAGCATACCAGCTAGCTTTTCCATCTTTCCACTTCAAACTTTATAATAATCCTTTGAATCCTTCACAAAAATAACCTTTCATAACAACAGTAGAGAGATGTGCCTTAGTCATCACTTCCAGGCTGAAAGTTTTCCAGCACAGAAACGCTTAAGCTGGCAGCCACAAGCAACATCTACTATTAGATATATACTTCTGCAGCCTTTTGCAATGGAGGTGAGGTGAGTTCATGAGACCACAGTGAATCCTGCCTAACTGGGCCTTGGCTCAGAAGCAAGCCTTGGAGGTGTGCATGGCCAACACACAGCAAACAGCCATATCAGAATGCAGATCCACTGAAATAAAGCACACAGTGCTTTTATGATGTGCTCTCACCCCAGAGCAATTTCCCGCCCCCCTTCAATTTCCAATGGCCCATACGCAGTAAGTGTGAGGCATTGCTGATCCAGCAAAATAACAATTCCTGAATTAAAAATTCTTTTCATTGCTCAGTCCCTCCTCTCTTACAGCATTCACGTAACAGCAGGTTTTAACTCCAAAGAGAGGAACAAACCTTGTACTGCTTTGCTTAAACTAGCCAAAGTAATCTTAGTCCAACAGACAGACAAGACCATTTCATCACATGCTCCACAGTGACAGACAAGGATGCAGACCACATGGAGCCCCATAGGATACTGTGTTTGGCCTTTGTAAAATCCATACAAAATTTCCTCACTAATCATGCCATGGTAGCTTAACACAGATGTCATGCATAATGAGCAGCAGTTATGCAAGATCCTAATTGGTGTTTTTTACAGAATGGCTCCTGCTAGTTACACTTGTTTCCTTTATTTGATTTTAGCCCATTACTGTTTCTTGTGTCTGCACTGGGTACTGCAAATAATCTCACTTTACTAATTCCTCTTGGATGTGCTATTGTCAGACTGTGCACTCACTTTTCTTCTGGGTTGTATTAATTCTGTTCTCTTGATAATATAGTATGGCCCATAATTCATTGCTTAGGTGGATTTCATTACTCACTACCTTTTCAAACTCTTCTTACAGCTATTCATTTCAAGCCTCTTTAACAGCTCTCTACTGCAAACACTCCAGTCTTAACTATACAGGCTAATAGATCCATTACAAAAAAAAAGTTTAAAAAAATCTTACCTGAGTTAGAAAGGCTCCTACACTACAGGCAGAATTCCTACAATTCATGGATGATTTAATTTTGTTTCTCTGAGATAGTCAACCACTTTGTAGTTGTTGAAAACAATGAACCTCTGACCAGTGGAGCAAGACTGGTAACAAGCTACTTCGCTACATAACGGTGCCAGGATTAAGGCCCCAAGTCTGCCAAGTCCACACATGTCTGCAGATAAAGTCAGGCTCAGGACTGGAACCTTTCCTACAAGTACTTTTACAGGGAACATGAAATAAATAAGGAACTCTTCAGGGAAATGTCTTTTCATCTATGCATGTTAAATACAAAACATGGAACGATTTCCCTCCATTCTTTTCTGCTCAGTGCTTATATTTGGTTTACTGTATACTTAGATCTAGATATGTGCTCAAATCTTACGTATGTGCTTGAGCATACTGCTAAGTCAGAATCATAAGGAACTACTTTTACTTGTACTCATTCATTAATCCAAACTAGTATACACTGTGATAAGTTTATACATCTGCAGAACTATTTGTTGGGATTTTAAAAATTGCTTTCTTATTACATTGCAATTGGTGGCAACTGCTCCAATAACTTGTTTCTCAGTCTCTCTATCAAGTATTTCCTAATTAATAAATAAACTGCCATCAGGACTAAAACTATCATTTATCCACATGTGAAATGTGTTAAATATGAACTGCCCACAGGAGTTCCATATTCATGGGGTTTAAATGGTGTGGAAATGCTTTTTCAGATAAATCTAAACCAAGACTTTTAAAAAATATTTATTCCATCAAATAAAATGGCAAGACCACCTATATTAAGACAATTCTTGTACACTTATGTTTACCACCTGAATATATTTTTCTTAGATTCTGAAAGATTTGCCTCTGGAAACTAACACTCCTATAAATGCTCAAAAGGCAAGAGAATTGTGCAAATGAAATAAATTTGTTAATGATACAGAAGACCCAATATTTCACTGGTGCAAATAAAGGCATCTATAAGCACGTGCCCATGTAGCCAAGCATGTGTCCAGACACATATGAAACAGTATTTGATGGTATGTGAAAATATCCTAGTTCTTGAACATGATGTTGACTGTGTTTCTATGTCACCATCAGACACCATTTTATCACCAGCACTGATGTTGTTAATAAATTAAAGCAAGGCAAGGTCAGACCACATAATCTAAATGGTCCGTTTTGAACTTAAGAAAAATAAAAAAAAAAATTTCAAAATACTCTATGAATGTCAGGGGGGTTATATTTAAAATGAAATTGAGGTTTGTTTTGCTTCTTGGGTTTTTTTTCTCCTCCTCTGCCCCTCTCCCATTCTAGACTTGGCAGAATAAGCTGAAATGGCAAAAGCGTGTATATATTTCTATCTAATGAAATATATTCAGGCCAGAGAGAAAAACCCAACCCAACACAAACCATCACCACCAAAGCACTAACCTCAAAAACTAGTAAGCCTGGAAAAATACACTCTGAGAACTTCAAAACTCATCATTCCATTATTTCAAGGCACAACCTCCCCAGCTCCATTATGAGAGGTACACCTGCTCTACAGCACATAAAAAGAATTTCCTGCAATATCTACCACACTTCTCATTGTGAGATCTTCTTACAGCCCTTGGAAGAGCTCCGTTGAACTATTTCAATTTTCTATCATAGCAATCAAACTACAGTAAGAGCAGGAGGCTACAGTCTATGACAGGGAACACAAAAAATAGTCTGAAAAAGATCTCAATAAATCACCTGCTCCACCTCCTGTGCTACAGGGAAATCGAGAATACCCAAGACAACCCTTGACAAATGTTTTCTTAATACCCCCTTAAGAAAAACTCTTGAAAGATGTCCTACCACATACCTGGGTGCCTGCTTCTACTACTCCACTATTTTTACAGTGAAAAAGTTTGTGTTTTCTTAAAATACCTTTATTATATCTTCTTTCCTAAAATTAAAGCTGATTACTGCTTGTTCTACTCTTAGAGAATTAAAAAACCCCAACATACCAAGAACCACAAATCACCTCCTTTATAACATCTTTTACATACTAGATATTTGTTACTGTGGTACCCTTTAGCATTTTTTTTTTTCTTGAAGCAAAATAATTTCCTCAGGCTTCCCTCAGAGCTTAAATTTGCTTAACTTCTCACTTTTTTCTTTTTTCCCTTTCATATTTCTCCCGTGTGTGTCTGTCTTAATGAGTGAAGCTCAGGGTACCACTCATATTCTAGCTCAAGGATAAAAAAAACCCCAAACCCCAGGAAAGATAAAGAAATGTCTTCTGTCATGTATAAATACAAAATTATAGTTAAGACATCTCAACTAACCTTTGCTTTTTTTCATTCAATAACAGCACAGCATTTTTGCCACATATTTTGTACACTCAGTTTAGAATTTACTACAACCACCAGACTGTAACTTTTAACTGACCAGCTTCCAGGCCAAATATTCTCTATTTTCTGTGGGTTTTCTTCCTTATACTTACCTGTTTGATGCTAGAGTCCAGTTCATCTCTTTAAGATCATTTTGAGTTCTGACTTCTTCTCTCCAAAGTACTTGTGAAAGAGACTACCATCCACAGGCCAGTACAACCCTCTGCGTTTTTAAGTGCACTCCTGACTCCATCAGCATATTCAATGATGCAGCAGTCATATCAGCAAAGCTTAGGAGATCCTAACATGCAGAAATGAGCCCTAGAGAGTCCCCACAACAATATCAAAACAATTTTAATGCTTATATCCTTAACTTTCATTCTTCAGAGCAACAACCTTTATGGAAGAAGTGTACCAGTGGGAGCAGCCTCACAGCTGGTGTGAGTTACGAAAGCCTCCTCAGCTCTAATAGATGCCACCTGAAAGTCTGCCCTGTCCCTGCCCTCCGTAACTGGTAGAAAATTTGCCTGCTCCCCATGACCAAAATACATTAAAATTAAACAGTATCAGAAAAAAACTCTCTTGCTTCTACAAGCTCAGTAACTCATTGGTGCTTTTCTCACTGAATTTGCAGTCACCTAGAAGAAAGGTTTCTATAAAAATAAGGAAACCTTTCCTTAAATGGGAATTACACATGTAAAGGCAATGATTGACCTACTGTGTATACCTGCTACAAGCAGGCAGCACAGTTGGCATAGCGTGAACTTAAAAAAAACAATGCATTATCACAAAACTGAACAATCCACAGGCTAATTGTTCTCCCCATTTTACATCAGAATACCACCAGCTGGCTTACACTGGAAGTAGACATCTAATTTATCCTCATCAGAGGTTACTCTGATTTCCAGCTTTTCTAGGAGCTTCCGGTTCATTCCTGTGCCTTTCTGTAAAGCCTGTGCAGGAGGACACAACTGCTTTCTGAAAACCTCCGTAAACTCTATCCTTGTTTTGCATATGCTAGCAAAAAACCTTCTGATTTAACCGACATGCTCCCACCAAAACCAGAAGCAAGCATAAGGCTTGTGTGTGAGTCCTGGGCAGGGCCAGCTTAGAAAGAGCTGAAGTGAAGAAGAATAAAAGAACAATGTGCATCACATCTTTATAGAGCATCAGCTAGAGGAAACCTTGAGAGAGTGCTACAAGGACAGAGCAGGTGTTGCAAGGCTCTCAACCTCTGTTGCTGCTTCTCTAGCTCCCTCTTGATCTTCTTTAGCCTTTTTTTCTAGATCAAGTGTATCTAATTTCCTTCAACTTCTCTCTGAGACTGCATTTTCTGAATCTCTTTTGTGTTCATATTTCTCTTTGCTATTTCAGTACTGTGCATTTGCCTTCATTCCTTCTCCTCTGCATATTTCACAGATTCTATTAGAGATGGCAAACTCCATCATCAATTTTTCTTCCTAACTGGAATAATCTACAAAACTGTGCATAGCTATCAAAGTGGGACTGCTGATAGTATTAGATCCAAGCATAATTAAGACACTGTTTATACAAGCACTGAACTGCAGGAGTAATTTTACCTGCACAAGAGCTACGAACTTGTCCATTTTAATAGGAACACTTTTATTGTACTTCATCTGTTATTCTAATTACCAACCAGATGGCTAAAGATGAAACACTTGGTTAATGACAGAGTTGTAAAGAGATTTTCTTTTTCTTACTCAGGAGCTTGGATTCACAGTTTGTTCTTAGGGGCAAGGGTAAAATAGAGTTTTGGTTTTGCATCCATGGGTAATACCTTTGAAATAGCATTGAAATGTGAGTGCAAACTTTTGGTTATTGGTTTTTATTTAGCCCTGTGACTCATACACCAATGGGATGGGATACTTGCATTTTATCCTTTCACTTTCCTTTAGAAATCACAATGAAGATTAAGCCTTTATGCTATACTCATTGAAGAGTTCTACTGCATAAGGAAAACTGAGGTCAATTATTCACCACACTGTTATTCAAACAGCAAATACATTATTGACAGTCAGCAAGAACTGTCCTTGGACACCGGGGGACAGACTGAGTGCATACCCTAAGTTTTTTCCTTTATCAAAAAAAGAAAAAGTTTGAGAAATTTCCCAGTACAAACAACACAGAGAACAGGACTGACACCAGGGATCATTAGAAGAGGAGTAAACTTTTAAATATAGCTTTTCTATATACTGGCTGTGTATGACAGTGAATGACATTTCTCTGAATGACATTTGCTTCTTTTCTGTGTCTGAATACAGACAATTTTAATGCACTGCTGTATTAAGGGAAAAAAAAAACCACAAATACATATATGTGCCTGAAAAGGATCTCACAATGTTGACTTTACCAGATTTCACTCTACTCCATTATGCTTTTGGTCTAATTCACCTGTTATTGCAAATGTAACATCCAGCTATTCTTATTGATAATAGTACAACATTAAAATGTTCAGATCTGATCTATATCAATTACCAAATGCACTATATAAAGAAACGAGATCCTGCTCTGGAGGGGTAGTTGGACTAGCTGATCTTTTGAGGTCCCTTCCAACCCCTAACATTCTGTAATTCTGTGACACAACAGCTAATAGGTGTTTCATTATTGTAGACAGTGTATCAATTCACTTATGGATATTATTGTATACTATACAATAGCTGCACCAAGATGGATCAAGGTGTTTTTTGGTTTTTTTTTTCCTGTTGGTCACTTGTGGGACAGCCATAGCTCCTACCAGCTGGGTTGCTTGTCCTAAGTATGGTACAAGAATGGTGTGAAGTATTATCTTTTCCTCAACTTTGATATTGAAACAAAATGAGAAAATACAAGGTGAAGGCTGAGAACCACAAGGCAAAACATATTGGTTTAAAATTACTTCAATAGTATAAACAAGATTACTGGTGACAGAAGACAATTTCATAGTTTTTGTGATTTCACTGGGGGAAGGTGATAAAAAAATGTCAGCAAAGACAACAGCACTTGAACATTCTTAGGAAGTAACAAATGGCTGATCAAGGTTGCAACATCAGAGGGGTGAAAAAGACACATGGGTAAGCTGCATCAACAGGTATGTCAAGAGAACATGGGTTAAGATGCAGAGACATTAATCAAGTTTCTACTGGGTATAGGATCAAAGCAGAACAGGGGAAAAGACTGAGCATCTCACAGTCCAGCTAAACAGTGGGGACCAAGATTATGGAGCTCAACAAAAGGCACAGGGACACCACTCATTAAGAACATGGCAGAACTGAACAAAAAAAAAAGAGTCCTAAGCAGAGGATATGAAATGAGATTGGTTTTGCAAGTGAAACTCTGGTCATTGTATACATAAGAAGAAAAAAAATGATCAAAGTAGCAAAAAGTAAAAGAAACAGCCATTACACAGAAAAACAGCCCAATAACCTGCTACACCTGTGCAGAGGGTACAGGTGGTGTCCATCACTCATCTGTGAGGGAATTGGCACAGGTATAAACCGACACAGATTATGACTAATCAGGCATAAGGCAATTACAAGGCCAGTCCATCCCCACTTGCTTTTCCCCTTCACAGGTGTGCTTACAGTAAGACTGAGAGAAATCAAAACTGTAAAAGGTACCTGCACTTAGGTAAAGAACTCTTGTAATGAAAAAAGTAGGAACCTCCATATTATTATCTGAGAATACTTTCAAAGCTGTCAAAACACATGCTTTTGACCTGTAACGTTTGTTGAGAAACACTTCACAGAACAGTACCAGTTTTCTGTAAACAGGCTTTTTATTGCAGCTGTACTGCAGGACAACTGGAGAAAAGAATATGGAAACAACCAGGGGCTCTTAAGGGCATCACAACTGTTATGTAAAAGAAAAACTGTAAATGGATTTCCTTGCTGCAGTACACTTTTAGTAGCAGAGATGTGTACTACGGTAGAAAACTATTTGTCTCTGACTGCAAGAGCTCTGTATTATTTTTCTCCTCTATGACAGCGTGGTGACCTTTTGGATACAGCCTTAAAGACAGCACTTTCTAGAAACAGACTGTATCAGTCTAGGAAAGTCTTAGCGTGTTACCCATATTATCAATCTCATAAAGGACAAAGAGAAATTGATTACTCTTTAGAAAGACCCAAAATTCATTCAGATGTGTGGATGCATACATAGATGCATCTCTACAGACTTACACATACACAGCACACATCTTAAATATTACAATTTCTACATTTCAGCTTCATTTCTCAGCACTGACATATTAGATCTTGTGACTACACTTAAAAAGAAAAAATGTTCTTTTCACAAGAATTTACATGACATAAGAAGTAAAAACCCTAGTATCAAAATCTTCACCATCAGTTCAAGTAGCACACATAGAATCGGCCTCCATTTGCAGAACTGGAGTGATTTAATCTGTTAATCATCATTATATTATAAGCCCTTATTAGGTCTTGGAAATGCATATTGTCTGTCTTTACCCAAGCCATAATGCCAGCTCTTTGCAAAAGAAAAGTCTCTGAAAGCTGATCTGGTTACTGTAAATTCCCTTCTGTACACACATCTAATACAACTTCCTCTTATACCTGTACAACCACTGTTGTGAGGTTCCCAATGAGCTTCTAGACATCATGTATTATAACACTAATATAGCGTAAGAAATAAATATCACTTTAAGTTACAGACAATTTACCCTGTGTGCTACCATCCTGCTAGACATGACAAGTCAGCAGGATATGGGGAGGTTCATGTTTTATGGAAGACCTCTAAAGAACTGCTTGCATCAGACCCACCGTGTTCAAACACTGTTTCAAGATTTCATTTTTGCCCCTGTGTGAACTAAGGGTGAACATTTTTAAAACTTTTTTTCATCATCAAGTGGAGTGTAATAATGACACCAGGCACTTTCTCAGGCTCTTCTATTCATTAGAATTTGGTATGAATTAAATGTTTCCAGCAGCAGATATGCTTCAGCAGCATTCCTAAGTGACAACCTCTGGATTGAACCTGAGCCTCAGCATTTCTCCCTCCCTCCACGGTGCCTGGCACATAATGTTACTTTACCATGCCAAACTCTGTCCTGGTTAATTGTGTTTTGATTGGGAAACATCTCTGCACTGCTCCCTCACTGGACACCACTCTGCTCCCCATCTCAGAAGGCTGTGTAATGTCACTGGTTTTCTAGCAAGTTCCAGTATTTAATTCCAGAATTAGCCACATCAAAAAGCTACCTATACATTGAACTACCGTAAAAGTTGGAAATATTACTGTTCTGTAGGATTACAGGTTTGGAAGTGCAGTGAAAAAATACAGCCACATTTGAGTGGCATAGCATAGACTAAATAAACAAAGATTTAACAAAGTACAACAGATACTAAGTGTGCATAATCTGCTAGTATCTCAGAACAAGATATGCCAAGTTTCTTTCACTCACTGCACAGAGGCAAATAGTCCCTTAAGAAGTAAATTTGACACAGTATAATTTGGTTATAGTAAAAGGATTAATCTGGGCACCCCCTGCTGATCATTAAATGTACTTTATCACTGCAGATACAGATCCATAAAAGACTGAGTTTTCAAAATCAAAGGTGTGCATGTAAGCAAAATTCCCACCTTATGAGGACAGAGTACATTTTTCTAGGTATTGCAAAATTCCCAGATGAATCCGAATGCCAAAGCAGGTCAATGAAGTTATAGTTGCCTCTAACCAGTACTCCCTTATCCTGATAAATATTTCACCTGCATCCAAGTCAGCCTCAGGCAAATGCAAAGTTTTCTTCTCCTCACATGAAGAAAGATCTCACCCTAAAATCACAGAAAATCACTTTGATTGTGATGGTTACAATAGTGGGAAAAAACCCAGTCAGTACAAGTGAAAGAAAAGCATGACAACTCCAATACAGCAAGGTTTGAGTGAAATGATCATAGCAAGCGTGACTGTAATGACACTGTCTTGGAAGCAGACAACAGAAGTGGCACTAAAATCAGGTGATTCTACACATAACCAAGAGGAGCATTGCCTGCTTTACACTGAAGGAGTACAGCATTGATGGAGTGAAAAATAGTTGTGCTTTCTCTTTCCTTCACCGCCTGTCACTTTGCTATGTGATCACCCATGATATTAAAAAGCAGAGGAAGAGCTAAATTCTCAAAGCCAACTGCTAAATTTAGTTACTTCTGTTAACATGCCACATGCTCAGAGAGAGAAAAAGTTTATAGTGATGACAGGTGGAAATAACTACAGCAAAGAGTAAATAAACCCAGCAGCAGGCACAGCTTTCCCTCTTGACTTGCCTCCAAAATCAGCTGCATCTACCAGGAGGAAATGCCAAACCACCCACCCCTCTGCGAATGTCTTTCATCTGCTTTGCAACACAGGCAGACTCCAGCTCTTTCCTGCCAACAAAGAAAGAGGAGAAAGAGCATTGCTACACATACATGTCCATGGCATCTGTCAGAGAGGCCAGCGCTGAAGGAAAGAGCAGAAACCACAGCCAATTCCCTGCAGGGTTCAGCCACACTGCTGTTGCAGCAGTAAAACAAGCTTGCCCTAACCAAAGCTTGCCTCTGGGTTGTAACTGTATCTGGAATCACCAGAGGGAAAATCACGTGCTCCCATGAAGTCATTCCTCCCCTTGGTTGCCCAGGGTTTGCTCAGAGCTGTACCTGGATTAACGTGTCCTGCTATGAGGGAGAGAAGCTGCCACAGCCTTCATCTGCTGAAAAAATGTCCTTCCTCAACATGGTTCCATGATGGGAAACATTTTATCATCCCCAAAAGCTCGACATGTACCCTGGGGACAAGTTATTTTGCAGGCTTGCATTTACCGCTTTGTTTGGCTTTGTTGCCTCCAAAGAAATAAACAGCACCAATTTTTTTCAGCTTCCAACTACTAAATTTTGAAAAAAATCATTGTAAACATCATAGTAAATCAATGAGTTATTGTTGTCAAGCTGACAAAGACACTTGATTGGGGTTCATCAGGTGTGTGTGCTGGGGCGCTGGCTGTGGGGCTGCGGGGGTTTCTGTGAGGAGAAACTGGGGCTGCCCAGAGCCGGTTCTGGATGGTTCTGCAGCTGCCTCAGCGCAGGGCACAGCTGAGCCCATCAGTGATGCTGCCGGTGCCCCTGGGGAAACATGTGTGAGAAAGGGCAAATCTCTGCCTGGCAGCGAGGGGAAACTGGGGAACAGATGGGGAACAGCCCTGGAAGCACCATGCCAGAGCAGAGGTGGGCGGAGGAGGCCTCCAGGCCCTGGAGCAGGGAGTCCGCTGCAGCCTATGGGAGACCACAGGGGAGCAGATAGTGACACTGCAGCCCTTAAAGGCCCCATGCTGGATCAGGCTCATCCTGAAGGACTGCAGCAGGCGGGAAGGATTCAACCTGTTGCAGGGGAAAATTATCAGAAGCAAGGAGCAACAGAGAGGAACTATTAAGGACTGACCACAATGCACTATTCCCTATCACCAGTGTGCCGCTCCATGGGGAGGAGGAATGAAAAAGTCCATTTGAATCTGGGGAGAATAAGGCGTAGGGAAATGGTGGTGTTATGATATCTTTGTTTCTCATTATCCCAATTTATTTTAACTGGCAATAAATTAAACTGAATTTCCTCAAATCTGTTTTGCCCATAATGGTACCTGGCAAGCGATCTCCCTGTCCTAACTGCAATACATGAGCTTTTCCATCTTCGCCCCCATCCTCTTGATGGAGTGAGAGTGCAGCCGGGTGGGCATCTGTCAGCTGGCTAAGGTCAACACACCACATAGTATTGGGTAGAAAAAATATGATTACAAGAGTGTAGAGCCCTGTCTGTCAATATTCTTTCCTCACAGAAGGAAACTACGTACAAGAAATCTTCCAAGAAATAAACCAATAACATTTGGTATCTTTGACTTTTAGAATGCTGATGGAGCTGGTCACTGTCATCATAACTGATATACTGACTTCAGATGTAAGTAAAAACTTCAAGCCTTCTGCTGTACAAAACGCCATGGCCAAGACAACATAGCATCCGTGACGGCATTTGCATTTGCCAATTGCTGGGATTCACTTCTCTATAATGATGTGGTATGGAGGCAACACATTTTACCAAAACTTAATGATTAATAGTGTGAGAAAATGTTGACAATTATCTGGCAAAAAAAAAAAAATAAAAAGGAAGCAATTTCATTATATTGTTTTGCTTATTAGGTTAACTTTGGATGTGAAAGAGAGCCAAAGGGAAGTCGTTAGTCTCTATACTAATTTGATACATTTTTTTCCTTTCTCTGTTAAGGTCAACCCTGCATGATAGAACTTTGCCTTTAAAATCTAGAAGAGTTAATTTTCAATCTTGACAGCTGCTAAGATGAACGGTCCAAAAAAAGAGATGTTGCTCCTGGCTGAGCTACTGCTCTACCATATTGGATATATGAATTATCCTATCCATCTCAATAGGGAGTTAACTCTGAGGACTAATGATGTCTTGTTAAGAGTCAGTCTCCAAACGCTTTTAGCACACATGCATATAGAAAATGTCCATTTCATTTTTCTCCCATTTATGCAAAAAATTACTGCAATTTCACAGGCAAATTATCCAACCAAGCAGTCAAATAAGCAAAGAATCCAAGTAACAGGGCTTTGAGACCTTTTCTCTCTCTGCAATATGTCTGTCTCCTTTTGAAAGGCTGAGCACCTCTGATGCAGCTCAGGGGGAAGCCAGGCTCCAAGGGGTCCAGTTCATCCCCAGCACGGTGGCAAGCACTGGGGGTTTTTTTCTTCCCTTCACAAATCCAGTTGACATTTAGGAGGATGGAATGACAGTTTGAGCCAGTTTCTGTCTCTGTCTAGTGACTTGTACTCTCCCTGGGGCCAGGTAGCTTGAACAGAGACTCTCTGTCTTGCATGACAGTGTAAGAAGTGGGAACCTTTCTGTTCCAAACACTGAGCTATCTTTGCAGGGCCATACTAGACTCCAGCCTTTGTCATCAGCAGGAATGCATGCAGACTATGTTTGCAGTCCTGCTTGCAGGTCCTAATGAAAAGTGTCATTTTGTCTTCTTGCAGAGAATGAGTCTGACACACTGGTGAGAGCCAGAAGCATACAGATCAGCAAAGGAAAATATTTGAGGGTCTATGTTATAAATCCTGTTCTATAAAAATTTCAAGAAAAGAAAAGAAAAAGCAATGAGATGAGTATTTGGTAGACAAGAACAAGGGAACAAACACCTGTCACTTACCTAATTAGCAAATGTATGGGACTTGTTGCATAGATCTATAGGCAAAATCCCTTTTCATTGGTGTAAGAAATGCATGTATGTGCATTAAAAAAAGCAGGTGTATCATGGAAGATTTTGGAAAAACGGTCACAGTTCTGCAGAAAGCATCTGCCCTGTAGGTAAAAGTATCATATTTGTTTAACTAGCTAGGTAAGAAGATAATGCATGACATCCCTGAGATCATCATTAGAAAACTTAGCATTTCCTGAGGTACAGACAGTATTTAGAGAACAAGGCCTCCTCTTCTCCAGGCAGGATGTAAGCAGGAGGAGACAGGCCTGCAAAGATTAGCAAAGTCCAAGTGTTATCTTCCTCCATTCTCAAAAGTCTGTTGAGTTCATGTGGGTCAACACCATTCAGTAATGCCAGCTGCCACAGTCTGGGGGGGCCAGGGCAGGACACAAACCAGGGGCAGGTGGACAGGGCTGTCTGGTGCAAGGTTCCTGCTCCTTCAGTCAAAGCAATAAAGTAAAAATCACTGCTATCACCGCCAGACAAAATTTTAAGGGGATTACAAAGGATAAAGGCATTTTAACATTGTGCTTTGAAGGCCTACACATATTGAGGAGGATTGGAGACATCTGGAAGCAGATTGAAGCCTATTATTCCAGACTAAGAGGAGAGCATTTGACCATGCATACCACCACCACAAATCTTAACTACCTAGTGTGGGCCTTATCTGTAAGTGAGATCCAGCACCAAATCCAACATCATCACTGAAAAGAACCCCAAATCCAACAACTTAGTATAGAAAACTTTGCAATCAGCTGCATTTGGGTGTTTCCCTCTAATGCAATCAGCAGATATTGGCTACTGCAGTGTACACTGCTAGAATATGAGGCAGAAAGTTTCTACATTTGCAACGGCTCTCAGAAGAAAAACAAGGTAGCAAATCCAAGTGGCAGCATGGGACTCTGTTCTCTTTAATTAGTTAAACAAACTGTTTGAAAAGCTTCAGGGCAACAGAGACTTCTTTGCTTTTGTACTTCAGGCACTACCTTCACCATTGTTGTTCAGAACCTACTGCATCATTCTATTAAAGAAACATCAAATATTGTTTTAAAAAACCCCACAAGAATCCCAAGCCAAATTGAGAAGAAATCCTTCCTTCTGACCACTTCTTTCCCTGACATATCAATTGCCTGGAAAAAACGGCCTTGCAGTTCAATCCAAAAGCTAGCAAACCTCAATCTAAATGCTACCAGACTTGGCTGCCCCATCAGGATAAAGATATACTAGGGGCTTTCAGGAGAATGGCCATCCACCTGCCCTCTCTAACAGAAGTACTAACACAAGCCAAAAGTACCACCTGATCAACAGTATCACATCCACTCTCGTAAACAGCAGTTCTTTTCCAAGTAGCCAAAGTCATAACCCAGACAAATTTTAAACAAAAATAAAATATCAAACCCAAGCAATTTATGTCGTACCTCAAAAGTAACGGGAGGTAACAGAAATATGAATCACAAAGCATGTTTGAAGCATATTTCTTGCAAGACATGGTGCCCAATAAAAATGTTATCCCGCTTGATTCGGCTGCGTTCTCCTACCATCTCTCAGCTGCGGACTCTGTCCCCAGTGCAGCATGTTGCAGCACTCCAACCTTGTGACCTGGAACACTGTGGCAATCTCCACATCTCCAATGCGGAGGAAAAAGTGCACATGCTGCTGCTCCTTTGAGCATTGAACAAGACCTCTCATACATGGCATGTCTCTGACATTTTCTCTACTCAGGAAATCAGAAACCCTCACTGCCATTTAGCCGAGGTGCTGTTAGCATCCTGTCAACTGCCTTGCTCAGCCAGCCTTCATCCAAGAGGAAATATCCTCCAGACACTATTTAAATCCAGATGACCATCGAAAGAAACTGATAAATAACAGCTCAGAGCTTAAGTTTACTGGGTGTGCCAAAAAACGTGAGGAGGCATAATATTTGAAATGCATACTTACGTTCATCTGTTAAGTGCTCAGTCACCTAAAAATCTTTGTATATGCAACATGGTTTACAACTGCCTATATAAAGATTAATACAGAGCTATACATAGACTACACCAAATTATTTCCCCTAATACTTTCTTCAGATATTAAGTGCAATCAAGAAAATACTTTCAAGATAAATCGGCATTTGACAGGGAAAAAAATTGCTCTTGAATCATTAATAAAAAAGAAAGGATATTATTAAGAAAGAATTGCTTTCAACCCTTCTAATTATGACCAAATACTTCATAGCCCTGAAATACTTTGGATCTGTAGCAAGCCGTAAGAATGATCAGTCTGCCAAGACAGTTATCTGCTGAAATCTGAGACATAATTATGGTCAGTGAAACTCCTAATCTTGAAAGACCTTAGATTTAATTCTTTACGCTATCAATCTCTCTCGTGCTGGATTTCCTCCATGTTACATTTGGCATGATTAACTGTAAGTGGAGGATAGGTCCACAGAATTACTTGCCATCTGAACTGGGACAAGGAAGGATTATTCAGTGCCTCCTATACGACAGACGTCTCCAGTGTTAACCTTAACTGCTTGTGTGCTGGGATAGGAGGTTATGGTCAGGACAAAAGCCCAGTTCAGGAGGCTTACCAAATAAACAAGGCAGGCAGGGACTGCACAGATGCCCGAGAACACCGTGCAGTCCCATGCACACACTACATATTGCTGCAACTAAGTCTCCACTGGATGTTGGAGCAGCAGCATCAGAGGGAGCAGGACGAAAAGTAGCTCATTCTTGGTTAGGTCTAACCATGTCATTGGGATCCAGCCACTGCAAGATATGACAGGATAGTGCAAAAGTGACTGAATATAGCTGCGCTACCACCAGTCAGCCAAGCTGACATTATAGGTAGACCACATTTTTAAGCATATCAAATATACAGAGATAAAAACATTCTTTTTGGAGGAGATTGCTGAGAGCAGGGACTGAGGACAAGATCTGAGCTAAACTCAATCACTGTAGCAGACTCAGCTCCATGTGGCTGGGCACCAGAGGGAGAAAGAACTACTGTGTCTTGATGAGTTACTATCTGTAAACAGTAAACACTGTAAGAAGCTAACATGCAATAAATTCCTAAACCCCACGGTTACAAACTAGAAGCCTGAAGCAGTATCTTTGATACTGTGAAATCGTCTAGAATGCAGGTGGACTCATATTCTTCATCCCAGATCAATCCATGAAGTCTGGACCGTGCATCACTCCAAAAGTGAAATACAGCCTTTTCTGGTAACAATTACCACTTCTCTCAGATTTCAAACTTTAATGGAAAAAAATAATCCTATTGCGACTTTATCTCCTCTGTCAAAATATTTCAGTTTGTCTGGCAGGCATGACAGAAAAAGTTTTTGCAAGCCTATAGATCTCCCTAGTTAGAATCTGAAACAAAATCTGGCTTTATCACTTAATGACCCTTGAGACGATCCCTGATTCTCGCATCATTTTGCAAAGTGTCTTTATGTTTTCACAGAGCCATCCAGCACATATTGCACAAACAGCTAAGACAATGGGGTATTCTCATGACAGAGAATTTAAGATGACAGAGCATCTTGGAGCTTACAAATGTGTTCCAAACTGTTGCCATATGTTTTTTTCCTAACGGCAAGAAAAGAAAAGAGGGGTTTCTCTATTAGAAAGATCCCTCTATAAGTGGGTTATACTCTTAGCCAAGCACTTCTGCAAATCTGCTTTCAAACGTGAACTACACCTTAGGTGAAAGTAACTGGCTTGCCTCCATCTATCTCTAGTGCACATTTACCAGTACCAAAGCTAGAAAGAGTGCATGGGGCACTATAGATGCTTTTCACCAGAGCAGCAAGGGAGTAACTTTGAGGTATTCTTTTAGTGTCTTTTCCTACAGAATTGTTATTATTAGTCTCTGCAACTGTATTGCAGTGGGTCGTATTATTTTTCCATCTCATATACACCCCAAATGATTACAGTTAAAAATGTAAAAAATAATTTTTCAACGTCCTCACATGCTCTCATTTCAAATTTAAAACACTGCATTGGTGTAGGGGTCTGAAATGTAAAAAATAAAATTCTATGGGTCTTTTTTGTTGGGAATCACAGAGTGTCTGCATTCTGCACTGGACTGATTTGATATTGGCAAATGCTGAATTATGAAACCCTATAGGTAAAAAAGAGGTTCAACATCAATGTAATTTAGTAGCTGCTACAAGTGTGTGCCATTATGAAAATACTCAGTTTGGCAATCATGCAGTAAAATAATCAATATTTAATATTATTACCAAAAAAATATTGGCAAGTTATATCTTTGAGCCATTATATACATTCAGGTAATTCCACATACACACTCTTCTTTTTTTTTTTTTTTTTTCTGCTAGGAGAGGAAAAAGAAATATAAATAAATCTATTTCATTCCAAATATCCATTTGAAGAAATTACTTTTATAGAACAATATAGTGTACTATTTTGGAAATTTCCCCCCCAAAAGAGTAGAAATTAAGATCTTAGTACAGGGTTAACTATTTTGCATCATAAGGAAACATGACTCATTTGCAGTAGGAAAGTTATGATCGTTAATCTGCATAAATATGTAGAAAGCTGTGTTATATATGCCTGCACTGCACTTGAGGAAAAAAAAAACCCAAACCAACATAAAACTCATAATACAATGTCATGGGTCATTCATTTTTGAGAGCAACTATCTCCCTTTGTATCCCCCAACCTATCCCCTTTTCTCCCTCCTCCCTTCAATTCCTCTAACACATGATGTCCATCATGTAAATCTTAATGGATTTATTGACAAAAATGTTTTGGACTATTGGTGAACTCTGTTATTTGCTGTGGGAGACTATTTATTACCTTGCAGGTGCTTCAGGGGGAAGTCCATTGTTTGATGTGAAAGGGGAGCAAATGGAAAGTATGGTCTTCATTAAAATGGAGCACACAACCAGAATCAACCTCTACCTCATTCATGTGGATACTGATTTTTTCCATTTCTGCTACACCGAGCTCATCACAAGAGGCTGCACCAGCAGCTGCAACTGTGATATTCAGATTCCTTACCAGAACTGATGAAATGTCTCAGTAATTCAGTGTTTGCTTTTTGCTTCCAAGTGACAAGAATAAAATGTATTGTCTGCACTCACTGCTTCTAACCACTGAAAGCTTACTTACAAATAACAATTAATATCTTCTCCTTTCTCAACCAAAAAGACGTATCAGCTTTTTCCCCTTTAAAATAAATTTAAATTAAATTTAATAGAAGGTTCTTATTAACTTTTATTTACTGTTCCTACTAAAATACAAAACAAAACTCCAACTACAGATTCTTTACTCTTTTGAAATAAAGCTGTATAAGCTTTTTTCTCTGATTTCAACAAATAATTCCAAGCAGGGACTTCTGATGAAGAGTTAGTAATTCCCCATCTATTGTTAAGTATGATTCCTATTTTAGCTCTTGCCTGAAGAAATGTTAAGTGATCTGTCAGATTCCAATTCTGAAAAAAGCGTCCCACTATATCTAAAATATTTCAGCCTGGACTGAATCTTAATGCTGAGGTCAGCTCATCAAATCAGCCAAATATGAGTAACATCCCTGACAAAGCAAAAAACACTGGATGGCCACAAACAAGGTTCAGGTCTAGCAACAGAGGAAAACCACCGTGAGACTAAAAGGCTGGGATTTTCCACTCTGTGGATAGGCAGAATCCTGTGGGAGATCTGTACAAAACTGGTGGTGATCAATTATGGTTCTGCAGCTCCAGACTGTATGTCACACGTCCCAGCCTGGGAATGTCACAACCAGTGCCTCCATGCTGGGGCTTCTCATTGCATGCAGTCAGGACTGAATGCCTTCCAACCCATCACACAGCGTGTCCCTTCACAGAAGCAATGGCAGCACAGCACAGAGGCATCATTGTCGATTACAAACAGGTTTAGATACACCATCAGTCTAGCCCTGTCAGGCCACAGCTTGATATTAGTTAATTTTCCTTACTGAGAACTTTGCCAGGAGAGTTTTTGATGATGTTACTGATGAATCCCAGCGGCAGACCAAGTATTCAGCCAAATGAGAAATCCTGGAAGTACAATGCTGTCACACCTGCAAACCTAAGTAAAGGCAACTCCAAGCTCTGGACAATGGGGCAAACATTTCCTGGATTTTGGATTCCAGATTTCCTGGTTGGCTGATTTGTGAGTCCCTAGGAAAACTCAACAGCAAGGCTCTCTAGCAAAGGCTGCAAGATAGCTGATGACTGGGTTGTCAACCATAGGGATAGGATCTTTAGAAGATGAGGACTTCTTTGCAAATGCAGAAGTTGATACCAGGTTGCATCCCTTGAGCTTCAGGCCTTCTTTAAAAAAACCCAACCAACAACCCCCCCAAAAAAAAACCCACACCAAAACACCCTCCACAACCAAAACACAAGCCCATAAAAACACAACCGTGTTTGAATCTGCTCATTTGTGTAATCCACAGTGAAGGCTAATGGCAAACTCAAGCAGTGACAAGGAGCAGACCTTGCAGTCATGCTCCCTCATTTCTTCCCTCTCAGCTAGACAGACCCATCCCTTCTCCTGTACTAGCTCTCCTGTTCGTTGAGGGTGAATTTAGTAAGCAAGAAGACTATTTTAGTAATTTTTAACTGGGCTAGTCAGCTGAATATTTTCAAAAGCACTCAATTAACATCAGAATTAGCACACAGCAGGGAGGAGGAAGGAAACAGGAAAAAGTTTCTTCTCCCAGTTTTGGTAAAGCTATTAGACCATCTTAACCTCTGTGATGTAACTTCACTCACCTTCAAATTATATAAGCCCCGGGCACATTTCAGGGTTTCTCCAGTACTTTCAGCCATTTTCCAAAATGTCATTTTGCTGCTAAAAGGTTTTTCATCCCTAAATGGTGCTGGCAAAATTGAAAAAACACACACATCCAACCAGATGTGCATGGCAATAAGCAAGTGAGTTTAAGGTAAAATTTGCATCCAGATTCTGCATAGGAACAAGTTCTACATGGTTCCTGCTTACGGGAGTAGTGTTTCTACGCACTTCAAATCATGGCCTGTATGAAGGGTGCTATTTTCCAATACATTTACTCAGTAGTTCAGGCTTCATGGATAATACACAGTGGATAGCCAACAGAAGGAACAAAGGAATGGCTCAATTTATGCTTTTGCTGGACACCTTGAAGTGGAGGCAGCCATTACCAAAAAGCCCAAAGAACAAACCACACCAAACCACCTTTGGTGTTGCATAGGGGTTAGGCTGCCCACACAGACACTGACAAGAAGAGAACAGCTGAGTTCTACCCTGGCTAGAAAAGATGACATGGCACTCAGATGTCATGAGGAGGGGATGCCACAAAAAGAGCAAGAAGGTGGCTATAACCTTCTAACAAGTATAAGGTTTGCTAAAAACCTCCAAAACCTGCACCCGATAACTGCATGAGAACAGAACATTGAAAAGCTGTTCAGTGGCATGGTGGTGGACAGAAACATCATGACAGGCAGCAGAGATCAAGTGCTGAAATTACTTCACCCCCAAGAGAAGTTTGCATCTTGCTCCTGAGCTGGATTGCTGAGCTAAGCTGTACCATCCCACTGAGAACAGCTCGAGAGAAGGAGGTTGCAGCCCCAGCAATATTTTTTGATCATTATTTCTCTGTGGAATTATCAAGTCCCACCTTTTAAATCACAGCACTAAGAGCATAAGGGCTTATCATATTCATATTAATGGCATGCTTAGTGCTGCCACCAGCTCTTTCCTACTGAACAACTCTAAACTCACAAACCTTTTGCCATTTATCTGTTTGACTCTCAATGAAAAGCAAATTAAAAACTGCACCAATAGGGTACCAAGATACCAGAAGTTGCCCTCCAGGCACACTGTCAACAAAACTGCTGCTTAAAGCAGTGCAATGAACATAGAAAAGCTTCCCTGTTTGAATCAGCTTTGTGTCTACCTAATCAGGTCAGAAGGAAGCCACCATGGGAGCGGTGAGTCCTCAAAAGAACAACCATCCCTCTGTCCTGAGCTGATCTCAGTGCTACCTTGACAAAGATCTTGTTGACAAAGCAGAATAAATGGCTGCTATTCAAAGCAGCTTCCCAAGGGAATGGGTAAAGTCCTGATTCACATACCTGGCTCCTGCTATCTTACTACAGGATTACTACTGTTTGCATCTAGCAAAGGTTAGAATCATTCAGAATATTCAGCTCTTGCTCACCTGCAAATATAGATTAATAATGACTGTGTTTATGCATATTCACTAAAAGAATATATATTCACTAAAAGAATATATCAACATGTCTATTTGTGTATTCAGGATTGAGGCGACATTAGAAATTTTCACCCTCTTCTTCCCTGACAGCACATTTTCTAGGGTCCCCTCTGCCATAAGTTCACATGACTCAGAGAGGAGGAACCCTTCATCCCAGCCTTGAGAACAGCTAGAAGCATAGGTTGGGACACAGACCACAGAGCCTCTACCACAGCACTCTGGTCATATAATACTAAATCCAGAACAAGTTTGCCGAGGCAAAATGGACATCCTTTAAAATGATACCATGTGAGGTGTTCGGTGCAGTTAATGGAGGGACCACAACATAAATTCAGAGACAAATGCATCACCTATTTTAACTAAACAGAGTAGAGGTATTTGCCCACAACATAAGAATATGAAAAGGTTACTACTGCATGACATGGTAAGATACAGCAGGGAATAAACTATACACTGTTACTGAAAAGTTTGGGACATGTTTTTAAATTATAAAATGTGATTGTTCACCTATGAAGCCTTAAGTTTTGCATTTTCAAGTGTCAATTCAGATTTTATGTTCTGTCATAAATCTAAGCCTTTGTTCAGCTACATGGCTGCGTGCACAGATTTTAAAACATCTTTTTATGGAAGTGTCCAGCACACAGACTGCAGCTAGCCTGAAAGACAGGAGTTAAGTAACACTCATAATGAGGTCATGAAGGTTTTCTAATTCTTACAGTTAGACCTTCTTTGAATGAAACTATTAATGGATTTATAAAAAATTAAAATTTAAGCATTCAGCTCACCGGTTGCTGCAGTTGTCCAAATGACAGCTTAGTATTCATCTATCATCCTTCACAGGTTGCATAAAATTCAGGAGGTAATGTCAGATAGAGATCTAAAAAACTCAGAAAGTGTTTTAACAGCTTCAAGCTGTTTCTACATTGTCATGCTATATAAGTATTGCTGATAAAAAGAATGCCGGATCAGTTTTCCAGCTAATACGGAGTTATACAATGGAATTGGATATAAAAATTAAAGTCTTAGTATCTGCCAGTTAAGCATTCGCCTGAGTTAGTCTCAGAAGAAGATTGAAGTCTAATGGACTGTCTTGATCTCACAGATGTAATGTGAACCCAATTCAAGCTTGCTTTGCTATAGGATTTTTTTTTCTTCACAATATTTTTAAGACTATCCTGGGGATTTGTTGTCCTGATATGAATTGCAGGTTGAGGAAACCATGTCCTCAGTCTCTATCAGACCTATAAAACCTAGGAACAATGTTAGATGCTCTTGAACATCATTAATGGCACTTTAGAAGCTTGTTTACAGGCTGACAAAGGAAGAATGAAGATTGAGCCTTTTTTCTGAATCAGAAGCGAGCTGAATCACATTTTGTTTAAAGCATACCTGCAGAACTACTGATAACAACTGTGGTGCATCTGCTGATAAAGTTTGTTGATTACCCTCAGGTAACTTCAGGTAAAAGCATTAGTGAAGACATGAAAAGAGGGAACTGACCCCCAGACTGAAACACACCTATGCAAAGGTTAAAGATAAATTCTGCTGCTTCATCTCTACTTGAACCTTGGTAATTCCATTTTCATCACTTTTATTATCTATGCTAGCTAGCTGCTATCAATACAAACATGCTTTCAATTTACTCCCAAGACAAACCTCCACCAAAACAAATGTCTGGGTGAGATACTACTACTAGGTATAGTGTATGGGAAAGTGGGAAGGCAGAAGATTAATTACTGGGCTTAAAAATAGGTTAAGAAAAGAAAGAACAAAATATAGGAATAAGCTTTCAACAGTGTGGTGAAAAAATGCTGTGTTACAGAACCTCTGTATATTCTACAATCATCAGTTATCTGGGGAATGGAACAAACATTCAAGTGTTAAATGAAAGTGCCAATGGCAGATGAACACGAACATAAGTCCTTCTTAAACAATAACATAGCATATAAATCCTCAAGAGGTGCATAGGAAAAGCAACAGTGAAAGCAGTCACTTGGTGAAAGCCCGTGCTGACAAAGTTGTAAAGTGCACATCAAAAGAGCAAGTATAGACTCACTTCAGATAAAGTTCTCTTAGAATCTGCAATCACATTCAAAAAGTGATGCAGTGTGACCAACGAAAAATACAAAGAGTGGCAAATAATTGCCATTTATGAAAACTTCACCAACTGGAGAGAGCACTATTCTTAAGGATTATACAGCACATTCTGTGTCAAAACAAAATATATTGCTGTACCCTGGAGGGCTTCAAGATACCAAGTTGCAGTTTGTGCCCCTTGACACTGTATCAGGACAAGACTAATGCCTAGGCTCTGCCTGAACAGTAGGTTTTCTAGAAGTTCACACAGACTTGTTTTTAGGGAACCCAGACCCTAGAGGTGACATCAGACAGGGATTGACCTACACCCAGCCTGAGGGATTTTGACAATATACGTTCCCCAGAGAATACAGAAAATAGCCAAATCCTAATACCATCTGAAACTCTCCTTCCAGCAAAATTACAGTTGTTCTTCAACCGGATTAAAGAAAAGTTCCTGTAAAAGTATCTTGGAAGAAAAAGACGTGTCAAGATCATTAAGGCTGTTAAGCTCCTTTAAAAGACTCATTAATATATTAATGAGATACTGAAATGCAATAGCACTGTGTTTATTTCAATGAAACAGAGCATTACAGCAAAGGGTGATACTCACAAAAGATAACAATCTATCTTTTATAGGTGTGAAAGGCCTACTGTATAATTTATATAGCGTGGGCATCTTTCAGCATAACGATTGGTTTATGTACCTTTACAATGTCTTTACACATAAAAATGATATACACCCACATTCACAGTTATAAACAAGGCATTTATGACAAAGCCACCAAACTTTCTTGGGAATATTATTCTATTAACACATGTTAAATACAGTGAAAAGGATATTTAAATTGAACTATTCCTTTACAAACACAGCTTCTTTGGCTTAGGCCTAGACAAACAAATATATTTGTGAACCACATAATTTTTTTAAAAGGTGAAATATCAAGGACTTATTAAAAAATTATCCCATTTTTCAAGAGGAAGAAAAATCCTGACCAAGTGGTTTGTTCATCATCAGCACAGAAAAAAAGTAGGTAAAGATGTAGCAAGAGAAAATAAAATTAATAAAAACCTCTTTGGTTAGTAATGTGATCTCCTATTGATGAATCTATTATTTCCCTATTTATAACTTTGTCCTTAAACGTTGGATGTACTGAGGCAGATTCCAATGCACACCATTAGCAAATACCATAAACTGTTAACCAACTTACAGAGCTCTGGCCTCTTAATCAAGCAGCTTCTCTTTTAGGGCAGAAACAGCATCACATTGACAGGCTTAGGACAGGCTGACTAGCTGTGATCCTTACTGGAGTTATGTCACTTCCAAACTCAATTATTCCAGCACAACAATGGCAAAATTCATAAACACAATGGAGACTTCATTATGAGCTATCAATCCCCAATGAAGAAATCTATCTAATGCATATTCAACCTCATTAAATGATCCAGAACTTGCTTATTCATCCAAAGAATCATGTATTTGGATTACACGTCATGTATGACTAAGAAATCAAAACAAACTTTGGGATAACTCTCAATGTTCAAGTCACTGCAAAAAAAGACTTAGTAACATACACGTTGTTTCATGTATTAGTAAAAACTTCCTGTTTTTAGTGCTACAGACATGGCAAACAATTTAATGTGACAAAATACTGTTGTGGTCCATAATATTCTGGTATGCTTCTCTTGTCAAGCAGTCTGAACTCTCAACAGCATACCAATACACTAGAAGAACATCACTGGTAGCTTATTGACATTTATGACAACATGCTGATTGTTATTAACTGAAGAGTAAAAAAACTATTACTGATATCTTAATGTCATCAATGTTTTCCACTAAATGCTTAAAACAGAAGCTCTCTATACAACTCCTACATAGCTTTAACGGAAGATGGTGGGAATTCACTATAAAACCATTACAGTTCCAATGAACCTGCTATAATAAATCTGCACATAGCACACCGTGGTTAACTTTGCTGACTTTCATATTTGCGCTGAAAAACTTGCTGCTAGGAGAAACCTGCTTTATAGTGCTGTTGGGGGAAATACCAACATCATAACGGAGGTATTTGGCAATTACAAAGTGAGGGGAACACAAGAACAAAGGTGCAGTACTGGCAGAAAAACAAAGTTAGGTTTTTACAGAAACTTGTTGGTGTCTTCCTCCTCTATTCCAACTCTAGGCTCATCATTTCTTTGCTGAGGATTTACACCTCTCTCTTGTATACTTTCAGTGCCTCAACACCTTTCTACTCCTCACCGCCTCACATGGACAACAACAAAAGTGTGGTGAGTCTCATGGTGGGACAGTTTAGTCTCTGAAATTCCAGTTCATAAGAGAGGAGTTGTACCACTACAAACTTCCACAGGCTGCTTCAAGGGTGTCCCACGCTACCCACAACTACTGCAGACAGAACACCAGCTCTCTTAGATACAGCTCTTTCCATCCTACTTGTCTGCTGACAATTATTTATTGAGTACTGCATTAATAGTCTTCCAGAGCCATGTATGGCACTAAGTAATTATCAGAAGTAACAGAAAGGTTTAGGTTCCCATGACTTGACTGAAGTATAAACTATCATAAAATCTCAGAAGAAGGATTTTGAAGTGGGTAATAATTAGCACAGATCCCTGTCTATTCTAAGCTGCTTGGGGGATAACACTTTGCCTGCAGTCACAGAGATGAAAAACATCTCTAGCATTCAACCTAAGCAAATTACATTTTGAGATATAAGCTAATTTGCTGTAATCTGATTTTTAAAAAGGTTTAAATTGTTTCAAAATTACCAAAATGAGACATTTTTATTTTCTTAAATAAGGTGGGTTTTTTCCCTCTCCAGATAATCTTTTCAAAACCATCATCAAAATTCTAGTCTTTTACTGATCCAAGAAAAAAACAAAACAGAGGAAAGAGACTGCAACATGTTTCCTGTCCACCTCTATTAGATACCGTTCTTAGATACAGTAGGTAAGCATCTTCTTAAATGGTATTACTGTAACTGAAATCCCAGCAAACATGGCAAGGATTTCTAAGACACTATCCCAGGACTGTAGGTTGAAGTTGGATTAATCTGTAAAATGTTTCTTGCTGCCCTTTTACCAATGCCAACAGAACATAAAGTATATTCTGTGTGACAAGAAGGGAATGACTTTGCCTTAGCATAACTCTTTTTCTGCCCAGAAACTACAATAGATCAAAGGGGTCTTGGATGGATCATCCATTCAAACAGTAGTATTAAACATATTAGTAATCTGTCATTCCTTGTTCCTGCTCCATGACTTGCTACAATACTGTTTTACTAACTCTATCTTCTCTTGGGTTTTTGAGGCTTTGTTGAGAAGGATGTTGTGTTTTGGTTTTGGTTTGTGTGTGTTTTATTTTCCTTTTCTTTCCGAAGACATGAAGTGTAGAAGCATAGCAGAACGGCTTATACGTGTACCAAAAAAAAGTCACATTTGGCACTCTCATCCGACAGCTTGTCATATCCATGGTGTGGAAAATTTCCAAGGAGAGGCCCGTGTGTAATGCTGGAGTCACAAAGAAGTTTAAAGGCATGAAACAACACATGCTTAGATCAGTACATTATAGAACAAGAAATAAAACCTCAAATTCATAGACTATGGCACTCTTCTACTGGCAAGGATACTTAAGTAAGACACTGAACTTCCTTATTCTTACAAAATCTATCAACAACATTGTGATTAGCTTAAAGGAAATAAACCATGACAGACTTTGGTTAAAAATGTAGAATTTACACTTTGACGTTTCCGTGTAAAGATCCTGTATGTCCAAATGAGAACAATTTCACCAATAACTGTAGTCCTGCTATTTTTATAGTTCTTGCTTTAACTGTATTCAGTATAACTGTAATACTTTCTATAGAAGGCAGTGGACACTGCAGAATTTTAAAAAGGAGACGCAGTCGAAAGATTCAAAACATTGGTTTCCTTTCCAATGATTTCCAAACCAGCATTTAAAAAACCCCACTCTTATAAAAACCTTTTGCCCTGCCAAACTAAGAAACTTTTTTTCTTGGACAGACTCCAAATGCTGTTAAAGTTGTGCATCACTGAGATTAATAGTGATGTAAAGGGAGTTGTGAATTTTATTACGAGAGTGTACTGATGTATTGTCTAGGGGCAGCAATTAAGCACTGGCCAGTATTTCTATGTCCTAATTCCTGGTAACAAAAATTCAGAGAGCTTGAAACTAGTACTTGGGTAGAATATAAAGTTTGATACCACGCACTTATTTGACCCAGAAATCAAAAGCCCAGTACACAATCCTAAATCCTCATACACACAACCAGTGTCTCCAACCACAGTGCACTGAAGTTATTTCTGTGCACTCGAGTTTTACCTAGAAGAGAATCCTGCTGACATTAAAGCTTCTTTGCACAATTTGACATACTATTTTGATTTTGAAAACTCATTTTGCTGTCATTTCATCTATTACCCCAAAACTTCTTTGGGACTTAAATCCTTTGCAAAAGCCAACCAGCTGGAAAACGGATTTCATATCTTAAGAGCCACAGCCACACATAGGCATGCCATGCCAGATGGCTTATATAGGACATATATATTCCTCACCCTTCTGCAATAACATTCTCTCTTCTGACATCCACGTCCTCCTTCACTAATACTATAATATCACTAGGCAGGGAAGCTGGGAGGGGAAATGAGGATTATTTGTTTGCTCATTGTTTGCTCATTGCATGTTACTCAGCAGATGAAGCATAAATACACCCTTCACAAAAGAACTTTTGAGGATTCCCCATGCTCTTGCAGATAGCAATGCAGTCTGTAAGAATCTGGCTGGTACTGGGCAAGAATGAGGAGGGAGTCTGGGACATCACAGGCACATTGCACAAATCAGAGTTGTGCTGTGCTACTGCCTGCTGCAAGATGGAAGCACAGACAGCTTCCATGGGGCAACACACAATAGCCAATATTCAGTTGTTTGTTTTGGATCATTAGCAGAGAAGCCAACACATCCCGTGTACATCAGCTGTCAGGGGCTATCCAGAGAATGCTTCACTGGGCACAGCACTGTACAGCTTACAGGTAAAAATGAACCAGTTCAGGCCTCTACAGAAAAAAATTCTATGGCTTCTGCAGTTTGGTTTTAAGACCCTGATAGTAACAAAGCACCTGATACTCAGTTTATCTGTCCCTTTTTCTTAATTTTGTCTCGATTCTCCTAATTATATTACAATGCACCACACTAATTGGTGTTCACACATGGCTATCTCACATACAGCTGTCAAATTTACCGTGTCACACACCTAGCACAATTTGGGATTCCTTAAAATTCCAGTTGCGTTAGTTAAGCATTGCCTCTAAAAGGGAAGATACAACTGCACCATTTTCACAGTTCATTTCATTTTTCCAGTGGTTTGTGCTAGAGAAAGACAGGATCTCAACTTGCATTTACTCATTTCCACCTTTGAGAAAATCCTGAGGAGTGGTGAGAGACCTTCCACTCACATCCCAAACACCACTCACACCCCACACTTCTTCCAGGCATCTAGAATAAAAGTATCAGAAACAAAACTTCTATCAGAAAATGATAGCAAGTTTCCACAAAAAAAAGGCAGTCTGCAAATTAAAAAAACCTCATAAATATCTTCATTGAAGTCACAGTAAAGCATTCTAAAATGGGTTATAACAATTCCATGGTGGTAACATCTCCCTCTCCGCTTTGTCTAACTAGCAAGAACACAGCAGTCTCCATTCTGCTGTGCCAAAAGACACAGAAAGTCTCCATGCAGACTGAGACAGGGGCTATTACACTTACACCAGGACACAGGGAGTAACTAATGTAGGTTAACACAGAGCTGTCTTTGAAAAAAATCTCTAGGCATGCTGACAAGAAAAAGACTTCGGACTGAGGCAAGCAGGTGGCTTGTGGGATCTCCCACAAGTAGGATGGATCTTAAAAGTCATGCAAGAAAGGAAGTGATAAGGTGAATAAAAACATAATAATCATATCGGCCTATACTCATCAACACAGAGAATACCTTAAATCTGCACAGAATAGCAGGGCTTGTGACACAGTTACCATCTATACAGACCAATCTTGGGAAATTGGGATGCCAAGAGAAAGTAGGATGTTTATTGGAAGGATGTGAGGTCAGAGCAGGCAGGCAAACTGCACAGTTACCCCATGGAAAAAGGTGGAACTAGAGGTTCCAATTTCAATTTTGTACCAGGTTCCCAAGTCTTAAGGAAAGTGGCACAAAACAGACTTTGCCTCTTAACCTGCTCTAAGCTCACTAAATCCCAAAAGAAAGGGACATCAAGAACATGTATAAATGCATGAACCTCATGCAGTTAGATATTTTTGGTATTCCTGGAGTGGCAAGACTGCCTTCAGCTACAGATTCTTATTTAATACAACAATTGACAAACAAATACTGGGCTTTGATTTACCAGAGATGATCTCACAGCTCTGCTGGGGTGGATTCTTGTACTATGGGTATTATAGTTTATGTAGTGAAATTATATTTTCATCAGACTCAACCATATTTAAAACATTTTTTGCTCCTCCACTTCCCTAGGATGTGTCTCTACACAAGATCAGTTCCAAGTGTAAAGTCTGGTTTGGATGTCTCTCAAGTTCAGAGTTGCCCTGGATGTTTAGAATCAAGACAGCTAATATTTGCCTAATATATCTTTGACTAAATGTTTTAGTAGACTCAGATTCAAGTTTTTGGAAAGGTCTATTGACCTTTGAGTTGGTCCATTCCTATTTTCAAGGGCCATCCTGCTTATTTGTTGTTCAGACACCAAAGTAGACCAATTAGTCTCTGACTTGCAGCACAACATTTCTTTTTCTTTATAAAAAAACAAAAACCACCATAAAAAAACCAAAACACACATAAAAACCCCAACCAAATTTAATTTTAAAATTCAATCTATCATTTCTGTAGAACCAGCAACAGCATGGATATAAAGCTAAAAGAAAATTATCAGACCACATAAAGTTAATAATGTGGTGCTAGCAGGAACATTTAATTGATTTACTGTGCAGCTCCATATATAATCGCTGTGCCATGACTGAAGCTATAAAGTAGCCCATCAGTTCTTAGTGGGCTTCCTCAAGAGTTTCATTCACAAGCCTATTAATTAGCTTGGGTCCTTCAGTGTCTGCCACTCAGATTTAAATCACTTGTTTCCCATTGTGCTGTGTACTATGTGCTGCAGGCCCATAAACACAGGCATTAATATTTCCATCAGCAGGGCTTCTGGAAGTCAACTTTAATTATTATAGGTGAAATCTCCCTAATTATTGCTAGCAAAAATGATTAAAATACAATGAAGTAGTAATTCAGTGATACTGTTAAACACTGGAGCATCTTAGGTCAAATACAGTCAAGTTTATTCCTCTTAGTAGAAAAAAACATTTAAGATCAATGTTTCTGAAAATTCCAGAAAACACGACAAGATTTTTCAAGCATATTCAGGTAGTGAGTTGATAAATTTAAGAATCTTTCAGGTTCTTGAAATGGTGTATTGTTCATCATGCACCTGTTAGATGTCATGATTCAGCTCACATGAAAAATAGGCCAGACTATATATATATGATTAAAACTGTCAGCAGTATTTGCTAAATGTGTCGCATGCACAAAATATGTATATGAAATTATATTTAATTATTTTTAATATTTCGTTATTCAAATTGACTATTTCCATATAAAATTAATTATTGCATTACTTAATGTCATGTTGCTCACTTACACTTGAGCATGACTTTGATTTACGTTGCAAACTAATATCTACAGATTGTCAAAGTCAGCTTCCACAAATTAGAAGAAAGCAAATAGGACAGGATTAAAGAATAATGTAACAGTTGCAAATCAAATGCTCTCTACAGTCCTGTGGAATATAAACAGCTGCTTCCTGGGTTTTGAAAAAACATAGTATGACTTAAATCTCCTTACTAATTTGACAGAATAATTTTATAGCACTTTAAAATATTGCCTGCAAATGAATCTGACAAGTGAAGAAGAAAAAAATATTCTGTTACCATTTCAAATCATAGTTGTTGTGCCACACAAACAAGAAAATTTAGAATTTTACTTCTAAACTAGAACAATGTCATCACCTGTGACTTGTGACACCTAGAATAATGTCAGAGAACAGATGTCTTCAGGCTCTGACATCCAACTCTGACTGAAGCTCATGTTTCTTTTGCTTACATTCCCTTCTCCAATGTTCAGCTGTTAGTTTTTTACTTCACTGAAAACAGTCCCACAAGATTAAAATCCCCCTGTTCATCACCCACGCTAATAAAAAATATGTACAAACTGAACAGCATGGAGTCCTGTACCTCTAATACACACCCAGCTGCCTGCTTAGGGATTCAACTGTGCAAATTATCCATCAGGTGAAGATTTACATAAAAATATAATAAGGGGTGCTGTTAACAAAAACTTCCTGATTACGTTATGTAAGACATTAAAATAAAACCAAACATCTCCAATGGTTTCTATTATGGTATAAACCTTCCAACGTCAGGGGTTAAATTTAAAATCAAAGCAAACAGGCGCTGTCAAGTTACCCCACTTGGCTATTAGCAGTTTATGTGATGTCCTGTGAAGCAGCTGGTGCTCGCTGATCTCAGGGCAGGCCCACTGCCCCTACAGTACCATTGCTCTGATTGTCTCCCATCCTATACTCTTTAGATCCATCTTACTGAGGCATTGTATGCAACAGGTAGAGAAATTAAATATTTTATCACTTAAATGAAAACAGAACTTTTATCACAACTAAAAATTGGATTTCAGTTGCAGCAAATACAACAACTCATTGGGCCAGCCTGTGATAATGACAGTAAACCTTACTGATGAGAAGGAGGAAAATGCTTATTGCAATACCTCTGAATTACAGAGGATGTATTGCATTTAAACACACTGCTGGAAATGCTAAAAAGAGACAAAGTGAAAGAGGTTGTAAAAACATATCCTGCTAGGAAGCTTAATGCAAGATTCCCACAAATGCCAACAGAAAAATCTCTATCAGAGTCTGGCAGGTTTGGGGCCAAAGGCAGAACTGTTGAGGATGCTTTGAAGACTACAGATATTGGGATTCCAAAATTAACACACTTCACAGTAGTGCCTACCAAGAGAAGTTTGGTTACATTTTGCAAACCTTGTATAATAAACATTTTCAAATTAATATAGAAGTATTTTACGCTCTTATCCTCCTTAAAGTAAATGAAAAACTGTTGAGAAAAGCCTGACAATTTCATTCTAGCTACAGCATTGTTACACAAAATGTCTAGCAGATGTAGTAAATAAAGCCAACGTTTCAGTAGCTGACAAACCTCCCTTTCACTGTGTACTAGTGCCACAGCTTTGTCTCTCTACATATCTTGTTTTCTTTCACATCTAATTGTAGTTCCTGTTCACTAAGAGCTTTGAAAATCTCTGGGACTCTTAGAAAGTGTTAAGTTACTAACTGGGTTGTCCTGTCAGGACTGAGACTGAAGGGCAACTCCATCTTTCCATATGCCACGTCCCACAACAGGCATGCAGTTCTCTGTTTCAGTAATTGCTGTGTTCAGGGACGTTGAAGAACAATTGTATTGAATATACATCTATTTACAATATGTCAGTGAAAGCCTCTAAATATAATAACATGAAGCTCCAGCAACATTCTTGCAGAGCAATACTTAGTAAACACTCATGGATGGATTTTGGAGGCTGTTTCTCTTTGCAGTAAAAAACCAAGGCTACATAATTATATATTACATACACACACACACACACACATTACTGTTCAAAACAAATAAGGTCTAGGACAGCTAATGTTGCTTTTTAGGTGACAACATGAGCTCTGTTATAGAGCTTTGGAGAAAAAAGCCACAGATCTTAAATTAGTTCACATAATCATTGTGACACTGCAGAAATCTATATAATATTATATTTCACTTGTTCCGCTCAGGTAAAAGAATCCTGAAGCAGTTCGTATACGATTTCACATGCTTTCCACCATCACCTTCCACCTTCAGGAAAATCATTTACTGTCTTTCACTCTAAAAGTTTATTAATTTGATCAAGGGCAAAGGATAGATAGTATGTTCCACCAGTTAATAAAGTTTATAAAGCACTAGGGGATCTACTTGGATGAGAATCATCACAGAAATGCAAGACTTAATCAGACCAAACCCAGCTGCTAATGCCAGAGAGATGTAAAACTCATTCAGAAATTAGAAAGGGTGGCTGAGCAAGCAGACAAAATTGAAAAGTTGCATTATGAGACACAGGTGCAAAGACTTTTAACCTAAGTTAAGGTTACGCTTTTAAGGCTTAAAAAGAAAATACTGTGAAATGCACCTGAGGTGAGCAGTGGAAAGGCTCCTCAGACACAACGGGGGTGTGACTCACCAGAATTTACGGATGGGGCACTAGGAGGTTCCAGCTGAGAAAAAATATTTTTAAAAATATTTGAACACTGAAGCTCTATGAACATTATAAGCTGGAAGTTGCAACAGAAGTGACTAAATTAGAGAGATTTTAAAGAGTATTGAGTAATCCAAAGATTAACCTGAAAGCCAGTCAGAGCAGATGCATCAGAGGTATGGTTGTGTCTCTGGATGGTTCAGGACTATTAGTCACCTGCAGACTTCATAACAACATACCCATGTGTATAACAGCATTCATTTGTCAACAAAGCACTAATATTTAAAGGAGTAAATGAAAGAAAATACCGACTTCACTTCAAGGTAACTCCACTGGCTCAGGCAGGGGTGGGGGGGTGTTAGTAAATCAATCGTGATGTAACAAGTGTTATTACAGTGCCATCTAGTGCGAACGAGGCGTTTGAATGAAGATGGCAGATGGGTGAGATCTCTGTAGCCCACAGCACCACTACTGCCTGCCCAGGAAGGGGAAAGCCTCTCTCCATTGGGACCATGGTAGCTAGAGGCCATCCTGCTTCTTGCTATGAGTAGGGGATCTGGCTTGAAGAGCGATTAGAAAAGGATTTCCATTCTTCTTTTGGATTAATTCACTCTGAGTGTCAGTGTCACACATTTGGCATTTTTAAGTATCTGGATTATGTGCTGGGCTGCTTTTCTCCACCGCACTCATTTGCTCCTCCCTCAGTCACACAACTGAGAACAGCTATGTGCTGACAAACGGAAAATGATCTGAACGTAAAAAAATCCATCTCTTATTCACCTGAATGAGAAAAGGCTGTGATCAGCTTAACAAGTAACAGTCTGCGAAATACAACACTTCAGAGTTCAGACAGACTGGTAAACAGGCTCTGGGCAACTTTGAACCTGCACCTGCTCAGAGGTTTAGGAAGCCTCTTTCTCTCATGATACCTTAAATAATGACAAGGCAGTAGATGCATCAGGTGACAAACTGAGAAGAACATTAAGAGAAACAATGGTTAACTGTGAGCTTTGCATCCGTTAAATTCTAAAGTGAACCTCTTAGGCTTATCACACCATGGGAGTTCTGCAAACTTTGAGGAGATACAAATCCCAGCTGCTCACAAAGCTACAAAGCAAGCTTGGTTAGTTATTGTGCATGCAGGTAATATTGGGGCACCTCAGTCACATCCACAGGAGAAATCCATGAAGGAAGAGCCACACCAAAATGATGGCTTTGTTACAGAATTTTTGATTCCATCTTTTGTAAAGACAGGGTTAGGTCCAAAAAGAGAATGTCTGTTCATACTTTGCCCTGCAAGTGACAAGTACTCATTAAATCCACAGTACATTCCATGCAAACCCAGGAGACAAAATCAAAGTTCTAAGTTGCAGCTGGCATATTGGCTTCAGACCAGTTTTGTTCATTTAACTTTCTTCCAAATTACTGTCTTGTATAAATTTTGTAGGCAATATAGAAAAGCATAAAACTTCCTATAAAAATTCTGACAGAATTGCTTTGTGACACATGGGCTGTCCCTGCTAGTTCACAGGGAAGGGCACTCAAAATGCACATCTCCAGCCAAGTGCAGGAGGTGTAATTCCATAAAGAGGACAATGGACAAGAAGTCCACCTTCTTCTAAGCAGGACTGCATGAACAAGCTTTACTCTCTTGATATACCCACTGGTGCTCATTTTTTGAAGGCAGAGCTCCACAGTGTGAGAGCTTCAGGCAATGAATCAAACTTGTCTTAAACAAAATGAGAAAATTCCTCTTGGAATCAGAAGCCACAGATCATGAGCTATACACTTGTCTCCTCTCCTGTCTACACACAAACATGCACCCATACACACATCCACGTTGCATTATAAGTAAACAATAGAATTAATACCTAAGAACCCCAATGCATGCAGAAATGTTTTCTGTATTGCTTGACTTCCTTAAGGTCTTTCATGGAATGATGATTCATAAAAAAATGTATGGGTCCAACATGGGTTCATTGGATGTTCTCAATGACCAAAAGCCAAAATAAAGACAGACAACACATGTGTTTGGATCCTTCTGATACCCAGTTGGCCAAAGCCTTGTCAAACTACACTTTAAACTATCCTTCCTGGATGCAGGGAAGAAATCCAGAATTTCTGCTCTTCTCCTAGCTCCTTCCACTTAGACATTCTGTATACAGAAGTCACACATAAATTCCAAACCTTTTGTTTTGCCATTTATGGTTCCCTAGTGTCATATTACAATAGCTTTGATTAAAATACAAACCAAGTGAGTAATTGCAGGCTTTTTAATTTTACAGTGTCAGTTTGTCATTGTAATGGATATGTTGGAACATGAAAGTCTCTTAATGAATTAAAGGGAATGCATATTTAGAAGGACTTAAAACTGCCTGTGACCAGCAACCTCATACGCTCACACAGATAAGTGAGGGACAACTTTTCTTGTCAGTGATACAAATCCCCAATCAAAATGACAAACTGCATGTCCTCCTGGCTGCAGCTCTCAAAGTGCCCTGTGGCTTCACTGAGTATCATTGAGCAGAACTCTTGTGTACTTTTGAACAAGCCCTTCCATCCACATGTATCCATAATGCTGAAGAAAAAGTTATTTTTACAACAGAGTTGAGTAGAGAATAAAAAGGAAAATACTCAGTTAATTATTTTGTTCATTCCCTCCAATCTGTAACATCTCTTCTTAAAAGAAGGAATACTTATACTTTGGGGAAGTTTGTTTCCAGGAAGCAGATGCTTGCTTTCCCTTCTGCATGTTGCTTAACTGTATCAGAGTCTTTCACAAATGATGCAGTGAGAAATGTATCGTAGTGGAAGTGCTGGAACACCATTTTTATTGTGAAGAACTAATGAGTAGATCTAATCACACTGGAACTACCCCCTGGTAAGCAGAACAAACCAAAGCATTGTTAGAGAAACTGATGAATTTTTCCTGATGCACACTCCAAACATGGAGGAAATCCATTTTGACAGCTCTTCTAAACAGCCAAAGACAGGGTTGGCTGTTTTTTGTTATTTGAGTAAAATAATCATTAGGGATTTGCACACATATTACAAAAGTTATAATTGCTGATAGAGAGTGGTCCATAAAGGAGGGATCTGCTCCCACACCATCACTGCTATCAGCCTTTTCAAGGGACAACAAGGAACAGCAGAACTACAATGTCACTGCTGCAGTCATGGCACAGAGTATTTGTGCATCACTGCCAGTACCACTAGCTACTAGTCTGCAAACCACCTGTACCAGATTAAACTGAATGGTAAAGTAGAACATCACTTTTCATTCCACTTTCTGCATGAAAATTACAAAATTACATGTTCATATGTGCACACAGAGTGGTGAATGCAGAAGTGAATAGAAATTTCATCCCTCTCAGAAAAGGTCATTGAAAAAGGAACAGCTTTAAAAAGAAAAAAAAAAAAAAAAAAAGACAGAAAGACAGAGAGAGAGAGAGAGGAGGAACAAAATCTGTCCCCCATATTCCAGAGCTACCAAGGTAGGAGCAGGGTTTTCCTTATGGACTACTGGCCCCCTCCCAGTGTCTCTTAGTATATACATGAGTCAAAGATTTCTGTGTTTGGTGGTCTCTGCCTCTGCATTCCATGGCAAAGCAATTTCTCCAGCTGAAGAAGGCAGCAGATACCACCACAACTAAGATGTTCAAGCAGCTCTAACTCTTGGCTAGAGGTCCTTGGGAATTCACCAAGCTGCAGTCAGAATTATTCAATTTTTTTCCTCAATTTTAACTTAAATCCTCAGATGTGACAAGCACCTGTAATTCTTAATGATTAGAAATTGCAAAGTATTCAGTAACACTTCAGTTTCAGCCCTGAGATCATAAGGTTACTCCACACTAAAGTACTCCAAACTCTGCCGAAGCATTTATGCACTGGCCTTTTTGGGAAGGGTTTTCCACTTCTGAGAGATGCAGCTTCAGCTGGACCTAGGCAAACAGAGGGAGAGGGTGGCACTGGATTTGGAAATAGGAAAAATGCATTTATAGTCCTCATTTTCTTTCCACAGGGCTCCTTCTGCACCAACTAAGCATACTTCACAACCATGTCATTCTGCTACTTTCTAGCCACATCCCAAACTCTTCTTTTTGGATTTGCGGCTCTTTAATAGTGTCAACACTGCTCCAGTGTAGCCCCCAAGTTTTACTGAAATTGCTATTTACTCACACTGATGACTACATTGAATAAGACTCCAATTCAGCAGATACTTGTGCACCCACTTGATGTGAAGTATGCACATGGCCCAATTGACTTCAGTGAAGTAAAGCATATGGGTAAGTGCAGGGTGAGGACTGAGACTGAATGCAAAGTACGTTTACTGGGTACCACCATGCAATCATGCTTTGTATTGCTTTACTTATGGTGACTGAGTTTAACTAGATTTTTCTACATTCTCACCTCTCACACCAAATTCTCTAAACAAAACTACTCAATACAGCATCAGTTAAAAAGATCATAGAATCATAGAATTGAATCATAGAATTGTAGGGGTTGGAAGGGACCTCGAGAGATCATCGGGTCCAACCCCCTGCCGAAGCAGGCTCCCTAGGACATTTCACTGAGATAGGCATCCAGACGGGTCTTGAATATCTCCAGAGAAGGAGACTCCACCACCCCCCTGGGCAGCCTATTCCAGTGCTCCGTCACCCTCACTGTGAAAAAGTTTCTCCGCATGTTGGTGCGGAACTTCCTGTGCTCCAACTTGCAGCCATTGCCCCTTGTCCTGTCTCCACAGACCACTGAAAAGGGGCTGGCTGATTCCCCCTGCATCCCTTGCTTAAGATAATTGTAAACATTAATTAGGTCCCCCCTTAGTCTTCTCTTCTCAAGGCTGAACAGTCCCAATCTTCTCAGCCTTTCCTCATAGGGGAGATGCTCCAGGCCCTTTATCATCTTCGTAGCCCTTCTCTGGACTCTCTCCAGGAGATCCCTGTCCTTTTTATACCAGGGAGCCCATCACAACCACTAATTTTGTAACTCTTGCAAAAATATCTCAGCCCCCTAATCACTTATTTGGCAAAAAAATTCTAATACATGGAGGAGATAAATATACTTTAACAAATTCACCCACCTTTACTTGCAGATGCTTTTCTGCTGAAAATCAGCCCTTTTCCCAAAAGCAAATTGTGTTGGATAAGTGTAAACTGAGTATTCCCTTTTTTTTTTCAGCAGAGGGATGTATGTTAAGAAATAAAAATGCAAGCAATTGTTCCTCCTGCTTGCTATTCATTGCTCCAATACTGAAAGTCTCTTTATGAATAACATGAATTGATGTTCTTGTCAGTAGCAACAATATTTACAGAACGTATGTTACATTAAAGAGGAAATTGAAAGTAAAGATGTGATTCCACTAAAAGAGACATTGAAACATGCAGACTATCTCACCCTTGCAAAGTCTGCTCACCTTTTCTCAAGATGTTTTACTTAGTATTCATAAACCTTTTGTATTTGATGTTGACTATTTAAATCAGTTATTATCTGTCAAAGTGGGCCTCTGCAAACATTTGTGATTCTTTCCATCAGAAATAAATAAACAGCAAGTTATTATAAAGCATAACAAAACCCTAGGATTTTTCATAAGCTATAGAAAGGTTTCACCATTCAACTGAGGGTGTTCCTTGTGGAAAACACAGAGAAAGTGTTCTGAAAGTGAAATGCAGAACTAAAACAGCTAGTCTGATTCACTAAAGTTCTTCAGCATACCTAAGGAACTACTACAGGCTCCATCAGTGTAGCAGCTTAGTGCCAAATTGTATCATTAAAACTGACATAGACCTGATGATCATAGCGCAGACTGTAAAGGTCCCATCAGGACCAGTGAGCACAAGAGGAAACCTCATCTGAACAAATGTATCTCCACAACTTCCAAACCGGTGGAACTATGGTGCTTAATTCCTTCCCAATATTCTAGTTTTTAAAAAGCAACAAACCAAAATAAAAACAAAGAGAAACTAATTTTCCTTAAAAGTAATTCCTGGACTCATGAAAGGAGGAGAACAGTGCATTCAGTAAACAGTTCTATGTGTAGACAGGAAATGACCACATTTCATTATTTACCTGGTGATACATACATGCACTTCTAGCCCATGTGTTTTACACCACCATAGCCGCCACTCCTTAAATACAAATTACATTTCCTTTCGGTGTACCAAAGCAGTGCACACACACACAAAGAGAATCTAGCTTTCTTTATGTTATCCGAATCATCTTTTTGAGATGCTCTTTCACCAAAGGAGCAGGGGAGAGAATTCCGGAGCCAGACACGTGAGAACATCATCTTTTCTCAGCAGTACCCTCTTCTCTCTCAAGGAGAAACCAAAGGAAGGAGGGAATCAGTTCAGGAGACTGCTGAGGAGTCTTGCACAGACTCACCATGGAGAAAAAGAACAGTAAAATAGGCCCTTTTAAACAAATATTTTGAAACTGTGGACTTGCTGACACAGACCGCTGAACAGAATTTATGCAACAGATGTTAACAAAATACATCTGTGGGCAACCAACTCCCTCCACCCCAAAATTCCTAAGTCAAATAATAGAGTCTAGTGAGTAAAAGAAATGAACTAGAAAAAACCAGACCAACCAACAAAACAAAAACCCAACAAAACAACAAACAAAAGACCATAACATGAAACCTGGGGAGAGAATGAAAGTGCAGTTATTACTATGTTTCACCCAAAAAAACCCCCTATTTCAAGACTGCTGCAAATTTAAAAAAAAAATAAAAAATCCTAATGATGCTGAGTATATGCAGTAGGGGCCATGCACGAACGGAGGGATGATGCCTGTAACAGGTTTTTCTGTTACGGCTACATTCAAAGCAGACTATTATGCAAATAATAAGGAGGAAACTCTGTAGAGGAATATACTTCTCTCTCACAGGAATGAAAATGAAAACACTATTAATCATATGGCTCTGAAAAATTTGCTATTAAACACTACTAGTGACAAAAGACAAAACCCAATAATTCAAATGCGTTTCAACTGCCATATGCGCCCATTAATATTCTTTTCTCACAAATTTTACATTTCTCATTTTTTTCCTCAGTGAAATAGGAAAATGGCTTATGAGGAGGGATGGAAGGCACAGAAAACACATCAAATGGAATTGCAACAGGTAGATAAAAAGCAAGCCATGCTTCAAGCCAAGACAGCTTCTTGAATGGATTTATATTATTGCGTAACTGAAGTACGGCCAGGATTTTGCATAGATTTGCTGAGTATACTCTCAAATCCAAACAGAAAATGCATAGTTACGCAGAAAATATCATAAGAAATTGTCCTAATTTGTCCATAATAATATTGTTATACTACAAAAACAAAACTGTATCTTTTGTAGTGAAGATACACTGGTTTTTTCTTCTTCTTTTTTTAAAGTATGCCTCAAAACTTCACGCTTTTCATCAGTTTCCAAAATTAGCATTGTCAGGTTCATACATCTCATGGCAATACTTGGTAAACCAGATTGATGCCTAAGATACTTTTCTTTTTGGCTGAGAAAAGAACATAATTTTCTTCTAACCAGACATTGAAATGACACACTAGTCAAATGGCAGGATACCTGCAGCCAGTGCAAGAAAGAAAAGAGAGCAACAGCAGAAAAATCATGCTACTTTTTTACAATAAAACTGAAACAAAGAGTCAAGCCACCCTTAACTAGAGAGATAAGTAAATTACCATCCAGAGGTGAAGGTTCAAAGCCTGCTTTGTAGGAAATGACAAAAACCACGCTGATAAAAATGTCAGGCTGTTCCTACCAGCACTTCTGACAATGCTGTTAGGGAATTCTACCTTTCTTCTCTTCAGTTCCGCAGACAAGGCGTACCATCTCAAAAACAAGACAGGTACCTACAGACACCCGCCATCAGCCCTGCCAGTACACAGAGACACCTGGATCAGTGACATTCAGTCTTCACACTGAATCTGGCCCTCGTTCACATTTCATCTTCAAATTGTGGTTTCATTGTTGTTCCATATCTCATCCCTTCCACTATATCTGTACAGATACACGTGATGGAACCCACTACCTCCCTCATACACTGCTCTTCAAGCTGGACTGTAAATTGGGACAGTTTGCACAGCCATCTCCCTCTCAACTGCTGGTCCCTGGCCCTTACATTTCAGTAAACTCCAACAGAAATGATACAATGGGCTTTCTCCCAGCTCACCTCAAATCCCCAGTGACCAGAAATCTGTATTGTAACATGTATTTAGAAAAAAGGTTCCCCAGGACTTTTTCTACAGCCTCAGTAAAAAGTTGGACATTGTCCAAGAACGGCTCTTGCAACAGAGAACAAACCACTAATTTAGGAACGTGTTTCTATCAAGCCAAATATCTTCTTTATAAAAATGTTTCCCCTCCTACCAAGCTGCTGACCGATATATTCTGTTTCTTTTCACTGAAACTTAGTGTCATGCTGTGTTTGCATGTTGAGATGAAAATTGGAAAATAGGTATACAAGTTTATTCTGTCATCTTGACAGTCTGTCTTTTCCTTGTGATATTTTAATCCACTTTCCATACTTTCAACATTAACAACTTCTGAAAAACTTTTCTTTGCCCATGAAGATATCATCCTCATAAACGACCTTACACTGTGTCTGAGGATTGGAACATGATTTTATTTCCTTTTATCGCTTTATACTAAAAAGGAAGAAGTTGAACCATTATTAAAAAGGGCCTGCCTCCCCTCCTTTTTAATTCTCCTTAGGAATAACAGTTTCTTTTCCTTTTATCTTTTCATTGTGAGCTATGGGTAAAGTCCTATTATATCACTTGCTGATGCCTTTAAGCATATTTCAGCTCAAATGCATTCCTTAAATCAATGAAAATGAATTAAATTAGTACCTGTGGGCAAAATAAGTTAAATAGAATGTACAATAGTAAAATTCTTCCACACCTTTCTCTGTGCAAAAACATTAACATTCTGTGCCCAATATTAAAATAAACTATTTTATTCCACTATAATGAAATACCTATATTTTTTTCTTTACATATTAAAAATTAAGGTATTTTTGAATGACAGCATTCCAAGAGAAAAGGTAATAATCTATTTTCCCACAGAGAAAAGGCAGGCAGAGGATTCTCATTTACATTTTCAAGAATTGTACCACTTACAAGAAATACTGGTTTTCTAGGACTGAAAAGTGATTTTCTTTACCCATAGAACAAAATACAATCAATGGTGGAAAAAGTGATCCATGTCATTTCACAGATACATTTCTGCTATTGATGTGGTGTTTTTAGGAGAAAGAAGTTTGTGTACACACCAGGGTGTGTGCTTGAAACATGAATAAGGATTTGAATTACTGATAAACAGAGTTATTCCCAAGAAGTAAGGTTGAATGCACATTTAAAACAAGACACTGATTATTCAGTAACATTGTCATCTGTGATTGTTCTAGATAAAGATTTGCATTGGTTCTTATTGCTGTTTGGCATCACCTCCAACATCCTTTCGTTGATAGATTCTGAACTGTGTTACAAACCTTTTCCAGTTGACCCACAACAATGACAAAAAACCCATCTTGATTCAGAATAAAAGGACAAACTGTATTAGGAATTCCTTAGTCAGATGAATAAATTGTGAAAATTATCTTCCTTACAGCTGCTGTTTTGGTAGCATCAACAATCTAATCTGTGTGATAGCCATAAATCCAACAGGAATTAATTATTGTAGGAAGCAATAAGGTTGCATTAGGGCCATGAATGGCGTGCACTCACTAGGTCTAGATGAGGCAGTAGTCCCAAGGGATATGCCACCGTTCCCTCTCCAGATTGTCTAAAGGGAAAGGGGTTTATGCATCCTCCAGATTTATTTTTCTTTTGAAAAAATAAGGAAATATAGAGTATACAGAAAAAAAAAAAAGTTTTCAGACTTGCTTTCCTTTAGTCCTTTCTGCCTAAAGTCTCCCTAATCTCCTTATTTAGCCCCATGATTTTTCATATATTAACAAGGCACATCACAGCTGAGACACAGAGACAAAGCAATTTTCCCAAGCTGCGTACGAGCACAGTGGTTTCTCAAGCTCCAGCCTAACTCCATAATGAACAGGCCATCCCCCAGCTTTGCAATAGCTAACAACCCAGGGCGTTGTCAAATGCTCACTTTAACTTTCGGTTTAGTACGGCTAACGTTGCCTACAAGAGAACTCACGTGAGAGAGTGTGGAGATCTGACGGCAGTCTGCGGATGACAGCTCCCCAGAGCACAGGACTCCCTGCTGGCTATCAACCCGTAGCAGTCACCTCCCTGCTGCCAACCAGGGCCTGCGGCAAGGAAAGAAATCAAAGAATACATCCTGGCCAAAACAAAATCAGTGGCACCCTCTACTCACCAGCAGGCCTCAGATTAAACCTCACACCTGGAAGACCTTCCTTTAGAACAGAAAAAAGCCAGTGTTTGGGGCAAGCTACTCTCTAAAATTTTGTTGGTAAAAGCATCTACTAATTTCAGATGATGTCACATGCAGAAAGTGATCGAGCACACTTTTTCACAGGGATTTGAAATAGACTAAAAAGAAAAACTATTTCCCCTTATTTTTTAATTAGAATTACCTGCCCCTCAGCAGGTAGAAGGACACTGTCTGCAGGAGCTTTTTTTGTTGGCTAAAAACTTAGTTTATATAATCAGCATGGTAATTAGTGAGCTCTTTGCTATTAAAAGGAACTCATTACTGCTATATTTTGCTGATTGATCCATACTTGTGAAGCAATTTAAAAATGTAAAAAGCATTTTGTGAACCACTTAAAATAAAATCTTAAATGTGACTATTGAGAAAATGTAACTGACAGTTGTCTTTGACTAAACTCCAATCTACAATACTCTAGCAGTCCAAGAAAATCTACATGGACCTGAACCTCATGTCATATATTATTCTCTGCTGCTTCCCAAATTTCCTTTGCCAACGATGGGGCCTGTTAGATTGACCCAATACTAACCTCATATTCTGCAACACTTTCACAGGTGATCTTGCAAGCAAGCAAAAGAGCAAAGTTCCTACAGAAGAAGTCATAGAGTCACTGGATTCCCCTGGATGACTACAACTTGCAGTAATGTTGCTCTTTTCCCTGAGAGCTCACCAGGAGGTTTGCCATGTCCATGAAGTCCTATCAGTCACATGGAGAGATAGGGTGCTGAGAAGCTATTTGAAAAGAAAATCACCTTTACTCAAAATTAATGATTATCATAGACGATCTGAAACTGTTGTAGAATGAATTATGTTCAACTTTGTACTCTCTGCCAAGTTTTCTTATACTTCAAAAAGAACTGATAAATTATCCAACAATTTCTAATATTGAAATGCAAGGAGGAGGGAGAAGAATGAGGGAGAGATGACAGGAGGGTGGACACATGTCAACTGTTCAAAGAATTTCCCTTATTCAGGAAAATCTCAAGTGAAATTCTGCCTCCAATGAAGTCAACATACAAGTCAATGAGCTCAACAGAGGCAGTATTTCAGCCTTGACCTACTACCTTGAACTCCATACTCTAGTGCTTCTAATAGGCAGTCTGTTCCTTTCTCCCTGACCAGCTCAGGTGCCACTTCATTTCCAAGCTAGCTGTGGCTCTGAGGCTGACCCCATTCTTTCAGGCATTAAAAAAAAAATTGATTCTCCCATTGCCCCAGCACTCCAGTCTGGTATTTATGGCCTCCACTACTGAGCCCAAGCATTTTACAAAACGAAAGGACATCACTAGTAACTGAAGTGGATACTTTTTTTGACAGGGATCATAAGTAACTATGGCTGGCCCAATTCATCCACTATTAAAGTAAAAAGCAGATTTCAGTGAGAGCTGGGTCAGGCCCTAAGATCATACAGCACGGTCACACAGTGCTTACGATAGGAAAGGAATATGGATTTCAGCTCTGACGTTCACAAGACTCAAGGTAGGTAAATGTCCTGTACAGCATGAGGACCACCTGATCACTGTTCATGTACTTCTTTGTAAATATGATGGGCACTTCATGTACACAAGTGATCTCCACGATTTATTCAGATGATTTTCATCCTACGGTCCCACAGACACACTCTCCTGCCAGCATTAATATTACCAACATGTTGTTTCAGAGAAATTCCTTTAAGAATGCATTTCAATATTTAAAGTTCTATTTCTCCACTCCGTTCCTTCCCATTTCCATTTTCTGAAGAGAAAAGGATTATGCAATTTTTACTTTTGTTTTTTAGTACATTAAGTATTTTTAGCCTCTTTTTTCCTTCCACAAAAGTAAGTGCTTATAACATTCATTTTGCTGTAAGAAATTTATTCTTGCTTTCAAGCTGCAGAAGCAACTCTTACTGAATACTATTTTTATCTTTCTTGGAGATGAGTGATTTATTTTTAATTGCTTCTTTAGGTCAGGATGCTGCTTACCACTGTGCCTACATTTACTGTATTCATTAATTTAAGCTCTTTTTTTTTTTTTTTTTTTAAGTAATATGTCAAATCACTTTTTTCTCCTGGAAAGGGAAGTCATGGTAGATAGAGAGATCAATTATTAATCAGCATTAACCGAAAGTTAAAAAACCCAAGAAGCATCTTAAAGACTCAAGTGCTCTCAAGTGAATGCATTTATACCAGATCATACTTTTCTGGGAGTTCTCCTAGGAAATTAAAGCACAGGGAGATGGAGGTCTAAGTCCTCAGAGCTATTGAGTTCCTTCATTTTTATTTCAAGGATAAAGCCCCCCATTTAAAATTAAAAAAATAAAACAAGGAAAAAAGAAAATAAGCAAAGACAGAACAATTTCCAAGGTTACACAAAGATGTACATGAAAACAAAGACTACAGTCAGCTCTTCCAAATATTAAACTTAGTTAATACAAATCCAGCTACACATCCCCTCAAAGTTAATAAAATTATTCAAATATATACAGAATCCTAAACGCAGAAGAATAAATTGTATCATCTACAGATTTCAGTAGATGCAAGTGAATACACTTTTTGTTATTTCCTGCATGTCAATTGAACAAATATGAAAAAAGTTCATGCAAAAACCCTACTGCTGCTCAATCCTACATATTTATTACACGGATCATAGGGGAGAGCTCATAAACGTCCATAAACAAATTTATAGCCTCTTCTGTTAAGAAGCAGTGTATTGAAAGAAAAGCCAGTCTGGAACTGCCTTGAAAATGTGATTCAGCGATCTTGTATTCACTATGTTTTATGTCAAGCATAAAGCTAGTGTTTAACTCTAACCAATAATGTTACCTTTGTCTTTTTATCCTGTACTTGGTAAAGTAAATTTGGACATAACACTGTAACTATCACACTGCCACTGAACTTTCTATCAGAGGATATAGTCAGTGTCAGACAAGAGCTCATCCATTCCTAAAAATAAATAAGTAAAAATTAGTATAACAACAAATAACAATTGGGAATGAAAATCTCTAACAATTTAGTTCTAAATCTGCACAACTAATATTCTAAACCAGGCATGCTAACATCAGCAGACTCTGAGTGGAGCCACTCTGCATGTACCAGGTACCACGTACGACGTGAGGAATCCCCGTTACACCTGCAGTGAAATCACAGCGCCGGGTGGTGCCGCGTGTGCATCTCCACACCCAGCTACAGCCAGGCTGTGTCAGACCAGAACAGTCGATGCAATAACCTGGGCCTGACAGCAGACTCTCTAAAATTTTCCTCTCTAAAAATTATGTTTCAACTTTGAAGTACAGCATCAAACTTAGAAATGCAGCCCCCTGTAATCCCGGGATATGCTGCTGAGCACCAGCCCTTTCCCATCACTTCCATTTCCCCAAGATCTGCTGCAGATCAGTTGCTGAAGTGCTATGTTTTATTAGTTCTCATCTGTTGACTACTATTTCCTGATTTATTATATTTTTAAAATTAAAGTAGTGGGGCTTGGTTTGTTTGAATCAAGACAAGACTTAGGGAATCAGAGAGCGCCCCTTTTAACAATGTATTCAGAATTAATTTCCTCTCTTTTGTCAGGTTCTTTTCCTGCCCTTCGAGAGCTTGCCAGGACACGCTTCTATGTAACGTATTACTTTAGTTTCCATTCCTTTCCACTGTAGTCAGTTTGATGCCATAGACAATTTTCAACTGAGCAAATTTTCTTATCTAGTCAAGTATGTTCTAGAGGATCCCTGGTTTTATTCCAGTTTCTCAGCATATCAACCTTTTTTTCTGACTATTTTAACTGCTGTTTGGCTAGTAACAGGGAAGTCCCTTCCTTAGAAAATGTCACCCATAGACCTCACTGCTGTATGAGCTAAATACCTGGATATCAACCAGTCTGGGAAGCCCGGGGAACTGGGCTTAGGCCTGTATTAATACTTCTGTGACCTACTCGTTGCTGAAAGGAGGCATGCTGATAAACCTTGATGAGAGTAACATAGAAAAAGGAAATCTTAAGCTGCATCAGCATCATTGATCTGTGTAAGAAAAAGTAAAGCTGAGGGAAATGCATTTTCCTGCAACGACTCTTTCCAGCAATTGAAAGCAGAGAATAAGACCACGCTCAGGAAGAGGAAAGTCAGCTGCAGAGTCCTGCTTCTCTGGGAACAACCAGCAGCCCATCATTCCTCTGAAGACGTTAGGGAAAGTATATCAGTCGAGCTAATAAAAAGGGATTGAGGAAAACGTCAGTAAATGGTAAGTTTTCTGTAAGTTGACTCAAAGGAAGCAACCAGAAAAAAAAACCAACCTCAACATTGCTAAACACCACATATTAACTTTGTGCCAGTGGTCTTGCTTTTTTAATAACCAATGTATTCATTGCTTCACACTAAAGGCACTTTTATTTCCAAGTGACTCTACATGGCCAGCTGAAATGATTTCCTCTTCTCTCAATAAGGCTTTATCTCACAGCCCTGACCTTGTGGACAGAAGTCAATCTGTACCAAGAAGCTCTGCGTGTCAGAGCTGATCCCAGTGTGGCTGACAAAGGCAGCACTATGTGATCTCTAGGAGCTACAGCTTCCTTTGGGGAGGTATTCCAGTACAGCACTGTGGTCAATTTTCCTGCAAAGACAAACCTGAGAAAAACACTTCAATGAGTTTTATGTTGCTGTTAAAGGACCAAACAGCATCAATCTGTTCACACTTTTAAAAGCTTTTCTCCTTATAGTGTCCCCAGAGTGAAATTCTGAAAATTTAAAGGAGCATTTTAGAATCCCAGTTTTTCCTGCAAACACCATCCTTGCAGATACTTGCTGTGTCCAGCAAAATGCTGGCTGAAGTGAGCCTAGACAGATACAAGATGGCTTTTTTTTTTTTTTTTTTTTGCTCCAAAGTATTATTTTAAATTTAGATAAGGAATAAATTATTGCTACACCTGGTACACCATGTTTGTGCCATTCTTTTCACATTACACTTGATACTTGCAAAGGCAGTGCTACTTCCTGAAGATGCCCCATAGAAGCTCATGATGGCAGAGAGACCTATCCGTTCAGGATTAGTGGAACTGAAAGCTTTAGCCTACACTGCTTTCATTGTGGACTGTAAGCTGCCTGTCAACATTTTGCCTGCTCCTTTGGCACCTCTTCACACTCTTCATTTTCAGGAGAGGTAATAATATATTCCTTTGGAAACATGGCACATCTACTTTTTGACAGACCCTTGCAACAGTAGTAACTCCCCTCCTTACCCTACACAAACCTCATGAAAAATGAACTCATGATCAATTACTAACATTTCTCTTACATCATATTATCCATTTTACACAGCAAGGCAGCTTCCAAGTGCATCAGTCTTGTTTTAAGAAAGCTAGCAACTTTTTGCAGAGAAATGCCATAATATAGAATTAGTGACATGCCTCTCAGAGACACTTTGGATACTAGACCCTTTTATAAAGTACTAATTTTTTTCTTCCTCAGACTTCAGTACAAGTGAAAATTTCAGATTTCTTCTCTCCTCAGAAAGTATTTGTCCTCATCACAATGCCATGGCAGAATTTGTCACTGTTCAGCATAACAGCAGTAACTAAACCTAATTCAAAAGAAAAAAAAATGAGATTTTAAGAATATATAGAAAAAAGAGAGCTAACATGGATGGAAGGCCTCCTTTCTCTAGCTAGTACAGTTAGTATTTAATGCTAATAATTCATATCTCTAAGACAAACATAGTTGCCCCTGACAAAAACATAGGCTCCAATAACATGGGATAAAATTATATCAATGCATTTTCATAAACACTGCAAACTTGACCCTTTCTTATCTCCTTTCACAGGCAGCTCCACACCAACACCACTGAACTAATTTATATCCCTGGCTGGAGAAAAGGAAAAACCTTCTGCTATTTTCCTTTCCCTTTGAAAGAGCTTTCAGTCATAATCTACATCTTTATTTCTGTTAACATCCTTTGCTAAATTTATAAAAATATGTGTTTCAATAACTGTGTATTTGCTCCCAATTGTGTTGTTCATTTCAGATCTGTTGTTCAAGTGAATAAGCATTCCATGCAAACAGAGACAACTAAGATGATCATCTGACTCCCTGAGATTATCTACAGAGACCCACCCACTGAACTGTTTTGGAAGGTGAGTTTGGCAAACTGAGAACAGGATTTGCATGTTCAGGGACAGAGGAGGTACCTTCTACTCACATGAGTATGCAGCCACATTGTATACTAAAATTAATATTCCCTGTACCTACTGAAAAACTCATGCATCCTACTATCCCTCTGACGTACTGAATGGACACATTACGCAGTTGTACTTGGATCATCCATCACATATGTGGACCTTCTTCCTTCTTCCATCACTTTCTGTGATAGATCTGTAATTTGTGGTAGAAACTTTTCATACAAATCTCTAAATGACCTTGCACTACTAGATTTCATCCTAACTTTTAAAGTTCTCTAATTCTTTCCATACTATATTCTGATTTTTCCCAGAGTACAGAATATTTCATAAGTTTGCCTCAGCAGATTTCATTAGTATATGTCTACTTCTTGTACCAAGGATCACTAACAATATGAATATATGAAATATAACTGATCTGAAAACTTGGAGGAACTCCACTGGGGACCATTAGGAACAGCCTCCATAGTACGATTATTCTCCTAACTATGCATAAAAAGACAGGAAAAGGCTCTTCTCTGTCATTTCTACCTAGGAGGACAGAAAATAAAGGCATCACATACAAAGAACAAGCAGATAATAAAACAAAATCTTTTGCATTATAGGCAGGTTTCCACAAACTACTACTGAAGGAAGTGCTCAGTAATAGTCACCAGAACTTTTAAATTATTAAGACTACAATGTGCAATTAGCTCAATTCAGGCACACATCATAGATGTACTGTTCCCAGCTCCCTGAGGCACAGAGATCAATACCACAGTTTGAGACCAGGGTCAGTTTTTTCTTCTCAGCATGGTATTTTGAAACTAGATGCTCCTTACAATAACATGGATCTGCAGCAATCCAGAGGAAACCAGAGACCCATATGTTGCAAACCAGTTATGATTTATTTTAGAATCAAGTCCTGCAATTCAACTAAAGCATTGAGATGAGTAAAGGCTACAGGTGAGGTCTCTGCATGCCTGGTATAAGGGGGAAGAAAGGGACAAAGTTATGATATGTGGACACTTTCATTGCATTAGCTCTTAATGATACAGATCTTCATTGCCAATAAAGTTGGCAAGTATTACAAAAAGCTCTTACTCTGCGATTATCTGCTTCATGGTGGTTCTAAGCTGTTTATAAGCCAAGGTCCAGCAACCATGCATCAGGAAAAAGCTCACAGGCAAGTCCAATGATTGAGATCTACACTATACACTAGGAAATTCAGAAAAAGTTATTTTCTTTGCCATCCTTTTTATGTTGTCCTGCTTATTCTACCACTTCACCCAAGATAGGTGTGGTAGTTAGACCCTGGCTGGAGGTCAGATGCCCACTGAAGTCACTCAATCATTCACCTTTTCAGTTGGACTGGGGAGAAAATATATACTGAGGTAAGGACAGGGAGAGATAATTCAGCAATTAGCATTAACATCACAGGCAAAACATTCAGGAATTCATTAAAAAAAAAATCTGATTTATTATTCTCTCTCTCCCCTCTCTCTCTTAGGATAATGAGAAATTATGCTCCAGCCTGGTCCCCCATGGAGTCACAAGTCCCCTCCCCGTCAACCTGCTCCAGAACGGGCCTGTCTCCCCACAGGCTGCAGGTCCTGCCAGGAGCTTGCTCCGATGCAGGTCACAGCATCTTCCATATGTCTCCACCCACTCCAGCATGGGGCCTCTCCACAGGCTGAAAATGAGATCTCTGCTCCCCATCATCTTCCACAGGCTGCAGAAGTACAACCCGCCCCACCATGGTCTTCTCCATGGGCTGCAGGGGAATCTCTCCTCCACCATCTGGAGTACCTCATCCCCCATGTTCTTCATTGACCTTGGTGTCTGCAAAGTTTCTAACATCTTCTCACTCCCTTCTCTGGTGGCAAAAAGTGTCTGCCTGCGGGTTTTTTTCTTAAATGTGATTCACAGAAGCACTATGACCATCGCTGATGGGCTCAGCCCTGAGCCTGGCTGGTGTTTACTCTGTTGGGCCTACAGGAAGCTTCTAGCTGCTTCTTGCATAAGACACCTCTACAGCATTGCATCCCACCCCCATCCAGAACCTTGCCCCACAAAACCACAGCAAAAAGTTTCATAGTGGCAGACATACACATATAATAGCCCATGAGATTTTTTGGCCCTCCATGAAGCAACATGGAGATCTCTGGTGCTAATGTTCCCTTTCCCTGCTTCTGCTTTGCTTAGTTCCAGAAAAGTCTTTTTCCTGCCTAATCAATAAATTTAAGGCACTCTGAAATGTTACAAACGCACTATTTTTGTAACAATTATGATTAATTGTGCAACTATGAGAGATTTGTGAGCAATGACAGAAGAGTCAGAGACGGAAGAGATGGATGCTCCAAACCTCTTTCTACTTACAGATGTGGGAAGAATTTCTCCCTCCACCCCAGATAAACATCGTCAGCTGAGTGTCAGAGACAAGATGGAGTTCTTCAGATGGATTAATCATAATACACAAGCAAAGGAAGTTTGGATTCTCCTTTGTAAAGCTTTTCAATTTTAAGCCAGAGGTCACCAGGTTGAAAACAGTTTGGTCTTGTTTCCGTCTGCAGTATCACAAAAAGCAAAGAACATGTCGTAGTGGAGGCCAGCTGTGAGTCAAAACATGCCTGTCAAAAGTTTCAGGGATTTTTCAGGAAACATGAGGAGAGAAAGCAAGAGAAAGGGAGAAAAAGAGAAAGCAAGAGAAGCGAAACATTTGTTTCCCTCAAACAAACGTTTGTACTAGCTGTCCTTGATAATGCTCCAGGCAACTTCATTTAGCCTTCAGCTGCTGCCTTGCTGAGCAGCCTTTGATGCTGCCCCAGGCACTTACCGTCTAGCCTTTGGCTTCTGCTTGGTTGGACACCTTTTGTTGTCAATTCTGATTTGTGTGATCAGATCTTACCAGATTCACATACAGATGACTCTTTTTGTCCATCTAGACAATTATGTAAATCTTTGACATAATCTTAGGCTGGGCCTATTTATTTCTATTTAATCACTTCAATAGCTGTATTTTCTTTCCCCACTGTAACAGGCTCAGAAAATCCCATTCTTCCTGCCTGGTAGAATGTCTCATCTGCTTTGATTTCTCTATTCTCCTTTTGGGTGGGGAGGGGAAATACACTTACTTTGTATTTATCTCAAGTTATACTCAAAACATCGAGTGCATGTCTGTCAGAGGCAGATATTCCATGTCCTCTACTGAAGGCAATATACATCTTGGCCTTACCAACCAGGGATAGAAGAGATTTAGAATAAGATGGCTGCTAAAGCTGTGAACTCCTGCCTGTTTCTGCTGCATTAATAGAGAGTACTAAAACGCTGCTAACAGATTTTTTTCTTTGCTCATAATACTTGAGCTTATTTCTTCCTTGGCTGGGAAAAACTGTCTGTAGATTAGACTGCAGCAGTGAGGTGTCACGGGGACCAGGAGAGGAATGTTTGACCAACCAGATGTTAATTTTTTTCCTCATTTGTACTGTCCAGTTTTGATCCTCACTTTTCATATATGATCCTTTTGATCACTCACATCTTACGACTTTCCAAAGTGATAGGACAACTTCAACAAACAGTAATGTCTAAATATCAAAAGGTCTGCATTATTTTCACCTTGAACAAACTGCATTGCATAACAAATCTACCTTCAAATTGATTTAGCAGCTTCCCTAGCACCACAGCACAAACCAGAAATCTCTGTACCAAACATTAATTCTGCAGAGGAACTAACTGCAGACATTTGGAGCGACTCTAGCAGTTCTTATCTAAATAGTCAACAAACTGAGGGTCTCATCTAATGCCTGCAGGCTGTAGACCTTGACACATACCACTACATTAAAGATACATCCCCTGTTTTGGAAAGTTTACACAAGAAAACTACAACATAGCTATACAAAGAAAGATTATTGTTAAATAAAAAATATGAAGTACCCTTGCTAGAAATGTTTTAAAGGAAAGGCAACAACCTGGAAAGAAAGCAGGAAACTCTTTCATTTTACCTTCCAGAAACTTCTTGCTCAGCACAATCCCAGTTCACACATCCGTGCTTGGCAATGGCACCATACAGGCACTAGAGCCAGCTGCTGCCATCAGCCTCACTCTACAGATCAGCAATGTCTGGGCTGCATTTCACAAGAACCTCTGAACACTTCTAAGTAAAAAGCTTTCTTGTGCTCATTACTAAGCACTCTAATGTGAAAATCAATGTTACAGAGTCAACAGACTCACTTCAGCCAGAAGGGACCTTTTGAGATCACCTAGCCCAAACCCCTGGCTCAAGCAGGTTCAGCTAGAGCAGGATATCCAGGACTGTGTCCAGTTGAGTTTTGAATATCTCCACAGATGAAGACTGCACAACTTCTCTGAGCAACCTGCTCTTGCTCACAGTTGGACTGTGTTACATCATCTACACAGCTGTGAGATCATGCAACATAACTAGAGGCAGTTGGAAGAATCACCTGGGCCACATGGACCTTGTTCTCAGTCATTCGCCAAAGCTCAGTGTGAAAAACATCAGCTGCCAGTGTGATGACACAGGGTATACCAGCTTTACTAGCACCACTCCACAAGGAAAGACTGATGGTGCCTGGTTGGGTTTTGGGGTTTTTTCTTTCTGAATACTCTTGTTCAGGGAGGAAGACAGTAATCATTGATGCAAAAACAAGAGGCAAATGCAAACCCTCAAGTCTCAAATTTAGTAGCACTGACTTTTCAGAGCATAAAAATAATGCAAGATGGCAAAGAACTCAGAGAAAGAAAACTTTCTGGTAAGATCAAATTGCCTGGGGTAACCAGAGCTTTAGCAGAAAGCCAGCCAAGTTCTGCACTTAATATCTGAAGAAAATATAAACAGAAGAATAAAATACCATGTAAAGAAAGGCACTGAAGCACCGCTGCACATGCCCAAAATCATTATAACAACATTCTGCAACTACTTCTTAATACTGTGACCCTGACATCTTATAGCATTTGTATTAATGCAAATAAACTTTTAACTTACTTTAAAACGACAGGGACATTAAGCGGTATAAATTTTCATGAGGCTAACACTTGTGAATGCACAAAAGCAAGCACAGAGGTCTGTTTAGATGGTTTACACAATACTGAATCAGCATTTCACTTTCAGATTTGGTCAGGAAACACTTCCCCAGTATTGATGCTCAGGAACATAAGCCTACCAGCAGGTCTCAAAGAAACACCTACATTCTGGAATATGCTTAGTCATTTTAAAATTAAAATTACTCTTTCTTAGACTCTGAAAACAGAATGTGATGCCTGTTTTGCTGAAATGTTTTCAAGTTTTAATCATCTTCTGACCACACTGCAATCTGAGATCAGTCTTGCATCTTTTAAAAAAAATTACAACTATGTTTTCAAAAAAATTACAGCTGCCTCATTTTGTCCTGAGTCTCTAGAAGCAGCAAGTGCATTTTGCCAAATGTCTCCTGGAACAGCACCCAGCCAGAAAAATATATCATTTAGTATGAGACCACGCCTGCCCCATCCTGAACAGCTGAGCTGGGTTAGCCAAATCAAAACTTTCATCACTGTCAAAACCCAGAATCTTTAAAAAAAACCCAAACAACCCCACAAACCAATAACAATCTCCAAACCCCACAACTGGTAACAAACCCTTCTACAAATACTGGCTCAAATCCTCAGCCTCATGGTGAAACATCAAATCCCTCCAGTATACTAATATGATGGCCTTAACTGCACCTCCTCTTGCCCTGTTAGAACTTCTTAGGTTATGATCAGTCTTTACCATGACCATGATAATTTTATAACCTGATACAGAATACAAAACAAGGTCATGTTTCCATATCTCTCCTCCTCTTACATGCAATAACGTTAGTAAACCATGTGCTGTTAAAATGGCAGCTATCTGGGTCTTCCTGGTTTTCTCTCCTCCTATTTATTTATAATAAATAAATATTATTTATTTCCACCCACACATTGATTCACAGCCCCAGTAGTTTCTACAAATTACCTTTCCTCTAGAATATTATTGTAGTGTCCTATAATTACTACATCACTACTAACTGCAGTTACCAACAGTCAGTGTGCTGAGTTGGGTAAATCATTATCTACCCAGGCTTAGATGTCACAAACTTGCTGGGAAAGAAATAAATTCTAGATCAATACTACTGGAACTGGAAAGATCCATCCCACTTAATTAGAACTACCATATTTCAGTACATTTCAGACCACAGCTAGAAAGATTCAGTGAATTACTTATATGAAAAAGTCAAACCCTTAAATAAATCTTAATACAGCCAGTCCCTAAACTACCATCCACAGAGACAGTATTTTTAATGCACAATCATAAAATAATTTAGCAGTAACACCATCAGCACCAACTGACTTTGAAAACAATAGCTCCTTACACAGCCAGTATGAAACACTGGAACACTTCCCAGCCTTGCATGAACAGACTGGCTTGATTAGCTGGGAAATTGGGGTTACATTTCTAGAGGTTAGTTTAGCTCAAATGTTTTTACAACATATCTCTGTGTCAAGTTTATTTATAAAATGTTCCCAAAGGGAACATTTTAGAAGCCTGAGCTAGTGAAAAGGCTTGGCTGGACCAGGTATGCACCTACTAGTGTATCCACCCAGTCTTAAACTAAATCTTAGGTTAAATCTTAGAAGGTGTGACAAGTCAACATGAAGCTGATGCTGTAAAATAAATCTGGGAAAAAAAACAACCCACAAAACCCACAGGTTTTATTCACCCAACTGTTAGAGCAAAAATAGATCTTTCCTTTAGTCCAGGATTTGTCTATATGACATATCTAACATACTCCTTGCAATTAACCCAAACGAGTTTTGGGTGAGACTACCATCCCAAATGAGTGGTTACTACAGAGAAGTGGAACCTTGCCCAGGGGAAAGTCTTTGTTGGGGAGCTGGGTCAGTGCTTCCAACAGGCAATCAAGACACTCCTTCATTTTTACAGTGCCACTGCCTGCCCAGGAGCCCATCTCTATGTCAAGGCTGGAGCTCTGCACAGGCAGCCCACAGCTTCCCTGTTGCAAAGGGAGGAAAGACCAGTATGGCACTCTGCCGCCTCGCCTCTGAGCAGCACTGCCCTGCCTCGGTGTAAATGGCCTGTAGCTGCCAAGACTCATTTTATGAACTGAACTACCATCTCCAGAAAAGCCCTTGGGAATAGATTTGGGTTTAATTTGCCTGGAGGATGTCATTTGCTGCTTATTGCATGGGGGAAGGAGCTGACAGCAGCATTGTTTTGTTTCAGATTATTTCTCAGTGCAGCCAAAAGGGTGAAATCACATATATTATCTAATTAAAGAACCCAAGCATACAACTGAAGCAATACTTCTGTCTTGCACACTGATATACTATCAGAAGATGCACTTCCAAAAGCAAAAACCAGAATTTATTTCCCTTTGTGAAGCTCCACAGAGTAATACCAGCAACAATTTTAGGACTACCTTGGCAAGTCAGGCCAAATCTATTGCTGTCCATGATGCCAGATGCACAGTATTGATAACAGAAGCGGTATTTAAAACTACCATATTTTTTTTGAGGTATTTTTAAGTACTTCAATTTTCCTATGCCCAAACAGTCAAAAGCACTATGTATGGCAAGAAAACAAAAACCACAATGAAACAAAACATACTAGAAACACAGCTTTTAATGTAACTTTTTCCTATTCAAATGTGTAGCAGGAACTTTTGGAAAATAATCCAGTGTATCCTCAGGAAAGCAACATTGTACATTCCTCATAAATAATCAAAAATACCGCAAAGGCACCCAAAGAGTACTGACGTTTCTTCCCGCGATAGAGCATTAGCGGTAGGTGGGAGAGGAGGGAAGAGAGTGCTTTCATTTGATGCTAACTGCGAGATCTAAAGGTGCAGCAATCCGCAAACGCCTGGGAGCCTCCACACAGCTGAGTAACTGATCAGAGTAAGCATAAATATTGGACTCAAGCGTTTGCATCTCAGCCTGCGATTGAGATGGAGAACAGCAGAAATGTGTTTCTGGCAATAATTACAGCTGCTGTGTTCCTTCACCCTCCTAATCACCGATGATAAGAATGAGCTTCTGGGGAACTATTTGCCTTCCCCAGCAGCCTGAGCTCCAGGCTCAGACGTGCCGATGAGCAATGGAAAACGCTGACGCTGTGGCAGCAAGAGGCTGCCCAACGAAACGTGGTTATGAACAGATGTATTGTAAAACATTCTTTGTGTTTTCCAAGCTTGATGTAAAATCTATCACTTGCCAATTTCCTGTGACAAGGTGAAAAAAAATTTTCCCACTTTGTAACTGATCCAGCAGAACTATGAAAAGACAAAAAAATAAATAGATAAACCAAGAAAAAAGAAGCAAAGTAATAAAAGGGGGTAAAGATCAGATGCTGCACGAGGAACAGAAGTATCAAAGATCGTGTGTTATCTCAGAAGTGACACAGGATTCTTTCAAGGAATGTTTCTGAATGGTATTTACACATCTCCAGCCCATATCATAACAGTAGCAAGGGAAGGGAACATTAACCCTTCCAAGGTGCTTTGAGATCACAGTGCATTGTTTAAATGATCCCACATAGCACACAGAGACCAGTCACGTGTCCCTGCAGTGCTTCCTGAACTTTATATGAAATACTCTAAAGGTTAATCACTTTCTTTGCTTGTCAGCAGCATCAGAGGTACCCTAGGACAGCACTTGAATGCACTTACTGTCCTCGAGGTGTTAACCAGCAATAACCCAACAAAATAATCACAATGAAAAAGAAAGCAAGGTGCATTTGTAGTAGTGCCTGGTTTGCATGAAATGATGCCAAGAACAGGAAAATCAACAGCCAGAGCACTTTATGTAAGCAGACCTCCTTGGAGTACCAACGCCAAGCCAGCCCTAACAACACAGTGACCTGGCAGCAGACAAGCCCCATCACTACTCCTAAATTACTCTCACTGTACTAGAGAGAAAGTCAAAGATTTGGGCCCAGAATGTCTTAGAGGGAGCATGAGATCAAACTCACACCTGGGACACAGCTAGCACGGATGCTTTTAAGACAGTAGCACTGGGCTCAGTGCTGGATCTATTTCCTGGTAACGCCTAAAATTCAGCAAAGACCAAGGCCCTTTTGACCTTGTACGCAGTCACTCAAAGCACTCCTCATCCCCAAGGTGGAATGACTGCAGCAGGTGGCACAGGGGAGCGTTCCGGGCTGGGGGAGAGCAGGTGCCTCGCCATTACCGCACTCGGGAGGCGAAACGTTAAGCGCAGAGCGAGGAACTGAAACTCCTCAGTTCCCGGCGGACAGTATTGCCTCAGCAAGCCGCTGCCTGCCTGCCTGCCTGCCAGCTTCACCGCGCCAAAGCCACGCTGGGTTCCTCACAACTGGTGGCACCCACTGCCGTACTCCCCACAAACCCCGCTGTATCCCCATCCCACTTGGCGCCAACGATGCCCGTACGCGCCCTCCCGCTCGCGGCCCCGCGGCTCTGAGGCTGCCCCAGCCAGGCAGCACCGCCCCGCCGCTGCCTGCGTCACAGGGAAGGGCAGAAGGAGCCGCACCGCCTCCCGCACTGTGACGTATGGCCCTACGCGCAACGGCGCTGTGACCCCACCACGGCGCGATCGCAGCCGCGTGACGTCAGGGCGCCTGCGCAGTCTGCCGCCGCCGGGAAGGTCGGAGCGGTGACCGGCCCAGCAGCCGCCGCCGCCGCCATGTTGTCAGTGGCCGCTCGCTCCGGGCCCTTCGCGCCTTACCTGTCGGCCGCGGCGCACGCCGTGCCCGGCCCGCTGAAGCCGCTGGCGTCGGCCGTGGCGCGCCGGGTCGAGAAGGTGCCGCTGGACCTGAAGCGGCCTCTGCTCTGCCGGGAGTCGATGAGCGGCCGGTCGGCCCGGGGGGAAATCGTCGCCGGCGCCAGCCTCAACGGTGCGGGGGTCGGGACGCCGCGGGGCGGACCCCGGGGAGCCCCTCGGGCGGGCGGGGAGGTGGGCGGCCGGGGCGGCGCCGGGCCTGGGAGCGCTGCCGCCTCGGCCGGCAGCTCCGCGGACACTGCTCGGCCTGTGCCGAGGATGGAGCGAGGGATAGAGGGGACGCGCCGCAGCGGCTGGCGAGGGCGGCCTCGGCGCTCGGGGTCCTGCGGGCCGGCTGAGGCGTGAGATACCGAACAGGCTCTGCCGCGCGCTTTAAAAATAAGTCAGTCCAAATGGCCATCGTTACAGTGTCACACATAAATATGACTGCTTCAGGGGAGCGTGAAAGGTCGCTTCCTTTTGATGGCTGTCAGGTAGATAGATATTCATTGTGCACTTGGGAAGACGGAGGAAACCTCTGTGTAATTAATAAGGTAGTTATATGGGGTCAAAGCAGAGCTGTGTAGTGACAACTCACCACCTGCACAGCACTTGCAGAAGAACCAGCTCTAACAGTGAGTTCACTATCCCAAAGTCGTCCCTGTGTCCTCCTTCGGCATGGCACAGTTCAGGCAGTGTTCAGAAAAGCAGTGGCTGGGTGAAGTTAGTCCCAGGGTGTTCCTGCGGAACCCAGCTCCTGGGCAAAGGGCAGCACTTCTCCCTGGAACAGCCTGATATGCATTTTGTGGAGAACCATGGCCCTTACCTGCTGATGCTGGGCATGTAGCGACCATTTGCTTCATACCCTTACAGAGGGCATTGATGTCAGACTTGGAGGTGGCAGTGCTGTGTGGAGGATGGGTGTAGGTAGAGTGATCAGCACTGCGTACTTCACCTGACCCTAACTGTAAAGGACAGGTTATGATGAAAATCCTACAAATCTGTAACTAATGCAGCTGATATTCATAGTTTAATATCAAACATGCTTTTCACTGAATATGAGCAATTTTTACAAGTAAATCATAGTTTGTGAAATATTTAGTCTTTACACTGAAATAAATTAGTATGGTCCTTCTCTGTGCTGAATTACTTGTAAATAAATAGTTATGTTTTCCATATTATACTGCATATAAATCCTTGAGAGAAATTGTAAGTACTTTTAGAAAATGGTCTTCATTAACCTCTGTTGAATTTGGACCAAATGCTAAGAAAAAAAAAAATAAGAGTAGCTAGTTCCTTTCAAATAAGAGAGGTTGCCCTTTAGCAAGCAATACATTCTGTCTTTGGCACATCCTTTTCTTTGGCTTACAGATTTTCATTGAAGGGAACAACTTTCTTTTGCTGGAGAAACTAATGGGAGGCCTCTTAGCTGTCATATCTCGTTAGTTGAGCACACAGGTTTGACATGGGACTTCCACTTGAAAAGCTGGGGAGTTGGATAGTTAGTAGCTTTATACCCAGATCCTTCTATGAAGTGAGCCTAGCAAATAGGGAGCTCAGTTTTGACAACAGTTTTAAGGGGGAATGACATGTTTTTAAGCTTAAAAATGGTTTAACACATGGTTAAGATTATTAAAGGCATAGAAAGTACTTAAGCCAAAGGAAAACACAGAAGTGTGAAGCTGCAGCTGTGCAAACTGTATGAAATCAAACTTCTTCATAGATATTTTTTTCAGGGAAACATTTGAACAGAAAACAGGTCTGGTCTTAGCTAGTCAAGGTATCCTGCAGGAGACTTTCCTGGAAATCTTCTGAAAAAACAGTTCACTTTGAATCCAGAACTTCTCACAGATGTTTCTGCTCCCTTATCAGACTTCATGTGATTTTCAAAGAACAGGTTTCACAAATCACCTATTCATCTACCAAAAATACCTTCTAGAAACCACTTTCCTAGAACTCAAAATTGAATGGCAGCGGAGTCCCACGTAGACTTTGGAATAACTTTTATACATTGTTACAAAAATCCTATTTAAAAAGTTTAACTTAAAGGACATGGGAATATTTTTGTACCTGAAAGTGTTGTCATTTCTTTTTTTTTGTCTTGCAGCACCTGCCAGTGTTCGTTACGTCCATAATGATGTCACAGTACCTGACTTCTCTGCCTACCGTCGTCAAGATGTGCTAGATGCCAAAACATCTTCTCAAAGCAGCAGTGAAGCCAGAAAAGGGTTTTCCTACCTGGTGACTGCCACGACATGCGTAGCGACTGCATATATCGCTAAGAGTGTTGTCACCCAGTTTATTTCCAGCCTGAGTGCCTCTGCTGATGTGCTAGCATTGTCAAAGATCGAGATCAAGTTATCTGACATTCCAGAAGGCAAGAACATGGCTTTCAAGTGGAGAGGGAAGCCCCTTTTTGTGCGTCACAGAACCCAGGCAGAGATTAATCAGGAAGCTAACGTTGATGTGTCTAAACTAAGGGATCCGCAGCATGACTTAGACAGAGTACAGAAACCAGAGTGGGTCATACTAGTAGGTGTCTGCACTCATCTTGGTTGTGTACCCATTGCTAACTCTGGAGATTTTGGCGGTTATTACTGCCCTTGCCACGGGTCCCATTACGATGCCTCTGGCAGAATCAGGAAAGGTCCCGCTCCCTATAACCTCGAGGTGCCGACTTACCAGTTTGTTGGTGATGATCTAGTGGTTGTCGGCTGAATACCGAAGCGCTTGCTCACTTCCATGTTCCTGTGAATGTACATCACGTGGGTTGAAACGGAGACTCTGGAATACTGTAAAACCAGATGATCCTGAAAACTTGGTAGCTGTCTAGTTTCTCAACCAGAAGTATATTCAAATACTTCCCTGTGTTCAATTTTAATAAAGACTCGGAGTGAGCACTTGTTCCTGACTTAGTAATGTGTATTATTTGTGTGCTGACTAGTCGTGTGTCTAGAGCTACTACAACAGACCTAGAATACGTTTGTGAAGGGCTGCTAACTCAAGACACTGAACTACAAAGCCACTGTTTCCTTAATACCACATATTTTCATTTGGGGTGTTGTTACAACTGCACTGTGGGAAGAAAAAAGATCTAAAAAAGATACTCCTATGAACTTCAAACAGCTGAGTAACTTTCAGTATAGAATCCTTTTCTTTACAATCTATCTTTTTTGTTTGTTTTCAAAGGAAGAGAAGGAAAAAGGAAATAAAAACCTATGTAGCAATGAAACTTACACATTTGTCAGAAGGAGCTTATAGTTGTTTAGCTAGAGTGGTAACAATGTAATTTTATGATGTGGACAAAAAACCCCCCACATTCTGTGTTTGGAAGTACAAAATGAGGGTTTTTTACTTGCTGGTAAGGCTTTACCTTATGCCTATCTACACAAGAGATCAGGTGCTCAGGACACTGGAAAACTTGAGAGACTTCCTACAGAACTATGTTGAGAAGGAAGTAAAAAGGAAAAGCCAAGTTTTACTGAGGGTAAAATGTAAATTTTAAGAACCACTCAGCCTGGACTAATCTCTAATGTTAGGCATAGAAAAAGGTGGCGTTGCCATTGGAGATATTTAAAGTCTTAATGATGTGTGTGAAAATTATTGTTTCATATTGCCAATAGGCTAAGCTCAATGAAAGGCCAAAACTTGGAAACCTCTTGCCTCAGTGCTGACTCTGCAGGCATGGAGAAACAAATGCAGCCCAGAACAGGTCTCTGAACCAGCATTGGTCCTGCCAGAACAGAACAAAGCTAGTAATTGCCTGCACTACATGAGAAGTGAGGTGTGCTGTTTCCAGAACACCACCACACACACCCCTCAAGAAAACCTACCTCAGCTACCAAACTCTTGTGATTCCTGTTTTTCTTTACTGTTCTGTGTAAAGAACTGTCTCTTTTGCACTGCACTAATGTGCTCCTCCACCTGTAACACAGAAAATACAATCATACGCTCATAGACTTCATGTAAAGCTGGGCTGAAGCTGAAGTTTTAAATAGGATTAATCAGAATATTGATGCATATAGGTCACCTGTTCCCAGGCAATTCACTGAAAAAAAGACCATGACAACTATTACAGAAGTTCTTAGGTATGTGTTTCACACATTTCATAAATTTGAGCTGCTCACCTTGCCCCTAGCTCTGCAAAAACATTCCCAAGAACTTTTTCCAGTATAATGAATCATGTCAAACCAGTTCATAAAAACATGTTCCCAAACTTGTACCTAAGTATTTGGTATTCATCTGTGTGCCTTGTATTACAGAGTTGATCTTTCCTCAAATTTTCTATTTCCCAAGCAGCAGCTTGCATGTCCACTTTGACTCCCTCAGCTAACGGCCTTACCAGCGCTCTATTTCTAACATCAGATCCTTTCCCAAGATTTCACAAAGCTAGCAGGGCACCTTTCCCCTTCTGAAAATGTCTGCAGCCCCACTTCTCTCTACAGGGAGTAAAGAAACAAGGGTTTCCTCGTATTTGTGTAGAACAACTCCCTGCTCTGTATGGTTTTACTTTGAGCAGCAGCATGAAGCCCTGTGCCACATGCTGTACGATTGGTCTGCTTTAGCCAGCCAGGCCAGCGTCCCTTGCTGCCGTTGACTTGACAGGATGGCAGGAGCTTTGGCTGGTGCTGGTACAGGTTTGCCAGGTTGATGAGCATCAGAGCCAGATGTTTCCCCCTCTACTCTCCCCTGGTCAGGCCCCACCTGGAGTATTGTGTCCAGTTCTGGGCTCCCTGGTATAAAAAAGACAGGGATCTCCTGGAAAGAGTCCAAAGAAGGGCTACGAAGATGATTAAGGGCCTGGAGCATCTCCCCTATGAGGAAAGGCTGAGAAAATCGGGACTGTTCAGCCTTGAGAAGAGAAGACTAAGGGGGGACCTAATTAATGTTTGTAATTATCTTAAGCAGGGGATGCAGGGGGAATCAGCCAGCCCCTTTTCAGTGGTCTGTGGAGATAGGACAAGGGGCAATGGCTGCAAGTTGGAGCATAGGAAGTTTCGCACCAACATGCGGAAGAACTTTTTCATAGTGAGGGTGACAGAGCACTGGGACAGGCTGCCCAGGGAGGTGGTGGAGTCTCCTTCTCTGGAGATATTCAAGACCCGTCTGGATGCCTATCTCAGTGAAATGTCCTAGGGAGCTGCTTTGGCAGGGGGGTTGGACCCGATGATCTCTCGAGGTCCCTTCCAACCCCTACAATTCTATGATTCTATGATTCTATGTTTTCCAGCAGTGAAGCTGTAAGGCACAAGCCCCTGCCAGAGGAGCTGCATTGCCTGCCTCTGCTGGCCTCGGGTACAAAGCAGCAGCCATGTATCTGTCTCTTCAATCTAGCTAATTTTAATTCTGTAGAACAAAACAGCTTTTATGAAGTTACTGAACAGAGTTCATGCTTATTTAATAAAAAAACCTTTTCGGGTAAGAGGAATAAAGATACTAAAATCAAAACAATTTTTAATAGTTGACACTTCAAAAGCTTCCTCTTTTCTGATTCTTTAGAAGAGGGACAATGCTTATAATGGTTACTGCAGTCAAAGGAATAATTAGGGCAGAGGGTAAGTGAAAATTCAGAATATTAAGTAATATTCATGGCTAATGGCATGTGAGTTTTTAACCCTTCTGATCTGTTAGCTCCACTTGTCAGATCTGAAGACGTTTTCCCACGCAGCCCCTGTCCAGTCACTAACAGATGCTCTCACAAAGCAAAGGAGGCAGCGTTCCCAAAGGCTGTGTTGCACAGCTGTGCAGTTATAGGTGGAAGGAGAGTGTTTAAAGCTACTGGAAGTTTTGTGTCCTCCATGGATAAAATTTTTCAGATGATCTACAGATGATGTTTATTTGTGTGTCAATTGCTTTTATCTGCCACATAGCTGGTAGCACTGTTCATTATTAAAATAATTTGCATTCTAAAGCAATTTTTAATTATTTGTAGTGTAAGGGAGATCTGGCTATGATCTGTATTAACTGCCAGATCTCCTGCTTTCTATCAATTTCCTTATGTTTCAGTAATAGTTTTGAGGATATGTCTAAATTAAAAATATCATGTTAATAATGGAGGTGATCCTGTCTCTGAAGGACTGTAGCACTTCAAGCCCATTAAATAAAGCCTTTCAGTTATGCTGATCATTATACATTTCACAATCATTATGAAAATCCAAATTTTTTTCTCTTCGTAACCTTTAAAAATATTCTTTGCAAAGGCTCAGATCAAAAGTATCCCTTAATCTGGGAGCCTGCCTTGATACACCTAGACTCTGGTGGTGGTCAGGGTGGTTGCCCACTAATTAATATATTCAGAATAGGGTTCCCACTGATTCTGCTATTGTTAGAAGTACTTGACAGCCCTACAAATCGTGATCTTAAGTTAAAAGTCTGGAAGAAGAGAGAGAAGCACAATGACCATCTGCGAACAGCTGAAGGAACTACAACATCATACAGGATCCGCAGCACAGCCAGGGATCCACCTCACACCTCTGGGGTGTCATTCCAGAGCATCCTTCCTCTCCTGCCCTGCAAGCTGGGCATTCACCCCTATGTAACTGCAGCAGTGAGTGTAGAGGGAACAGCTTCCAAGAAGTACTTTTGTCCAAGAAAGCACCAGTTAGTTGCAAATATAACAGTCACACTTGGAAAATTATTTAGCATAATTATGACATTTTAAAACCCACTGTAACTATCCATTATAGCAGCCTCTTTCTTGCAGAAAAAAAAAGGATTTTTTTTAAAGATCTTTTATGCACTAAAAGCAGAAAAAAGAATTTATCTATATAATTAGAAGGCATTATCATTACATGACAGCATTTTGTGTGTGTTAAGCCCACAAGGAAACACTGACCTCAGCATGTCAAAACTTTACATCTCAGCTGTGAGTTCAACTCTTTAATTGAGACCATTGTGTGGTATGTGTATATATATACACACTGCTTGCAAAGTCGGTACCTCCTCCCAAGATAAAATGACACCCTTTTCACATTCCCATATTCCTCCTGGGAATCAGAGAGGCAAAACAACAATGCAGAGTGCTCCAGTGGATAATTCTGTACGTGCTCCCTGAGCACATAAAACTGGAGCCAGGCAAGCTCACCGTCAGAGCCCACAGGATTTGTTTTGCCTTCCTGCCTGTAAGATGAATCTGCCAGGATGCAGAGGGGCTGAGCCAGAGCCAAGGGGGCATTAGGCACATCCTGGATCTGCTGTTTCTGAAATCTTTAAGCTGCAGAATGCCTTGTCATTCAGTTATCCTACTCCAAGCTGCCATCAAACCCCAAGTTATTCAGTGTTAAACTCCAGCCTACAAACCTTCCCAGCTTTAGTTCCTGTAACTACAGAAAAGTCCAATAGAAGTTTTCCAAGATGCAAGCAGTATAAGCTTGTTTACCAACAAACCACTAAAATAAAGAATACAGATTCCTAGAATTAAGCATTATTTACCAGAGACTGTGCTGTGGTCCAACATAATGCTGATCCCCAGTTATATAGAGCCAGAATTCTAACAACTTTACAATAAAAGTGGTGTTCATTTCAGGGATTCCATTTCTATGCAAGTAGCAGCCAGTGACAATTTAAAACCATTGTCCCCAACCCATTTAGTGAAGAACCCACACCCTATGGGTGCACAAATATTAATTCTAATGTATAATTTTCTTTGTGCCTCATGAAATAAGAAAGTTGTTAGATTCTTTCTCCCTTTGTTTTCAGATGGATTTGGAAAACACAAAGTTCTTGCAGTTGAAGCAAGCAGTCAAGTACAACAACTGGTGTTTTGCCCATATTACATAGGCTCAGGACATTGGAACGTGTATGTGGTTCATCTGAGCCACCTGATTCTGTCTGCCAAATGAATTTAAAGGCCAGCCCTACAGAAAGGCACAGAGATTCTAAGTCTGACTTCGGTATTGTAAAACCTCCCAAGAGGAGTTGCTTGTTGACTACTGAGGAAGCCAGGTTTGGATAGGCGGTTAGAGTGGATGCTTGGAACTGGCAGTGCAACTACCCCATTAACTTCACATTTTTACTCTGAGCATCCCTAGCAGATACCAAGAGGCTCAGTGGTGGTTTCTAGGAAAGATCATGCTATGAGAAACACAGGTAATAACTAAGCAATGTTAACCAGCAGCTGTATTTAACATTGCTTAGATATTTGTGTTTTAAAGGAAGAATTTTTATTTTGCACGCATCTAGCGGCTTAGCAGAACAATCACCTACACTGAGAAGTCAGACAAAGCTGAGAAACTCCTCCTAATGAGCAAGGGATTGCCATCCAGAGGAACTTGGTTTCAGGAAACAGTTTGGTCACACTTCTGTCTCTTAACCCCAGGCGCTGCTAATACAACAAACCTGCCTGAAGGTACATGTTACCACATCTTGGGCTCACAAAAAGTGGCACGGACAGGTGCAGTTTACTCATTTCTGTACCTACTGGGTGCACTGCAATGATTAGTTGAGAGTGTTTGCAATGGGGGGAGGATAAGGGGACACAGGACTTCAACAAGACTCACTGTATTTAGAAAATTTGTGTAGAAATTGTAAGAGGACAACAGCTGTGGCATGTAACACATAACGGTCCCTTAGTTGTATTAATACTAAATTGTCAAGTTTAATGACGTTTCAGTTTATTAAAGCCCTAATTAAGATTTTGTGCATATTAAAATACAAAATAAAGATATAATATTATTTTTAGGCAGCTGCAGTACTGTAAGGTGGGAAGTAATAGCCTCCAAGGATTTATCAAGAACAAATCGTACCATCGCTATCGTATTTATTGCTGTAATAGGACAAGGAGCCTTCAGAATATCTATCAACTTTTAACTAAGATTTTCACTCCATCTCACAAGACATTCTGCCATCTATCACTGGTAAAGTACTACCTGAAGATGATAAATTAATGGGAAAAAAAAAAAAAGACTGATTACAAAACATTCAGCTAGTGAAGAAGCTGCAAAATAAGGAGAAAATTTCAGGGAAACATCACCGAATGCAGCTTTATTCTCACATTCTTTCCTTAGTGTCTGCTTGTAGCCACTATTAGAGGTAAGATACAGAGCTGTACAGACTTGTCTGGCTCGTTCTTATATAGTTTAACATTACTAAGGATGCACCTAAGGAATTGCAAGAGAAAAACAACAGATTGGAACTTGGCTTGCTTAAAGAAAACACAAAACTGGTGGCATTTATTGTCCTAACATGGTTAGCAACAGTTCTGTGTCACAACTCTGATATATCATCTTCATGGGCTATTTAGCATTATAACATTGTAATAACCTCAAGACATTGATTATGACACTGCCCTGTTCTAGAAGTGCATATTCAAAATATAATGTTTACTGCATGCACATTTTTCCCCCCATCATTAGTAATTTAAAATAAGTAATTCTGGACTTAAACGACACTAAAGAGGCATATGTAACTTGGTTTTACCTAGCCTTCACAGGAGCTAGACATGTGAGACACAGGAGTCTCTTCTGTCTATAAATGGCAGTAGAATCAGCAGGGGAAGATAACTTCCACGTTTAGCAGTATTATGCAGTACTGATGGCTGATGTCTTTTGTCAGCCAGTTACAGAACTGGCAACTGTACTATGACTTCATTCTCTCCCATGCCAAACAGAAGTTACACGCCCAGAGGCAGAGCTGATCAGCAGGCAACACAAATGATTGCTGCTCTTGCTTCAGGACTTAGCATGAGTCTGTATTTGAGCTATTTTTAGTAAAATTTCTATAGTAAAAATCACCAATATGCAGCAGTCTGTATGTAATTCTCTGCAAGCAATTTAATAGTAGTGTCAGATAGAATTGTTTTACTCCCACCAGGTAACAGAACTCCAGATTTTGACATGAGCAGTCATATAATTTGCAAGTAATTGCAATACATGTCAGTCTCTAATTCCTATCACAGATAAGAAGTGCCAGTTTCCTGCAGAGATCCATTGGTTTGCACAGCCCTAGGGCAATCAAAAGAGCTATAGAGAAACACATCAGTTCCTAGCAGGTCCAAGAAATTTTGTATGTATGGGGATTTAGTGGTTAAAAAAGGATACTTAAAAATGTAACATCACCCACTTGAATATATGTCCTGAGAGAACAGACTGCATGTACAGAAATTAGCATCCTTTGCCTACATTTGAAGAAGTGAAAGAGCTAGAAAGAAGCAGCTACATGAGGTCAGTTTTATTTCATAGGTTAAGAGCACTGGGGCTTTTTATTAGTCTGTTTGAGCCAGGAGGAGGAGGATACCAAGCAGTTTATTTTGTCACCACATCTGTTGTGCATAACTCACGTATAGTTGGCAACTGATGACAGCACCCTTTAGGTAACATTGTTCCTTGGAAAAAAAAAAGAATTAAAAAATGGACCTCTCTGTTTGGATTGCAACTAGTGTGACAGAGCATTTCAGATCTCAGTCTGAAATGTCACCTGTAGGACATCACCCTCACATACCCAGCAGCCTGCCAGTTCTGACAGGCTACAGCTGGGGTTTTCACCTCTATTTTCAGTTCCAACTGAATGGCAATTTGGAATTAAATACTGAAGTATCAGGAGTCTCAGTAGCTTTTCTAGCTGTTTGCCTCCAATTGTGTATATCCCAAAGGTCTGAAGTATATTGAGGTTTTCTGCAAGCTAGAGTTTAATAGACACAACAAGATGTGGCTCATAGATTTCCCACTGATGTAACGACAGCAGCATGACAAATTCTGACCTGGTGATTATCCTTGCATTATGACGACATCAATTTTGACTGCCTGATAAAAAGACTGCATATTTACATCGGTGTAATTTTACACTTGTAATATGATTTAATTAGATGTTTTTATTTGGACTAGAAGCCACTATTTTTCTCTCCTGTTCTAATACCTTTGCTTCACACCACAGTACAAAATAAAGATCTCTCTCCTAGCCACCGTACTTGACATTGATTAAAAAGATGAGTAGCTGCTTCAGAACATTTGCATTGCTTCTAATTAAATAAAACATTGTTGTTATCTCCTCCTAAGGCATATCTGACATTGTATGTCTGATAGACAAACTCCTGAATTATGACACGAGAAAAGAAAAAAACCCCTACCTATACAGATACATATTTATATATAAATATATATATTATGTGCAAATAAGTATATTTCAGACCCTTAGCATGCAATAATTTAATCTTTACTACAGTATTTTCTAGATCAGCTTTTGGAAGGTTGAACCTTCATGCAACATTTTTTTTAGCCATAATGATAATGCTACTCAGCTTGTCCTGCTCACTTTTCTTAACCTACTGGAAGAGCTGTTTATGATCATTTTATTTAATTGAATGTGACAAAGATCATCTCACCTAGGACCTATAATTTTTTTGAAACATTTGTTTTTGAAGACAGCTTCCTATTTTGACAGATAATCAGTTCTTACTTCTAATTCGTATCAATAGATATGGGCCATTCTTACATACAGTCTATAAATCATCAACCTTTTTCAGCCTGAATTTCTTGTCATCTCTAGGCTGCTCTGTTGAGGTCACTAAAGGTTGCCAGTGCCAGTGCTATTTATCTTCCAAATTTTTTCTCCTCTCTACCTTTCAGTTCATTTCATTTCCCAGGCAAACATACTTCCACTTATGCCAGCAGGTCACCTGCTCTGCAGTAAGTATCACATCCATCAGCTGCTCTCGTAGACAGGAGTGACAGTCCATGGGCTCTGCACTGTGAGCACACTTACAAACTTGGGGCCCTTCAACTTCAGTTCCACTCATAACCTCATTGAAAAACACAAAGATTGATCAACTGTATAGGTTAAAAGAAGTCTGGAAGATTAGCAATAAAATTGTGGAGTCAGAGTCTAGCTTGTGGCTATGGATTAGGCAGGCTTTATGTCCAAAGCCCTTCCGCCAATAAATAATTATTGTCTTAAATAAGCTAGCATTTTTCACAAAGAAAGCATAAGTATCTTGCAAGAAATGTAGAGTAAGCACTAAATAGGTTGTTGCAATTGAAGCATACAATGTGCAGGAGTAGGTATAACATCCTACAGGTACAACAGTAGCCTGACTGCCTCATTTGATGTACCGAACTGAAAGGCGGTGTGGGGCTTCAATCTAAAGGGGCAAAACTAATGCACCAGTAATGAGTTAAGATTTCCTGATTGCCAAAGCCCCTCTGCATATACATGGCCAGAGCCATGGTCTCTGTACCTTTGGTTGAGGAGATTTAGCCACCTAATATTTCTTGAATCGGTGAGTGCATTTCCTTCCATCGTGTTCATATTTTCCCCCATTTTACCTTCCCCAAAGCTCAGAGGTAGCAGAAACTGCCACATACTGTGGTTTTTCGCTGCCTTTCATTCATCAGCAGTCTATCATCAGTGTGTTTCCCAGGTGAGATACAATCTATTAACATTTTTGGCAGCTTCATGTGTGCTGCTTTTTTGCTGTCTTTACCCCAGTGAACTTTAAGGGAACGTTTTTCAGCTGATTTGTGTTTGTTTGGACAATAGAAAACCATTTTCTCCATTTTCTTCTGTAATTAGTTTTATCAGTTGTTTTTTCATGAGTGAAAAGAAATCCAAACACTGCACATATTTGGTCTCTATCTTACATTCTTTAGTCTTAGCTGCAAAGCCATTCCTGTTTCCTGAGCAGCTTTTGGAAACATCTACTTTTATCTGTTGATATTTCTATTTTGAAATAAATTACAGCAATTAAATAATACTGAAGTCCTTGACTAGAATTATCTTTAGCACCTCATTTAACTAATGTTTATAAAAACACTTTCATCTAAGGATCTTAAAGACTGCTATTACCATTATCTTCTAAGCCGTATCCCAGTTGCGCTGCAGTGTGCATTCCTGAATGACACACTGCTTTGAAGTCTTTAAACTATACAAGAAAGTCATGGCTTAGGGATGTTTTTGACAACTAATTGTAGTTTTTGATAAAACTCTTCCATCTCACTCCATGAGAACATAAGCCTCAGCCTTTTCATTATTCTTGGTTCATATTTTATTTAGGTCAAGATTAGCTTGTCACTCACTCGTCTCCAATCTCTGACTCTCTAGTTATGTCCTTCACAGTAACCACAGAAACCCCTCTATATGCAGCATAATTTAGTTCTGTTTCATTTATGTACTAATCTTTGACATACCCAACTCATTCTGCCAAATGGTTATGCTTGTGTACAATATTTTTCAGACGTGTTGGTTTAAAGTCACATTTTCTTTCAGCTACAAGAGGTAATTTCAGTATGACATATCTACCATTTAGACATGACACTTGGTGCTGTAAAGAAGCCCTTGTCCTTTCCCCATGACCATTTTAACCCAGGAGAATGACACTGCCTGATAAGGACTGGCAATGCTCAGGATGGCTTGCAGAACAGCATGGGCAACGTGGAGAACTGATTAAGGTGATGCAGTCTGCCACTAGCCAGCTCAACAGTGGGTCATATGCTCTGCACATTCTCATGGATTTGCCCCAACCTCTCACTGGGATAATACATTTGATCAGTGATTGACCTGAATTTAAATGCTTTAAAACTCCCGCTTCATGCAGTAGAAATCAGAGAAGGGTACAGCAAGAAAAGCAATTGACAGAAATCTTAAGGACGCTACAACTTCTGCCTGGGCAGTGTTTAGTACCATCCTCTTTCTCAGCTTGCAATTGCATGAGTCTCCCCACACAGCAAAGTGGGTGGGAAGGTGCCCAGGAAGCATTATGCAGCTCTCTTGGTGCACAGGAGCCTGACTAACACTACTGTTCTAAACACATATTTAAAGGAGCAGAGGAGAATTTTCAGATTTCAGGATGAAGCCCACCTGCCACAACACAGACACTGTTCAGCAGCTTGTTAAATCTTTCCAATACACCATTTAGATCATCTCCAAAATTAACAACAAATAAAGGAATGAATAAAAGGTGTGCAGGAAAAAAATCATCAAACAACAAATATAAAACAAAAGGAAGGTAATATGGATTACACATTATATTATGGCTTCAGAATGTCCAGAAGGCAGAGAAATGGTACTGATTTTGGCTGGGATAGAGTTAATTTTCTCCACAGAAGCTGGTACCGGGCTGTGTTTTGGATTCGTGCTGGCAAGAGCATTGGTAACCCAGGGATGTTTCCATTACCGCTGAGCAGTGCTCACACAGAGCCAGGGTCTTTCGGCCCCTCATCCCACCAGGGAGTGGGCTGGAGGGGCACAAAGAGTTGGGTGGGGACACAGCCAGGACAGCTGACCCAAGGGATGCCCCATACCATGTGACATCATGTTCCACATATAGAGCTAGGGAAAGGAGGAGGATGGCAGGGGGCATTTGGAGTGATGGCATTTGTCTTCCCAAGTAGCCATTGCCCATGATGAGGCCCTGCTGTCCTGGGGATGACTGCTGATGGGAAGTGGGCAATGGATTCCCTGCTTTGTTTTGCTTGTGTGGGAGTCTTTTGCTTTATCTGTTACATCATCTGTATCTCAACCCTTGAGTTTTCTCACTTTTCTAATTTCCTCTCTCATCCCACCGTGTGGGAGAGTAAGAGAGCAACTGTGTGATGCTTAGTTGCTGGGGGGATAAAGGCTGACAAAAATACAGGTACTTTAACAAGTGAAAGCAAAAATTCATAGAGTGAGGTCCATTGATGACTTCCGAATACAATGGTGCAGGCTCAGACTCTGATTCAAAAGAAGCCTACAGGGGACTGTAAACTCAGAAGGACAACTCTAGCCTTGTTTTTGTGCTCTTCCCCACAGTATTTGCTACTGATTGATGCTGTAGATAGGGTGTGCCAGCTGTGACCCCATACGGTATTTCTCAAGCTCTGTTGAAAGGAAGGAGCTCAGTGGCACTGGTCATCATCTTTCTTAGTAGCAATAATCTGCCCTTCATTTTATGATATCTGTGATGAAGCAACAGACTTCTACAGATGTATTTAGAGCTCTTTGAATAAAGTACCCTATATATAGTGGGTGACAGTTACCAGTAATGTTATTGTTATTGTTATTACTGTAGAGAAGATTTCAGCATAAAAATGTTTATAGAGCCAAGGTTTATACAGACTGATTTCACACGGTTCCCCCTACACTAAAATACTCCACTGAAAGAACACGATCATTCTAAGATACGCTGAATCCAGGGGTTTGAACAGCAACTGTCACGGCTCCCTCAGAGCCAAGCCAATTCCAGAGCAAATGTATCACTCACATTTCGTCTCCCAAATGAGACAGGAAAAGGCCAGTAGGAATATTCCTTATAAGCAAAAAGGCTTAAAACTTCAATATAGACATTTAAAACTTGCACATATTTTAGATTATTGGTACTTGGCTGCTCTGTAATGAAAGCTATGGTCAATAAATATCTCTGGGCAAGATAAGGATGAGCTTTGATATACCCAACAGCAGAGAATAACTCAGCATATGATACTATTTGGATTTCCATCAATTCTTCATTTTTACTGCGCTCTTTGGATGGTGCTCTGATCCCTGCTATCCCAAACACCACAGGCAGTAGCATCCAAAATATCACAACTTCTCTGAAATTTTCCCCATTTTAACCACAGCAATGAAATCAGCTTGTATCCACCATGGTTTACCTTAATGTCTTCAAAGCAGTCCTTTCAGAACAGAGCCTGTCACAACTGCAGCCAACATGTACCCTTTAATCAAAGTAGTTAGAAAATAGTGCATCCATTTGCTTAGTAACATTTATTACTAGTGCTGCATACTGATGCACTATTTCATAACAGAATCAGCTAAGTTAGGTCAATGTATTACAGAAGTTGCTTATGAAGAAAATGGTGGAATAATGGTTGGACCAATCCCTCAGTACAGTACCAACCTCCAGGTAAGTGCGAACAGGACTTCATCTGGTAATACAAATTTGTAGGAACTGAGTCCTACAAATTGTAGGTCCAGAGTTTTGAAAAGGAAGTATTTTTTAAACTATTCATTATTTAATCAAGCCTATTACCCTTAGAATGATTATCTACTTATTTAAATCTTGTTAATACAGTTGTTATTCTTCAAGCATTTATGAAAAAAATAGGTAAGCTATCTGGTTCCTGTAAATAATATATTAATTAAATTTTCTTCACACAAATTAATTAATTCTGAACAGTAACACTATTATAAAACAATTCCTAATAAAACATGCTCTAATTATAATTCCAAAGCTCACATTATTTTGAAACGTGTGTTGGCTTTTAGATAGATTATAATAAAAGCAAATTACTGTATGTTTTAATAACACAGTTGTCAAATAAAGCCATAATGCCCAACTGATGACAAACCACAATGTATAATTCCCCATAAAAGTTAATTGACAATTGATTTTCTTAAATACTGAAAGAATTCATCATGATTAACACTATTACAATGAAATCCAAAGGAATTAGAAAAGATTTATCTCTAATTGCGCATTTCTGCAAATATTAGATGTACTGAAGAGAATAACAAAGTAGGTTAGAAAAACACCATCCCCTTTCCTAGTTCACAGACAGAATATGAATTAGGAGGATGTAACCAAGGAGCTTGATGCTTTTCTGTAGGTGCATCATAGTTCATATTCACAGTAGCAGCATCGTGCACTGATCTCTTAGTACTCAAGATCAGTCAACATGCCCAGCTCTGGGATCACATCTCCCTGCCTGCAAATTCTCAACCTGATTTGCTCTCAAAGAAAATTTAGAAAAAGAAAGAAAAAAAAAGAAAACAGTAACACTGTGGAAAATAAGATGAAACCAACAGTAGCTTTCCAGATAATTTTTAAGGGTAGTTGATCTGACAGCCTCAACTGACCTCTAAGCATAGTGGGTGGATTTTGTGCTGGAATGGAGCTGACAAGGCAGGGAATGCAGTTTCTTGCTGCTCCATCAGCCCCATGCAGGAGGCACATGGCCTCAGAGGCTTAGAGACAAGCTGTGGAGCTGTGCTGGAAGCAAGCATGCCAGTACCCAGAATGAAGCAAAGTAAAATGAAATGGAACCTAATGAGAGAGACAGGCAAAGACCCCCACTGCCTTGAAAATTGGATAATTGAGCAATAAATTTTTCCATGCCATATTAAATACAAAACAGGGAAGTCAGTGAGCATGATTATTATGTATCAGCTTGTCTAAGGAACTTTAAGCAGCAATTAAAATAAAAAGACATTTCCCTACCCTGGAGAATTTTCGGTGTGCAGCTCCCCAATGTCATGGTGACAGGCAATTCATGTCCTTCACTAAACTTCAGTAGGGTTCTCATGGGAAACTTTAAAAAGTTGTCACTGTGGGATACGTCAGAAGGTACAAGTGACACAGAGTGGAACATAATAAAGAGGTGAAAGGCTATAGCTGTATGAGCACATAGCAATTTAAATTAGTAATGCACACTCGAGAGTGCTCTGTACAGCCCAGAGAGCTTGCAGTCCAAGGGCAGGAGGATACTGGGCTGACTTTTAAGCTGCTTTAAGCTTTTTTTTAATACTTCGATACTAGAGAAGCTGCCAGGGTCATTTGGATAGCCTCTCTCCTATCCAAAATATTCAGATCCTCCCTGGCATTTAAGTACAAATCTTCTGCTTTACTTTTTACAATGTGCATTTCATTCCCAGCTATTGCAATGCCAACTTCTCCAGTACCAGATTTTTTCCTTTTTTGATTAAAACTAAATGAGAAAATACATTTGTATTACTGAAAAGACACACACACAAAATGCAAATGAGAGCATTCCTGTGCTTTAATGAGAACACAGAAATGGTAAGGTGAGACACAGAGACTAGAGCAGTTTTGAGAGAGATGTCTCCGTTCAGTACCACTATATCAAAGTGAAGAGGAATATAAAGCCAGGTAACAATCTGTATAAATAATCCCTATGCATTTACCATGGGGTTTTGCCATGTGAAAACAAGTAAACTGCAGTTTTAAAATAGTGTTTTGCTTTCCTTGCACCCAGGAACAATGAAATCAGTACAACAGAAGAAGAAAGAAGTTTCTTTCATGCTTCCCCTACCCAACACCCTGCAAAGCAGCCTAACCCTGCAGAGGTGGTCTCAGAAAGTCTCTGGGTTATGTGCACTTGGCTCACCTGAAGAACAGAAATGGCTTCACTAGAGAACACTCTTCCCAACCCACAATTTTCTTCCCTATTAATTTCAAAACTGCTATGAAATTATTGGTGACTTCCTCAATAATTAATAGGAATGACCAGATAGTTGGATTTAATATCCATCTTCCAGGTGGCAACTGAGGAATTTAGCAGCCCACTTTTAATTTCTCTTTGTGTAACTAAGTTGACTCTGGCAACGAGTCTAATCTGCTCCCTGATTGCTTTGTCCTTTTTCCCAGTCAGCTTAGTCACACACCATGGAAAAACTCCTCTTCCTGGACCCATCCCATCATCCCTCCTATTCATTTCTCTGCTGATTTCCACCCCCACCCCCACCCTCATGAAGAAAAGTCATGATCTCCTCTCAAAGGGCTTCACAGAATTATCTTCCTCTCTTTGAGCCTCCATCTCCCTTCACTCCATTATGGTGCATTCCCTTCCAGACCTTTTCTCTGCTGTCTCCTTCAGGCTGTTTCAGAGAGCATCGTGTAACATGCGGGGTGTGACAGAGCAGGAAGGGGAGAGCTGGAGAACTGGCAAGACAGTATTTCAGGAGCTTTGGTCTATTGCTGGGGTTTTGATTGAAACATGTGGTTACTCATCAACATGGGAAATTACAGAAGAACACACCAGCATTTAAAATTTTTAATTTTTAAGATTAAAATTTTAAGGAATGGTGAAAGTGGTGAAAGCAATGTTTCTGAACTGCCAGGTATCAAGCAGGGAGTGTAAAATGTCTGGAAACTTCATACTGGAAAACTATGTTCTCATGAGAAATTGTCTGAAGCTGCAAATATTACGGCATCCATCATCATGAAGCTGTGAGCCTTGAATCCTAACTTGGAGTCACAATTTACTTCCCAGTGCACTGGTTTAGGCTTCCTGCCTCCCTAATAGGGAGCTCCAGCAGATTGTACTGGAGCACAGAGCAAAGCCAGGCTGGCCATAGCCTAGAAGCCACGTTCTACATTACTGTGTACGAACACATCAGCCAGTAAATTATTTATAGATATAAAAGCCTTAACCAACTCCATTTAAAAAAAAAAATCACCACAACAAACGGGTAAAGGAACTTAAAGCAGCCAATTTTGAGATAATAGACTGAAAGGTAACAAAAAACACCCCATTGCCTATTCAAAAGCCAGTTTGATAGGAATGATAAACTGACAATTACACAAACAACTAATAAGCCATGTAGTATCCAATATTCTATAATGAACAAATAGAATGGCTATATCCTTTTGAAAAATGTATAGAGCTTTATATGACATAGTAACTATGAAACTATAACCCTATTTACTATTTCCTATAAAATAAGAATATGAGAGCATTTCCTTAAATGGAAAGCTCTTTGTGAGCTATGCATAAGTGGATAATGACAGCCAGACTTCTTGACTTTGTCTTCCAGATCAGTCCTTCTGTATGAAAAGTGCTAAATTGGTTTCTCTGCATGTACTTTTGCATCTACCTGTCATCGTACCAGAGGAAAATGATCCCTGGTTTAAATCTATGATTTACAACAAGAATTGGGAAATGCTTAAAAAAAAAAGCAAACCCAAAACACAGCATAATACAGGAAATGCTGGTGGATGTCACTGTCAGAAAACAGTAGTGAAAGGAGCAATTCATTAAGATTAAAGGAAGCCAAACATTGAAGACAACTTCTACCCATACAGAATAATACTAACTATTCAATACTACCACACCTTGTGTTTCAAATGAATTACCAAATGAAATTGTGAGAACACTGTTTTTCTTTATTTGGCAAAAGGGAAATTGTCCACTATCTTGCTTAGGTAGTCTTTCTGCATTGGAACCCCCACACAGACCTCGCTCAAAGCACACTGTGGTTATCCATGGACAAAACAAGAGTGTCCTGGATTTACATTAAGTTGGGTGCCAGCTATAGCTTGTGCGTGTGTGTGTGTCTGCTCATGCACATGCATACACACAGTTAGAGCGGTCAGTCATTTAACAAGCACTGCTCACATAACTCATACTGAGACAAATGTGTGTGCAACTAGGAATTTCTAGTTTGAGGACTTGGCTGCATACTTTTACAAGAGGATTACTACTGTCTTACACCCACTAGATCACATGAATCACACACGTGACAATCCACACTCATGCTTCCACATTTAGAACTTGTTTTCATTGTTCTCTGTAGGTTTTTTTCTGACTATAATTAGAGTTAATCACATTTCAAAGTACCAAGATAATTATCTCCATGTCAAATTAGCTATTTTCAAATGAAAGACTGTTTTTGCTTAATTTTTCCCATCTTGAAAGCAAAGCAGTGATCCCCAGGTCTTTTATGCCATTTCTTTATGAACATCAGGTTATGATAAGCTGCCTTCTGAACCACTGCTTGAATGCAATTTATTTTACACAGCTTTGCATAATAAAATGGCATTTTAGATAACTTCTTCAAAGGGCAGATAATAATTATCTGAAGATTTCATTAAATCACTCTTTTCATGTTAAATTAATGTGCCAAGTCAATTTTGGAGTAAACAAACCAAGATATTTAATTGCCTTGTGACAAATATGTACTACTTATAACTGTATAATGCAGCTTTACATTTTAAAACTACATATATTTCTGTGTGTCTTGAGAGATTTCAATTATATATATTTACTAGTACACACAATAGGATGTATTTTATAAACTGATAACTCCACATGCCTATCAAATGTAATTTTGTATCCTGTGTTTTCCTAAAGCACAAATAAGTGACAGAAGGTGTTTTCTTGGAAGATGTCAGTTCTAAACAAATGAACAAGGAAAAACAGAAGGCAAGTGATCAGCTTTCGCAAACAGGACCTGACATTCCAAGAGGCAGCTGCACAAGAGCAAGACAGCAAAACTCAGAACTGAAGCCAGACGGACTTTACCTACGATTTCATAAGATCAATCCCCTTTTTTCTCCCCTCAAGTGCACGTAAAGATGTGCTACAAAACTGCACATTGTAAAATACAATGATTTTTGAGTTTTATCCGTTGGCTCAACTGATTTTTGAGTCTGTGTTTCAGAAAATGGCCAGCTTTAAGTGCACAAAGTCAAATCAAAACATAATACAACCTCTGCTCCAGGTTTTAAAAGTTTTAAGACACTCCACGGGGTTATTTCATGACTGATTCTGCAAGTGCTCCTTTCAATCTTTATCACTGGGTAATTAAAATAGCCCACCTTCTAAATCTGTAGTTAGAAAGGTTAGTATGCACTGCTAAACAGTACCTAATGCAGCATCTTAATAAGAGGGAGATTTCGATGACCTTTACTGATAAAAAATAGCCCAGAAGTCCAGCAACAATTATTTGCTAATACTTTTAGCATGTAGAAAGGTTTGGACTTGAGATTTAAGAGCCAAAAGGTACGTTTTAAAGAATCGGTTGTTGTTATTATCATTCCTATAACAATATGGCTGGATGCATATTTTACTTTGTTTCTCAATAATATTTAATAATATTTTAAAGGATAAAAAAATCAATTTCAATTCCAATATTAATATTTCACACTGATTTTTACAAGCATAACATTGAAATTAGTGGGCTCTGATGTTTTCTTCTGATAGGGTTGTAAATCATCCTTGGGAGATATTTCAATTTTTTTAATATCTTTTAAAAAAAATAATCATACTCAGCTAGAATAAATTAGTTCATTTCTTCAGTTACCAATGGATAGCAATCTTTGTTTAGGGTAGTTTTTCAGCATGCACTACAAACAGGGGAAGGAACACCCAAGCTGAGCTGCTGTATAGATATCAATAGCACATTTTTATCTAGGAAATAAATTATTTCAGTTTTGTATCTGAAATCTTTCTAGTGAAATCTCTATAGGGAACAAGGGTGATACTTGTCCATATTTATAGCATTTTTTTTTCTGTCTGTAAAACAGTAGATGCTGATCTTAGTAGCCACAAGGTCTAGGAGAGCTGCTTTTCCCTGTATATCCATACTCACCCAGCTGAACTTCCTGCAGACTCTTTTTGCCAGCTTGAGCAGCTCATGCCCAGGTGGGGACTCAAGGGTATGATACACCAGTCAGGAGCACATGGAGGGAGGAAGCCAGAATCTCATCATCTGCCTGAGGTTTATGTCACCATTGTCTATGCTCTACCAGCAACTTCTCAGCTCACATGATACAAAATCTACCCATTTTACTTTGCTTTTCTGTGTGACATTCAGCGTGCACTTGGATGTTTCCTCAGCAACACACGCAGGGAACAGCCGCTGGATGGATCACAAGCATACTTCAGTGCCACATACATGCCAATCAGCTCTGTTCTGGTGGGTTTGGGTGTATTAAAGAGAGCAGTGAGTTTCAGGACTAATTGTCCTGCGTTAATAGAAGAAAGCACTCAGTATAAGTTGCACTCAAAGTTCAGTGAACTGCATAAAGCAGAGACTTTTTGTATTTCTTAATAGGATACAAAAAGAGGTAATTTTTTAAGCTCTTTCAGGACAAATATAGTCAGCATTACAATAGATAGCAATCCCCCAGGAGGAAAAAAAAAATAAAATCACAACATGCTTAATTTTAACCGCACACTTAATCCTCTTTAAATCCAAGAGTACAAGAGCTCACCAAATCCAAACAGTGAGTAAACTAACAAGTCAGAATAATCTGAGCATAACTGAAAGCAAGGTACCTGCCTAAGTGCTTCATCGACTCAGGTTGAAATAATGTGTATGGGAGCTGAGATCACCTTGGCTTTTCACACAAATATTTGTACTTCTACAAAAAGGAACAAGTATTTGTCAAAACATTCCTTTTTTCCAATGGTAGAAAAGTGTGCATGTGTGCTCAAAATTTGGAGGTTGTGTGAAAAAGCAATACCAGCTGGTCTGATATCCTCCACATACTATGGAGTGGGAATGCATTTCAAGAGGAGTACACCTATGGGTACAGCTTATACAGGGAAGTCCTCCAAGGGTTAAGTCCCTGCTTCACTTTCAATGGCTTAAAACTCTCTTCTCTTGATTATAAAAAAAATCATTATTTATCTGAATGAAGAGGAAGGAAGATTAGATGGCCAAAGCAAGAACAGAAAGTATACACACTAATACGTGACCGGTTCCTGAACGGCATCCAATTGTGAACACCAGCATTTCTCAATGGGATGAAAATTTGATGATAGGTTGCATGTGCAATTCAGCAACACAAATACCTTATTCTCAGCCACACTAAGGGCTAAGGCTGCACTTCTGAAAATAATTATTTTTTTGGAATACACAATTTTGAGGGTCATTGCCCATAGATTGCTGAAAATGCTCTCTCTGGGAATCTCGACTTATTTGTTTGGCCACGAGTTTCTATTTCACAGTGCAAGGCCTATTTACTGCTATTGCCCATCACAATGTAATCAGCTTTTGTTATTATCATCGGTTTATTCATTCTCCTGTAGCATACAGTGCTGTGCTCAAGTTCAATCAGAAGAGATTTATTGTAGGAATGACTTGTTTGTTGATTTGCTTGCTTCCCCTCCTCCCAGAGAGCAAATACCTAGAGGTATGGAGGTGGGCTACAACGTTTTAATGGTTTCCTAACTCTAAATGATCTAGCTTCTGGAAGTCTTTAAACACCCAACTGTAGTGCCTAATTCTTGTTTTGCAGGGTAGGATTAGTATCTAGCAGATTCTGCCTCTTCACATTAGGAGGAATTGTTTCAATGCAGGGTAAACAAAATGAGAAAATGAGGCTCTGCTGCCTACAATTAGGAAATGCTGCCAAAGGCACGAAGGCCAGGGCCAAAGAGAAACTCAGTTCTCCTGCAAACAGTCATCCTGTGGAGAAGGTTAGCTCTAAGATAGCCTAGCTGAGCACATTATGATCTTAGCACTAGTGGAATTTTCTGCTGTAAGTTGTATAAAATTGTAAACCTTCTTCCCTGTATTTACAGCTAACCAGACACTTTTTCCTGTTACCAGAAGCACTCCAGGGGTTTGCTAATGCATTGGAAGCACCTTTCTGATAAGCCAACATAAATAGGCACAGCAATAAATCAATAAGCATTATGCTGCTCCATGACGTGGAAGTGGTACCTTTCATTATGCTGATAAAAGAAAAATAAAATGAAAAAACAATGCATATTATAATACTATATGAAGGCACATTTCTATGTATAGAGAATCTGAGTTATACCTTGAAAGGAAAGGAAAATAATTACAGGATATGCTACTCAGAGAAAGCAATCAGTATCTCATGACAACTATCAGGATAGGCTTATTATTAGAGAGGGCTGCATTAGAAGACAATATATCTTAAAAGGAAGATGGAGGCATTATTAAAACATACTGCACATGCAGAGTGGTGCATGCATTACCCGGTGACAAGCTAATGTCTCCCAAGAAAATATAGTTTTAAACGTAGCTTTAATTATTTAATTTCCTTGTTCAAATATGCAAAGCCCTAGCCAGGAAAGCATCTCCTTCAGTAGCAGTTTAAATAGCATCTTTCTCCTACACAGCTGGTAGCTCCTATTTAATACTCCACTGCCACCAGAAAAATAAAAACCAACTGCATTTAAAAAAAATTAATTGCATTAACAGATGTTTTGTTTTTAAATTTCAATAGTAAAATGAAAATTGTGTTTGAAAAGTTAGACCAACATGTGAATGATCATCCTTTTCGTTATTTATTTGGTTCATTCATTCAATAAAATTAGCCTCTTCCTTTAATTAAACACATTTTGTACTTTTATTGCCATTGCATAAAGTCCAAAAGTCACAACAGGGAATACATTATTGAGCCATTACACACTTCCTAAATGACTGAAAGCACTTCATTTCACCTCAAATATCACAATGCTCTAGAGAAGGAGAATATGATGATGATTATTAATACTAACAATCACTTAGCATTGTGCTTTCACATTGACGGTCTCCCAGTGATTCCCACCAGCTCTAGCTCCATCTTGTTATATCCTGTAACTCAACCTCTACTAGCACCTTGTCCCCCTGTAGAGCTCCTCTGCCAGAGAGGAGTGTCCAGCACTAGAGACAGAGTTTAGATGTTGGAAAGACCCAGCACCAGTCAGGCCTCAGCTCAGTTCCAGGGAGTGCTTAATCTTGACTGAACAAAGTATTAGGGGAAGATAACACCCTTGTACCTCACACATGGCACCCTATTCAACCAAACTGAACACTGAAATGCAGAAATAAACCTAATGCAAGGTGTTCGTGACAGCCACTCAAAATACTCACATCCTGCAAAGAGTTCCCTGAACATTGTGGAAGGCAATTGCAAACTAACAGCCTGGTGTGAAAAGAAGCAGGAGGAGACAAAGGGTGGAGAACATCATCCAGTTTTTGTCCAGAGGGCACAAAAACATAGAGAGTCTCCCTAAGTCACAGTCAAAGATATATTTCAGTGTGAGCTTCAACATGTGAACAAGCACCATAGGCTTGCAGTAGCCCATCTCATCTCAGTACTGTAACTCCTTTATTTTCATTATCTGAAACACAGATAATGAAATCACTTCTTTCTATATGAAAGGCTAGGCACTATCAAGATTTCTCTCTAAAATAGTCTCTAAGTTTTGGATATTTATCCAAAACCTTCTTACAGAATCTGTGTGTGTATGTGTTTTCTTTTTGGTTTTTTTTTTCTGTCCCTGCCAGACTCTGTATTTTGTTTCCCTGTAGCACACATGAGTTTTCATCTGTTCCTCTTCAAGGTGTCCATTAACACTACTCATTTTTACAGCCTCCCAAATCAGACTTCCAAATGAAGAAACTGCTTCATATCACATCCCCTCTATTCTGTTCACCTGCCCACAAACAGTGTGGATGTTTAGACAACCTCAAGTAAACTGCATTTTCCCAGTCACATCATTAGCATTCGTGCTGCCCTGGAGACACGGTAAGTAAAAGGAAGGGAAATAATTTCAGTCAAATCATTAGGATTTGGTTTTGGTTAAAAAGAGAACCTCTGAAAATGTCTGTATCAATTACAATCTAATCTCCTTTGCAATCATTTAAAATTCCATCTAATTAAAGTCGTTTTTGCAATGTACCTCAAAAAAACTTCCTATGTGCAAAATTTCCCTCTATTTATGTTCCCTGGTTCTAAATGCTGCTGCTGCTCTATTGATTGCTATAATTCAGCTCTAATTGCACTTTTACAAAGTAGAATGAATAGATTACAGTTGAGCTAGGAGGAAGCCAAACATCAATTATTAATATAACAGAGCTGGCCTTTACCATGTCTGTATTATTTACCTTGGGGAGTTTAGGAACCTGCTGAATAATATTTATTCTCGTAAATTAAACACTTCAAAATATTTGTTTCCATTAAGGAAAGCAACCAGGCTAATAAAACACATTTTCAGCAAATGCAAACAAGCCCTCAGTGTCTGTAATGATATGTGAAAACCCAACACGCTTTCTCAGGAGGCAGCAGCCTTGGTATTTCAGAAAGCAGCCTATATATTCTTCACCAAGAATAAACACAGCTGGTTGATCTCCAGATTATCTTGCAGCACAGGGGCTGTGGTTACTGTTTTAGTTAGTTATTATTGCTAGGCTATTTTAGCCTCAACAGGGATCCAGAAAGTCGACTGTTTCAGGAAGGAGAAGCAGCTAGTGGTAAAGCTGGCATTTCCTCAGTGCAATTCTTCATATTTACAAGGCAATCACACCAAGTCCTGCCTCCCAGCCCCACTCTGGCCAGCACAGCAGCCATCACACTGCCCAGCCCCTCACTGCTGTCTCCATGGTCCTATGCATCTTCTGCTTCTTTGCCCCAGCAATCTCTATTTCCATTCACAGCAGTTAATAGTGACACAATTTATACTCTAACCTATATGGCCTATGGCTCTGGCCAATGATCTGGCTATATCGATTTTTAAAATACATATATATTGCTAAGCAAGAAAGAATTTTAACTACTCTTCTGACCTTTGTCTCCTCTCTTTGCATATTTCATCTTCACAAAGAACAGAGACATCCCTTTCCATTTCCTGACCACTAGTTTGGTCACCTTCAGAATGATCTGCCTTGTAGCAGAGCCTGCCTGGCCAAAGAACAGGGACGGGTAGTTTGCAGCCACGTGCATAGGTCCACCAAGAATTTCACCTTAGGAGTGAATTTCAGAATAGTTCACAGGAAGACAGTACCAGCCACAATTCCCCTTCAGCAATTAGCACTACTTTGAAGTCAGCTCGTGTGGAGTGGAGATACTGTTCTTCAGTAGGTAGAGGTGAATTTCCTTCAGTGAATAAATACTATGCTTAAAAGCTATTGTTTATCAAATTAAAATATTCACAAAAGCTAATTCTGTAAATTTCAAATTTCCACTCTAACATAATCAAGAACTCGGTGTACAATAATTAATTAGTTAGCCATTTGCAGCTAGGGCTGGAGGCATTCATCTTTCCAAAAGCATGCATAGCACCATCTGTAACATCCACTCAGTATTTTGGCTCTGAATGAGATAAAACATTTAATGCATTGGCTGCTAAAAGTTACTATAGTTTTTTTACAGAGCCATGAATTCTGCTGTTGTTCTCCTTTGAGAGTACAACCTCAGCATTTGCCACTACGATATCATCTCTCATAAAAAAGTCTGGGGGGAATCCAGTGAAATCTCAGCACAATATTCAACTGATATTCAACAGCAAGAGCCTTAATCCAGCTCTTTATCTGATTAGAGGAAATCAGCCCTTTCTAAGCATCAGGCACCTTTTACCAGCTCCTGCAATATATGTATTTCTGTTTCTTCTCAATTCTTTGGCAATAACTCAGTACAGTACTGGACTAGTATCTGTAACAAAAACTTAGGGATAGATTGTACCTAAGAAAGAAAACAAGATGCTTCTCCTTTGATTTACTCAGGAACTGATTAGAAACCCTCTGTGCAACACAATCCTTGGATACGAAGAGTATTATCAAGGAGGAGGAAGGAAGACTGGTAGTGCAGGTTAATTCAATCCCTCTTCCCAGACATGCAGTCCTGCAGAGGGTTCTTGACACCTCTAAGCCTTCCAGTTCTCCCCTCCAACATACTGATTGCCAGGAGCCCATAAGCCATCTACACACACATGCACCCTCCCCATTCTCCAAATGTATTATCACAGATTAATGGAGCTGAAGATTCCCTTACCTCATTTCAGAGCTAGAACTTTCCAGCATATACTCTCCACTGAGCAGATATAACAGCGTTGCTCGTTCCTGGGTGTGTAACTTTGAATTTGGCTGTGCTAAAACCCAAGCGAACTGGCCTAGCTAGTGATCAGCATCACTAAGTGCTCTGGCCTCAATATGTACTTTGATCATGGATCATCTGCAAATTTTATGAGAGGCAATTTTATATTTAAAATAATCTGTAAAAATGCTGAATAATGTTCATTTTGATACTAATTCACTAAAACAACCTCTCATTGATTCCCCATTAACAAATATTTGTCATGATCTAAGGGTCTGACAGTTCTTAAAGCACTTACAGCTGTTTCAACAATGCTGCACAGTGTTAGCTTTCCCTAAGAAATAAAAGCTTAAGCCATGAATCTGTGGATGTCAACCAAACTCTTCAAAAGCTTTGGAATTTATGGACTGATTTCACTCTTTTTTTTTTTTTTTTTTTGGATAGTGCTAGAGACCCAAAACATGTTACAATCCCACAATTTAACAAAAATCAGTAATAAAAATAAGTAAGCTCTTCCAAAAAGCCTCTCAAAGAAAAACATGGTTCAGGGATGAATCCTAGTCCTTATCCACCAGAGAAATCACACAAGAGACTCAAGACAAAAATTTCTTAGGAAGACAGGTTGCACTGGCATGTCTGTACAACAAATCACCTGACCAATTGGAATGTTGTGCAGTGCTACATCAGTGGCTATCAACTGTACATTTGAATATACCAATACTTTATGCATAAGGAATGAAACCAGATTTGAGAAGACCTATTTTTAAAACATAATATAAAAACCATCTGTAAAAAACCCAACAATTAAGACCAGTCAACCAGAAGTCCTCTCTACTAGATCTATACATTCATGAATTCCCTTTTTCTTGGTACTCCCCTCACACGAGATAGTGTTGACTTGATCTGGATCTAAGCTTTCAATGTATTTTTCTTCTGTGCCTCCATTTTTCCTGTAAGCACTGAGATATTAGACAAACATGTATCTGTTTAGTGAAAACTTTCCTTTTCCTTCAAGAAATGGAGATAAAACCCACTCAGGAGGAAAAGAAGTTAAATACTTTAGTCTTAGCCTCAAAAAAGAGATAAAACATAGTGGAACACCCACTATTTTATTTATTTGGAAGAAACCAACCATAAAACAAAAAAAGCAAGCCCATAACAAAAAAGCCCAAGAGATATGTCTTTGTTCAGGTGATGCTGTACAGAGCCTTTAGAGACACCTGGGAATAATCAGCTTTTCACAGGATGCAAACTACCTTTATTGCAATATACAAGTAGCAGCTTGGTATATCTTGGACAGATAGAGTGTTATTAACAGCATATTTCTCCACCCATGAATATTTATCTACATTCAAATAGGAATGTCTCATCTTTGAAAAGAATTCATGAACTTTAATGGCAACTTCAGACAATTTGATAGGTTTGTATTTCCCTCAAGTAAACAGCTTCACATTAGCATATGAATGTTATTATCTGTCCTTTAACTTTGCCAGACACTGACCACTTTGTTGCATTTTTAATAGATTGCCCATAAATTTTTTCATTAAAATTTTTTGATATAGTCTTAGCTTTGATGTCAGCTTGAGAAAGAGTTTTGTCTGTTTGTATATTTGTGAGCTAAAAGTTACCTAGAAACACTTTAGCCTAAATTACCAAAAAAGCCTTACACAGCTAGACTTACTTCTCTGTTATATCATGGGTATCTGAGGAAAACACATTAAGTACCACAAAGGATGCAAAGCCATTAGAATCTGAGGATTGTGCTTCATGCAGTTCATTCTTACTTATTACAGTAGCTTTTTGGAACATTGGAATGCTCGTTTCCAGAAAATGGTACTTTAACATGTGTTTTTTCTGAACCCTAGTGGAACTTAAATTAGATTTATAAATTTGGACTTACATATAGGAAAGAAGATAGATAGATCCCCTTGATGTCTTTGAAGATCAAGGAACACTTATTTACATCTTCCCATTATCTCTGCTGTTATTAATGAACAATTGCCTGATACCAGTGTGATGGACATTTTTTCCTGTGTGGAGAAGACATCAAACATGGTAATTACTAAGGTTACTAACCGATCTAGCACCAGAAGAGATTCTGATCTTCAAGTTTCCTATTAAAAGTGTATGTTGAAATTCTTCCCAACCAAGGAAAAATATGGGAATGAAAAGATCTTTCACTCCCAACTTGTTTAACTTTTATTTTGACCTTGATTGAATAACCTAGAAAGCAGCAAAAAAGCTCCCTTTTTTTTTATTTAAATGAGAACATCATAAACATACACAGGACATTTTTCATCTAGCTTAACATGCACACTTGGACTATAACAAGGTTTGTATTTTTATAAGCTTGAGAACACATATTTTATTCAGTATTTCTGTAAGTTTAAAAAGTGATTCCTACTACTAAAGGTGCACATTCTTATTTATGGTTTCAGGTGAGAATTTTCTCCCTAGCCGTGGGTATAGTGCTGGGGTTTGGATTTAGGATGAGGATGCTGTTGATAACACACTGATGTTTTGGTTGTTGCTGGGCAATGTTTACACTAAGTCAAGGACTTTTCAGCTTCTCATAGTTTCCCCCTGCAGTGAGGATGCTGGGGGTGCACAAGGAACCAACATGGCCAGGACTGCTGACCCAAACTGGCCAAAGGGATATTCCATGCCATATGATGTCATGCTCAGTAGCATATAATTTAGAAGCTTGTCAGGTGTTATGGCTTGGGAGCTTACCTGGGAATTGGTGATCCACCTATGGTGAGGAGTTGTGCTGTGCATCACCTGTTTTGTATAGTCTTTCATCATTACTACTGTTACCTTCCTTTTCTGTCCTATTAAACTGTACTTACCTTGACCCTTGAGTTTTATCTTTTTTCTCCCAATTCCACTGAGGCAGGGGAGTGAGCAGACGGTTGTGTGGATGTTTTAGCTGCCTACCAGGTTAAGCCACAACACGTATATTACACCCTTTGTGCTACACTGCCTGAAGTCTCAGTCTAAGAAGTTACTTAAAGTGGCTCCTTCCCACAACAAGAAATCCCACCTACCAGACCTAAGCAAACAGATGACTTGGAAGGCTGAAGTAATTAGATAATCCACCCTGATATTGGAAGGGATTTACATGCATTTGTTTTTACACCTACTGTGATAGATGTAACCTCAGAGCTTTCTGGGATTAACTCAATTATTATTCATTATCTGTTTATCAGTGTATTTGTGTCTAACATTAATTTCAGAGTAAAATAAAGCAGCAAGAAGCTGGCTACCTCAGTGGACTGAACAGCAGTTCACATGACTGCTTCAAGTTCCCAATTTACACCAGTGTAAATGGGAATTGCCATGGAAGTCAAGCTAGCAGTCCATTCCATCCTTTTTTGTACTGTGTCCCCCTGGAAAGGGACAAATTTATCTACAGGAGGAAATGGAAGGTAACCATTTAGAGAGGCACTATCCCTATCCCACTCTCCAATTGAGACACTGCTTCCAATTAAGTGTGAGAGTTTACACCCCTTCCAGAACAAAGTATGGAGCTGAATTGTATTGGTAACTCTACTATGACTTTGGCTAAGAGCCAGCTGCAGCCTCTCTCAAAGTTTTTCACACTCTCCAGTTTCCCCTTCTGCTCAATATTCCTTCATGATTTTCAATACTGGTCTAGAAGTTAATCTTCCAGGATGCAGATCAGAGAGTTGCTTACTGTGAATTTTTGTTACTTTGCTGTTTCCATACTTTAAAAGTGTCCTTAAAGTTAGTAGAATTAAGGCAAAAACTTGACAGAAAATGCTTACTGTTTTCCTAGTTAGGTCTATGCATGAATCTGGAGAGATCCAGGGTGTGTTCAGCTCTTGTAGCTGTTGCCAGCTTTTTAAAGGTTATCTTAGCAAACTGCTGCACTCCAGTATATATTGATAATAGGATGAGTGAAGCAACTAAAAGCTGAAGTCTTATAGTGATTTTAATTAAGAGTCTGTCATCATCTGAATTATTATCACTGTTACTTTAGGAATTACATTGCAGCATAAATTTATTATAGTAAAGAAGCCTGGCAGCTGTGATCTCGGTCAGAGGGCCTGAAACAGGTTTAGCTTGCATTATGCTTTTTGGGCCACTGGGGAAAAAGAAATTCAGAGATTGCATCCATTTGGAAAAGGAGCTGTGACGATGCCAAATACTTCCATAATTAACTGCTGCTTAGCTATGGGAGCAATAAACGCCTTGTCCCTGCCTCTGAAGCCTGTGGCCTTCCCTATGGCACTTTCACATTTCCTCAACCAAGCATTCCCATCCCAGAGTCCACGCTCCCCACATTCCCTCTATCGCTGTCTCTCCAGCTCACCCAGCTTCCCGGTTGTGCTTGTTCTCTTACAAACACACCTCAGCAGAAGGAAACCCAGAGACAGCCTCATGCTCCCTGTGCACACCACAAATGCATTTGTTTGAAACACTGGAAGTGCCTGTGTTTGGGCTGAAAGCAACAGGCGTGTTACCTGGTTATGCTTTATGCTATAAACCAGCACAATTATCAACTGCTTTAAGGGGACAAAAGCAGGCATTCTCAACCCATAGTGGCACTTCATCAAACCATGTGAAAAATCAAAGCCAAAATAGGAGTCTCCAACACACACGCTCTCCTGGGAGCAGCACTGCATGTGAGGGAGTCCTTCCCGCTTTGACAAATGCCTGTGGATGGCAGCAGGCTGCTGCTTTGCCAGCTGTGGCAGGGCCTCCCGACAGCCATCTCGTGGCACTGCTTTCACCCAGCCACTCTGCCATGGAGGCAGGAGCAGAACACCGCCACCATTCCTACCGAGCGCAAGGCTGCCGCCCAGGCACCCAACGCGATGCTGCACCTCCGTGCCATGGCTGGATGCACGCTCCACGTGGAGAGCTGAAAGGCCGCCTGCCTCCAGCCTGTGATGAACCTGGAAAGTCATACCCCACTGGCACCCTCCCCGCTGACCCCCAGTGCGCTTCAGTGACTGGGATCTCCTTTTCCCCACTCCGTCTAGCTTTTAGGGAAATACAAGCAACGAAACCAGGAAGAACCGGGTCAGAGCCGTACCCAGTACCTGCCTGCGTGACTCGCAGATAGCAGGGGCAGCCCCTCGCTCCGCCTAAGGCAACGCTGGGCAGGTGAAGCGATACACGCAGAACCGGAGCGTGATCCCTAAGCTCCCCCTGCCCGCGTCCGCAGGCAGGCGGCAGCACTCGCCTAGCGAAACAGACAGGACGCTGCTTCGGGCGAAAACCAAACCAGGGAATTCTTTTCTACTTGATTCCGACTTCTTCCTCCTGCGTCTGGGCTGAGATTCCTTTCCCTTTGCACCTGGCAACTCGGTGATTTAGTTTCAAAGAGCATGTGCCTTGGCAAATGAAATGCAGACGCAGGTAGTTTTTCACAAACAGATGCAAGGTCTTTACTGTGCCCCAAAGGCCAACCAAAGCTGCAGTAGAGAGCAACTGAGCAGAACAGGAAATTCAGGCTCCAAATGAGAGAAATAATCTTGGCAACACGTTAATTAGAGTTGAGTGACTAAAAATACGTGGAAGATGAAATGTTTTAAAGAGAATTGAGGATTTAAATTATTTCCACATTTAGAGCTTTGTTATAATTTCTGCTAAACTCTATTCAACCACACAACTTCTCTAATTCTGGGTATGAACTCTAAAAAATGAGTTGGTTAAGACCTTAAAAATTGCAGTTCGTGTCACAGCATTTCATTCCACATTGCCAGCAATGCAGCCTTCAAAAAATACAAAGCTCTCAGGTAAAAAAAAAAAAGAAAAAGAGGCACTGCCTTAGGCTAGGGGCTGAGTTCCACTTCTGAATGCAAAAATAAAATAGTTTACGTCATTTGTTTCAAATTGCTGTAACATCTCAGGCTGTGGAGAGTGTAAGAGTGGAGGAATTTCTTTACAAAGTAATGTAAGTATAAAAAGTGGGCTCAGTGTATTTTTCACCAAGAAAAAAAATAAATCTTAAAAGCAATTACTATTATTTTTATATGCTTACCCAGGCTTCACCTTAAAATATTTACTGTCTGAAAAACAACCTGTTAACATCTCAGGCCTGTCCTTCCTTACTTGCATTTCATTCCAAAACCAGCATTATGGGTTGGTTGGGAAGCTGTCTGTACAGCTGATGTTATTTTTCTCCAGCATGGGTTTGCACAGTTCATACACACCACCACCATCATCAATTCACAGCTCTCTCTGCAAAATGTGTCTGGCAAGAAAAGCTTAAAGTATGTTTTTTAAAAATAGAGCAGATCTTCACCTTGCACAGCTGGGTCTTGTCCAGTAGATCTGATTAACTGGTTTGGCAGCCGCTCGACCAGCAAGTCACATAGACAGCATAACACAGCTCTACTCTACAACTTTATCGTAATGCAAATCAGGAGATTGTTTACAGATACTCAGAAAATGATAGATGCTCTTAGTTTTCAGTTCAGAATCTCTTTCAAATGAGCATTAAAATAATGGCTGTTCTCTCTTCCAAACAGATCCAAGCACGAGATCAAAATTCACCCTGATGCCAAGGACCTTCACTGAGACTCTTACACATAAAGTGATGCCAACATCCTGTATTTCCATCAAGCCTTTTTGCCAAGACCGTACCCCAGTATGCAACTCCAGGTGTGTATCACTGCTTAACTCTATTCTTTTAAAACCTGCCTCAAGCCATGCTATATACATGGGAACATTTTCTGGTTTGCTTGTGTGCTTCACCCAAGGGATAGCCGTATTTGAATGGGGGCTGAAGTAAGTCCTTCATGTATGCTGTGTACAAAGTGTTGTGGTTTAACCTGACAGGCAGCTAAAACAACCACACTTGCTCACTCCCTCATTCCCAGTGGGATGGGGAGGATAGGATTGGGAGAAGGAAAAAAAACCCCAAAACTCATGGTTTGACATAACGACAGTTTAGAAGGACATAAAGGGAAACAAATACTAGCATTAATATTAATAACAACAATCATGGTAGTAATAATAACAATGAAAATGTTTAAAACAAATGTCAGCCCCTTGTGCACCCCCAGCATCCTCACTGGCAGGGCAGTGTGAGAAGCTGAAAAGTCCTTGACATAAACATTGCCCAGCACCAGACAAAACATCAGTGTGTTATCAACAGTATTTTCATCTGAAATCCAAACCACAGTACTATACCCACTGCTAGGGAGAGAATTAACTCTGTCCCAGACAAACACCAGGACAAAAAAGCAATATAGCATCTGGAGTAAGTTATTTTTTCATAGTCTCACATATTTTAAATGTAATAAAAATAATTGCAGGGAATAAGATCCCTACTCAGGTCTGTTTGGCCTGGTTTACTATTTTTACAGTATTGTTTTAGAACAGAAAAACCAAACATAGAAACTCATTATTTAACTGTTCAGTTCCTTGCTTTCTATCCAGCTCCAGAAACCTTGAAATATAAATAGCACCAGAGTAGTCAGGGCACTGAAAGATGCACTAATGCTTTCCACAGGCATAAAGAAAAGTTACTCACTTATGACAGGTATATCCATTTGATCATTACCTGAAAATATTCAGAACATGAGTCCCTGGGAGACGATGCATCTTGCTAGGGCTGAGGGCTGTCATATTTTATGCAATTCATGTCTTTAGTGAATCAAGATTATTACATCCACTGATCTAAGCCTGAAAGGGGAATCATAGTCTAGAGCTAGGCTTTACATTTTCTCATTATAAGGAAGTCAACAATTTTGCTCTGGACCCAGAATCCCCCCAAAGCTACAAGGCATTCACAGTAAGTCCCCTAGTACAGCACACTGCTACAAATTTTAGTTCCAGGGTTTCTGAAACTCAAGTCCTTTTATATAAGGATCATACAACTTGGGTAAAGTAGGAATTTGTCTAAGCCAGGACTGGACGTGGCCACAATATGAAAGATGAGCAGCCACATGGGCTCTCTCCATCCCATTCCAGAAACATGTAGCCTGCAGAGCTCACAGGTGGCTGTGCTCATAGTTCCTTGGGCCTTCCCCAGAAATTCTCATTTTCACACCTCTAGCTCCTCACCACAGGAAAGCAGCACCACAAGACAGTTTACAAATCTGCAAAACACCCAAATCCTTTGTACAGGCAAAGACAGGACAGCACACAATAAGGAATAGCAATGTGTCCCAGTCCTAGTTTCCAACACAGAAACTAGGAATCCTGGGGTGGAAAACATACAACCTATTTGATCTCTAAGAAAATAAAAAATAGACTCTGCTCTCAGCCTTGTGTTCAGCTGTCAGCATGTATTTCAGCACTGCAAGATTCAGCACTGACTAGCTGAACTGGACTCATGCTAAATAACAGAAGGGGAATGGGTAGAAGCAGCAGTATTGTTGTGTTGCACCTCCAGACTAATCTAATCAGATTCTTTCTCAGGATCAGGTTGTATATAAAAAAACCCAACTTTCTCTGGATTTACAAATCTATTTAATGCATTGTCTGCATTTGCATTGCCTACCAAATCTCACTGTGACAGCAACTGCACCACCTATGAAGCGCCGCCAGTCCTGTTGGCAAGCACGATGTTATCAACCTCTCTTCTCCACCCCTGCACAGGGAGGACGCTGTGGTCTTGCCCAGACTCAGCACTTCTGCTTCCCTTTGGAGCAGTGCTGGCTCAGCCATGCTGGTTTTCCAGAAACACCTACTTTCTACTTGTGGGGCCACCTGATGCATGCTGGAGGAAACAGAATAGGCTTTCATCTGAGCCTTTTCATCTGAGCTCATTCATTATTTGGCTTTATTAAACGTTTTAGGAGGTAAATGGGCACGCTCAGAGCTGCTGGTTTCAGAATCCCAATAGCAATCAGTTTAGATCTGATGACATCTCTCCCTTCTGCCCTCAGCTCTCCCAGTTCTTTATGTGGAGTCACAAACTAGCATATATAGCTATGAACTTATGGTTTCATAAAAATGTCCATCTATTTGGAAGTTTACTTTCCCTCCCCTGTCCTGTCCAGCCTTCACTGCCTCTAGCCATCCCCCAGTAAGTTGGCAACTCCTTTGGAGGGAAAGGGTTAGCTCTGGCAATCATGTCTCTCTATCAGCAGAACATAAATGCTTGGAAAAATATGGAAGAAGAGTTTACAGTAGTTGCATATCATACAAGAGATTTATAGGCCTATTAAAAATGATTAGGCTTTACTTCTTCAGTGACAAAGCTGCTTACATAGACTGCTCATGACAATATCATGTCCAGAGTCTGCAGGATGTTTATTTTCACATTTTCAAAGTACCATATTTTCTCCACCATTCTTTTGTTTTGTTTTGTTTTGCTGTTGGCAATAATTCTCTAACTCTTCTGACCTAGCAATTCAGTTTAAAAATATATCTTACCTTGGAAACACTTTCAAATGGGCAGGATGACTGCAGGGACTGTTGTGAAGAATGCTGTAAAATGTTCCCCAGTGCCCAAGCAACTAAAATGTACATGTCACAAATCCAAGTATGCAACTGGGTGCTGATCACTGATTCTAGTTTCAACTGCTGATACACTTTGATCAGCTTCAAGGACCTTATTCACAATGGGAAAGTCTTTGCCTCTGAACATGACAAGCAGGGAGGCAAGACAATGAAAAGATTTTCATATTAGCTGTAATACCAGCTCCCACCCTTCCACTCTCTGACCCTCCAAGAGAAATGTTATTACTGTCCTTTCATACTCAAGATGGCCTTAATTCCTTCCTTTTGCATCCACATACTGATTCCCAACACTTATGAAGAAGTCTGAGGTTTCTCCACTTCCTACAGGATCACAATCTTAGATTTTGCTTCAGATGATTAAAGTGATAAATCCATTTGCAAACATAATTTTATTTAGAATTAAAAACCCAGGGAATCATGGAGGCTCTAATACATGAGCTGAAGATGATACAGATTGGACAAATAGTTAACTTCAGGAGCAGTTTCATAATTTAATTTGAATCTGCTCAGGATTCAAATTCTCCTCTTTTTAAAAAGAGGAAAAAGAGGAAAATTATTGGAATTCTGAACAGAAGGGATAGATTAAAAGTCACCCTACTCTGTTTCAATTGAGCTTACTGAGGAAAAAAATGGCATCAAAACTTGCTCAGCATAGAAAGATTTTTGGAATTGGCCTTTTTCTACTACCAAAGGGAGTCCTTTGTGCAATACAGACATCTTGAACAAGAACAAAACATTGACCAAAAATACTGTCTCATTGGAATCTATCATTTGCTTCCATAAATGATAATAAATCACAATACAGTTGCCAAAAGAAAGATTGTTTCCATTACCCAAGCTCTGTGTTTGCTGTCAAGGCATTTGCAGAGATTTCTGTCCATCACATCCCTCGAGTCTTCAGTGCTGGACAGGTACTCTAGGTTACAGACAGCAGTTACAGTCAAATCATGTTAATGAATTAAACACGAGGCCATGCAGAAGCATTCATCATAATTTACATGATAAAACAGTCAGGTAAAATCTCAGTGGTAAATCATGATGAGAAAAAATGGTTTATTGAGGTTAATCCTACTTAAACCATATAAATTTTTCAATGTATCCCAGTGGTCTTTTTTACAGAAAAGATGAATGTGACCTGAATAGGAGAGGACTGATTTCAAACCAAGCTGAACCCACTGACAAGAAAAGGTAACAAAATTCCAAGCCAGCAGGCAAGAGGCGAAACAATTTGAAGGCTTCCTTCAGACTTTGATCTCTGTGATATATGGCCTCACTGTGCAATCTAACCCACTAAGACTATTTGGCAAGACCAACAAATCATCACTGACCAAGAAAGTAATTAAAATTCAGCACTACACTTAGCATCATTTTACTGTTTGCTATTGGCTAAACCAGGAAGGATGCTGCAAAAAGAAATGCTGCAATACTCCAAGGTAGTGGAGCTTGTAAGCAGAATGGTAATGACTTTCTTTATAGATACTTTTCTATTAAACAACTAGGTGGGACCAATTCCTTCTTTTTTTGTGGAGCTAAATACCACCTGAAACTGAGTGAAGTCATTCTTTAATAAACCGACACTGCAACATCTATTGTTTCCAATGCTAATCCACTCACTAGCTATCAGCCTGAAATTATCTAATGTGCATCCAGCTCCATAAGCATTTCTATTCTTCCTCTAAAATTCTCTAGAAAGGTTCTCCTGTGTGCAGAGAGTAAGAGAACAAACTCTTTCTTCCCCCTAACTAGCTACGTTGGAATGATTTAGCATCAATGAAGAAAGTGAGATGACTCATAGGAATAGTGATTTTTATGGGTACAAACACTGTGCAATCAGGACTGGAGGCCACATGCTGCATACAATGAATCCTGGTAAGAACACTGAGGAGAAGTGAAGTTTCTCACATGCAAGTTTGCAATATACAAACTTACATTTGTATTTCTTTATTATCATTATTATTTTAAGCACTCCAGGCATAAAAGTATAGAAACTGTTCTGTGCCTAGGAAGTACACTGCACAGAATGAGACCACAGTTGAGAAACAAAATGTTATGTTAGGACCAAATTGCATACAAGGTTGTGTGTACAAGAGAAACGAATACCCAAATGGAATTTTGAGCCCCACAAAAAGCCTTCCCAGAGTATTGTCTGCAATTTTATAGAATATGGAAAGTCATGTAGGGAGAATTAACTACTTGAATGTCAGGAATCAATCACCGGTTCTAAAGTAAGACCTTCAATTACATAAATTGAAAAGGAACCCTATGCTAATAGTGCCCATATGCACAAACATTAAGACTGTACACCATGACAAACAGCAGCAGCTAATGCTTCACAGTAGCTTCAGATATGTTCAGTTTTATTTTTCTTGCTGCCTAGAATATGTGCCCAGTTACACCCACTTTATGCACATGCAAGCAGTGTTTTAACTGCAGGCCCAGTCTTTCAATATGAACTTAATTACAGCTAGTGCCACGCTTGCCATTTGCCTGTCAGGTAACAGTAAAAGGGAAGGAAGATTTTAAGATTTCAGTATTTTCACGAGCACAAAGTGGTGTCCTTCCTCACAGCATTAGATACCAAGTAGTGACCAAATGATCTTGAACAATAACTCTCTCCAGTTAAAGCTGAAGCAGATAATAGAATTAAATGTTCCATTTCACTGACAAAGGCAGCTGGCTAACAAAATTATCTGCAGCTGTAAATTATGAACTGTCCAGGAAAAAGAAAATATGGAGGAACCAACCACAACAGCCATACAAGCAGACAAATCCACAAAGACAGTACTGAAGTGGGGAGCAGAAGGCTAGAAAGCACTACTCATTTTTCCCCCCGTGTCATGGTCAATATGTAATACCTGAGGTATGTATTTCAGATCAGTCCAGGAAAAAAAGAATAATTCATGCTTACAAGGCTTTGGGCTAATTAAATAAGTAACAGAAGTTAATTAAGAAAATTCCAACAATCTAAGCCAAGGACAAATGTGATGAGATATTGCCAATGGCACATGACAGCCCTGATCACCCAACTCCTGGGTAACATCACTACAAACATGCAAGCCCTGAGAAGAATATGTACAAGCCCACAAGGAAGGGATAAGAGTACAATGAGAAGACACAGCCTTTTATCTCTTTAAGCAATGTGTGGGGTTTTTTCACCTCATTTTTATCCTAAAAAATACTTTTTTACTTATTCCCATCTGAGACAAGTGGTGATGATCTAATACAAGACTTGGCTGGTACGGTTTTTTGCGCTCTATTTGCCATGATTTCTCCCAGATTAATTACAACAGCAGCTAAAACCATAAAGGGTAGATTTGTCAAACATATTCTAGATCTTCATTTTTCTTTCTGAAAATGTATTCTTTGCAGAATATAGTATCAGATTGACGTAGATATGGTATCCCTAATAAATTACAAGAGATAATTAGATCATGGATGGCTTCAACAGCAGTACAATTATTGTTACATTGTCTGCAGCTAGTAGTTAGGAATAGCAGATAAGCTATTTCTAGACAACTCTAATAAGATTGCGGCTTTATCTGAGCCCAGGCATACTCTCTTTCCCTGCAAGTTGCATGCAATTCAAGACCTGACAGATACATGCATTAGAGCCTTTTCATAATTCCAATAATGAAAAATAAAGTCATTATAAAGGCAGTCAAGTGAGATTTGCAATGCCAGCATTTTAAAGTAACTTCTGAATACACTAAAAGCTTTGTCACTTATCTATACTCTGAGTCTCAGAACAACTAGCAAATACATAAATTTTCTTAATTACACCATCTTCCAACCAAATGTCACCAGTGCTCTAGAAGTTTACTAGATCCAGTTTCAGCTTTCATAATGAAAATCTTTGCACTAATTCCTAATGCCACACTTCAGTAACTGGACATGGCTGTGATTAGCCCAGTGCAGAAGCAGGAGCAGCAAAGCAAACACAGAAGCCGCCTGCCTTACCCCACTTGTGTGTATTTAAACTCCGTCTCTCCTTCCCAGATTACCCAATTCTGCTTTGACCTCTTGTATGCTACCTTTCCTTTTTTGGTTTTACATTTGATTTTTTTTCAGGATCTCTATGTTCATTCCTGCAGCCTCAGGCTGCTCTTGCATGACATCAGGATAGACCGCTCTTCAGCTTGGAGAAGGAGATTCTTGAAAAATCAACTAGCTATCCTGGACCCCTCCTCTCTCCAAGGCTGTATCCCATTACATTATTTCAAGTAGATCCCTGAAGAGGCCAAAGTCTGCTCTTCCTGAAGTCCAAGGTTGGAATCCTGCAGTTTTCCACTGTCCATTGTGTCCAGAACCTGAACTGGACAAACTCACAGTTACTGTAGCCAAGGGTGCCTCCAGCCTTCATATGCCTTTCTTATGTCTCCCTTCGTACCCTGTGGTCACCACACAGACCCTTCACATAAACAGCTGCATTGTACAGTGGTATTTATTTCAGAACAGATAATTATCCATGTCCTAACTAGACCTAGAAGACCTGCCTTATTTTTCATCAAGTTTTATTTTATGTACTAGAAAGAGCACAGCAGTAAATGTCTCGCACACAGAGATCGAATGTGGACTAGAGATGCTGTGTTTTGTTTACATGGAGCTCATCTGCTACACCTTGCTGACCAGCAGCTTTAAACAAGATTTAACAATGATTTCAAAATTTAATTTGAAATTATCAAATTACCATCAAAGTTAGGTTTCAGGGTACACATGAACCATAGATACATACCAGAAGCACATCAGCTAGGGAGAACTAAGGTCGTACACCATTAATTTATTTTCTTGACTATTTACAACAAAACTGGCTCAAGCCAACAGGCCAAGTCACTGTGCAGCTGCTCAAAGCCCCATTGCTCACAGAAAGGGGAGAGCAGACCCCCCTGCCTCTTTGGGTGGCAATAGAAACTTTAAAACCTTATAAAACTATTGCTGTAAGTTCTAGTGAAAGAAAGGATAATGTTACAATAGGGTGACATGAGCCACAGGCTTCAGTGGTTGCTTAGTGTGCAGAGCAGGATTAGAGACTGCTGGAAGAGCCAAGAGCACCCAGTTTGCTGCAGCACCTACCCTCCAGTGCTTTGGATATGCTAGTGCCATCATCCCTTTTTCCCTGGCAGGCTTCTGTCTGGCATCACTCACACATAATCAGGCACAAAAAAAGAAAAAAGTCACACTTCTGCTGAACTGAAACCACTTCAGAGCGCTGTGATCTTACTCTTATTGATTTATCTATTTAAAGTAATGTCAGGATTTTGTCATTAATATTTGATTGGTATTTTTAAACCCTTACAAGAATTGCACAGACCATAAAAAGGTGTTACAGTAAAGCACCAGGGGCAGAACAGCATTATCCTATACCACAGGGGATGTTGGCTGGCACTGTCTTCTACATCTTAAAGTTCTCACAAGGTGTCAGGACACCATTACATCATTGCCAGGACCTGACTTCTCAGCACATGTGGATTTAAAACCAGGATTAAATAAGAAGACTAAAAGTGGCAGAACAAAACAAAAATCTAAAATTACAGACGTTCATAGAATAAAAAGTAGTATGATGTGTATTCACCAGTCAGTGTGAATTCCACAGTGTAAATTCCACATTGAGGCTTTACACGTTTTAGCAGGACGTATTACAGCAAAACAGAAATGCATATAAGAATGTACTGTAATATAATGAAGAGCTCTGTCATGTTTCTTCAAAGAAAAATGGATCTTGGGGTACTTTAGAAGGTATGCATATTCAGTATTCCGAAAACATAACTCACAACAAGAACAATCGTGCTCTTAGAATCAAGGAGATCTATGAAGAAATGTCATAGATGAATTTATGCAAGGCATTGTACACAAGCAGCATTAAAATGTGTTGGTTCTCCAGAAACAAAGTAAGTTTAAAATGTTGTCAGGAGAATAGCACAGCCCAGAAAGCTTAATAGCAGTTTATCCACACAAATGACCTAGGGACAAATTCAAGCACCCAGCATACCTGCCCAAAGAGCTAGCAGATGAGCCCAGATGCATCTCCTGAACTTTGACATCTGACACCTTGGACCATCATCCCAGAACGTCACATTTGATAAAGTAGAAGGCATTCAAAATTGTAGCTATATTATTTAAAGCATATGTGTAAATATATAAGTTTTTACTTATAGAACAGGATTAGTTTTTGTATTAACTTTAAACAGAGGTGGCAGTGCTACTTAGACTTTAAGTAGCCTGAGTCACCCCAACCTGTGACCCAACATTATATAGTTTGTTACTTTGATAGGCCAAAGTTTTCCATCCCTGGTATTTGCTTTCTAAAAAAACTCAGGTAGGAGTTTTGGAAAATTTCTGAAGTGAATTTAGGAAAGAAATACATTATCTATGGTAAAAATGCTCACAGCTTTTCTGATGACATGTTCTAGTCCATTGTAGCTATGACCTTTAGCAGGGTCTTGAAATTTGGCTACAAAAGATAGCCTGGTTTTAGTCAGTTCCTTTGTCACTCAAATATTCTCATAAATATGTCCAAATTATAAACCTCCACAATTCCTCAGTTTTTTACTTTTATAGTACGCAAAATACACATGAATCAGGAAGATGCACACTTACTGCATTTTCTAAATCAAAACTGCAATTTGAGCACTAACCCATTGAAGTGTAATATAGAAACAAAACACTATATTAAAAATAGAGTTATCACCAGTGATTAGAGCAGGAGCACAGGAATTTAAGACCAACTAATTGAGCCCCAAGTACATCACTCTGCAAGTACTCCTGAAATATGCAACGGTCCTGTCCCCCGAATAATGGACAAAAGTTGGCACAAATACTAGAAACTCTTGCCAAGTTTATAAATTCTCATGTCTCACTGAGGTTACAAAGCACACAGCTCCCAAAAGACAAGCTGCTCCCTTGGGAGTGATAAGATTTTCCCTAAGAGAGAAAAGTGACTCTGGTATCTTGAATCGTTTCTCCAGTTCAGGGTCAAACCCTCCCTCCCCCAGGATGTTCATGGGGTGTGCAATGTCAACGGGAATTTACACATGCACCCCAGAGTGGAGCTGAGTTTTAAGGTATGTAAAACCACCACATTACTGTCCATTATCATAAAGTCTTAGCCTGCTATTATATCCACAGCATAAATCAAAATAATCTCCTTTGAAGTCAGTGGAATCAAAACTCTAAACCCCAAGAAGAGATCTGGGTCCTCCACTCTAGGCTGTCTACCACATGAGCAAAAGTGAAGGACTGATAGAATTGTATGTATTTAAGAAAGAAAAAAAGGCAGCTTTAAGAATTATACGGCCAGGAGAAGCATGTTAACAGAGTCATAAAAGACTTTTCTATAAAAATCTATTCAGCAGAGAAAGGAAGAAAGAAAAAGACAGACATACGTCTAGTGCTATGTTTCTTTGGGTTTTCTTCAAAATGCAAAACGAAGTAGGACACTACTTCCTTTGTAGTTCATACAAGAGACAGCATCTGCCAGAAAAGATGCACTGTGGTAAGAGAGCAGCAAAAGCGTCTTGACAATTCTGATCAAGAAGTGTTCTAGTTAGTGTTCAAGATAGCCATGATAATAGATTACATGAATAATTTGGGTTCTTTGTCAGGACTTGGATAATATCTGTCTACAGTACATCTGTATCAGTGCACACTTAATTGCTGAGTAAAGGACAGCTAGAACAGCACAAAACTTTTCTACACATCCTTTACACTCAGATAATGAAAAGCTCATGTAAATTATAGCATATATTAAAAAAGCAAACAGTATGCTTCTTTTCATTGTCACCCACTAGACACACACAGCAATCTGAAGAGCTGTACAAGATTCATTGGGCTGAGTAAGCCTCAGGATCTGAGATGAGAAAGGTCTGTGGACTGACCTTTTCATTGTGCATCTTATAGGTCTTATGTAAAAATAAGCAGCAAAATTTAGATTCAGTTTGTTTGTATATAATTGATGGAGAAAGAGGTTCAGGAAGTAATTGAGTGACACAAAGACATCAGATTTTTCTGTGACTTCCTTCCCTACTTTCCTTAGGATTAAAGCTTCCTGTCTGTCCAGGATGATGAATACCAGAGTGCAGAGCATCCTCTCTCTCTCTCTATATATATGTATATATATATATATGTATATATATAAAAAATAGATCTTCCATTGTTTCACATCTGCTCTGTATTTACATATCCATTTAGTCACTTTCTGCTCCATGAAAGTGCTTTTGCTTTCGTGGACAGTCATCATCTTAACATCATCTGTGGTTTTATTTAGCATTTTCCCAACCCTTTCAGGAGCAGAATATAGACTTTCAAGCTGGTCTCCTGTGGTACACAGCTTAACTTTTGGTCCCTTCCCAAAAATTTTACATTTGCTTTAGTCTTGGAAGGTGGCTTTGGGGGCTGCAGCATATAGCGAGAGCTGGAGTAGGCATTATGTGTGCTCTTTCAAGCTAAAGCTCTTTTGCACAGTTCCTGTGGAAAATTGGATCAGATTATTTAAATCCAATGCTCCCATATTTTAGGTTTATACTATTATAGATGTCAGTATCTCGACTTGTTTCTTTCCCTACAGCCTTATGGGGGTTTGCCTCAGAGAAAGGCTATTTCCAAGGAATTCTACATGCTGTTCTCTGTTTTAAATCATTTACCAGATTTGCTGCCACTCAATATAATTTCACTTCAACATATGCTTACGTATCCTACTATTGTGTATGCTCATTGCTTTATTGTTTAAATAGGAAAACCCAAACTGATGATCAACATAGCTGGTGTAACAGCTCAGATGCTTGCTGCAGAACCCTGAAAAATAGGAGATGAAACCAGAAAAAAACCAAGCTTGTGCTGCAGCTTCTCTATTATGCTATTCTATCTGCAGTGCATTTGTGCAACAGGAACTGTTGCACATCTCCCAGTGTACAGTAATTGATACAGTAAACCATTGGACTGGAAAATTGCTATTGAAAACATATAATCAACCTTTTGAACTCTATAAACCCAGTGAGATGCAAGATGCAATTCCTCAGGTCATGTACGACTACTCAGTTTAGATTTCCACCTCAGAAAATTGAGGTGAACAAATTGCAGACAACCACTCTTAGAGGCAAGTTTGGTTAGAATTTCATCAGCCCATACACATTACAAACTCTTTCTGGACTCAAAGGCTTTTGAAACTATAACTGACTGACTATGCAAGGACATGTGAACTGCACATCCTGCTAATTCTTCATCACCACAGAAGTATTAAATATATAGAGAGAAATTTATTGCATAAGAATCATTAAAGCACATACCAAGTTGAGTTGCTGCTCTGTTTCCCCTTTTCTACATGCACTCTGCCAGGGAATTCTCTTGCATACAAGGTTAAATCATAAAGGGCAATTCCTTATTTGGCATAGACAGGAAAATTAACTAATAATACTCATAATTTATTGATCTGTAAGATATCATCCCACAGTAATGGATCTAAACCCTTGCCATTAAAAGGCATTCATCCTCAATATGCTTCCACTGGTAAAATCCATAAACTAATGATTGATTGTAATTTGATGTTTGAATACATTTGTGCAATAATTAAATCCAAATCAACCTTTACCATTTCAGAAGATCATCAGGTTAAAATTCCTCTTTGCGAGACAAAGTTCTAAAATTGACTTGAGAAATGGTTCCTAGTTCAGCTTCCAAACTGCCTTCTACAGCGATTAAAATTGATTGCAAATATTGATCAAAAGGTATAGTGGTTTGGGTTTAGCTTTTTATTGGAGTCTCCCAAATGTCTGTCATCAGTGGATACTGAATCTGACCCTAGCAGAGGAACTGGCTTACCAAGGTGAGTATACTTAGCCCACTCCAGCACCCTTGCCCTTTTCAAGCACTAATTGTTCCAGAAGGCAATGACTGAGCCAGCATTTTCAGATAGCCACTCAGCTTCTTAGATGTCTCAACATTTTTAGAAAAATGTTATGAAGCTGCAAGGCAGATGAAGGAAAAAAGACCAACCAGACTATACCCACAGGAGTTTCATCTGACCCACAAATCTGTAACAAGCTATATTGTGTTTCAGATCATTACAACTCTAGCTATTAATTTAGGAATACTCAGATCACCAAATCAATAGCTCTTGGCAGCATTTTGCTACCACCTTAAAGAGAGACTGCTTTAAGATAGCTGTTCATAGAGTACGGATTTCTGGTTCCAATCTTTATCTCTAGGCAGACCCACACTGAGAAGAGACAATTCTGTTTTAACCTACATCCAACTCACCTTAATTATAAAGTGGGAGTCTTGAAAGTACCGCACGTGGTGGCAAACTCATGATAGAAACTGACTTCTGATGAAGATTCTCGTCAGAAGCCTCTTTCATTTGTGCTAAGGCTATTTTATTGCTATCAAAACCTTGCATTATCTCAACCAACCACAACTTGCTGAGTTGAAAAAGCATTTTTATCTAAAGATAGAGGTATGCTCGGTGTGACAGGTTTCGGGAGCGCTAGAGGTAGAATGAAAAGATCCTATAAAGATAAGTATTTTTAAGATAGAGTTCATTCAGTAACTCAGCATTAAAGGGTGTTACCAAACTTAATGCATGGAATAAAAAACTTGTTCACTACCTTCTGATCCAAAGTCCCACCAGGCATTTAGCCTGCTGATATTTCCATGGAATATTTTTCTGGCCAGATATCCACTGCTTGTTAAGCTCACCAACGTTTCTGCTAAACAGTTAAGATGTTAATACTGTCTAGCACTGTCACTACACAGTAACAACTGTGAGACTTGTAGGTGTGCATTTCCAGATTTTAGCCCTCCTTTCATGCTCATATTGTAACGTATCTCCCTGTTTGCTTAATTTATTGGAAAAATGGCTCTGCAGACCATGCCACATACAGCTGTGACTGGATTGGTCACCAGACAGGATTTGTTCAGATTCTGCTCACATTTCTTTTCCCCAAACACTTCCAAACACATCATAACTTTTATTTATGCATTTGAAATGCATCCTGCAGAAGGATCACAAATAGAAAACTTATGCCCATATATGAAGTTATCAGAACTTATGAATAGCTCCATAACATAATAAAAATATTCTGGGCTTATTCTAGAAAGCTGTGAGGCTTAAAACAATTAATTTTAATTGCTTTTGAGAAAGTGAGATACATCTGAAATTAAGATGAAATAATCCCACCAACCCTAGAAGCTTTGGATCAATAAATCAGTTGACAGGTAGAACTTTACAGTAAAGTTAGATCATGTTATCTGTTAAAAAAATTAAAAATGTCTATTTGCTATTATGCATGACCAACATACTAAGGCCAGGGAAGTTCCCTCCACTGAATTAAGTTGGTACAGAGGTGAATAGATAAATGAGACCAGGTAATAAAATGCATCATCCTCACATCAGCTGAGCTGCATAATACTATTGCATCATGGGTCATGATTACCTTATTTTATTCCTATTCTTTCAGCAGTAATTCATCTTGCAAGTTTGACTATAAAGCTAGGTTTAAATATATCTTTTATAGATGAATGTCTATATGAATTTATTTTCCTTAAAGCAGACAACAGTACTTCATCTGCTATCTCCTTTGCTGTGGGTTACGTTAGCAGCTGCAAGACAGGACACTAAGTCTATGTTTAGAGAATAATGACTGCAGATTGCTGCAAGTGATTTGCAGAACCATACATGAAGGAAGTATGCCATGTTTCACGAGCAGTCAACTTCTAATGTACATACATGATTTCAAGTGAAGCTTACACTTTAATTAGAAATGGTTATTATATCACGTATATCATCCTAAATTAATTGTTTTATTTAATGCCTGTATAATATCAAGCAATTTTTAAATGGTCATTTTAAAGGGAGACAGTTTCAAAATATTCTAGTCCAAATTTTATTAAAGATAATGTTCAAACTGCTTCCAAAGGCCACTGGATTTGGGCCATAAGGGTTTCAAACAAAATTTAAGCCATCATATCACTAGCCAGTGAGGTGTTTGACTGATGTTGTTAGATTCACGTAACAATAAAGGAGGGTACCCCAGAGAGGTCTGCATTGTGAAAAACACCAATAAAACCCCCAAGCAATTTGCTGGTCATTGTCTCAGAGTAGTAGATCCCACAAAACAGCAGATGGTGAAAGCAGTACAATTCCTGCAATCTAAAGGAAGCTGGCAAAGAATATTTGAAGATAAAATTAGGCATACTAAAGTGACAGGGAAAGGAAAGGAAAAAGGCAAAAAAAAGATGTTAAACCCAATCCTCTACACGCAGGCAAATGTGCTACATGTTCAAAAGCAAGACTAGTATTTGAAGTTAGCTTCTCCATAAAAAAGCTTATAAAATACATGCTAGAATAAAGCGCTGAAGAAAAAAAAAACCCCACCCTATTTTTGCTTAAAAGATGTCTTTTTCCTGTCTTGAAGTTATATTTCTGCTTCTCAATAGTTAGAATTAATTTTTATATAATAGTTATGTTAAAGTCATATAGAAGGGACTTTCCTTTCTGTGAATGTTGCAATCTGGCTGATCCTGTTGGACAGAACACCCATGAAAGAGAAATCCACTGGCTTTGACCCGCCATGACTGGCACAAGGAGAAAGTCTGGTGGGGTGTGGGAGCGTGCCTTGGGGCAGCCACCCCTAAGCCCCAAAAGCCCTCCCAACACAGCGGTGGCAGCAAGCACACTTGCACCACTGACAGTCTCCCACCCAACTGCAGAGCCCCTTCCCTCCCCAGGAGCCGGCACCGGCAGTCAGTGAGCCCAGCCCCACTCCGCTGCCGGCCTGCCTACGGGCACGCTGCCCTGCGGATGCTGCAGAAGGGGATGCTTGGACTTCTTAAAATTACTTTTGCTATTTTGTGCTGACAAACCCTCTGGAAACAGAGAACTTTTAAAATCTATCACAGGTATTTGCTATGATGATCCACTTCAGACTTTTCAAAGCAATGGAAGGCACGCTGGAGGATGACAGTAGGTGAAAATACTGGTGCAACAACTCCAGGGGCGTAGGCTGGGTTTGCAAGAGGGGTCTGTGTCAATGCAAGCCCTGCTTTGCCATGGCACAAACTGGCTGCTGTGGGGATGCCAGCAACCCCCTCCCCCCACCCCAGTTTTTCATGATCTGTAGCTTTTCAAAACCAGGAGCTTGCACAATGGATTTGCAGCAGGTAACAAGAAAAAAAACAACCTAGTTTCTTTTCTATTTTCAACCTCCTCTTTTCCACAGCCTATGGCTTACAAAGTAAGAAAGGTGAGTACATGCCAGTCACTGTGGGTCTGCACTGGTAAAAGTCATTTTGATGGTGTAAGGGCTATTTAAACATACGATCGGATCGATGTAATGCATGGTTTAGAAGGAAATTATTTTAAATCGAGGCCAAGAAGCCAACTGAAATTATAGTTACACTTACTGCACGTGCTGTAGACTGTAAACAATTTTGTCCTCATAAACATGCAGCAATTTGGTTTAAAACAAATTTCTCAGGTAGGAGCATCTTAATCATGTTTTCCTGCAGCATAAAGATTAGCTTTTTCCTGTAGTCTCTGAAAAGCAGTTTGTAGGAATGACCCAATGTGCATTTACATTAACTAGAACTGAATTCCATTGATGATAATCTGTGGCTTTAATTACACTTGTCTCTTCTCAAATAACTCTGCGGGTTTTCCACCCTAATGTAATAATTTTCTTAAAATTATAATTAAATAAGCCTAGTGGCACCGCATCAGTACATAAAGCTGACACGCAAAATGCCAGAGTTCCAAATACACCCTTGGGTTTTCATTAATGGCAGTTACAACTCGCAGTTTTACATTTGATGGAAGGTAAGAAAGTACATTCTCTCCAGTTTTTTGGCTTTAAAAAATAATCTTCAAAAGATACATTCCAGAACTCTGACTTTGCCACATATGTAGTAGATAACAGCTCCTTTAACCCAAAGCCTAAATATTCTGGACTGCTTGCAGTAAATTCACCTACTTCCACAAATACAAAGTATAAGAAACAGGCACCCGGGCAAGATGCTGTTAGAATATATCATTTAAAGACAAGCATCGCAGCAGGGCATGCATCTGCACCAAAACTGAAGATGTGCTGGAGGACTATGTAAGCATACCTCTGCTGCATTTAACCAGCCTACAACTGCTCTCTGTAGCAACAGCAGTGTGGTAGGTAGGTCATTTTGCTGTGGACTTGAGCAGTATCCAGAAAGTTGCCTGCCAAAGCAGGTGTTTTTAGAGGGACCTGGGGAAGGGAGATGAGAAGCCAGCAAGGTTATGCTGGACCACGCTGCCGTGCAAAGGTATTTCTTGGTTTGACATAAACTGTTTCATAAAGAGACCCTAAAAACACCAGACAACTAAAGGTACTGTTAAACCTAAGGAGATTTTATGCATTTTGGTTGCCCCATGTTGGCTCTGTTTGCTCCTCACTTCACTAGAAAATAGGCTTGCACTGAAACATGGCTGTGGAAAAAAAGTCTCTCCAAAACCAAAATGCACACTTAACATCCATAACCAACTAGTTTTCACACACGTTTATTTTGCTCAGGGTAAGTTGCTGTTCCTAAGGAACTGTTACATATTCTGTATAAATTATTAAAATGTCAAGGGCAGAATTTAATCTCATCTGAATCAAATCTAGTTTAACTTCACTGTGGCAATCCAAAAGGACCAAAATTAGTATGCAGTTGTTGCTCCTAATTTTTTTGAAGGAAAATGAACAGCACTTTGGTTTCTGTGAGAGTTCCCACACAAAGTTTTCTTTGGAAGTAAAAATGTTACTATTGTCTGCCTATTTTACAGGCAAAACTAAGAACTAATAATGAAAAATTTCATATTCATAGAAATTAAAAAAAAAAGACTTACGACTTTTGGCAGATATTGCACATGTTTATATATATTCATATTATCTTTAAATTTTAAACCTTATTTGCATTTGAAAAATGACACTGTAATTTGCTTTTCCCAGATGTACCACTTAATTAATCCTAACAGCTACTCAGCTTTTTTACATTTCTATTATCACTATTTAAAGTTGAGAAGAGACTTCTAATTGATCCAAATTACATATTCAAATTAGCCTTTTATGAGCTTAAATTAACATACCATAGACATTTTATTTAATTTGGTTCCCAAAATGCCACCAAAGTAATTTGGTTTTAATATATTAATTACTATAAATTCACAAATTATTAAACTATAATAAATTCCTCTATCTGAATGTTCCTCTTCAAATAGCACCCCAAAGTAACTTATAGCCCAAAATGGTGGTGTGAATTTACAAGTCATCCTTCCTCAGGTTGTCGTGGTTTCACCCCGGCTGTGGGCTGAGATCCACGCAGTTGCCTGCTTCTTAAAGTAAAAGAGCAGGGGAAGAGGGAAAAAGGGAAAGGGAAACAAGGGAAGGGAAAAGGAAGGGGCAAATAACTCCACAACCAAGAAACTAAGAGGCCCGTGGGTTGGGATAAGGATAGTTTACTAAGATAACAGAAAGATAAAATATAACAATGTTAACAGGACTTTAGAGCAAAAGAATATGAAACTATTGATCCCCAATGCAGTTTCTCACCGAACCACACGACTCAGGTACCACCCAGAGCTGTCCCAGAACCCGACCGTCCCCCCAAGAAGCACGCGTCCCGAGACCGCCCCTCTCCTTCTTCCCAACAGCCCCCCGTTTTCCTAGGCCGGACGTAATTGGCATGGAATACTCTCTTTGGCCCATCTGGGTCACCTGTCCTGGCTTCGCCCCTCCTTTCTCCTGAATAGAGAAATAGAAGAAGCTAAGAAAGTCCTTGACTGTCTGACTGCAACTAAGAACATCAGGGTGTTATCAGCACTGCTTTCATTTTAACTCCCAAACACAGCATCCCATCAGCTGCTACAAATGAAATTAACTCTATCCTGACTGAAACCAGGACACAGGTTCTTTAGCATTTATTTATGCTGTTGTAACTTTTGCTTGCCAGCTCACAAGAACTACGAAATTAGAAAAAGCCTTTGGGATTCTCTGTCTAGGGGAGATAATACCTCACTGCCAGGTGCTTGGGGTTGGTTGGTTTGTTTGTTTTTTAGATTTTTTCACATTCAGAAGGTTGAACCGATAAGGTGATATGACAATTTTGGAAGAAAACTAGCTCTTCTAATCAAAATTGTTAATTTTGATTTTTTTTCCTTATTTTAGAAGTTTGGATATAGTAGGAAGAACCATTCATTATTCCTTACCTTCTCAGAGCTTCTCTATTGCCCCAAAGGAACACCTGAAAGATCTCAAGTGCAGAAGGAGAACTGAAGCGGCTCTCCCTTCACCTCACAGCTACCCACCTACCTTGGTAGCACATAAAGTTAAGACATGTTACTTGAAAAACTAGATATATATGCCCATTTACTTTTTAAGTTCCTTTTTTTCATTCTAAAGAATGGAAGCTTGTAGTCTTTCAGAAGCTGTCCAAGTGGTGAAGCTCTGGCATGTGTCTAATACACCTTTGCATTTTCCTGTCTATCAAACACAATTTCACCAGCTCAGTAACTCTTGGATCTAACCCTGCATAACGGGAACTGGTGTTTTGGATGGCTGCTGCCTAAAACTGCGGTGTGACTCCCAGCAGAACAGCAGCCAATGTCAGGTATACCCATCCAGACATGTGTCTGTTTAAACGACCAACAGCCACAACATCCAGCCCCGGAAAACTAGTAATCTTGAAAGGAAAGGTACAATCTGGACCTGTTGATAAAACGCCATGGGTTTCATAAGGATTGCTTGTCATTACAGAAGTATACAGCTCTAGCTGTCAGCGTCCTCCTATCTGTATTCAATTTCAATTTAAACACTAGAGACTAAGTTCAGTTTTCATGCATAACACAAATCTATTATTATTCTACCCCTGAAAACTGACAGTTTTCACAGAGATTTGAAGGATGTATTTTGTTTAGCAGTTGCCTTAGTTGAGTGATGGCCTGATCTGCAGGAGTTATCTGCTTCCAAAGATGAATTGACTGTGTTTTCCTCATTAAGTAATTCATCTGCAGAACTTTAGTATACTTCTCTTCACTAAAAGTTCAACTGTTTGTAAAGTGAGACCTATAATTTTCCACATTTCTTACTAGTACTTACACACTATGCAACAGAAATTACCTTTTTTCTAATCCACTGTTCTTAAAAAAATTAAAATGCGTGGGCTTTTTATTCTTTAGTTGAAACATCTATGCATGTTGATTGCTCCAGATGGTAGTGGAAACGTGACAGAGGTATGCAGTCTCAGCTAGGAATAAATTTGCCTGGAGATAGAACTGGCGACAATTCTTAATTTATAGTCTTAATGGGTTGAAGCTTAGTTTCAGTCCAAATTAGAACTAAATTACATTTTTAAAGCTTGTTTCTTAAAGAAAATTCCATGTGTTGTAAAATACAAGGAGGTCAAAAGCTGAAGGTTTCAAAACACCATGTTGCTTAAGATTTCTCACCTGCTGAAAGAAGTTGGTACGACACACAGCATTAGTTCTTAGCCTAGGAGTGTGTTTGATTCAGACAGACATTTGCAGTACCAAATGCTGTGGTTTCAGACAACTATTTGGGTAGGGCTGTTCTGCTGCACCACATTTCACACACTGTTTGAGGGATGGGGGACTGCAGAGTTTCTGGTACGTTTTGTTTAACACCAGAAATTATGATGCAGATGTAACTGTAGTCCACAAAAGAAAAAAAACAGGTCTCTCCCCTTTGGTACTTCCTGGGCTACTGCTCTTTTCCTTACAGTATTTGAAGTCTATAAAGTAAATGTGCCCTCAATGAACATAAACCCAGAGAAAAACATTTTCCTTCAATAAAAAGAAACTATCAATTAACCCAGAAGAGGGTTTTCAATGGCAAAAAATCTTATTTACACTGTACTGCTATCAATAATTCTTTAACAGCCCTTTCCAGATTTTCTGCTCATAACATGAATTTTCTCCAACAGCTACGTTACCTTACATACAAATACTACACTGAGTCCTAAGAAGTTCCTCATTTATAGTATCAATGAAAGTATGCGTAACTTTAGCAATCATAGAATCATAGGGGGTGGAAGGGACCTCAAGAGATCATTGGGTCCAACCCCCCTGCCAAAGCAGCTCCCCAGCTCATATTGCACAGGGAGGCATCCAGACGGGTCTTGAATATCTCCAGAGAAGGAGACTCCACCACCTCCCTGGGCAGCCTATTCCAGGGCTCTGTCACCCTCACTGTGAAGAAGTTCTTCCCCATGTTGGTGTGGAACTTTCTGTGCTCTAAATTGCAGCCATTGCCCCTTGTCCTGTCTCCACAGACCATAGAAAAGGGGCTGGCTGATTCCCCCTGCGTCCCATACTTAAGATATTTATAAACATTAATAAGGTCCCCTCTTAGTCTTCTCTAGGCTGAACAGTCCCAGCTCACTCAGCCTTGAGTGACCTTTAAAATACATCTTAGTTCAATGAAGCTTTAAGGTCTCATCAAATTTCTTGAGTTTTATGTTATAAAAATAAATGTAAGAAACCATAGCACAAATGTGAAAGTTTGCTGTCATTGGAACACAACAAAGAAAGCCACAGTTGTGCCAAAGCAAAGTGTATATGCTCCATAACTGCAGTGAGGGAAAGTCTGGAATATGAAGCCTACAATGACAGAAGCCCAGAGAAATCAATAAAGAAACAACAACACAAAATGATACATGTATCAGCTGATATTTTTAAAGTACAAAGGTAGAAAGTTATTTTTTATAAAAACAGCTGAAGCAGAAAAATATAGTTCTCTGTCCACTTCAGGATTATATTCAAGTTTTCATGAGTCATTGCCATGTTGGGGGTTGGTTTCTGAAAAATCTTACTCTTGGGAAAAATGCTCAGTCCCAACCTAACCCATCTTGATTTCAACAAACCTTCTCTTTTGTAGACAGTGTTTGGGATGACTTTTACCAGGCTGAATCGTTCAGAAGTTTTGAGGAGGAAAAAAACCAGTAAAAAAAATAATAATAAAATGCTGACTCAAGCATGGATACTATGACAGTGAAAACTGACATAGTGTTTGAATGCCTCTCATCCACAATTTAAAAACCATTTTTCTGTCTTTCACTATGTATATAGTTTATATTGAGTAGATTAAACATAAGGTTAAAAATAAATCTAGAAGAAAGCTGTTCAAAAGAAACACTATCAAACATAAAGCCTCTAAGTTCAAATCCATCTGGTTAGTGCTTGGTTATGGCTATTTAATAGTGCATGCTGGAATGAGTTGAACTGCCACAAAACTCTCTTAAGGCCCTTTTGTAGACTTCTACTGTGCTCACTAGTGAAGAGAGTCATTAAAATAGGCCAGAAAGATGGAAAGTGCACAATCCTAATGAATTAACCATTTCCTCACTATTTAAAAGTAACCCTTTTACAGGGCAGAGACAAACATGTGGCATTACAACACAAACTGTACCATTTCCACTACACAGACCTTCATTCAACAACAGTCTTATAAAATTTCCATAAATACTGAAGTGACAAAGAGGAAAACCTGGCTCTAAATGAATCTTCCCAGAGAGTCTACCTTAAAAGATTTTTAGCAAGTTCACGTTAAACATTTTTATTAACTCATTATTCCCAAACTAAAGAGCAATTGAGAAATGGCACTGCTCTGACAGACATATAGAGTAGAATAGACTACTTCAGTTGGAAGGGACCTACAATGATCACCTAAATCCTACCTGACCAATTCAGTGCTGACCAAGTTAAAGCATGTCATTAAAGTTCAAATGCATTATGATAGCTTTCAGGCACTTCTACACAAGTATATACAACGGCACTGAAAATATAGCATGTACAGTAGAAATATACTCTATATTCTTAGTAGAACAATGCTTTTTGGGAGTCAGCTGGGAAGCAGTAAGCCTTTTTCAACCTTGAATTTCAGCAGGTAGGTAATAGCAGTTAATATGCAGTAGCAAAGCTGACACCAATTATAAAATGATACATATCTGATGGTCATTTTATTTCTTATTACAGTCTGAGCTTAAAATTAAATTGTCCCCATGAAACTTAAAGATCCTTCTTCCTCTGAATAGTTTTGCATCTGCTATTGCTCTGAAATAATATGCAATTCACATTTAAACAAACTTCTCTGAAGCCACACTTGCTTCCTCCCTAAGACTGGGAGAGGTCAGGAGCACAGAGCCTGTTTGCTCCTCATTCCTGATCCTGAGCCCAAGACCTGCTCTGCTAGTTTCCTGGCCTAGAAAAGAGAATCCCTACTGTATTCAGAAAGACAAACTCATGGGCAGTACTTGAATTTGAAAGTGGATTAACAAAAATTGAGAGATATCAAACTTCAGTGACTTTGTCGTGTTCACGTATTTATTAAAGTATGAAGTGTCCTGCACTGAAACAGAACAAGATCAAAATGCTTAAGGAGTTAATTCTTTTCATTTGCAATACATTCAGCTGAGTGACGGAGATTGCAGCTGCTTCCTGTCCTACATGGCTGCATAGAGGAGATCTGCAAGGAGAGAAAGTTAATATAGCTATGGTAGTTTAAAATAAAAAAGGATTAGTCTTCCCCTTGCTGCATGAAAGCTGCACCTGGAATTTTAATACTGATCAAAATATTTGCCAGGTCCCACACAGCCCGTGTGAAGTTCTCTAAGGGAAAATTTACTTTCTGTCAGACACCAAAGAAAACCAGCATTTTCACACCACCTGATCTTCCTGGAAAGTGTGCTTTGCTTTTCTGACTTCACAGGAAGGCTCTGCAGAGGGGTACGGAGAGGCTGGATTGATGGGCCAAGGCCAATCAGTGGCTGAGGGAACGGGGGTTTTTAGCCTGGAGAAAAGGAGGCTGAGGGGAGACCTTATTGCCCTCTACAGCTACCTGAAAGTACTTTCTAGTGAGGTGAGTGTGGGTCTCTTCTCCCAAGTAACAAGCAATAGGAAAAGAAGAAATGGCCTCAAGTTGCACTGGGGAGGTTTAGATTGGATATTAGGAAAAATGTCTTCACTGAAAGAGTGGTGAGGCGTTTGAACAGGCTGCGCAGCGAAGTCGTTATGTCACCATCCCTGGAGGTATTTAAAAGATGGGTAGATGTGGTACTTAGGTCTGTGTATGGTTTAGTGGTGGACTTGGCAGTGTTAGATTAAGAGTGTGACTTGATGATCTTAATGGTCTTTTCCAACAAAAATGATTACATGATTCTATGATATTTATTTTTTTTAAAAGCCAAAACCTCAAAAGCTGAAATTAGCTTGTTATTCAAACTGCCCCAAAGTCTGAATCTCTGTGTATCCTAAGAGGTCTGGACAAGAAAACTCACTATTTTGACTGAATATGAGGATTTATATATAAACATACAACATTCAAAACCACCCCATCTCATTGTATTAGATTGCTATTCCAATACTTAAATGTATACTAAATGAACTTTGCTTGTTATTTAATATAACAGCATATAGCCAAATTGATTTACAATAAACCACATCCCATCCTAATTCCCAAAACCCAGCAAAAATCTAGAACGAGGTAAAACTCTCCTTGCATTGGTTTCAAGCTATAAATCATGCCTGATTTATACCAACAGACAGCTCTGAGCATGCAGAAAAGTTGCATCAGTTTATCTAAAAAACATTGTCAAATTAAGGAAAGCAGCTTCTGCAACCTTTTACACAAGACTTCATGTAATCCACCAGAATAACAAATTGTGGGACTTCTCCCATAAACAATACAGCCACATGTAACAACTTCATAGCTACTGCCATAAACAAACATAACTTTGTCAATTAGATACTGCACTTGAGCTAATTAAGAGAGCTTTATTTAACTGGGTGAAGTGCTGCAGTGCTTCCAGGTCTTGAGCTAACGTATCTATCAGTACTGCAACAATTTTACATGGCTGCTGCGCACCCTGCTAAAGGCTGACAGCAGGACTGACCTGAGGTGGTTTGTTCTTCCCTCATCTATGGTTATTTCCCTTTCCAACCTCTACCCCTACTGTGTTGCCTCATCATTTGGTCTGACAATCATTTGGGAGGTTGTAAGCTGCCTCAGGTAATAGGTCAGGGCTAAAAATAACCTTAGGAAGAAAGGGGATCCTTTGTGTTGGACAGTCACCCAGAGAAGCAGAGTGGCTCAACTAGGACAGACAGAAAGAAAAACAACTATGCTTTTTTGGAAGCACTGTGGATTTCTCAGAAAACAAGATGCAGTGCAGCTCTTGCTGCACAAGAGGCCTCTGTATGAGCTGGAGAATCAACCTCTCTGTTTGCCTCAGGAGCTGAACAGTGATTCTGTTCCTTCAATTTATTAAACAAGAATGGGCTGGGGAGTGGGGTGTGTAAAGAAAAGGTCCTTAATAGCTTATATACAAAACACACTTTTATCCAGATCAGTTTGATTTCATATCGCTACTTTTGATTTATACAAGGTGATTTTTTTCTATTCCCATCATGTGTCCTCTTCAGTCTCAGATTTAATTAAGATTAGGAAAATGAAAAGGTACGGAGAATTAGTCAGGTTTTTGAGACAACATCTGTAACAATTACTCATTCAGGACTCAACAGAAAAGATTATGCATATAACAGATTTTGAGGGGAGGGAATACATACCTATCCTACAGTAATTTCTAATTTATGTAATTTTGTGCTAGACAAATGTCAAATGAGATTAATTATTAATTTTTATGGAATCTCATAGGGCCCTTTTCTGGGCTTGGTTTGTGGAAGATACAAGCCTGCAGAACCCTCTGGATCAGCTAAGGATATTGATACATAAACCACGTTTCACTTGCTTTGTTAATGATGAGTCCTCTACCACATGTTAAGATCTCCGTTCACTTCAACATTCTCTACAGTTTTCTTAAGCAAATATGAGGGTGGAAAAAAGTGACAGGCTTAACTGAACAAAGCTTTGCAAGCAGGAAGTCACACTGGACTGCTTGCACTGAGGATACAGCTGGATGCAGGACTGGCCAGAGTAAGTCCCCTCATAATTGTGGAATCTCTGTTACATAGCTCAGTGTGGCCAGCCTCAGGAACAATGCACAATGTGTATTATCCTCTGATAATTAGTGGCATTTATAGGCAGCATTTAGCTCACTTAAACATTGCTCTAACCAGTAAGACTTAATACAGTCACACTTTTGCTCAGAAGGGTTACTTTTTTCCCCACTCACATCATGAAATCATTATTATTCACAGATTCAATTAAGATTAGAAGGAACAAAAGATAGCAAATGTTTGCAAGTGTGCTCAATTAGGGCTGCAATAATTTTACATTACAATTCGTTTTCATGTGCGTTTAAGCAAAGGGGGAGAAGACTGTGAAACAATAATTGTTCAGTAAAATTGCCCTTTTCAATTTTTTCCTTCAGATGCCTGGTTTGCAGTGTAGCTGCTTCTCTCCTTTGCAAAGGATGAAAGCACTGGTGCTGCTAGAGCTGGTGTTCCACATTGGGGAGCCCAGACCAGGAGGTAACGGGCAGAGGCTGCATCCAGGAGCAATGGGAATGGAGGAGAGAAGTTCAAGGCAGATGCCTGCAGACTCTCTACCACCAACACATCCCGCCCGCAGGGCAGGACATACTATCACAGAAGAGTGCAGTCAAAGACCAAGCAATAGCTTTCTTTCCTATCTTGCAGCCTATGAGATACAGCTCCTCTCTGCTTTCTCCCCACTGGGAAGGAGATGGATTTTCCCGTGAAGCGCTGAGCACACTTGAGGTCATTCCCAAAAAACTCACAAGCATGGATGTAAGTTCCTTTGGGGGATCTCTAAACCAGGAATGTGAAGATTGCTTCTATTCCTCATCTCCTGTTACCTAGTGCAGTGCATTCACGACAGTAGCAGAGACTGGTCAATGAGAGTGATCCTTTAACTCTTGCTGTATATAACTTATATTCTCCTACACTACAAAGGAGAGACAGGAATGTGCCTATGATGGGGAAATAAAAGCTACTTAACGTAAGGCAAAACATAGCCATGAAAAAGGAACAGGAAAGCCACCACAAATTAATATTGAAAGAATAGATTGTAAAAAAAGCACTGAGAAATCCAGAGCAGTGAAGAAAGCATAATATATTATGTTCTTGTGCAAACAGAGCCCTTCTATCACCGCTGTACACCTTTGCTCTGCTTTCAGAAACACCTTCCAAGCCCCCACTAAATTCTATACATCCACGTACTGCATGCTGGCAAGAAAGATTCTCAATCATTCCCTGTCCTCAGCTGTATCAGAGTAACATCCCAGAATATCCCCTGGGGTACCATGTTCACAAGAAAACTTTTACATCTCCATTTGCAAAGACTTGTACTACTACAAAGCAGCAGTTCTTACTGCTTGAGTGGATATGGCTACGAGCAGACCTGCTGAAAAGGTCACTTAACTTGTTAAAATCCAATGAGGAAGACCTTTGGTGGTAAACTAACTGAAATATTGAAGATCATAAGCTAAAATTCAACAATCTGCAAACTTTAACAAGAGTACAGAAATTAACTGTAGTGATCATCTTGTTGAAGGCCTAAGATAATGACAGCTGACCAGTGTGTGCCTATGGATACAGATATAAGAACATGACAGAGCAGTGAAATATAAATGTAAGAAGAAAAATACAATTCTCTACTTCTTTTAGAAACACATTCCCAAAGATTTATCTTGAAAAATCTGTACCAATTCAATATCCAAATTACTCATAATCACGTTTTCGTACAGTAGTGCCTTTCACTGTTATTTCCCTGCTCTGCTCCTCCTTCCACACCCGTTAACAGAAAGAACATAAAATGGAATTAAAATTCACAGCACACATTTGAGATACTGTGTAATCTGAATTGCAAATCCACAGGTGAGTCACGAAAGATATCCCAAAACACATGACAGCTGACTGAAAAAGCCTAACCTCCAGCCAACACAGATTTGTTAACGTGTGGTTTTAAGCATGATGATACCACATGTGCATTACTAGCAGGTTAGAGACATTTAAATCCTTCTTAAAGTACCAAAAGAGAACTACCCTCAGGAAAAATAATTATTTAATCAGAGCGGGCTGCTTAGCTGTACATTTAAATCTGAAAAGTCTTGCAGTAGAATTTGATAAACAAATGGGAACTGCACTTGGCAAACTTGGTGTTCTCCAGAAACTGAGCAGAATAGGCCCTTTGCACTGTGCCCCATAGCTGCGTTCTCCTGGGAAAGAGCTGTTCTCACAAGGAGTTTATGATTTACTATTTTTCTCCTTAATCTAGAACATTCTGTAATGATTTTCTAGACTTGAACTACAACAAGGCTTTGTAATCTACATACTCACACAAAATGAAATTTTCTAATAACCTTGTATATCAAAAATAGTTCTCTCCTTGACTGGTAGTAATGTCAGCAATCTTTCCCAAGAAGAAATTTTAAACTGAGAAATTGCAAATATTCTGTGGAGGAATGATTTGATATATAGGCCTTACACTGTAGCATTCCTGTGAGTGACCTGCCCTTTCACAGGTGGGAAGGCAAATCCAAAAATGAAGAATTAAAAAAAATAATTTACAAAACCAGAGTCCTTTAGAGTGATAGATACTTTTGGGAATCCCATCAGTGTCCTTTCATATTATAAGATGCCCAAGTATGTCCTCTAATTTTCAATATAAGTAATTTTTTCTGGGTTCTCCCAGGATATCTGGAGCTGAGCAAGAAGCCTGTGTCATTTCTCTGACAAGAGTCCTTTAAAACAACAGCCTCCATCTTGACAAACAGCAAAAATCCAGTCTATGATTTAAAGCATCAAACCTAAATCAGCAGCCTTAAGGATTGTAGCAAACCCATATGCTCTGGTTAAAGCAGGGAATTTAATTCATAGCACAAGCTGAATAGCAAATTAACATAAATATTTTTCTATTACCATGTTTAAAAACTGTCTCCAAAGAAATAATATAAATAAATATGAATTGTATGTATTAAGTATAGTTTCACTTCAATTTAGTCTCATAAGCAGACTGAATACATACATTAATTGTTAAGAGCTGCTTATTCTGGGGTTCAATAGCAACAGCTCAGTATGAAAGACAGCACTCCATCCAAGAACAAGTGTCTGTCTCTTTTGGAAGATTATTTCTCTGTATTGCAGCACTATGTAGTGCTAAATCCCCCTCAGCGATGTTAATAAATACACTGCTGTTAGTACTGCAGAAAAATGTTACACCTCATATCAAAGCATGCTAGTTTGTTAAGATGTCAGGGGCTCTGTACTCTCCAGGGGAGAGACAGAAGTAAACATTAAAATTTAGACATGAAATGGAAACATCTGAAAAAATCTGGACAGGGGTGAGCATTTTTTATGAACAGAAGGATGAGCAAAAGAAAATATATAAGCAGTCTATTTAAGATGATCTGCTGAGTAACAGGAGCCTTTTATATGCCTACCAGCATTGGGAATATAATTAGAAAAACTCTTTCACAAATATTTTTGCAAGTTAAGAATAGGAGTGATGCTCACAGCCTTCTGTATTTGCTTTTCATTGACATTTGCCTGATAATTTGTTTGCAGTCAACAGTTCGATCCAGTGTAGCATTCGGCACACAGAAGGAGACAGACTGCAAGAGTGACAGAGCAGTTCAATAAAGACACTAATCAAGAGGAGACAGTCTCGTTGGTGGGCAGATTTTTATATATTTTTGAAGATGTAATTCATATCTACTCTTAACAGGGCAGATCCTGAGCTTGTTAAAACTCCAATTATATAAGCAGAGACGCATCAGTGAGATTTGTCTATTGTTCAGCATTATGACCCATGTTTTTTTGCAGGCTCCCATGCTGCTCAGTAATCGCTCAGAGCTAAGAAGCCTGACAGATCCCAGTTTGCTGCCTGACATCAACTTAACAGCACTGAACAAAACAAGCCAGCGTATAGCTCAAGCCTTGGTTTACACCAGAGACTCTGAAACTTATCACCACCTTCTGTCCTAAATATTATTACCCTATAACCAGCCAGACTTCTTTCATGGTGTACTGGAAATTCATTCTGGCAATGATAGAGCCAAGTAATTGTAGATGTGTTATACTGCACACATCCTTGCTCAAAAAGGACTCTTCAATATTTGGAGAATTAATACGGTGTTGAATGCCACAGGGTCAATGAAAACATCACACAACAGAAAATTCCCAAGAAAAAACTGTATTTCTACTTCTGTTCCTGGTTTTGAACTCTGAAGATTCCCCTTCTCATTTCTGCTAAACAGTTTATGTCCATATTTGCATCCAAATTAAATTGCTATGATTATTTCTAGGAAATGTGCCACCAATGTTCCTACTGTTCACAGCACTTGCCCCTCATAGAGCCACAATCTCAGCAGGCTACAACCATGACTCTGAAGACTGCCCAGGGTTGGGGCAGGTACATCCTGCCCTGCTCACATCATGCTCCTACACCCTTCCAGTACCGCCCAGGTTCAACAGCAGAGAACACACAGGAGCAACTGAAGCACCAAGTTTAACAGACCATTTGCCCATTTAATTTTCCTTTTCATTTCCTGTTACACAAACTCCTTTGGGAGCTCACTGCTCCAAGTTCAAATTGGTTCTCAGTCAGGCTCTACAAACTCATCTCTGGCATTTCTCAAACTTTATTGTCAATGCCATGGGTTTTGGATTATTCTTAATTGAAATTCACTTCCTTTTGCAATTATCAACTTGTCAATTAATCTAATTTTAGTGGCTGAAGGTCTTTCTGCAGCATACTGCTGCAAAGATGCCCTTTTTTAAACTCGGCAACTACATGTATTTGACTCCTACAAATACCTTTCTCAGGATTTCCAAACCTCTCCTCCTCTGTGCAATATTTTCCAAACAGAACCCATGGTTTCAGAAGAAATACTTCTCTCTGTTCTAGTTAAGGGTAATATTTGGTGATCCTCTGAGCAAGTCCCTTGATGGACCTTAGGCTCTTATTTTGGCTCAAGGCCCAGATTCAGCAAAAGCAACAGGAAAATAGGAAAAGTGTTTAGTGGAATTGGCAGCCCAAGCAGCTGTATGCACAAGCTATTTAATACTTCCATGGAAATTTCAGGTGCAGCTTTCCCAGGGCAGAACAAAACCAGGAGGTTATCATCACACCTCAGGGAGGGAGACAGCCAGGGTTACAGCCTGAAGCAATGTAAATTTTTACTAGCTTCCTTAAAAAAAAAAAAAAAGAAAAAAGATTCTGCTCAAGGATTATGTTTATGTAAGTACTGAATTTATTATGCAAAAATATTGTTAATATCATTTACATTTTCAGGAAACATTAAAGGAGAGACCAATATGATATCAACAGGGGAAAAAGGTATGCATGAATAGTTACAGGAGAATGGACAAATGCCAGGTGAAACAATCAAGCACCCAAAGGATGAAGGTTTGGAAATGAAGGCTCCAGCCACTGGCCAGCCATATAACCATGCATGTGCTTCAGCTAACAACTCCAGAATCTCTGAACTCAGACTGACACTTCTATCACCAAACAAAGCGCGTATTCTTACAGCATCACAACAGCAACAGGAAAACGGAAGAGACAGCTGTTAAAAGATTCCTTGGAACCATCATAAATACCCATTTCCACTTTTAGCTTAAAATTTCTCTAGTTCTACTATCAAAAATGATTTATCTACCTTCATTTTTCACATTATCTGTAAGGAGGTTATTCCCACTAGCATTGCTGTAAGAAACATTTGTCACACTTGTAAGAGGCAGGAGGCAAGCTAATTTCTGGATTCAGAAACCAAGATGAATTGTCTCTCTTGCCTCACAAACAGCTCTTAACATCAGTCAAGACCTTTCTTCTGAATGAAAATAGTATTTTGAAATCCAACAGGTACCTCCACCTGGTTTTTCGTTTCACATTCTGATATTCAGGATGATACATTTGCTACTAATGACGATGCAACTTTGCAAAAAAGAAACATTTTAACAAATACAGTGAAGTACCCAAGTATATAGAAAATATACTAAAACACCAAAGTACACAGAATATGAAATATATTAATATATTCTAACAATAAGTTATATTTATAGTTGGCAAAAATTTGATTAACACACTTAAGTTGATTCACCATCCATGGTACAAAGATGTATTCTTAGGCATGTCTTGCCTATACAGATTGCAAGCTTGTTTTAAAAGGGCATCTTTCCCAAATATTATCAAGTCCCCTTTGAGCAGGAGCTTTCTATATGTATCAACACGCATCACGCACTGATGAAAAAAATGTCCATAAGATACAAACACTAAATGAAGGCAAAAGGAATAGAAAACCTTGGAGATGTCACTCCTGACAAGAACCTTGCTTAGCAGTACTTTAGAGAAGCTGAAAAATGCTTAGAAAATTGATAAATCTGTTGAGTGTCAAACCTTCCTTCAGCACTTAAACTGAAAACTGAATAGTAAGAAATGATTAAAATGAGCCTTTTTAAGGCTGAACCTACTACTAATTGGTCACGACCATCCCGCAGAGCTTCATTTGTGACACCAGTAGAACAGAAATTATAATGCTGGTTTAATAACCTGAAAGAACTTTGCTACTAAAAGACTGAATCATTTCTTTAATATTAAACAGTACATTTATTCTGTAAATGATGAACCAGTATTTCAGCAGAGTGCACAGTGTTAGCCAGCCAAGACTTTTCCTTATTAAAAAAGAACAGAAATCACTGTGAGCTGAATCCCCCAGTCCTTTCTCCTACAAAGCTCTCTTTGAGGTCACTGGGAAATTTGGCTGTTAAAGAACGCTGAACTCTAACCTCTGGAATCACACAACACAAATCATATTTGGTTTTGAAAATAACCTCCCATCCTAGCTCTGGAAAGATTTCAAACCAGGAGGAACAGGACATCCTTTTTCTATTATCCTTAAGTTCACAACACCTGAAAGGTTATGACTTAGAATAGTCTGGCAAACCATGTCACTTCCTCATTCGCTGGCCTTTAATGTTTATCACCTGCTTATTTCTTCTTTTAGGATATACAAGAAGAAACAAAGACCATTAATCTATTTAATTTGGTGAGAGTGAAGCAGCATTTATCATTAGACACATCAAACGCAGTAAGAAGGAATTCTGTCAGTAAGTTTAATGTGCTTTTCCAAACTGAAACCACTGTAGGTGATGATGAACAAGGAGAGAATGCAAACCAAAAACCTTGGGTTTATCATTCAGGATATTTTAGATGAGAAATGTCTAAGACTGGTGTGACAAAAGCTCAAAGAAAAAAAACAATTGATATGACAGTAATATTCTGACAGAAGAGATCTAGTGGTCAGTATTCACCAAAAAGTTAGAATTTTTATAGCATATTTTAGTACAGGCTAAGACCTAATGCCCCAGAGATTGTCACCTGTATCTTAGAAAGCAGAATTTAACTTCCAAAAATTCCAGACAACTGCATCTCACTAGATTTGCGGTGCTAAATTCAAATACAACATACAGCAACACCAGTTCACTTCCAAGGCAACCTCAGTCACAGCTTCCCAATATGCACACTCTACTACTTCCACACTTTTCACAGTCAGTGTCCTATGGACTGAATCCAGGGCAAGAGTAAGCACACGTATCATTCAGACAGCATTTTACAAGATAAAGATCTTTTGAATTGAATAATAGCACCCACTTCAATAAAACCCATTTTAGAAGGTTGGGAACAGATTACTTTTTTAAGCAGAAGGTTTTGGCAAAGAGGTATTGGGTATGCTGTCAGAGAAGGTAGGTGATATCTACAATGTACAAGAAGATCCATCACTCAGCATACGATTCTGCTGTGACATTAAACAAACATTGGAGCTGCTAAGCACACTTCCTAGGTTTTCATGACTCAATAATTCATTCTTACAATTAGCATGCTCAGAAATATTACTTTCACACTTCAGTCATTCTTTCCTAATACTTTTGCCTACTAATTTTCTATATCTCTTAGAATAACAAACTCTACAACATACTTACATAGCTAGCAAGCTGTACTTGACCACATCAATATTCAGAATGCAGTGGATTCACTGATCAGAAACACTGAATTTATTTCAGATCAAACACATTCAACCCATGAGTCTTTGGTTTGCCTTCTTTTTTTCCTTCCCTAAAATATATTTTTGTTTTAAGACAGTCCTCCAATCTATGTCCAATTTTATAGCTTTGGAAAACTTTCCCATGGTCTCAAACTTCTTCCATTCTGCTCAAAATAATAACTTTTACTTAACATATGATAGAGCAATTTAACAACTCATTTTATTTTAACAGCTAGTTATAGATGATTAATCTTAGTACAATTATGTCTGAAGAGTCCCTGAGCTCATCAGTCGATCCTTTTCAGACACCTAAACTAGGGCTGGGAGTACATGAAATAAATGCTTGAAACAAGATAAAGGCTGGCTAGAACATTTTATGCTTCCATCAAATCTAAGTAGCTCACTTCTGGTTTAGAGAAAGATCAAGTACAGACAAAGTCAGAGCAGTCTCCTGGCTTGTCTGGAGATGCCTTCTAAGCGCACGGATCAGGTCTGGCAGTGCTAGAGCAAAATACCAGTCATGTTACAGTAAAGTAACAGACATAGCCTGTGAACCAAAAAATGTAGACTTGCCTTTTAAATTGGAATAATCTGTGGTAACACTATTGTGTATACATATATATGAAGAAAGGTTAACTCAAGACCCAAAATTCCTTTCCAAGAGAACAGAAAAACACTCAGAAAATGTAGCATGCATATTTTCCAATTAGATGTAAGCCAGAGCAGAATGTAGGATATTGCCCATTTTATTTCCTTAAACAAGGTCACCATTAAGTCAAAATGTAGGTCCTGCTGTGTGCAGTTTTGTATGATCATGAGCTGACTGGCTCTGTTGTAAATACAGACCTGAATTCTTACCTATACAAGCGTGCACCTTGGCATCACCTGAGAGTGAAATGCCTGGTTTAGTGACTGCACGGTTGCCACAGACTATGGAAAGGACACTCCCACTGTCATCTTCAAAAGGGATTTTTTTTTTTCCCCCACTTGGAAGAAGCTTGTGTAACATTGTGGTTTTAAATTATACAGATTCATCCTGAAGCTTGACACCAGCTAAGTTTAAAGGGGAGAATTGAGGTTTCAGTGCCGGTGCGTAGCACAGTTTTATTTTTTCAGTGATGAAATTTTAAGTACTGTGCTACACAATCACTAAACTGCTTCCCTTATTGCCACCCAGCATGGACACAATGACAGCAGCAAGGAGAGAGCAAGACATTCAATATGAAATATATCCACAGAAATAAACAAATCAGCTTTTCCTTTCTCTGCTTTCCCTCTTTCCCCAATACACACTCCAAGCTTTCCTTTCCCATTAGGACATCTACCAAACAAAACTTGGGAGTTGCCAGTAGCAAGCATGTGCTTTCCCCCATATATTTGCAGGGCAGAGTGGAGCCAGAGGACGCCACTAGCCTAGCTGCCTGAGCAGAGGGCTCAGCCTGTGCAGCTCCAATCCCTCCAGTACTGCCTGATGGAGTCCAGTAGCCAAGCTGCCTCCTACACATGGTGTGATGGGTGATTTGTCTCAGGTTGGAGGAAGTTCTGGGCCTCTGCAAAGCACAGGTATGCCTTCAGAGACACAGGTAACCTTGGGGCTACCAGAACTGAAGAGTGGAAAACACTACAAACTTTAAACATCCTTAGCAGTGGGTACCCAGTTACACTACCTAATAAGCCTTAATCATGCTATGAGTTCCTTATGCTATTCAGAATACAGGCAACTAAAAGCCTATTGTTAAATATTAAACACAAACTTGAAAATTATACTATGCAAATAGTCTATTATGCAAACACATTAACTCAGTCAACCTGAGTATAAACAAGTCCTTCAAGTATTTTTATGCTGCAGAAAGCACTGTGCTGTTAAGGTAATTTATGCATTTGTTGACCCTTATTTGAAATGTTGAGCCATAACACTGCAGCTTTGTGCTTGCCATAATTTCCTACTCCTCCTTCAGCCACTTCTTTATAGAACTTTATTGACTCTATCAGCAAGAAATAATCTCCATTCTAATAACCATTTTCAAATTTAAGAACACTCTTATGTCTCATATATGACTAATTTTGTTCTCTGTGCATATATATCATGCGCTGCTGTACTCTATCAGGTTGGGAAGGTCAGGAGAGCCTAGGGGGTTCTGCATAAAGTTGCCACAGTACCACCATGGTTAGGGCTCTTTACAGAGTAATAGTAGCTCTATGATTCTCTGAGCTGGTCTAAGAGTAATACTGTTACCATGTTTGGAAGATGCTGTAAGTAGTCAAATAAACTGCTGAAAGTTTGAGGAAGATGTCAATGGTATGGGTAACCCACAATCCACAAATATTCAGAGGTAACTGAGCACTATATAAAATAAAGGTCCTTCCCTTGTCCTTAAAAAGAATAGAGTTGGGTGATCAAACTTCCCATTACACTCAACAGAAATCAACTCAGAAAACACCGGTACTTCAGAAATTATTATAGTTACATCTACAATTAAATATTACCTGTCTGAAAATTCAGGAGGTAACCTCACAGCCAAAGCAATCATTTCTGTGCTGCACAAGATGTTAGATTCTGCTCTTCATAATGTTGCTTACATGCCTAATTACACAAGAAAGTAAATTCTATTGGAGTGAATGAGATTTAATATGGATTAGCTGCCCAAAGAACTAGACAATCTAAAGCGAGAAGGGAAGGACTTAAGTTCATTCAAAATCCAGAAGTTTTCAGCTCTAAAGAATGATCGGGTTGTTCAGGAATCTGATTTTGGAAATCTATTTGTCTCCTGGCACCTAGCAAGCTAAGCTGTCTTTGAAAATAGAACTATGTCAGCTTGACATTTTTGACAATGCTACTCTCTGACTCCCTTCAATTCCTCATTCCTCTTTGTCCTTTCAAAAATTTCACAACATTAAAATCCAAGGACAGAACAGAGACTTCAGCAACTGATAGTATATTCACAAAATGGGAAGACAACAATGTGTAAAACCAACCAACAATCCTGGGATACTTGGTTGGTTTTACACATAAAGCCTATAAATCATGCAGACACCTTGCCACATCTGTTCAACAGACAAGAAAAGGAATATATTGTTCAAAGAATAGTTAGCGGAGTGTTACAGGACTGTAAGAGTAAAGGCAGTATTTTCACTGCCAGATTCTCTTAGTTTTACCATTCTTATTATAAAAATTAAGTTATTAGACTGAAATAATTAATCTCAGTTCTTATCAAGATGTTCAGAGGATGATAAGGTTTGTCAGCAGGATCACAGAGCTGCTGAATACTCCTTCAGCAACCACAAACCATCAGAACACAGAGGGTTCCTTGAAAAGAAGCTCATCATTTAAGTGCTAAATATTACTTAAATCACCACTGAGGTAACATCTTTATGTAAATTTATGGCACACACCGTCTCTTACACATAAGATACTATATACTTCCTAAAGGCAACAGGTCAAACTTTCAAATTCAGCTTTTCTCAGGGTCTGCTAAGCTATCCAGAAGTTTCCAGAAATTCCAAACAAGCCAATCTCTAATAAGCATCACTGGTTTCACAGTACACAGGAAAGACTGGTGGTCCTTGCCTTATTATCTTATTATCATGAGGGAGAGACCAGTCAGCCAGCTCATACCTGAAATCCAAACAGGCAACAGGAAACATCCCTTGGCTGACAATGCAATAAACAGGTTTTCACTTCTCCATTTCCTAAAATATTGAGATCTCATAAAACGTGCACCCCAAAACTGAATAGAGACAATTTTATTGTTGTACAATGTAAAAGTGGTTTGTTTGGGGTTTTTTTTCCACAAATGGTTTCTGTGTTAATATCTACCATATAAAACCTCTCAGTCAGCTATGGAAAGACTGATGTAAATGCCCTGCTATCAGGATCCAGTTTTAGTGAAGTAAGCAGCATATTTAAACAAATAAACACACCATAGCAGAACAGACTACATTCGGTGACTTCGAGCTTCTACACTATAAATAACAAAACTCAGTTATGTACTACATGATTAATTAAAAATCCACTGTCCAGAGTGAACAAAACCAAACAACATGCTACAGTCTATTAAATGAAATGATTCTGAATTCTAATTGCTTTATAGACCACTGAATTAGAAAGTGAGGAGAAAAGATTTATCACAGGAGATGTTTGAGATCATTAGTAAAAGTTTAATTATTAAAAGGTTTTCTCTCTGAAGGATGCCTGGCTTTGTATTTATGTGTGCTTCTATTTTTTTCCTGAATTATTAAGAACAGCCATCACCACACTACCCCTACTAAATACCCCTTGAAATGTTTTATGTACTCTCAACCACCTTAACGAGATGAACGTAATTGTCTGTGGTCTCAATTCAGGAAAGCATATAACTATATCTTAAGTCTCACTGGGACAAACCCTCATCTGATATATATCACATTTATGGAGCTTCAGCATTTACCTCAGTGGGACTTAAAAGCCTTCTCAGTACATCGTGGAAACAGGTTATTAGAAAGAAATTAAACCAGAAAATTGTTCCTGAAACTGTCATGCAGTATTGACAACACAGAGAATTTGATTATAATTATTAATGGCATATGAACATTCAATATTATATATAAGTGTTACTGTGCACCAGATAGTACAACAGCAAAGTTTGTCAGACTGAGGTAACACAGCAGTTCCTAAAAGATCATGAAAGGTCTTTGTGGTTAGGCAATCATTTAGTTGGTGATCCCATTTCATAGCCAAAGCCATTAGGACAACATAAAACCGGTTTCAGGAAAGCGCATTAATTAATTATAAAGCAGTCTAAAACAAACCAAAAGGAGAAATTTTATTTATTCTAATTGTTTATACAAATTGTAATACTGTGGTTCTCCAACTATTATATCGTCTGGTGGAAATCATAAGGTTTTATAGGTATAACAATAATATGGGGATTAGGCTTGCTTCCCTTTCAAGTAATTTTCTAATAATTCACTTACAGCTTCTCCTGACAAGAACTGGTCCAGGTTTTATTCCTGATTCTGCTCATGTTGATGTCAAAGCCTTCATAAGGTGCAATACAAAGGTCACAACAATTGGTGAACAACAGGAAATTAGAGTTTTGCACCAGCTTTCACCAGCCGGTCTGTACAAACCGCTTGTATGAATTAAGGGTGCTGAACCCAGTTCAAACCTTTCTAAACCTCCCCCCAAAAACTACACCGCTCACATATCCTTTTCAACTGGTCACAGTCTACTCTATCTTGCTTGCTTTTCTTTCCTTCTTGCTGCATCGTTTAGACCACAAGCTCCTTGGAACAGAATCATCATTATGTTTAAAAAATACACAGTAAAGTGGGGCTCAACCTATTTGCAGTCACAGTTTATATACTAAATCAATCATAAAAGCAGTCATACTGCCTTAAAAACTGGGTTTGTCTATTATTTTACAAGATGAATATAATGATCTTTTCAGCAGAAAATGCCTTTAGATGTTGTGTTTATGTAGAACCTGAAACAGTAGGGTCCTAAGATAAAATTAGGGCTTCTATGCTTAGGCTTAAAATGTGTAATCATTTCCATTGACTTCTGCCACTGTTCTGGATAGCTTCTAAGATCCTGCTTTAATGTGTACAGAAACCAATTCAAATGACATGCAATTGCTGACTGCATCTTAAGTTGTTAAATCTCACCAGGCAAAAATAGCTATTTATTTCTTGTTGTGGCATTTTCTATGCAACATGAAGCCTTTCCCTATTTGCAGGCTTTCATTATATTCATCAACAGGCTTATTCTTTACACAGACAAGACCAAGCATATCTAAATATGCTTGCACAATAGATTCAGAAGTCAAGATGGACATAATCATTTTGAGTGCATCATATATTGCTAGTGGACAGCTTATAGTTTCTTTCTCTAACGTTCAGTTTCTGTGGGCAGACAAATTTCTGCCTTAGGCACTTAACTAAACTAGAAGTTCCAGCATCCTCCAAATCTGCAACTGCAATGAAATGTTTCATAAAATCTTTCCCAAAGTCTTTTTCATAAAAAGAATTATCAATTCATGATTGGTTTTCACCATTGCTTCCCAAAACTAACTACCCCAGATCCAGCATATATTATGCAGATTCTGCCAAAGCTATCAAAGGTCAACAGCTTTTCATTTGTGGAGTTTTGTGTGTGCTCTTTGGTTGGTTAAATGCTTTAAGTTTTACTAATAATTGAGGAATGTGGGGAGCTCTCAATTAAACCAAGCAGTTGTGATTTGGAGCTGCTGACACCATGGCTGCTCCTAGTTCCCAAGCCTCCCTGCAGCACAGTTCTTTATTCTACTGCAACAGTCTTGGTGGTTTTAGCAGAGAAGGGAAACATAGAATCATGATGGTTGGAAAAGACCTTGAAACATCATCAAGTCCAACTGTCAGCCCTACACCATCATAACCTCTAAACCACCTCCCAAATCACCACATCTACCCAATTTTTTTTTTTTTTTTTTTTAACAGCTCTAGGAACAGAGATTCCCCCACTTCCCTGGGCAGCCTGTTCCAATGCTTCACCACTCTTTTGGTGGGGAATTTTTTCCTAATATCCAATCTTAATCTCCCCTGGTGCAACATGAGCCCATTCCCTCTTGTCCTGTCAGTAGTTGTTATGGGAAAGAGGCCAACATCCACCTTACTACAAGAGCAAAAAGGTCTCCTTTCAGCTTGGTTCAGCTTTTATTATAGGAAGATAATTTTTCCAAGTTAATTATAGCAGAGAAGATTCACTCAGCTTGTTACTATAGCAATGGATGCAGAATAGCTCATATTCCTCACAGAGGTAGTGCTACTCCTCCAATGACAAGGATTAGCTCCCAGTTTAGATTCTTCCGTTGAAGGTCAGGAAGAAACAACAGAGGTGACTCCTTGCTCTAAGCAGCCCATCATTCCTGGGTGCAGCAGGGTGCAGGCAGTGACATTTCCCCCATACTTTCTGCACTCCCCACTGGGATGGAGCTAGTCCTTTGGCACAGAGGTCTGAGGCAAGGGGAACTTGATCAACCTGCTCTATCACACAAAACAGTACTTGAGAAGCTTGCAATTAGCAGCTGCCTAGGCTAAGCCTAGTTTTTTTATTTTTGTTTTTTCATCCTCCACAGATGAGCACATTTGGCTCCTTATCTGGATTGAAATTGGAGAAATATTTTACAAGGAAGATGGGTAATTGCACACAACAATATGCAGAATGTGGGCTGGTGTACTAAAGCTGTTAAAGAGAAATCTGAGCAGTAAATTTATATATACAACACTCTATAAATATTCACGCAAACTACTTACTAACACATTCTGATCCCCTGTAAGCCAGTATTTCCTCATTTTGGCTATAGACTATGCTGTGTATGAACACATGTATTTAATACAACTAGATCCTCAAACAGGAACTACACTACTTGCTCGAGCATCTGTCGTCCAGGTGGGAAATACCATACATTATGGCAGAAAACATGCAAGATGTGAAGCCAGGACTGTACAGCCCTCGAATAGCTTGGCCACTGGACAGCATTTTAAACCCTTGGAGGTTTGGTACCTGATGCCCTATAGACCAGAATTTGTACAAGCGCCTAATGAAGATTCTGGCTTCTTCCAAGACTTTCTATAGTCTTTACTACTTTTGCAGTTTTGCCTTTCTAATTAAGTTTCAAAACAGTGGCCACAGATTCAAGTTTCACATGCTCCCCAATCTTATTAACCCCAAGAACAACTCTTAAATGCATGCTAACCAGTTTTGGGTCCAAAGTTACCTTTATTGGCCACTGTACATTTGCATGAGCAACATATACCGGTGCTCTTCTGCTTTTAATTGCAACTACTTTCCACTCTTTCCTAGAAGGGAATGTTCACTTTCTTCCTGAGATCCTCAAAGCATGTCCAAACTGGCTTCCCTTCCTCTAGAATTTTTATGAAGTACAAATACATTATTATGTCTGGCCATTACTGGTCATTGATCAGCACTGATTTAGCAGGTATGAAGCAAACTTGGCACAACTTAGTATCTCTGTAGGAGACAAAGGTCATCATTTCAATTATAATCCTCATTATTTACTATGATTAAATGAATTTGTTAATAATGCCAAAGTTCAAGTTGTTTAACATAACTAATTAAGCAAGTAACAGACTTGCTTAATGCATCCATTAGCAATGCATTGCTTCTCAGGCTTCTGCTGTTTTACATGTTAACTGTTTCAATAGCAGAGTTTTAGCAAGTGTAAGCAAAGTGGGAGAATTAGAGTCTAGTAGCATCTGAAACATCTGTCATTGGAGGTAAGAACATGCTACAGGGTGTGTACACGTAGCTCAAACCAAGGCACTATTTTTCTTTTCCACAAACAAGCCAAAAAATTATTCATGATATGATGACAAAACACAAGTAGGTTTTAAGTGCTTGTCACGTTCTGCTAAGACACAAGAAGGGAGGCTAAAACATTTTGTACAGATGAGGTAAAATACCATCCCCACTGGCCTCACCTGTTATTTTTGGCACATGAATAGTTTATAGTCCTAAAAGACTGAATTCCCTTTGGCTTCAAATAAACTTCTTTCCTTTATGCAATAAATGTTATAAGTAATTTTTTTTCTTTGATACTTTGTATTAGCTCAAATAAGAAAGCCTGAATACACTTGAGCTGAATGAGTCCAAGGCCCACAGAAACTGATTCCTGCTGAAACTAGCAAGCGAGGCCAAAGCCAGCCCTCCTCCCCACTCCAGCCTGAGGGACGCAAGAGAGATGAGATATCCCCAGGTGCTTGGAGCATTGCTGTACCGGGAAGCACAGCTGAGAGCGCAAGGAAGAGATGTGAGCAGCTGCTCCTTATGGCACAGCTCCAGCCAGGCAGATTTGGGCAGGCTGAGCAAGTCTACCACAGCTGCCTGCCCCCTGGATAGGGGGAACTGGCAGGAGTCACTTCGCTAAATAGCGTCACAAAGTATTTCATTGAAGTGTTTTGGAAACACTAGTCCAGGCTTAGAACAGACTGTAAGCTCTTCAGGGCAGGGACCATCTGTCCCATCTCTGCTTTGGAGGGAGGGATCCTACTTTCTTACAGTGTTGGTAAGGAGCTGCTGTAGTAAAGCAGGGTAAGTTCACATAAAGGTCATACTCTCGGGAGTTGAAAGCTCCAGAACAAAAGGGATGACACTTAACTGCATAGTGACAGGAAGGCAAAAGCACTAGTCCTCAGCAATGCAGGGCATTGCCCTGCACAGCACACTGTGTTCCCCAACACTGTGTTCCACATCCTGCCCACTGACAAGCACCCTTCAGGACTGCACCACACTGTTGGTTTAAGTCTTTTTTTTCTTCCCTTTTTTAATGTGTAGAAAGGGAAAACAGCAACAAGACCCTCTTCCCTCAAGTATAAACAAGGCATTAAAAAAAAATAATCACAACTCAGACAAAAAGTGTGATTCCTGTTAGGAATATCTTCCCAAAGCTCTTTTCAATCTTGTTTTAAAATATACACCCGTGACTTCAAAAGAAAGCAAAAACTTGTTATAGATGTGTGTTGGTATTCAAAATAACAAATTCTACTCATACTGACATATGGAGGAAATGGATGTGGGATATTTCCAAGCACATGATTATGGTACAAAGCCTAAGCCACTTGTTTCACCCCTAGCTATTATGTCACCCCCAGAATTCTGTGAATTCTGAAATTTAAAATTTTCCTGAAAAATTACCTCTCTTATTATTCTGTACCCTTCAAATGCAATGTACTCTACACTGCTGTAATTTATAGCTGCTCTATTTTAATCACTCATTCTAGGTTGGAGTGACAGACCCAATTTTTATTTTTTAAATTTTGTTTACAGAGCTGCACTTCACTACTTGTGCAGGCTGCACATAGTAAGACTCTCTTTCATGTTATTTTCTAATAAGATTAAATATATACTCCTGATTATTTGTTTCCCCTGATATTATAGATGGAACTGTTTGAAGATGCTGGCTTACAGCTATAAGGGCAGAGAGTTAAAATAGAGGGAAGAACATTCCATTAATCCAAGTCATCTAGAACAGACTCCTGCCTGACTGGAGGCACTGCTGTCCAGCTTCCAGCATCACATGCAGTGCTCTGTAAATTGGTTCAAGGGAAGCTCTAAAAAGAGAGGCTCAAATCTTGCTGTACTCAATATTTAAAACTGTCAAATTAGGCAGGAGTAAGGATCAACAATTGAGGGGAAAAATGGAGAAGTGGAGGCAGAAACTAGAAGTAGTAGTTCATTAATATGTAACTTATGAGGGAGTTTCTTTGATTTGTTCCAAATTATCAGTGTAGGAAAATAAGTAAGTTAACTACATACTGTTCACAGAAAGTATAGGGCTTAAAAAAAGTCCAGTTTCCATGTGCTGAAGTTCACTAGCAGTGGTGGTGGAAGAAATAAAACCCCTATTTCAACAATCTTTCCCAGTCTTAATCTACTTTTAAAACAAGCTCTAGAAGGTGTAAGGACAGAAAAATTCACAGGTTTTTTCCACAAAAAAAATGCATCTGGTCAAGAATACTAGCAATAGAATGAATGGAAATCAGCCAGCTTCTCTGTTTCAAATGCACAAACATTGTTTTTGAGGGCATCTTAATCTTGTCAAAACAATCAAGCAGCTAATTCAAGACAAGCAAAGCCTGTGCTACACAGTAGATGACACATTCACAGCTAGTGTGGATGCAGTGGTAGAATAGTTTGTTTTGCTGCAGCTGAGGTCAAAATTCAGCATGTTTAAGAGTAAGAGAAAATTCAAACACTGCTGCCAGCTAGCAGTCTTGGGGAACTTGAAATGATAGAAAATCAATTTGACCCTGGGCAAAAAACAGTCTTGTAAGCTGCCATCCTTTTTTGTTTCAAGTGAAAAAAACATCGATGTTGGTAACACCCACTAGGTTGACATAATCTAATAGTTTATGGCCAGTTGGAAATACCAACTTAGCAAATAGAATACTTTAAACTAGTAACTGGCAAAACAATCACATACTGCTGGAGACCATTAATTCAAATTTAAGGCTTAGCATTACAGACCAACAAGACCAAAATGCTGATGGAAAGGCATCACAAAATTCTCCCATTCCAGCAATTCAGCTTATATAAAATAAAACAATGGCTGTGCAAAATTCAACAGTCACGATCTGGGACCTTCTCTTTTTGCTTGCTCATCAGCAACAATCATACCAGCAAAACAATGGATGATTTCCCATTCTTCAGCATGGAAATTTCTACATTTGATTCTTAATCTGAATAATTCAAGTACTTCCCAGTGGATTAGAATCAAATTTCTGTTTTGCAGAACAGATGCTACACTTCCACATTCACTGCCTTCAACGTTTGAGGCTGGTTGTACCCAGCAAACAGATCACCTCTCTGATGTTACTCATTTACAGGAGCTTTAACAATTATAAGCACTGGAATATTGTGGAATGAAATCAATAAATCATCCCTCAGTAGGCATAGGCGTACAAGAATTGTGCCTCAATTTAAGTCCAATTTGTTACCACACTATGCAAATGCTTTTAAGTTACATCCTCCCCTATTGAGACAATCTTTGTTCTATGCTCATTTCTTCTACCTCCAAAAAAAAACCCCAATGACACTGATCTGCAATTAGTAAACTAATTTCCAGCAAAAAGTGAAGCAAATACAGAAAAATATCTGCCATTTAAAGCACTGATTCAGTCCTGTCTCTAGCAACCAGTATTATAATTCCTCTTTCCAGAAGATCTGTAGTACCAACTTCATTGGCTGTATTGTACCTGTTTAGAAAATCAAGTTTATATTGGTTGATGCTCTTCTGGCTCCATAACAAATTGGCTCAGATTGTCTTACCTAATATTTATACCATTTGCAGGCAGCCTCTGTTGGCAAGACAGACAGCAGAAGAATAATCAAAAAAACCCCATTATGTACCAGGAAGTTTTACAGTAGAGCCAACAGCAAAAATAAACATTGGTAAGAGATTTCTCCCAGGGTTTAATTCTAATACTCATATTTGGCAGAAATTATTGAATATAAGGCAATTAGGATAATTCAGGTAAAAGAGGCCCACTATCTACTTCTTGAACACAGGAAGTTTTTCCTGTTGCTTTCCTACAGTGATCTGAAGGTTCCAGTCTTTCCTACGCTGCTCACGAGCGGTTGTTCACGGACATGCAAAAAGCTCACTTCCAACACAAAAAGCACAATTGTCCAAATTAATCTTGGTCCTTTTATATCAGTTCCAGCATCTGCATACCTGGCATAGTAGTGTCAGTGGAAAAATAGTCCTGAGACACACATGCCATTCTATTTGCCTGTGAAGAACAAAGTCCCAACTAAGAAGAGAGACATGAACATGAAAAGTAACTCGTGAAATACTACAACTTCAGAGATGGAATTGCTTTCTTTCAGTTCAATCATGTTTACATCTTTATGATCCAAGGATTTAGCCATGTTTCTTTGCCCATTCTTACTTTAACTCAGGATGTTTTTCTACCTTAGTTTAACTATAATCCAAAATAACACTTCTAATAAAAAGCAAATGATGATAAATGATAGTGTGGGCAGAATTAACTGCTGTGCCCTCTCCACAAAAAGTTTCTGTAATTCTACATGGCCTTTTATTTTAATGTATGGAAATTGTCTGAGGGGCTTTGGGGGGGATATTCTCTCCAAGAAAAATATTTTCTACTCTATTCTTCAAGCCTTTCATCATGAGAAAGGCTACCATTTTCTACAGTCTTCTCTCTAAAGAATTACAATACTGTGAAACGAAAAGAAAAAAAAACGAACAAAGGAGTGCAAAATTACTTTCTTATACCAGCAAAATATAAATTTGAATGTTGGTACCTACCTTAAAAAACACTGTTATTTAAAAAGACTCCCAACCTTAAAGCCCAGCATATATACTTATGAAAAGATCTTAATTGTTACTGAGAACTTCCAGAAGACCAGAATAAAAAAAAAATTAAAGTCTCCTAAATACTTAGTCAGATTTTCTTTTTCAGTGGTTTGGTTGTGGGATTTTTTTTTGTGGGTTTGTTTTGTTTTTTCTCATTCCAGTTCCTATTTTGCCTACAGAAAGTGGATAGTGTAGAGGAACAGCCTGCTTTTTCATATATCTGAACTCTTGAGTTCTGTGTCTTCCTTTAGCTTTTTAACATGTCCTTGCTACAGATATCATGAGAGCAATAGGCAAAATAACAAGCATGCTTTCAGATAAAATCCTTGTATTTTCCATCAAGAGGCAGTGAAGTTCAAAATTAATTCTTAATTAAGTTTTAGGCTATGTTGAGAGAGGTCAAGTATACCATTACTATTATGAACATCAGTGTTTTCGTTCAGCTAGAAAGTTACAGATCTTTTTAGCCATCTTGCCTTACATTTTGCAAGATATTAATGAATCATTTTGTCATTTGTAGAATATTATCCATCTGAGGACCATCATATAATGAAAAGACATTAAAATGTGCTCTCATTATGGGCATGGTGATTATTATAAATCCTTATTTTCAGGTCTTAGGATAAAACTACCTTCAGTGGATGCATTTTATTAAAACATGCAGTAGCCAAAGGTTCTCTGGAACCAAGTGTAATCATGTAATTACAGTACCGGTGTCTCAGAATAAAACAAAAAAAAATCATTTTTAGATCCTTTTGATCATTTTGCATTGCAGGAGGATAAGTGCTGCCATATATTAAAGGCTCTTGCACATTAAAGATGGTTTAGACTTAAAGAATCATCATCTTTCATTAGGGGTGTCCGCTTTTTTCATGAGTCAATGAAAGAACTTTACTTTGCCTGTCTCTCTATGGATTCATCTATTAGTATTTGAAGATATGACCTCAATATGTGTTGGGAGTGTGTGGAAGTAGAGCCTTTGTCCCTCTTTGTCATCTTAGAGACACTCGTAGTACCCATAGCATCCCTCTCAATCTTCACTGTATTTAATCCCAGAGATGTAAGCAATATTATCCTAGTGATGGGTTAGTGAAGAACAGACCTCATGCAGCAGAGGCACCTTTTTCACTTTGGTATCAGGTCTGTGTATCTAAATAGCTTTTGAGATATGAGTTTAAGCAGCCTGATGTGACATAGCAAGTCTACCAGGAAGCAGTATGTTGAACCCCTGTTCCCTAACACACAACTAGGGTCTCACCTCTGAAATATTTTTCTTGACCTGAAGCTTCACTCTGTTTCTAAAAAGACAAGTTATTTTAAGTAGGTCTTCTTATCTTTTCACCCTCCCACCCTCAGAGAGAAAGATTTTTTCCTAATATCTAATCTAAATCTAGCCCTCTTCAGTTTAAGACAATTACCCCTTGTCCAATCACTACATGCCTTTGTAAACTGACCTTTGGTTTGGGTGCTGGGGTTTGTTTTGCATTTTTTAGGTCAGCAATCACATAGCAACAAAGAAAGAAAATCCTATCATTTCAATACCAGACCAATTTTAAATCCATTTACTGGGCGCACAAGTCCAGGCCTCCCTGTGTGAGGAAGATGACTGGTTGTGGGCAGGACACTGTCAGAGTACAAGAAACTAGACTACCAGAGAGAAAACTCTGACTGTTCCTCTGACCCAAAACCTTCCCAACTCTTGGGTTTCATTCACAGCTACTTCCCCACTCCCGTCACATTCTCCCCAGCAGTGAATTACTGAACTGCCACTTCGACCTGGCTGCAGGCAACCTACACCACAATTTGGCAGTACAACTCATGCTCTATTTTTGCAGGTCACCTTTAAAAGGTGTGAAAAACAATTTACTGAAATTGAAGTGTCAAAACTGACACTGACTTCCACATCCTCAAGGGCATCTTCCTGAGTTCTGCAAGATAAAATAATATGCTTTCATTAGGGATAAATTGGTTCTTAGGACTTCTCTCTGCCTTCATTTGAAATTGCTGCAAACAGCTTAAGCAGATTACTGAAGCTATGAGCCCTTTTAGTTATTACTGCAACTGTAAAAGAAACTGGAACAGTGATATTGATTATCCCATTTGAAGAGTGCAGAAATCTGAATCTGTTTAGTACATATTTTCAGAGTTTTAAAGAAAATGTTTCAAGGACATATAACTGCCACTAATTTCTGCATTCCATAAAGTATTCCCTGAATCTAGATACATCCCTCCAGCACTTTGGCCTTTTTCTATTTCATGCAATAACGTTAACAGCAAAGACACTGTACATATACTGCTAGTGAGAAAGTGTAACATGAGAAAACAAACCCAGCTGCAACTGAAGCTTAGTATTGGGGCATGTACAGTGAAATCTTCAGCTGAAGAGTACTCCAAAAATACCTTCTTAGTAAAGTGGAAAAAATCCACCAAAATAGTAATGAGAGAGAAGAGTTAGACACTTTAGCATACAGTTCTTGTATCCACAAAGATAAAATTTCAATGCTCTTTATTTCATATGCTCAAAACATTTCCTCCTTTTCCTTATACCAGGCATGATGGTTTGGACCCATTTCTTTCTTGCAATCTAATGAGAAAGTTTGACTAAAGCTGAGCTGATTTTTCTTCTAGCAATTGTTAGGGTGACTCCCAGCCTGTAAGTCTTTTTTTAATACAATGCAATATAATATCCTGTAAAACATTCAGCCACTCAAATTTCTAACCAAAACAGGCTTACCTCATTTTCATTATCTTTTGAGGTGATCTGCAATTCTATGCCAAAATATTTGTGTTTTCTCCTTAAATTCTGTGCCAGGATTAGAGTACCTTGCCTCAGTGTTTATGGTAATATAAATTATCATGTTTATGCACTGTTTTTTTTTCCCTAGTGGTCAAGCTGGAGCTTATATAGAATCTACCTGGGTTTTTTTCACATATCTTCCTAGACTTCAGGTTACAATATTTGCCAAGGTATTAAAAAAAAATAGTCAACACTGACAAATCAGAAACGGTATTATCTCAGTGGAGGATTTGTGAAACAGTAAAAAGCTGCCTTAAATTTTCTCAAAATAAAAGACGTAATCACTTGAAGACTGATCCTCTGATATTCATTAACTTGTTAACATGGGAAAGAATCTGAACTGATAATAAGAGACCAGTAAGGATTTATTACCACAGCAGAAATCACCAACTTGGAATCGGATGTGTTGTATTAAAGGTGACCTGAAAAGCATTTAAAAGGTCATCTCTTTTTTGCCAACAAGGAGATGCAGAAAGCAGCCTATAGATGCAACCGTGGGGCATTTAACTTTTAAACCTAAAAGATTATGTTATCCCACTGACAGCCCTGTATTCAGTTTTGATGCAAGAGCTGACCAGTGCTCACTCCTTACATCTTAATGGCTTGCAAGTGCCCAGACTCAGCACTCTGATTACAGAAGAAACTGATAAAAAAATTGTTTTCAAATACTAATTTCAAGTGTCTCACCTGTTCACCCTCCTTATCAAGTCATGGTTTAAAAATGTTACATGCTTTAGCTAGAATATATTTCACTGATAGCCCCCATTCCAGACATTCTGCAGGAGCACAATGGAGAACATGAGCAAAGAAGCCTAATAAGTATCTTGCCTAGAAAGTGACCACTTTTCCACAGACTGTGGCAGCTTGTTCAATTTTTAAGTGAGTTTTGCTGGAAGGTCAGAACTCACATTTGGATTCAATAGATCAGATCAGTACATCAGGTCTAGCACAGACAGTGCTACAGTATTGACCAGTTCTACAAATAGATTAAGATTAATTATGTATCAGTTAATTGTTGCTAGTTTAATTTCTTTAAAAGTAACATCAATGGACAGTTCCTTCACCTTGATGGCATGTTCCCATAACAATGAAATTGTGTGTCCTTATAAGCAAAGGCAGCCGAGCACATGGGCTGTATTAGCTAGACTACAGCCAGCAAGTCCAGAGAAGTGGACAAACAGCTAACTGGAGAACACAGGAAAGAGCACCAGACTTTTCTTCACACATGCAGAATAATAAGAAGATGGGCAGAAAACATAGGCTTGAAGATAAATCTTGAATAGATTATGACATGTCTACCTTTGGAGGTGTTCAAAACCCAAGGGGGCAAATTCCTGAGCAGCCTCACTTAAACAGCCTGGCTCTAAGCAGGGGTTCATATCAGACAAACACCAGAGGCTCCTCCCAATCTTATTTATTCTGCAATCATATGGAACTATCCAATATATTTCATAACAGATTAAAATAGATTTTTTTTTAAACCTTGGCAGTCTAAGTAATAGCACAGAGTTTTCATGGTTCCCCACACTCACACATACTCTCACTTCCAAACCTATGTCTGTAGTAAATGAGAACTGTGATCGTCAGTGCTGTACAAATCTATAGCAAAACTGAAATGCCACATTTACCTCATGTACCTATACATGGAGGCAAATATATGCATACATAATTGCCTATGTATAGGAGATATTTCATCCCAACAGCACTGTTTTACCTGATCCAGTAACTGTATGCTTGTCAGTGCAACTGCAGTGGCTGCTCTGACCTGCACCAGAAAGTGAAGAAACAATAAAAGCTGAGTTAGTAGGAAGAGATGTAAAAACTGAACCAGTAAGCAGTATTGGTGTTAGTCTAGGGACACTGTGGTATGCAGGCACCACACAAACACTAACAAAAAGGCAAAAGATGATCAGAGGTGCAATTTAGCAAAGCAGAGAGCAGAGTGAAGTTTCACACCCCCCAGAAAGCTACTTTTCACCAACCTTTTCCTTCTCCCTAAGCAGAAATTGCAAAGAAACATGCAAGTCACTATCTCAGATCAGGGTGCTCGCAGCAAGGCCAGTCACTTTGAGCACAGCAAACGCAGAGTTTATGCCTTTTAATACAGTTCAATGGCATGAGCTTCAAGGAAAACAGCCAGCTGAATCCAGTCATTTTCAGATCTAAAAGGTGGTCTCCAAGTACAGAAGGTGCCCATGCAAATTGCTTTTTGAATATAAACCACATAAAAGGCATTATTCCGACTGCTTCAAACCAAGAGAAGCTGTACTTGTCCTGAAACCTAAAAAATCATAACTTGCATAGCACAAAGCATGCTCAGTCTCCAAAATGAAAAATTTTAGGTCTTACGCTTTTTTAAAATGTAGCTAATTATTTTAACTCTTCCTGCCCCTCAGACACTCCCTCCCCACTCCATTTTTGTTCTTATATATAAAAAATATCAGAGAGAACCAAACCAATTCACCTAAAACACACATTCAGATAAGATTTTGATATGTTGAGCTACCCTCAACATACCCTGATTGACTAGAATTCGGGCCAAAAAACCCAAATGTAAGTTCACTTGACACCTTACCATTAGGTAGCAGCCATTGGGTCAAACCTACTGGTAGGAAGTCAAGGCTTTTTAATGTAAAGACTCATTGTTAGGAGATTGGCTTTTCACAGAAACAGCCATATGAAAAATTATATGCTTATCTTTTCATTCATGTTTCCAGAGACTGTGACCAGTCACAGACAAGTGTAATATTACCATCCTGAAAGAAATAGCTACAATCAAGTTCTTTTGTCTATGCAAAGTCTCTAAACAATACTGTTAGCTATAGGAAAATTCAACCAAGTGTAATGAATTTTATCACACAGCAGCTGTTCAAATAAAGCAAAGCAAATCTGGCTTAATAGCTACTTGATGAGCAAACACTGGTCTAACAGAGAAGCTATGGCAAAAATGTATCTGTGTTGTGTATTCTGTCATGTCGTGAAGTCTTGAAAGAACAAAAAAACACCCAACAAAACCACCACCCCAGCATATCATTTTCAATTCTACTAAACTATGCCAGACATTTAGATAATTAGCAGTATCCAGAGTTTAAGCTTAAAGAATTGATCTGATGACATAAAGACACCATAGGCAGTGCCCGTTATCAGGCTGCTAAGGGATATCCTGTTTGTAAGAGTAAAATTAAAGATTTGCACCTTGTAGGCATCACTCCAGAAATAAAATATTTAGAAAACTTTTCTGGTTGAGTTATGCAGTTCTTTTGTACAACACACAATAGAAAAAGCTCACATAGAAAGAAGAGAACAAAGTTGATAAAGCAATTGAAAGATATCAAACTATCACTGACGGAAAAGCAGTAACGCTGCCAACTGCTCTCTCACATGAGGGATGTGGAATTTCTGTAGCACATTCCCAATTTCAAGATCAAGATTGAAATTGTTCTCTACTTTGGGCCAAATTAGCCCATACAATTTAGCCCTGAGAACCTGTGCAACAGAGCTCAAGTATTTCATTAAAGGGAGGAAGGGTTTAAAAATAAAAAATAAAAAAGTGGGCAGCACTTGAAGAGCTGTAGTTTAGGCTACGTAAGAAAAGGAAGCTTCTGGACCAAGCATATTTTAAGAAAGTTTATATGGTTTCAAATCTAGTATTTGTTGTCATAAACAGTTCTCTCAGAGTGCTGCAAGATTTCACATTTCATCAGATCAGAACTGGAAGGTGCTTTGAGGACAAAGTTTCATTATAATTAATTGCAAATGGAGACCTGGTTTCTCTGCTAGACTATTACGTCTGATAACAACCAAAAGACCTGAAAAACATCCTACCATCATCTACTGAGCCACAAGGGAACTTTGAACAATCATCCAGTAGATCCATGGGAAAGGCCCTTGGCTTTAATTTCTGTTTCCATGCCACAGATGCTGACCTGCAGTGGGTGATGGCAGCAGCTCCCATTGGTCTCAGGCCAGCAATGCCTCAGTTTACCTTTCAGCTCCACTAACCACTCACTTGCCTGTATTCTATAAGAACTGTCTACCTGCTTATTAGGTGAGCCACATTCCTCCCAAGGCAGGAAGGGTTCACAATCACTTTCCCCTCAAAGCACACTTCCTGTCTTCAACATTTAACAGGAAAACAGATGTTAGAATAAATCTTTGTTGTTCATAATGCATGACAGCCTTCTCCTGTGTCTCTAGTACTGAAAAAGGATACTTCTCCCATCGCTCTCCTCACTTCAGACTGCATTGCACAATATCATTACTCTCCTGGAGATCTCCCCCTGAAAAAAAAAAAACCCAGCCCTATCCACCCTCTCTTTTAGTTTTAAGAAGAAAACACCTATCTCCTAGCTGATATGATAACCGAATAGGGCTGATTGAACCTGATAAAGTCACTACTGTGTTGTACTGGTAACTTACAAAACACAAGGCGACAGCAATTTATGCTATTAATATGGAGAACAACAGTGGAACACCCTCCTCCTTTGAGGAGCAAATTGAGAGTTTTCAGCTGGAAGCTCTTACAGTTTCAATGTGTTCCTTATCTGCTTTTGTCTGCAGTTGCTGATGAGAGCTAAACTCTTGCATCCATCCCAGCAAATTACATGAGTTTAATCAAGTGCCTCTGTGATATATTTGGTGACAGCAGATTTAGTTACCCTGCTGTGATAAAGGGTTGATCAATGTACTATTATTCTTTCCTTTATTGGCTTTTCTTTCTTCCCAGCAAGCATAATACTACAGTATCACACGCCAAATTTTCTACACTTCAGAACTCACCACCCACTTCTAAATCCAAAGACAATATTTCCAGCTTCAGCAATAAAGACATTTCTTGCATCTTAAAATTCATGGTTTTCTAGCGATCCTTTTATTTTCACAAAGCTGAATTGTTATCCAATTGAACTTTGCATATGGACCAGTGTTTGGAAACTTCGGGGGTTTTCTAAATAGTTCAAAGCAACACTGTTTTTTCAACACTAGTCAAAGAATTCCTGCTTTACATACTTTCAAAGAGAGGAAAATAAAACTGTAATTTAGTCTTTTGTTCCACAGCTTTCCAGCCTTTATCCATCCAATACCAAGCTAACCCAGTGAACTTCAGTCATACAGCCACTGTACTCTTTCCCAACAAATTTGGGGTTAGATAACACAATACAGCTCCTGATCAATGATCAGATAAAACACATTTTTGGCAAGCTTCTGTAAACATGTTCAGATACATTCCCCATGTACTATCCCTTTCGAAGGACTGCTCCTAGAGGTTGAAGATTTTGATTCCTAAATGCCTTAATGCAGTGTTTGTTGACAGTACAAGCAAATCACTTTGCTCTACAGCTCACCTAGGAAATACCCACTTTGGCTGTAAAATGACATCTGGTACCTAACAGGACAACAAGATAGGACACAAATTACTTATGTTCTTTCAATTTTGCATTCTGGGGTTTGGTTGCTTGAAGGTCTCCTATCCCAAAGTGAAATGGGATATTACAAGAATGCAAGTCTTTGAAGTAAAAGGGCAGATTTCAAATTAAAGATGAGTCAGTGCTGTTTGTAGATCTTGCCCTGCTATTCAGTATGCTGTTATATATTAAAGTGTGCATTATATTTAACTTTACACTTAAAAAGTAATTGAAGGATCAGAAGAGCAAAGCTCCCCTTCAAGCTTTTTGCTTTTACTGCCATTTTCTGTCTTACTAAGCAACGTCTTTATCATGATGTCATTTCTTCTAAGGTAGTAATTGCAAAAAGTGCAAAATCATTCATCTACAGAAGAAGTTTGGAATGGGCACTTAACATTGGAACTTACCTTTACATTTTGATTATAAAAGAAAATGGCCCATATGGCATAAATATCTTCAAGTGAAATGGGAGTTCATGAATTTATAGCAAATGTGATAAGGGTAAAAAGATCTCAAGAGGAAATGCTGTGATAATGGTCTTTTAATAGACTTAAGAGAAAAACTGGCTAACACCATAGCTGAGCAAATAGAACCACAAATCAATTAGAAAAGTTGCCAGTTAAACAGAAAAGAATCCAGAGCAAAGTTCATATAATAAAGTGGTCTGTCTTCAAATGAAAGTTAAAAGGCAAAATTCTTAGTGAGAAAAGCTGAAGAGCAATAAATTAGAATACAAATTAAGCTATTTACATTAGTGGATATTGAGAGATTTTAACTGCATTAGGGACTGAAAGTGTAGAAAACTTTTCCATGGCCCTTGGGTGGGTTTTGGGGGCAGCATGCAAAATTCAGACCTGTATGCATCAAGGTATTAGAGATCTTGCAGAAAGGGAAAAGCACAAACCTCTCATGCTCAAAGCTTGCGTAGTTCTAGGTAACATTACATTCAACTAGTCACATCATAAGAGAATATGCAAGTCTTACCACATTTTAAATTAGTATTTGCTCTGGTCAGGTTTATCACATGGCACACCCTACCAAGGACTCTCTTACAAAGTAAGATGCTATTTCACTTCCTCCTGATGTAAATTAAACTAGTGAATGAAACTGAACTATCAGCTGCTCCCACACTTGTACATACCAAAAAAGGTAGCTGATTTTGTTGACTGACTAATTTTAATTATTTTCCACATCTAACTTAAGTAGTATGGCAATGTTTATAGATGTGTCTTGACTTGTGTTGGGAGGTTCTTGTTTTGCTTCCAGCCTCCCTCTCTTTTTCTCCCCCATTTCTCCTAACAGGCATTCTAAAAAACTCCAAAGGATATTTCTAAAGAGAAGGAAGAGGAAGAATGAAAATTTCTGTTACATGATCAGCACAGGTCACAGGTCCTGAAGCAATAAGAGAATCTCTACAAAATCAGATGTGGCTGCAAAACAATGACCAGGAAAAGGATTCAGGAGCTACTGCAGAAAAATCCTTAAAAGCCCTCATCAGAATGAGCCCCAGCAACAGTGAGGAAGATATTAAAGCCTTTGGATTACACTGGCCATTGCAGCTGAAACTGGTAAAAGCAAAAATTCTACTAATTTTAAAAACCAAAACAAACCCAGACCTTCACCAAAATAGTTACGTCGATAATTAAAAGATTATATCATTTTCTCTGTCTATGAAAAGGTGTCTGCCAGAAGCAGGACGGAGCCTAGGGCTCAGATTCACCATCAGGTTTGTAACGCTGGACTGGCTCAGGTGCTGGAGACTTTCTTCAGTGCACAGGCCTGCCGAGCGGCACAACAGCGGCCCAGTGTCAGCGGCCACCAGCTTGCCAGGCGCGTGCAGCAGCAGGCAGCGTGCTGCTGCCTTGGCTGCACTGAACGGCCTTGTCCTTGGCAGCAAAGCCCACAGGAAACGTCACAGTGCTGAGACTGGGAAACCATACCCACGATAAAGGTCACCAACTATGTCAACTTCTAGGGTGTAAGTATGAACCACATCTTGCAGCTGTTGATGAACTCTGGCTTTGCTCTTTGATTATCTTGCCCATGAAAAAACCCAAGACACTACACACCAAATTAGAAGCTAAAAGCACCTGTGGGCCATTTGGGCAACATTTCAACTGCATTACACCAACAGGGCCACAAAGACATCATCATGGTTTTAGGGAATATAGCTAGAAAAGACAGGTTAACCAAAACAAAACCCAAAGGTTTAATCTTAATTGCTGAAATTAAAACAAGTCAAGACAAAGATCTGATGACTCCATGTTTCAGGACATTGCTGCACACGTGTATTAGCCAAAGAGAAAGAGAGCAGTATAGAAGACATTTCTGAAGTGGCAGCCAAGCTTCCTTTTTGCTCAAGGAAGTATATTCCTTGTTGGTTAAAGTTCTGCCTATATATCCTGTGTATGGACAATGTTTGCACTTTGTATGTTTTCCTATTCTGCAGTACCATCTAGTGACACTGGAATGAATGGGAGTTGAGCTTCATTGCAGTGCTGCTTTCTGGTGGTGCAATTATTGGACCAAATCTTGCAACTATCACTTTCACTATTTCTTTCCTGGCTTATGAGCCCCATAAAAGAACATGTATTTTAGAAGATGCAGTCCAGAAGAAAAAAGCATTCATGAGTCCAGATACAAAGCACTTTCTCCCTGCTTTCTGGCAGACTGGAGAAGAGGTTTCAATGAATCTAGAGGTGTGAAAATATATCCTTTGTGAAAACAGCTTTAAAATAAAATGCAGGGCTTAGGCACGTATGTTACTCTACCATCACTACCTATCAGGTAACTCTGTAAAAGTATCTTACCTCTGTGTGTAGGGGGAATCTAATAAACTGTGTCACTGATGAAGGTAGCTGCTTCCATAGCTGCAAGATCTCAGCTGAACCTGCTCTCAGAGGCATTCCTGGGAGACCTTGACAGGGAAAAAAATATTTCTAAGCACATCCCAATTCTCTCATGTGTGTTGAATACAAATGTTCTTATCAAAGTGTTAAAATAGTGACTATTACTGAGAGTTAAAAGACTGTATTTGTTAAAAAATAGGTTAGATATTGTTCCTACAGAGCAAAATAAATACTTCATTTGTAGGCTGCCTTATCTCAGCTTTACTGGAGAGATTGAAAGAGACAAATATAATGAGTTTTTACAATATCACAAAAGGTAAATAAAACCTTAAACCATAAAATAAAGCTTTTTGTAACAAAGGATTTTAACACCATTTTACACAAAAATCCCAATCTGGATTTGATAAATACTTTCCACACCTCCCCCCACCCCCCAAGCCATTATTCCCAACTGAGCTCACAAAACAGCTCACATTCTCAACCAGAGCTTTCAATTACAATACCAAATAACTACAACTGAAAAAAAACCCTCACATGAGCCCCATCTTTGAACAGGTTTTGGGTCTGATATTTTTTTCAGTATACAGCCTGTGTAGCTTGAAGTCTTTTTTGATACTATAATGATTCATGCATTAAAAGTTGTAATTTGTGTCTAATGCAGACAGAGAATTTATGCACAATACCTAGCTTAAAAACATATAAAACGATCTGGAAAGAATTCTTGAACAAAACCTGATCAGAAGTTAAGCCAGAATTATCAGCAGTTGTGCTGTTTTCACTTTTTAATTGGCTTAAATATTCACATCAAGGAAATATTTGAAGTAAACTGATCATAACCAATGCTGGAAAATAACCTACATGGACTTTCATCAAAAGAGACAGGTTAAACCATTATCTGTGCCAGTATAATGCAACAAGAAAAACCATCCCTTGTGTGACTAGGGACTTTGCCTGACTCTTTCAGGGCAGCTGCCTTCTGTGTGACTGTGGGCAGATGACACCAAGTACTGCAGCATGGACAAGACTTAATGCCACCTATCTTATCATAAGCCAACAACACAGCAGTTTCCCAGGCTTTCATCTCCATGCTTTTTGAATTGGGCCCTGGATAGGAAGTTTCAATAAATGCATGTCTATAATTCTGCTGTTAAATCAGGTACACATCTACAGCACCATCAGAATTTCCTAGCACCACCTAAATTTGCAGTCATCACATTCAATAGAAGAACTTGCCACAGGAGCAAAAGGAACAAAAGTCATATTAAAAGCTTCTGAAAAGCCCTACAAGCACAGGCATTGTGGTCTGGTGACTAATGGGCTCCATGAATTTAAATGTCAATAACCCACAACAAACCTACTTTCCAGCACCATCTAGTGATGCTACCTGGGTTTCACAATAACATTTGTTTTGCAATACTGGTTTAACATTACTTGCACAACTTATGAGCATGAATGCATGCAGCTCACACCAATCACTCCAGAAGCATTTTAGCCAACAAGTTCACCTACATGGAAAAAACACCCCAAGATCTCCAGACCGCCATTAGAAAGAAATTTGGAGATAGAATTTACTTGATAATCCTTCTGTGGATTAGCCAAAAATAATGTCAGCAACTGTAACTGAAAACAGAAACTCTAAACTTACATAGTTAAGACATGGATTGGACAAAGCAAGAGAAAATTGTTTCGCTACAATATTTAATTCATATTTATGTCAAATATCTGAGAATAGCCCTAATCTAAAGAGTTTCAGATTCCCAGTGACTTTTCATTGTATCAGCAATTCTAGGAACACAGAAAAAAAAATCCCACTCAAGACTTTTGCAACTTTCTCCTTCAAGGTGGGGTCAGATTTATGTTTTGATTTAGATGTGGGGAGGGAGGGGGAAGCCTTTTTCCACAATGGAGTTTTACTCCATATAACAATGCTTGTTACTGCCATATCAAAAATCACTCAGTCCTACCTCAGGATAGCCTTCTGCTGACATGATTACACTACTCCTGTGACACATTTCTAGCAATTAAGAATAAAGAGAAGTGGCAGGCTGCTTTAATAGAATTCTCATTTTCTTCAGTGACTGCTGCTGTTGCAGGAGACATACTTTGAAATCACACAATAGGAAATGAAGTGACTCCTCTTCAAGAGAAGATAGCAATGCCTATTCCCTGACTAAACAGGGCTTAAGCTTTGGACTACATAAATCCAACTGCACTGCACAGTAACATCTGAAGAACCTTCATGAACTAGTAAGTTCCAGCAGCTCTAAACTACTCTTAGGATATTTTAATTCATTAACAGTTTATCTACCACATATCTTTTATAGCTGTTTTCTTCCTCTAAGATGCTATACAAATTCTACTGATTTGAGACCTCAAAAATTATCAAGAGAATCTGGTTGACAGCGAGTTGGTTTAGGCTGGGCGCTTCAGTTTGCTAGATAATCTCACAACCTGCTTCAGATCGTGGATAGGACCTTGCAGAGTCCTTAGAGCTACTTTTTGCACTCCTACAAAGCATCCTGCTAGATTCTGAGAAAGACATCCTCCACCACTCCCAACCTCCCTCCTCCCCCCAAAAAAAACCCACCCAGAAAAGCAACTCAAGCCATTTATACTGATGCTAAGTGGAAAAATTTCTTTAGGAAATTTCTCCAAGAATAAACTCAGAAAACCTCACATTATCCTCTCATTGTTCTACTTTCATCCTTTACGAATGTCTTAGTACATCTTATAAACTCTGGGAAGAAGTCACGACAGGCTTAAATAACTCTGTACAAGGAACTAGATAAACTTAATTACTTTTACATTCCTAATATAAGGGCTAAAATTACTGGAAATGCTGACCACACACCAGTGCAGCCACACTATCAGGCTCTGTTAATTTTCATCCCAAGTGAAAATAACAAAACATAGAATGGTGGCTATTTCCAGTAATTTTTAATTATGTAATGCCATATTATATCCTACTGTGGATTAGAGAAACAACAGCCAAATGCCTGTAAATTAGCTGGTTTAGATAAATACAGAATGGGAACAACATAACCAGTAATTAATCCCCAGAAATTATTCAGAAAAAGAAATCACAGAAAATTAGCTAAAGAGATAAGGCTCTCTCCTCCCCTTGATACTGTCTGTGCCTCCCAGAAAAGGCTGGCAAAACCATCAACATGGGTCCAAACAACATACTTGGTTTCTGCTTTGGGCTACTGAGTTGCTAAATTCATGAGGTTTTCTGTTAGCCAGCTGAATGGACAAAGGAGAGAGAAAAGAAAAGGAAAAACTTGATTGATGTTCATGATATGACTGAATAGTTCAAGTATTAGTGAAATATAGCCCAATATTTCATCTGTCCAATAAAATCCTTTATATCACACAAAAAAGGAAATAATCTAAGAAAATATATATTTTTTATTTCATCTCAAGAAACTTAATGCAGCTTCTACCAATGCTAAACATGCTTATGCAGGCATACAGAGCTGAGAGATCCTGACTGTGGTTCTTCTCAGAGGGTTTTCAGCCTTCTGGCTCTCAAACTAACTTGAGATAAACTTGCAACACACTAAAACATTGCACTAGGTAGCCCTTTCAGAGCAAGATGAATTAAAAGCGAATACAGTAGGTAAGTTCCTCTTTCACAGCTACTCAACTCAACCATAGGCAGCTTTGAATCTCGACAGCAACAGACACCAGGTCCCATCAACAACCACACAAGCCCTAATGGAAAATGCCACCTCATACTCCCACCCAAGCCCTACCTGCCTGCCCCACAGACAGAAAAATGGGCAAGGGGGAAAAGCAAAGGAAGAAGGAGCAGTAACAGCTCCAGAACTTGCAAGCAGCAGTGGACAAGTAACAAAGCAAGCAGTAAGACTAAAAAGCAGCTCAATAAGTACAAACAATGGCAAAAAAAAAATATCCTAGCTGAAGAATGTCTCTTCTTCAAGGCATGGTTAACAAGCCCCCTTTTCCTGCTCACCCCCACCACAGTCAGCACTACAGGTCTTCAGGTAAGCACAAAATAGTAATATCATTTCCACTCAGGGGAGTGGTGGCTACCATCCCTGAAGGTATTTAGAAGTCATGTAGACATGTTGCTTAGGGACTTGGCTTAAATGTGGACTTGGCACTGTTTGGTTAACACTCAGTGATCTTAAAGGTCTTTTCCAACCAAAAAAATTTCATGATCTAACAAAAATTTTAGAGTAAAAAAAAATAGTGATAAGGCCATTTAAAAAACCTACTATTATCCTTCTCAACATTTGGCCTGGTACAGAAGAACCATATGACCATAACAAAAGTTATTTTTCCAGCCAGAAGTAACTTGGTATTATTTCTACTACCTTCAACCTCTAGAAGCTAGGACGGGTATTCACACTCATCCTAGCTTTCGCTGGGATCTGGCTAAGCTTCATCAGTCCCTCTGAAGAACCAGATCCCACCCCTACCCAGAGCTTCAGGGCCAGTTCCCTCACTATCCATGGGTGGGATCAGTGACAATGGCCTCCATGAGTACCAACACAAGTCTTACAGCCCTTTCTGCCCCATACTCATCTGCAGGGTCTCTAGGGATACAAGAAACAGGCAAAATTAAATATAATTTAAAAGATAAAAAGATCATTAGCAATGCTACAGCAAAAAATTTTATGAACTAAAACGTATGATTTCTGAATTTTTAAAAATCTTGACTGTTTTAGAACATAGGCTGTAAATTTTTTTCCCCACTTATCTTTATTATTATTGTTTTATGCTACAAAAGTTTTGCCTTTGGATACAAAAGTACTTGCATATATTCTTTCTATCCCTAGGACCATTCATTTAGTGGAGTTTTTATTCTTCCAGTAAAGCATATATTCACTCTTCCCCAGTAGCAACCATTTAATTTATTCATCAGAATAATAGATGTGCATTTCGACAGTCATTTGCACACAAGTTCCAACATCAAGTTAAAATAACATATTAATAAAACCAAAACAAAGGACAGCTTGGAGGAACACAAAGGGGACAAAAATCACTCCCAGAAGCAGAAAGAAAAAAATTTTCCAATTTTCTGCTGGCTCAAAGCCAGATTTCTACTCCCTGCAGACCTCTTCAGTAAGCCAGGCTCCAGGAGAGGAACATCCTCTGCTTGCTGGAAACAGCAAACGGTACCAAGAACACTCATTCTGGAGCCAGATGTTTCACAGTTAGAGCAAATTTTCTATCACTGCATCTCTTGCCTACCCCAGCTGCAAAGACCTCAGATACAAATAAATGTCATGTGTGAGAAGCTTGAGCTTTTCTTGCTTTTTTATTCTCCAGCACCCCCACAGCAGTATAGCCCCAACAGCCACTCCCTGACACACACACCCCAGCCAGGGGACGGTGGCACCACATGCACTGCACTGGCCTCCCATGCCAGATCTGGCTCCTTGTGCCCTGGCTCTTTGCCATTACCAGATGCAGTCAGCTGAACCTGAGGCAATACAAGGTACTGCAGAGCTCAAATCCACTGTACTCTCCACCACTTGTTCTCTCACTCCTGCTGCCAGTCAAAAGGACAGGATTAGTCCTGAGTCCAGCCATGGGCAAAGAGTGATTCAAAGGGGCAGATAACAGCTTACTTAAGCCAAAACAGTTTTCTTCATTAGGCTTCCTAAAGTGACTGAATGGTATAGAGGATGCTTTAAGCCTGGAGAGGATGGGAGGGGGTGAAAAGACTGAAGAATAGCCACAAAAGTTTCTTTTCTCTAGGGAAAAATCTGTTGAATAATTAATTTAACAGGGAAATGACACCACCCAACTGTGCAGTTGAGATCTGAACAACATCTTTAATGAATAAAATATTAGCACTAGAAAGCACATTTATACACTCCTGTAAGAGAGCTTATAAGCAAACCATAAACAAACTATGGCAACAAAAAGGCAACCTACTTGTAAATATTCATGGCATTTTCTATTCTACTTTATTTTCATCCTAAAATTGCTCAGGGCCCAAATCTTTTTTTGAAAACAGTTGCATTAAAATAAAAAGGAGTAAAGGTACAAAGGTCAATCTCACCACACAGAATCCTCCTTCATTATGAATTTATGATATGACGGTTCTTTTTGTGAAAAAAGTAATGCCAGAATTAATTAGAATCCATACACTTTAATCCTCTACAAGGAATTAATTCAGTGTACAAGTGCCTCTGGGATTGCCACTATCTCTAGATTTTTTGATTTTTAATTTTTTTTTTAAAGGCAGATATTTCCATATAATTGCAAATGGTAACAGAAAATGCAGGACACCACAATGAATTACTTTATCAAGGAAGAAACAAGTCGCTTATAGATCCACCCTAGGTGCAAGCTTGTTGCGTAACTATGCACAAAGACCCATATGAAGTCCTAATTGTTTCAGAACAAATGCTGAAAAACAGCCTATTACTATGGCTGGCAACACTCTCACCCTGCCACAGGACAGGCTACCAACACTGCACCATATATACTCCCTAGACATTATTATAACCTCAGCAATGTGAACAGATTGATTTGAAAAGCTATTTTATCTTTTATCATTTCCATACCAAGTGTTTTCTCTTTTCCATTGAGCATTGTATTAAGTAGGTTGATAATATGTTATAAATTACTCAATTTATCTTGTTCTCTTACCATCAGCTATTTGCAGACAGGAATGCTAGTGATACTCAGTAAAGCTGCTGCTGCACTTTCATTTCATAGTTTGGATTTTACTTCATGCTGAGAAATACAACACTGTACTACATCAGACAGCCACCTGGGAGGATGAGGGGAGTTTATGGAAAATTACCATCTCTCAGGTTTCAACTACTTTTTGCTTTGAAGATCCTTCTGCAAATTTCAGTTTGCAAGGTACAGACAGGGAGAGCATTAGGTATGTGTCTCCCCTCTAATTTTCCAGCCAGTTTTCTGAACTGAAGCCTCACTTGCTGAGCTAATATTACAGAGGTTTCTCAAGCTTTTTCAAATCTTGTATCTACTCTGGGTTAAGGATGCTGAACCAAGCTGAGGGGCCAGGCAGCAGCACAACTTGGATGCACCTGTGTTGCTACAAACTGGCTGTGTTGAGCTCATACAAAGAGAGCTCCTCAAGCATCCACGCTCACCACAGTTAACACGCTGGTGGCTTTGTGAGCAACTTCCCATGCTTGCTTGGGCTTATTTTGAGAATGAAGTGTCAGAGTGTTAATGCCCTGGATATTCTCTCAGAGATAGCAAACTGCACCACTTTGACCTTTCTAGTGTTCTGCAGTTTGATTCAATGGCAAATCTTATTTATAGCCATAACACATGAACGGAGCTGCAGCACAAACCATGCTGACACATAAAACACCTCCAAAGGGGACGAGTGATGAAAGGGCTATATAGGAGTTTTCTGGCAATTACAAGTTTCCTCTTGGATATTCTGTAACAAAAAACAGAACAGGTCCAAGCACAGAAAGCCAAATGACCTGCAGATAAGTACCAGAAAGAACTTTATCCACCAGCTGCCTTTTGGAGATCTTGGTCATAGATGACAAAAGACTGCTTCAGCAGCTCCGTTCACACTGCAGCCATGTCCTCTAGGGTAGCTCCACTGATTATAGCAAGAGCAGAGCATACAACTTTAAACAATACTCAGATGTTAGATGCTGCAGTTTAAAGAGCTTTGTCATAATAGCACCAGACCATCATGACCCCAGTCGCTTTCTGCTCCTCAGACTGCCACTGTATGCTCTGTTAGCTAAGGTGTAGGCACAAGAAGGGAGGTTGTTTCATGGGGAGGTTTGGGGGCCTAGGCTGTTGAGGTTTTGTGTATAATTTTTTGATCCAGAGACCTATTTAAAAAATGGAAATAAAACCCAAAAAAAACCCCAAAGGAACCACAAAACAATCTGAAGGTTAACACAACTCCCCATCTCGGTGGTGTCCAATTGCACCATTTCAGCGTCACACCTTAAGTCTCAAAAAGCTGAAACAAGTAGTGGGACAGTAAGAGGGAAACGTCACAGAATGGACTGGGGTCATTCTGAACAGGTTGTTCTTAGAAAACAAATTAGAAAACAGTCACATTATTATAATATTTTAACTCATTTAAGAAGTCATCAAAACCCAAAGCAGAACATTCTCCTGTCTGTGTAAGTATGCTGGACTACCACACCACCTCAATTTCTCAAAACTCCTTTTACACAGGCAACAGTACAAAGTTCAACTTTTTCCCTGGTTCCATAAAGTCAAAGAGATAGCAAGGGAATTACTTGCTAGTAGGAATATTTACTGGTACTCACTTTCAATGTGATCCAATACTTGTTTAAATTTACAGGAATAAAGTTTCAGACCTTTTATTACTTAACCTTTTCATACTCTTCAACATCCTGAACTTTCTTACTTTCTTTTAATGTTTACCTTTCTGCAGCACCCCGTTGTTAATTTTTCCTATGTTTGGACACATCTACCTTTGTTTGGCCTCTACCTTCTGCCCCATATCAACTGCAGTGCAGCAGTTAGAAGGGGACACTAGAGGAAGTCCTGTGATGTTCTTGGGTCTCATCAACTGCGTGTGACTTAACTACCATCAACCTTCACAGGCAGGATGACTTGAACTGCAGATTTTTCTCTCAACCTCCCACAGAACCACTTTGGAGTAATTAGGGACATTCAAACTGTGAATTTAGAATGCAATGAACTGGTGCATGACTAATACATTACTGGCATAGCAGTTTGTGAAAGCACAGCTACCTTTATCTCAGGCTTAGAACAAACAAAAACCCAACCCAAAAAACCCAAAACACCCCATCTCCCCTTCCCTCCGCAACCCCACTGGGGGGGTGTGTGTGTGTGGAACCGAGGTGGAAGAAGCAGCAGCCACACAAACAGAGACAAGGTGACCAGACAAAACTATTTAAGTTATCCTAGCAGATTTTCCTTGAATCAAAACCAGGGATTGATCACACAAACAACTTCACTGCATGTTGGAGGGAATATTAGTCTTTGGCATTAGAATGGCTGAATCTGAACAATGACAATCCACATCTATGGTTAAGGCAATAACTATTCCCTTACAATCAGGTGGTCCAACTAAAGCTTCAAAATATTCTACACAGAATTGCACAAGCACTACTTAGGCCACAGTAAGTCACCAAAACATTACTTAGGTTAGCTTGCAGGTACACACAGTTCTTGTGACACTCATAATGCCATACACCCACCTTACTATGCAAGAAACTAATTTAATACAGTTGCCATTAAAACAAAAAGGAATTGAAGGTTTTCTTATTTTCTCTGATACATACTGCAAATATTTAAGTGGCTAAATATTCTCCAATGTTTTCCTTAGTTACTGTTATCTACAGTGGTCCCTAAAGGGTCCATTTATTACAGACCTTATAATTGATATTATTTGGACACATCTTACGTAGAGAGGGTTTGGCTTTTTTTTTTAATCAAGACAAGCTTACAAATAATATTACTTCAACTTACAATTTGACCCCTTTTCCTGTGGCTGAAGTTGCTCTCTCAATACCCAGACTATTCCAAACTGTGCAATTGTTCCTTTACAGCAAGTGCCAGACCTATCCCAGAATCTGAGGGACAAAGGAAAAGTCTATATGTCGGTATAGACTATACTGCTCTGTTCCCAAGAACAACCTTTCTGGAGGTCAGTCAGTCACTGTCAGCTCTCCATCAAAACAGCTCTGAAAATTGGGGTGGAGGGGGGAGTGTTGCTTTTTGTTTGGAGTGGTGGGATGTTTTTAAATCCAGTGGCTCTTCACTAGAACATAAGTACTGCTTGCAGAAAGAGCGATCGTTAGACACTTGCAAACTTTACAAAAAAGTGTAAGAAAGTGCATATTACTGCAGCAAATTTGATTTATCTTCTTTTATAAGCAGACAAATAACCTGACTTACTGAGCTACACATTCCAAATATCCCCACTTTTTCAGTAATACAAAGGGAAAAAAGGAAGTGGGAAGCAGAGAAAAGGTTGAGGACAAGTACTTGCTGAGGGAGAAACAACGTATTTGTATTAAACATTTTGGTTTTGCATACTAAGGCTTGGAGACAAGATCCAATATTGGGTTGAAAGATGATGCACTGGCTGTGTGTACAAACACCCATGCAGTATTTTCCATTTTAGCATAGTTATATGCTCAGAGAAAACTGTTTAACAGGCAGCTCAGCTGTTTTTCTGCAGCAATGACAATCCCAACGGCCATTAAAGACAGGAAGATAGCTGATACTGTCATGCTATCTAAACAATGCAGCTTGGAAGAATTAAATTGCTTACTGTATTTCAAGCCTGCAGTAATGAAAACAGAAGCATACCAAAGCACATCAGGGACATTGTTTACATGGCATTTTAGGTGTTAATACACTTTTTGATAATGCACATTTCTGAGCCATTCCTTACAAACACAGCAAGGAAAAGTGCTGACAGTCTCCAAAAATTTGGAAAGCCAAGGTTTGGATTTTTTTTTTTTAATAAAATTGCCACAGTAGCAAACAATTCAAGAGAAAAATATGATGTTGTATCATTAATAATAACACATTTCTAATAGAACCTTGATACTTTGTGAAGAATGGTTTATTTGTTTAAAACACCTTGTTCTTTTACAGGTGTTTGTCTCTATGCTCTCTTGTCTGTGCAGAGGCGAATGTTATTCCAGATCAAGCAATAGCAGCTCTTTATTTCACCAGTTTCTAAGTAAACTCCAGTCCAAAATAAATATGGTCAGTATTCACTCTCTCCAGCTCACCATTTGTTGCCCACTACTCCTGGTGCCCTTGTTTTCCTAAGATCACACCCAGATGCACGTGAGCAGTTTAAAGCTCACTAAACATACCCAAGCTGATGACAGGACCCAGAACTCACAGCAGTGTTTATTCCCTGGCACTGCCTGTAAGCTTAACTTGACTTCAGCAGCACCCTTCAATAAAGGGAAAACTTCTCACCTATCACAACCACAGAGATAGGTTTCAGAGTGCACAAACCTGTCAGCACCAAAATCACAAAGATTAAAAGCAATGCTTTTCTGAAGCTCCCAGCGTTCCGTATTTGAGTTGGCAGTATTGTCATCTGTGGCCACCGCCCCTCAGTTCAAGATATCTCTAGAAACCCTGAGTTCTGAAGAACACTATCAGGCACCTTTGAATTTCAAAGCTGTGTTTGAGGAAAGAATGGCTGCTGCTTTGTTTACATTGCTAGACAGTCAAGGGCATGCCTACTATCCTTTAGCTACTTAGCTGTAATTTAAGGAAGGCAGAGGAAGAACATAGGCTTCTATACAGGGCATGTTTATTATACTTGCTGTGCTGTGTCTGTGCATACAAGTTATCATTTAAGCTTGCAATAAATTTGAAAATCCTGATAAACACTGCAAGACATGCAAGCACACCAGGACCTGCTTTAGAGGCTTTGGGACACTGTGAGATTCCAGAATCTAGGTGGCACTTCATGATTTCTCTGCAGGCAATCCTCAGCACAGACTGCAGCTCACAGACACAGTAATTCTGGATGAGATCTTTGCAGAAGGCCAGAGGGTTCCCCTGCTCTCCTTAATCTAACAGCTTCCTATTGCATTTTTTGCAATATGGTCTTTGCCAGAAAGCCAACTCTTTCATGCCCAAAAAAGAATTGGGCAATTTTATATCAGCAAATTACAGTGGTAAAGAACTTCAGAACAAGAAACAAGTAGTATTTGGTATGACTGCATTTTTCTTACACCTGCAACTTTCTAACACTGGATTTATATTTCTTGCACTTTTTAAAGGTATGGACTGCAGTTGGATCTTCTGCAAGTCAGCATAGTATTTAACTTGGGAAATGCTGACCAGGCCCTACATATATATTCAAAAGATCAGCCTGTTGACATGTGAGTCCTTTGACTTCTCCCTCTAGGCATAACTACCTTCCTTTTTAGATTTCTGCATTTCCTTCAAAATCACCACTTCCTATGGCCGGTTCCTGGTATTTCTGGTTGAGAACCTTATCCTCCTGAAGCAGTAATATTGCCCACTCTCTTCCCAGGGAGAAAAAACAGAGCAGCAGTGAAGTCAGCCTGTACCCCACAGCCCGTTCCGAATCAGACAGAATTCTCTGTCCATTTTCAAGTCTGAGACTACTACAGGCTAAGTGGATTCTACTCTCCATCTTTCCTGCTACAATAAAAGCTATAATCCATTTGATTTCCGTTCAATACTATTCTGTTTTCTTGATAAGAAAATATATTTTTAGTACAAATAGTGTAGAATTTCAACTATAATTTACTTTCTTTTTCAAGCAAGAAGAATACTCCTATGTTCTGCCAGCATAGCATTCTTTTCAAAGAGGGAATTAAGATCAAACATCCTCAGCAGAAACATATCACCGTTATCTTTTTTCATACAATTTCTTTCAGTTCTATAGAAACAGAAGACAAGAGGTAAAGAAAAAAAACCCAAATTCATTGTTACAAGAGGCAACCGAGGTGCTTGAGGATGAAACATTCTCTTCACACAAATCAAATATGAAAGTGCAAACTCCAACCTGTATCCAGGAATGCATTTTTTGCATAACCATAGGAAAAGATAGGCACCTTCAAAAGCTAAGGCAAACATCTACATTTAGCTGCAGCAGTGACATGGTACTAACACCATTCCAGGAGCTCCTCCATCCAAGGTAGAGGAAGCATCTGCACTCATGCAATTTTTATGTATATATTTCACCACCAGCTGGTGTCACCATCCACCTTAAATTTATGCTAGGTTATTACACACTTACCTTGATCTTCCACAAGTCACAAGAAGAAAAAAGTTTCATGTTTAGAAATGAGAAACACTGACTCTGCATTGTATATACGACTGTCTGACTGACCTTATTTTCATTTTTAAAGGATCTGAATAAAGAAGATTTCCCCCCAAAAATGAAGACTTTTTTACTGCCTTTGTACATCATCATTTTCACCTCATTTTGTACATTATCTGTACCAACAGCAATCTCCACAAAAAATGGGTTGATTCTTAAGTGGAAAAAATTCACATTGGGCATAGTGGTAGCTATTGCTTGTAACTGAATCACACTTTTCTACATCAGGACAGGTTCACTATGGGCACTGAGGATTGGTAACTTGGTTTTGTGCAAGAGAGGTTTAAGGAAACAGGAAGATACAGGGAGGGAGAAATCTTTGTTTTCTCAAACACTCAAATTCACATGACAAGATGAATTTCCTCCTAGACTATTTAAAGAGCTGCCTGATGAAAGTAGTACAAAAGATTAAGCTTCAGAATGGCAAGTGTGGCATACCTATGGAATAGAAATAGCTAGATAGTTACAGAGAAATAGCAGACCAAATAATGGCCAGTTTTCACTGCATGAAAGACAAATGGCAAGCAGGATTTATCAGAAAGACATATCAAGTGAATCTAATCTCCTGCTGTAGACAGGTAACACACTATAAAAATGAAATAACAATAATGCTGTATCTACATCTAAAAAACCCATCAAGCCATATTAGAATTATGGCATTAGAATGACTTTGGAAGATATACAGCATACAATAGTCTATGTAGACCATCAGCCTTTCCTTGAAGATACCAGCAGTTTCCTGATAAAGGTTGTGCTGAAGGGTTCTGCAGCAATGAATCCTTTGAGTCAGCTCTCAGGTACCATAAAACAACATGGTTAATGAACTAAGGATTTTGATTTTTCAATTTGCAAACTTTACCAAAGCTGTAAGAGCCACGAAATGCAGCAGGAGCCTAAATAAAACTCAGTGATCTTCAATGCAAGGTGTGCTCTGGAAAAAGACAACCAAAAGGTACAAAGCTTCAGCTGGAACAGTCAGCTACCAAAGTAAAACTGTTGCTCTGGAAGTTGTATGTTAAGACATTCCAAGCATAAAGAAGACTGAGGCAAGAGTCCACGTATAAAAATCCACTGCAGAGTTTGCACTTGGTTTCCATGTTGAATATGGACAATAGCAGCATTCCTAACCTGTGATAAAGTATTCAGAATAAAGAATGAACAACGTAAAGAAACAGCATAGCAGCTTAGGGGGAGCACAGGTCCCTGTGAGGAATAGCACAGGCCTATTTTATCCTGCTTCAGGGAAGAGCACAGTATCAGAGGGCCCGGAAGGTCCTTTCCCAGCCCTGCAATACCTAGAGACTCGTGTTTTGTTCACTGCCATCCATTTAACCTTTTTCATTTCCTTGCATCATTTTTTCCCCTCCAGTTGCCTTATTTCATCTTCCATGTCAGTTTACCATATTTCTATATTAATATCTTTGTCATATTAGCACATCATTTTCTAGAAGATCACTAATACTTTAATCTACTGCCTTCATTTGTGTCTCATTATAGGATCCTTAAGCATAACCCCAACTGAGTTTCCAGCCTTTTGAAATCTCAGCTGTGGTTCAGCTAGAAAGTCCAGCTTGCTGTCATCAGTCTCACAAATGATTCCCCCAATATTAAGGGTAAGGTAGCAGAAATCCAGACTACCTCTTATTTTGTCCTTCTGATAGCAGCAGCAACAGAAAATAGAAATTCCTATAAGCATCCAGACGTTGAATACCAGCCTCCTCTCCCAGCATCCAACCCAAAATCCTGCTACAGGCTGAAACCACAGCCTGTAGCACACAAGGAAGGCTTAACAGAGTATTGACAGTAAAGGACATGGATATAGAGTAAGAAGTAAGAAAATTTTGTTTTCAATTAAAGCTCACTGAAAAATCCATACCTGACTACTCTGTTTCCCAAATTATTGTACTCCATTCTTTTGTGCTCTACTAGTATCTATTTAGAGACACAAATTCATTTCTGGGTAAGACCACTTACAGAACTTGAGTGAAAAAAACCTTCTAGTCACCAATAAAATTGGTTGCAGGGGTAAAAATTACAACAGCCACGAACAGACACAATAGTAGTATCCTTGGATGATGTAAAGAGATAGCATCAATTAGTGCTTTACTATGAAGAAGTAAAAAACACGCTAATGTCAGAAGGTAAATAAAATTGAATGAAAGACTAATGCCTTGGATATTAAAACTCCCATAAACTGTAAGTAGAGTTTTAACTAATCTCCCTAATCACTGATTTCTTGAGAACACTTGCTAATTACGTTGTCATAACTCAAACTTGGTGAGGCAGTTGAGTAATTACAAAAAGGTATTTTTCTGTTTTAAGGTAATTCTTCAACATTTCTACCATCTCAGGAAGTTGATATTAGTTGCAATGCAAACCAGTCTTCTAAAATACCAGGTTAAATACTTCAAGACTGCTTTCCTGAAGCCTACAGAGACAAGAATACAGCAAATTAGTAACACAAAAATGATTTTTTTAATGATAATAAAAGCCATCTGAATGACAGAACGGAGAGAAGAGCAGGGAAAAGAAAGGCTTACTAAAAGGCAATCCTGACTGCCTAGCAAGAGCAAATTCTTCCTGCAAAGGGAAATTCCATCATGGTCTGTGACTTCCAAAGATTTGCACAATAGGGAGATCCCACTTTTCACTGAAAGGAATAAGCCATTTTTATCAAAAAGATAGCATATAGCTTTGTGACTATACACATTACATCCCAAATGGAGAGGTGGAAAGATGCCCATTCTTGAGGACATGGCTCTGGTTTATAAAAAAATAAATAAAAATACCAAGGCGGAAATTATCATGCGAGTCCTGTCATTCCCCTGTATTCTATTTCTCAAAAACTGATTGTTCTCTATCCCTACAGTGTGCAGGAAGTGGGGGCACAATGCTTGAGGACCCCTAGTCAGAATGAAGAAATAGTTGCAATCAGATTAAAATCATAAAACAAATTCTACAAAACACATCAAATATCTGTTCCCTAAGCTTATGACACCATAAATAGGAAAATTATGAGGGGAAAAAACCCCAAATATTCAAAAAATTAGCAGGTATTTTAAAAGACTGTTAAAGGACCTGATCAAGAGCGCAGTTCTGTTCCAAAAGAACAGCTTTAGATCTGAGGATTTCCCTTTTCTGATGCTGAATTTAATTGGAATTCTCCACCTCTCCACATACACAACCCCCATTTAAATCAATTCAGCCTCAAAGTCTCTTTGGTGATTTTCTGGATTTCTATAGAATGCAACTTGAAATTTTTTAAATTCTAGAGAGGCTCTATGAATTGAAATTTTTCTCTTCCCAGTAATGAAATTAATATTGTCATTGCACTTATCTGTAATAAAAATTAACATCTTACCTTTATTATAAACAGATACAGGAAAAGTCTCTGATCCATTTGCTTGCACACAAGCAAATGAGATCAATTTTTATTTTACTTTAGGGACAATGAGATTTCACTAGACAGTGGGAAGATTAAATTATTTAAAACAAAGGCAAAGTTAAATATACAGCAAAGATAAATGTGTGTTATTTGCTAGCACACAAGCATGCTAAGCCTAAATGCAACAATTTCCCAGTGGGGAAAAAAAAAATAATTAAGAGATATTAATGGAGAAAACAACAACTCAAACCTCAAACAATTGTGCTTTCCCATCTTACTCATTAAAAGTTGATATTGAGAACCAGTGATTATATCTTTTACCTTTAAGCAAGCAACTGGCTTACACAGAGCACTTCTGGATACAATTAAACAATTATTTTTTTCCTGTGCTTACATCAAAATAGTGTTTGAAGATATTACTAGAGATGATCTCTGCCAAAGCTCCCCTCATTTCACAAGAGTTATGTCTAACAAACATTAGAGGGAAAAAACCTCAATACATACACAAGATACGCTAAGAAAAGCATTCAAGAATTAAAGAAATACTTTCATTTTAACAGATGAAAAAGCATTGTGAACTTTTAATAGTGAAGCAAAGTGAGAAATACAATCAGTTTTTTGGCAATATCCTGATTCTTTAAATACTTTTTAAGCAACAGCTAAAATTCAAAACACAATATACCCTTTCTTGGCTCCAGAGCCAGTTTTGTTTTCCCTACACAATACAGGCAGGTAAAGACAGTACATAGAACCAGAGTTATATAAATGATACAGGTGCAAGGAGAAGTCAGTCCTATACTGTTATCCACACTGCTTTTAAATGCTCAGGATATTAACAAAAACATAAGGACCATTTGGGCAGGTTCCTGTTGTTCAGGATCTGTGACTTGAATCACCTGAGTATATTGAAAATTTAATGAAGTCAGGATGAATTCTTCTAAACCTAACCTATGCAACCAGCTAGTGGTGAGACAGAAATGTAGATTCACACCAGAATAAGTGTGAAAGTAGGTATTTTTCCCCATGAATTAGTTTTTCAGAAGCTTATTTTCAGAATCCAACAAATTGCAGCTGCTTAGAGGGTCAGAGCTGAGAACCACAATATAGTCACACAAATGCTTCTACACATAATCACCTAACCTCTCACTCTCACATGGCCCTAATCAGAGTCCATCTTCACTGCATAAAAAAACATTTATGTCAAACTGACACAAACTATCCTCTAGCCTGGTTCGGAATCTCATTTAAATTGTAACGAGGGCAGGAACATGCCTACACCAAATCATGAATCGGCAATAGCTCTGACAGAACTAATAGAAGGCATTATCAGCTTCAAGCAAAGGAAACCACTAAGTCCAGTTGTACCTTTAATGTAGTCAGTCATGGTATTTTTCTGCCCAATTATCACCTCCCCTGTGTCTTCTGCAGTTAAGCTGGGTAAGTAGTAAGCATGTGAGCAACTGAAGCAGGTAAATGCTACCTCAGCACTGCTGAATACCAAGCTCTCTGTAGCAGTAACTACTGCTCAAGCGACGGTGTGAAGACAAGAAATATTCCTACCTAGTGCCAAAAATATAAAGTTACATGGGAAGGGAACAAGGAAACAGGAGACAGCGGAGATCTGTAATTCAGCAGTCAACTGATGTTTCACTCATAGCTAACCTTCTACCGGTCAAGCTGATGTTTCAATTCTTTTTCCTTTTAAGTAGCTTGGTGCATGCCTCTCCTCAATAATTCATATGGCATAACTACCATTCACAATCAAACTGCTGTCAGTGTTGGAAAGCAAGAGTTTCTAGATATTTGCCAAGACAAAGGGCTTTTAACGTTGCTTTCACCATGCTTGTTCTACTAGAGGTTACCTCTGCTTTCATGCAGCTACATTAGCAGCAAAACTGCAGCTGTTTCAGGAAACCTACTCTATGCTTGTACCTCAGAACAGTTTATTTGAAATTCTAAGGCTACTCATAGGTGGATAAGCAGATGCAGCAAAGCGTGCAGGTAAGTGTACTGTTGTTATATTACTACTTAAACACACCAGACACCAAACTCTTATTTAACAGTTAGAAATTGAAAAATTTCTTAAAATAAAGTCATCCAGGCAATTCATTGGCTAATTCAAGGTTACAGAACAGGTGCCTCTCTAAAGCATTTAAAAGCTTTAATTATCCCTATACTGTACATAGGCCACTAACAGCTATGTACATTTAGCCCACAAGATGCATGTAACCTTTGCACAAAAAGAATGCACCTAGTTGCTACCAAGGCCAGAGTTACAGCTTAGGACCTTCTCAGAACACAAAACTGGATCAGATCAATAAACTACACCATTTCAGACAACTCCTGCATGATGACCTCACTGCCAAGTCATGTACACTTTTACCCAAAAGGCTAACAATTCAGCACATTTTGTTGTCAGTGTCAGCAAGTTGTCAAGATTGAGGTTGGAGGGACTATCCAGAAGTTCCTGGCTTTACAAACTACAAATCATACTATGCAAAAGGGAAGCTCTTCAAATATATCAGTAAGTTACCTGTATCTCTAAGTAGAGAGTTGACTGATGACTAGTGACAAAACAACACATAAGTGTAAGCAATTCCAAATTACTTTTTTAAGTCAACCAAAGTATTTAGGACTGGCACTGTACAATCACACTAAGTATAGGCAATATGAAATCTGCACAACATAAGTCAGACTACTCCCAGAAATAAAATTGTTTCTATCACTATCAGGCAAATATCAGAACAGTCAGTTGAGCATCATGCATTTAAACAGAAAATCAGCTGGCATCAGAAGGCCATTTTCCTCTTGAAAGAGAAGTTTTCATATTATGCTAAGCAGCGTGAAAGAAAGAGTCACTGGAGAAAATGAGGCCATTTCTGATGACAGAAACTTTCCTTCTTTTACAAGGACACTTGACAGCCAATTGGCAAGTAGCCTTTTTATCTAAGCAATCAGCTGGCAAGTACTTGACAAAAGTTTTTTTGTTATTGTTGTAATTATATTTATGAAAGGCAATTACTTTATTTCAGTGGCAAATAGGACACGTTTCAGGGAATTTTCAACAAAGTGTTTATTGCCTAATGTGTTGTGAGTGGCCAACAGACAGCTGGTGGGCTTTTGTGTATTTAAAATTAGAAGATCAGCTGCCAAGTCTGATTTCAAAATTCTAAGCAGTAAAATTGCACAAGTTTCACAGCTGAAGCAGAACTGGCATATTTAGATACCAAACTACAGCCACAAAGAGGGAAAAATATGCAGAACAAACTTGGGCAAGCTAGGAGTTAATTGTAGATTGTGGACTTTGTGTTGCCCAACATAAAAGCAATAAATGCTACATGTTAGTTTCATCAGTTAGGAGATACCTTTCCTGCCACTCATATCCAACATTCATTTCTCCCAAGTTCAACATCTTCCCCTTCTTGAAATATTGCACCACACAATGGAGAATTTGAAAGGACAGCAGCACAAGTTTCAAAGGTATTGCTGGTAGAGATCACTAGATATGCACAACTCTGCACCAATCCAATAGGTTCAAAGTGTGTACACAATCACAAGCTAGCACCTGGTCATGACAGAGCAGGAGTAAGAGATGTACTACTGCACCAGGAGATTTGGACTCCTATTTCCAAAGCTGTGAGGAAACAGGAACATAAAGAAAACTCTCATCAAGGATATTACATGGACCCTATCTTAAGCATGCAGCCTTTGATTTTCATCATGCTTTTCACAATCATCAGTAGCAGTACATTTAGGGATTGCACTTACTTGAGATAAATGCAAGTACATCTGGATGTGACCAAGCAGTGGCCTGAAATAGAACAACAGTGCTTCCTCTCACAGTGTCAGTAGTGTCCACAGGGCATGCCACTTATTTTCTCTCAAATTATATTTACTTCTATCATCACAGATCTACAACAGAGATTAATAGGAAGATGTCCATAGTAAACCAGAAAAGGATACACTGAATAGTTTATGGTTTTAAGCCAGTTGCATTGTCTTTTTAAGCTACTGATAAATTTAATCTATATAAACACAAGTGTCATGATAAAGTCACAGTCTAGTGCATTAGAAAGCACTTCCTAGCCTGTTAGGGACAACAATGATTAAAATCAAGTTCACAAGATGACTAATGACAGTGTCATTGTAGCTAATGCACTAGACAAAACCTTTCTGTCTCTATATAAAGTCTTAAGGAACCCTCATCAGCACCAGTATGATTCACTTTATAATCACTAATGACTAACAGGAACTCCAAAATCAGATCTGTGATTTTATACTTGTCAAAATAAAACAGTGTCAGTTATCTGAACTACACATCAGGAACATTAGACCTTTACAGCCATGATTCATAGCCTTGCAGTACTTTCAAAATAAAGCAGCTTCTGATTTTCTTTTGCTTTTACTCCAGTACATCACTGTCCTTGGTGGCACAAATCGGGTAGAACCAATTCAGATAAACATTATAGGCAAAAGAAGCAAAAAGTAAGGTGTTGCTGTTATTATTTATTCACACATGACCCCTTCTGTTTAGACTTCCAACCTGCAAACACTACCAGCACTCAGCTGGAAAAGCCTTCCTGCCTGTTTTCCACCTTCAAGCTAATACTGTCCAGGAAGCAGTGATACCCACAGGCTACCAAAGCAGTCAAGCTGCTTACCACCTCACCATCTAGCACCTCCACACTTGGCACTGTCTCAGTAATCAAGAACTCAGTTACCAACCCTAAATTACCGTGCAACCTTTGTTCTCTGCAACCAGTTCTCTGGGGAGCCTCCATCCATTGCCATTGCCTCTGCTTTATCCTACGTTTATCCATTTTCTCAATTGCTGCTCAAGTTATTTACTAACCCACTCACTGAGCCAGGAAGCTGCTAGCCATCTATCATACTGCTTTACACCTTCCCAAATTGGCTCACAGTTAAATGATGCTACAGCAAGACCTTAGGTAGGTGTTTTAGAACATTAGATGTGTTTACACAGTCTTATATATGCCCGGCTCCAAGTATTGCTTTTCCACATCGAGTATGACAGTTTTCAATACAATGTTGCATTTCAACTCAATCCATGAGGACAAATTTTGGGGAACTCCCTACTGTGTCTACTTCAAAGATGGGAAAAAGATATTTCCTTCCTCCTAAGAGACAGCAAAAGAAAATATAGACACACACCATGAGAACAGAATCCAGCTTAATTTTCAGACTAAGGCTTATTCTACTGGATAACCTCACCCCCATTGCTGTTTTTATTCTTTCAAATTGTGTACATTTAGAAGTAACATCTTAAGTGCTCTGCTTGTTATCTGTTGTGCATAGCCAGAAGAATCTTAGCTTCATTTCAATGAAATTTCAATAAATACCATTCAGAAACCAATGTAAACCAGGAATGATACCCTAGCAAACCAGTCAGCCCCCATATGCAACTGAATGTGAAAAATATTTCTAATGCAGTCACAAGGCAGTCCTTTAGCAAAAAACCAAGTAACAGTGTTCTCAAATATACATCTGGTTATACTGTACAAAAGAGATCTTCCAAAGGAACCACCCAGTGAAAGAAGTTTTAGGAAACTGAAGGCAATAGAGAGCATAAAAATATTAACCCACAACATGCAAGCTCATGCCTCCTTAAGACCAGTCATTGAAATCCACTGAGACTGGGAATCATTAGCCTGGAATTTCTCTGGCCAGATGAATATTTAGTGTAGTACAGAAAATCAGCTCATTCCTGTCCTCTGTCTGTGATTTTCAAGCAAATACCACCTATAAATGAATTAAAATGGACTTCTATATTTTTTCCAGATTGCTTACTCTTGAAATTTTTAATATTGGGAATGCCAATTCAGTGGAATAAGTTCCCCATATAAAATTAAATTATATTCTCCATGTCATCAAAGACAAAATATTCACTTCATTTTGGCACACAAGCTTATAGGGTTCAGATCACAGAAAATACTTCTATTTTGCTCTGGCCTCACCCTGTCTCCCCTCACTTGACATTTAATTTTTTCTACCACTTAAATCCTTCGATTATAGTGTCTGAAATCACAAAAATATTTGAAGACTGATGCTGCATCCTCTTCCATTGCTATCCTACCTATTTTCATTGCTATCCTACCTATTTTCACAACTACTGCACTGACTTGCGATTTTTGTTTCATCCTTCATCTCCTACAATAACATCACCAGCACTTTTTCCAGATGACCTAATTGGATAAAAAGGCTAAGATCACAACCACTACAGGACAGGTTAGGTCAGACAAGAGAACAACTTGTTAAAAACAATTTTTAAAAGCCTTATAGCTTTCAAATAGCTATGCTTTGAAGCCCTAAAAAAAATTGGGTACTCCAGTTTGTTGTTGTACAAGCTTGTCTTTCAAACAATTTTAGACAATTTTAACAGACTTAATTTGACTAGTTAATATTGTAACAGGTTACTCTACAAGAAATAAAGTGCATCTAATAATAGAAAGGACTTTCATTGTCACATTTGCCAGACTACCAAGCAAATTACAATCTATAACCTCAAAAATGGAAGATCACCAACTTGCAGCACTGTAAACCCTGGCTCATCAACCTTGAAATATGCACTGTTGGAAGAAATCCCCTCTTCTCATACATACTTCTTCCCTGGACCTTTTCTCTCTGCCATTTTTACACAAAAAAATCTGGCTTTTTTCTTTGAGAAGCCCAGAATCACCACTGTCCCCTAACCCACAGGCCCATCTAGAAAGGCTAGAATTTCATCCAGAAGATTTATAAGTGAAATGGGTAGGTGAAAGCAGGGAAGGGAGGGGGACATGTTGCTGAAAACTGCAGGTGCATTAGTGGAATTCTGACAATGGCGAGAGCAGAATCAATGGCCAGTTACATATATCGAGTGCTAACACTGCCCTCTAATCCCATGAGAATGCAAAATATCAGCCAGATTCTCCACTACTTTGTGCCTAGATATTTATTACTCTTTCAAACACTACTAATCTCAGTTTAGTGACATTCCACATATTCAATTCCCCCAAGTTTAAACAGCTATGCAAACACTGCCGCGATAGAGAATAAAGACCATAGCATGCATCTTCTCAGTCCCTATTACTGCACCCCTAACTATCTACTGTTAAGATCAAATCAATTCACCACTTTTTAAGACAAGACTTGTGAAGTATTGATTACTTCCACTGCCTACTGTACATTTAAATAATGTATCCTATACTGAAGCCTCAGTAGAGGGCAGATCCTCTTGATACTTTATCATCTCTACAGCTATAGATTTTGTTGTTATTGTATTTGCCTTGTGTTACACTGGACTAAGATTATATTTTTGATTTATAGTATCAGACAGGCAATTTATTCTGTTTACTTCTTATAGTTGTTTGGGAGAAAGTAATATATAGAAGGGCATACTTGCCTAAGTCACTAGTATCTACAACTGAATGGTATATATTTTTCTTCAGAGAACAAAGACATTTGGCAATGTGAACAAAAAAGAAAGCAGTGCGAACTGCAGAAAACAGCAGCATCACCACCATCTGCTAAGGATGATTAGTTACAGTATTATACAGCCACAAGAGTCTTGATAGTACTGGCTTTCCTTAGGGCAACTGTCCTGCCTCTCAGACTTTAATTAGTTACTCACACAGAAAGCCAGGCTAAAAGACACACTGGCAGCAAGTTTATAACCAGGGCTGGTGTTTAGTTTGATACTGCCATCAAGTGTCAAGTTTACCTGCTTCCTATCTCACAAAGGACGGAGCAATAGGTTGCCTTTTTTCTATTTCCAAATTAATAGAGTGAGAGCCCAAGCAGGTATGCAATTTAACTAGAAAAACACTAGAAAAATTGCCCCTGTGGTAACAGTAAGATCAACAAAGATGCCTAGAGGTTGCAGTCCTGCTTGGACTATGGCAAAGGGCCACACGTGTGTAAACTGGGTGAGAATAGGGTGCTTTCTGCTCATTTTCTTATTCCGTAGATTATCACAAGGTGCTAGATAACAGAGTAAGATGCTTCTATTTCCCATAGTAAGCTTCCCATGTAGCTCCAATGGACTGCAGAGATCACAGCCCCAAATAAACTACTGAATTTGTTGCAAGAAAACCTAGGCAGGCTTCTTATTGGCAGAAAATAGCCACTTTTGGCTAGAAGGAAAAATTTGAATAAAATAGCAAACAGCACTGTTGTCAGACAGCTCTTAATCAATTTCTTCCTCTTAAGCAGCTTCCAGAAAGTATTCCATTACAGACTTCAAGCATTCCACTCATGCTCTATCTGGATCTTTCCCTGCTAGATAATCTTTCAGCTACCACGGCATAAGGGAAGTACTTGACCAGAAGTACCCACATGTAGTTCATAATGCATAGTCCATGCTTCAGAACTAACTTTGCAAAGAAATCACAGAAGCATTAAAAAGGCTATTAAATACCTTAAAAAAACCAGCACCACTGAGTTTAATATTTGTGTTGAAGCCAATTACTATCTTTGTCCTATAGATAAATACTCTCACACTTACTGATGCAAATGAAAGATGTATTTGACCAGCAGAAGCCTAATTCAGCTGAATAGATGGTATATCTTTGTAGGGAAAAAAATATAAATCAATGCTTAGTATTTATCTTTTTAAAGGCCCCAAAATCGATGTGAACAGCAGTGTGCTTCATATAGTTGCAAGTGATTCCTGTGTGTCTCACAGCTTAAATTTATGGAGGAGGAAAACATCTGATCAAGTTCTTTAAAAAAATCCACACCAAACATAGAAAATCAGAAACCTTGAATGTGCAGAGCAACTAAATCATACAGGTCCTTATGATGTGCTCACATGGTCCACATGTTCTGAACATATGGTTTATTTTGGAGGGATCACAAGTACGTATCTCTAAAAGCTTGGGGCTTCAAAACAGTCAACCTTTTGTTGTTAGCTTCCTTCAGTGAAATAATTCCTCTGGAGACTTGCTCAAAAGCAAAAAGCACACTTGGGAGCAAGCCTATGCAGAGCTCTCATGTTCACAGTTGAAGAGCTCTGTTAGCTCCTGCTTTAGTCAGCAAAGAACTAGAAATGCCACTATTAAAGGAAAAAAAAAAAAGTCTTTATACAGTTAAGACCCTTGCAAGACAAGTATTCTAGCCAACTCTGCACCAAGGGCATACTTGTTTATCTGTTCCTCAAAACCAAGTACACTTTTCTGGCACATGAATTTGAGGCTTACTGCTTCAAAATAATCCCTCTAAGAAGGTAGCAGACAAATCTCCAGTCTGCAGCCCCTTGAGAATGGACATTAAACTGGTGTACAACTGTTTTTCTGGGCTCAGAAACATACACTGTTGAACTGTTCTGGGGAAGAAAAAATCAGTATACCACAACATTCTTTTCTACACAGCTATATACCCATGGAAGGACAGGATCCAATAGTTTTTGTTCTTATTCATATACCAAAGTATCATTTGGCATCAGAATATAAAATATTTGGGAGGCTCCTACCACAGTATCACAGAATTGAAAGAGAGTCCTCTTCCCTCCCTCATATTCATGCAGGCCAGCAGCACCCATTCAGTATCCTCAGAAGGGGGAAAAAAAAAGTTAACCACGCACACCTTTCAGGGTCATGCTGAACAGGGAGGAAACCATAGTCCCAAATTATATGAGAAAGCAAGAATCAGTTATCACTTTAAACCTGAAGCAAGGCTAAAGGTACCCACCATAAGTCAAACTTACTCATCACAGCCTAACCTTACAGATAGAGACAGGAATTTCTCATCACAGCTGAGAACAGTGGTGATGAGTTTATCTATTGGATTTGGCATTTAGAGTTGCAAATCCAAACTAAGTATAAGTAGCACTGCTCACTTACACTAACCTAATCCTGTGCTAGCGTTTACCAATTAATGTTATCACCTCCACTTCATTCAACAGAAGCCTACATAACTTGCCATATCAAGCAACACTGTCTAAATGTCACCACGCAGCTTTATTGAAGTAACACAGTCAGCTTCTATTTCACAGCTCAGTTTTCTGTAGATCTTGCTACTCCCTATGCAGCCACATGCTTCAGTTCATACTCAGATTTCAGCATCCAGATATATTGTGTCTTAACTGCATTTCTTTCTGGTACCAGAGGTGCCTAATGAATTCAAGGAAGATAAAGGCAGATTGAGTTTTAAAGCTACAGGCAGGAGGTTGAACTCCATCATATCTTTGCTTAAGACAGCTGTGGCTATGCTTTGAAGGCCTGCCACTATGGTAAATATTTATCTCTCCACAGCTCTTTCAGCAAACAGGATCACTTGTCTCTGCACTACCCCTGCTGCTTTCCAGTGGCACTGCTCGCCTTGTGGCTTGCTAGCACACAAGTTACAAACAAATACGCTACAACAGAAGTATTTCTGCCCACATGAAGTTCACCTTTCAAGAGCACACACAGTTGTTTAGAAGAGAAATCATCACTGGCTTCCTCATGGGGGTACACAACACTGCAGGAGCTCCACTGCCCTTACTGGACTGTATTTGGAGAGATTCAGCAGGTGTATGTAATGGAACCACACCAGAAAAGAACACAACACATAACCATTCTAAGAGCAAAGCTTTACTTTAGCAAGTGGTCAACTTAAATCTTAAAATATACTTACAGCTTCTCCTGAACACGTCCCGTTCACAGGCTGCTCACCAGCTGCACGAAGCATACCACCAGCATACACACCAGTTCACTGGCAATAATGGACTGGGGTGATGCAGGTGCACCAACAGACTAGGAATTCTCACACCCTTCCTCTGCTCCAGAGAGGGGTCTCACCCTCCGGAGACAGTGATCCACAAACTTCACCAGTATGAGTCCTTTCCCATGGGGCTTCAACTCTTCACCAGCTGCCCCAGCGTGGGTCACTTCTATGGGGTGCAGGCATAAATCATAGAATGTCTCTCAGGCCCAAACTGCTCCAGCCTGGTCCCCCAGAGATTCTCAAGTCTCCCCCAGCAAACCTGCTCCAGCGTCAGTCTCTCTTCACAGGCTGCAGATCCTGCCAGGGGCTCGCTCCAACATGGGTCACTATGTCTTCCATGTCTCCACCTGCTCCAGCATGGGGCCTCTCCACAGGCTGCAAGTGAGATCTCTGCTCCCCATCATCTTCCATGGGCTGTGGAGGGACACCCGCTCCACCATGGGTTCCTCCTCAGGAATTTTTCTCTCCTGCAGCTGCAGTACCTCTTTCCCTCCTCCTTCACTGACCTTAGTCTCTGCAGAATTTCTTACATCTTCTCACTCCCTTCTCTTGTGGCAAAAAGCAGCTGCTTGTGTTATTTTTTCCTCTTAAATGTGATTCACAGAAACACTATGACCATTGCTGATGAGTCTGGTCAGTGACCGATCTGGCCTTGAGCCCAGCCAGTATTTACTCTGTCAGACCTAGGAAAAGCTTCTAGCTTCTTCTTGCAGAAGCCACCCCTGCAACCCTTCCTCTTCCATCCAACCCTTGCCATATAAAACCTCAACACTCCCAACCCTGATTACTTTCTTAACCCCTTCCCTTTAAACCCTCCAGTCACACAGGTGCTGCCAGTCTCTGGTAGCTGGAGAACTGGGTCCAGCTGTTTCTCCAGACAGGCCAAGGTGCTGCTTCCATCCTCATCCCCTCCCAGGGCAGCACAGTGGGGTATGGCAGCAACCACTAAATACTACCGAAAAACTGGAACAGAGACCCCAGAACTACAGCTCATAATTCTCTTTGAACTACACTGACACAATCTCTCATCTGATACAGAATGCAGCTAACACAGATTTATTCACAGAGCAGCCCTGGCTCAAGGTGGGGTTTTTATGTTTTAATTTCTATGCAAGAGCCACTCAGGTGTGCTGTATTGGATGTCAGAAAAAAAGTGTTTTTCAAAAGTAAAGTAAAACCTTTGACTGTCAGAAAGCTGATGAACTTAATTGTATTTATGATGTTTAAAAATCCCAACAAAACATACGTGCATAAAAATAAAATAATACAAGACTTTACCAGCCTTGTGAGTACAAGCTTAAAATACCTAACTGATTTCAAGAACCATTTCTTCTTTCTCTGGAATACAAGGGATTTTAGTTACATTGACAAATCTGCAAAATTGATTTCTTTTCATTCCCAGACACAATTCATCATCTTCAAAAACATGAAGCCACACAGCACAGTATAAAAGTCCTTTTTAAAAACAGTAATACTTTCCAAAAAGGGTATTTAAAAATATACATTCTCTCTATTGTGGGCAAGCACAGAATGGGAGGAGAACTATCCTCCAAAATCAGTTATAAAAGCAATTAAATTGATATGTAGATTTAGGGCCAAAATTGTCACACAAAGCCCAGAACACTGTCTGAGGTTCATGCACACAGCAAAGTAAGGGCAGGTGAGAAAACTTACCGTCCTGCTTTGCTGTGATGCAGGAATAACACAGCTGTTCCTGGACCCAAAGCAGGGCGTGTGGTGCTGCTCCCAACCCCGTCTCTAAGCCCAAGGGCAAAGTGGACTTCGGCATTCTGCAGCACTGTGCTTTATTTTGGCACCTCCAGAATGGGAGGTGAAGCCCAGGGCTTCAACCACAAGGACCAGGCTGTCTCTAAGGTATTCTTGCACTTCAGCACATTTCTCCAAAAGTTCCAGCCATCTGTAATCTGAAGTTTTCAGTTTATCTTTTCAGACAGGTGTGGTAATTAAAATGCACAATATACCCTCAGAGTTACCAAATACCATTGTCTGTCACTTAAAGGAGAAGTGCCAGCACATAATGCAGCAACTTCACCTGAACCATGTATTTCCCATTGAAAGAGATCTTTCCTCAGCAAGTTGGTTCACCTACAAAGGAGCCAATTCTATAAATGCTTTTCTTTGATTAGAAAATCATGGATTTCATTATCTCCCTGGTCAGCCCTGTATCACACCTTGAATTAATTTCTAGCCTTTCTGCAGGTATAAAGAGATGAAAGATGGCAAAAAACCTGGAAGTGCTGCAAAAGTACACGGGGTACATAACCAACAGGTTAGGTAAAGGCATACTATCCCCAAAACCACTCCTCCATATAGACAGGTTTTATTCCTGACCCTATGGACAAATCAAGCAGGAAAAGGTGACAACACTACTGTCCACAATACTGATGTGTGATTATGCTCCCTTGAAGTATTTTCAACATAAGTTTCATCTTAAGTCACTAGGCATTAGAATGCAAATGCATAAAACTAAGCTAAATATTTCAACTGAAAGAAAACCTTAGCTTCATCTGTTGAGGTCTGATTATACCTTTCAAACTGCTCCTCTGAATCTACCAGTAACTATTTTTTCTGCCTTCACAAATACTGCCAAATAATTGTAAACCTTTTTTGTATTTCAATAATTTATTTAAGAATAATCTAAACAAAAAAATCTGATAATTTATAGAAAGTTTCTGTTATGCAGTGAACTACACAAAATACAAAATTACAACTGAGACATTGGTGTATACACCATTCCCCACAAACTTTTCAGAATAAATCACCCTTTCTCTCCCCCATGTATTTTGATGCACAGAGTATAACGCAATATTAGTTAGGGCAATGTACAATGATATTAGTGATCTATTTATCAGTTGTGATATTTAGTTTGAACATTATTATCATTTCTACTTTTGAATAAAAATGAGATTTATAATTCAATATACATTTGCCCCCTAGGAAATGGAAAGCCAATAAAACCCCTGAGTCTTTTGTATTTTGCTGAATAAACACGTTGCTTGCTCCTCAGATTCCTAACGAGGTTCATGCATACTTCATACGTACACTGAAGAAAAGCAGGAACTTTTTGCAGAAAGGTTATATATGCTGATACTCCCAACTTTGAAAAAATTCAAATCAATAGTGTTGATGGGTTAAGAATCACCACAGCTAAAAATATCCTTCTGTCAAGATGTGTTGGTTCTGATATTAGGAAACATAACTATAAAACTTGTATTGACGTGCAGCCAGAACAAACTGATTTGGAGCTTCCTTTCTCCAAGACAACCTAATTTATATTTTAATTTGCTGCAGGTAATTGATTATCATGGAGTAAATGCATTGTACTGAAAACTCTATTAATAATCACCAACTTAATGGAAACAAAACTATTTTTTGTCTTTTTGGATAAAGTTTAACCTTTGTAAGCATTTTAAAACAATGTAGCAGGCTCCAATTATTTTATGGTCTGTATTAAGCACTGTTTGGGGTTCATGTCCCTTTAGACTCAACACAGTGCATTATACTATACAAAGCAATTTGCCCAAAGTAATGAGATCTGTAGTAGCTTCATGCAGACCAGGATCGAACTGCTACTGCTGCAGGCAAGCATTTGATCTGATATAAAGTATAGTTGGAAGAGGCTGGCAGATTGCTGCTCATCCTATTTATACTGTAACTAGCAGAGACATAATATTCTTTAACTAATGGGTGGTGGCTGGTACATGGCCCACAGAAGCCAATCTGAATTTTCAGACCAAAGTGGATAAACTCATCTTTTTAAATACTCAATGTCAATATGGCTATAAAGTGTAATCTAGTAGATAATTACACCAAAAAAAAATCAACAAAAATTGATGAAGTGTAAAGGTAATAGAAAAATCTATGCATTTCCAGCAACCAATACCCTCAAACTGAAGACCAGAACTAAGTGAATAAAAACTGGAAAATTAATTCAGGTAATATCTGTACTTTATTAACCACACATCTCTATGTTCCTGTGGTGTTTGCTTATACTGATCACATTTACCAAAGTAATTTTTATTTTATGAGGAATGTATTTTTAGTTTGGGAGTAGCTGTCTGGCTTTTTTAGCTGCTTGGGTTTAGATAGGCATAAGAGAGACTCAGTTGTAAAGGGTCAGATTTTACTGAGCTTGAGATTCTTTTAGAATCCAGGAATATTATTTTTCTAGCAGATAGCCTGTTCTCTTGTACAACAATAGCTGCTCAGGAAATGGGGAAAAAAAGGCAGTTCTTCAACTTTTTAAATGTACATCTATAGCATATTGTATAAGAAAATTATGAGTGTTTCTTTATGTACAGAAAAAAATGAAACAAACTCTAAGTATAATATTACTGACTGTGTGGTTGCCTGTTAATTCATGCTGCTTAGGAGTACACAATCTCACTTGTGAACCTCCATAGATATGAGACCGAAACTTTAGAAACCTTGACCTTCATCCCTGCTGACCACACCAAATGGCTCATTGACTATTTTTGTGGCCAAGTTCTAATGGAAGGGGCAGGAACCTTTCACGGGAGGTGAAGTGAAGCACTTAAGAGAATAATATAGAGGTTTCTAGTTAATATTAGTGGAAATTATATTATCATTTTATGGCTCTGGTGTAGCGCCAGCTATAGCATGAATTAGATGGCTAATGACAGTATCTGTATCCTGCCTTTGGTCTAACTGTGCAGCAACATGGGCCACTTCCTTTCTCATCCTGTCTGTGATTGAAAAATGCTTCAAAGCATAATCCTTGGACACATGCCTTACCATGGCTCCTGCTGTGTCCTTTTTTTCTGATTTGAAACATGGTAGTCCTCCGTTTACTCCCTTAGCTGTACTCACAGATCTGGAACAACGTGTTATTCTTTGAAGCAAGCAACTAAAAGGCAAACAATGCTAAAACTAAATTTGTAGGTTGTGAAGCTTTCTCTCTTCCCCACATCAGCTAAACACCTTAACTTTAAATTACTTCCAGTTTCAAAAACCGAACTCCTTGAAAGCAGATGGTAAACTTCCACTGCAAATTAAGCATATTGCTCCTATTATATTTTAACAGAAGTCAGATGTCTAATTTCCTGTACATCGTTCTGATAATTTAGCCCATCCTGTCCAAGCAGAGAATTATTTAGGAAAGGAACCTTCTTTGGAAATTTGCTGATAGCTGCAGGCCTAATGCAAGATGTAAAGCAGAAAGACTATGAAATACAATAAAGAAAGAGCAACATATAGACCTGTGTGTGATCTGGATTCTTACATCAAGCATTTACAAACAAAATCCTGGAAAGTGCTATGCATATTGATAGCAAAATATACAGTTTCTTCTTACATTTTTTTTAATTAATCTTCATCTTCTCAGGCCTGAAGCTTCATGCACAACATTATGTGCTTTCAATCTGCTTTTCACTTTTGATCTAAGTGAAACCTGGAGTCAAAATATTAGTTAACTCTTTCATTTTGTCTTTCAGAAGTCAATACAGTTCCTTTAGCTGAGCTCAGAGTACCATCAAGGACTGATCCTGAGCACTTTCACGTCTCCTCAAATCAGCAACAAAGGGATGATGAGATTGCAGAAGTCATAAAATAAAGGATAATTCAGGGAATGTTTCTTGCTAAATAAGAAACTACCCGCTGAAGAATTCAGCAGTGTCAGCCTGCTCTCCTTGCCTGCCTGAATAATGTCCTGTAAAGTTAGAAACCTCTTTGCCACGGCTCACACTGAAGAATCCCTCAAATGTCAGTCAGTCAAATAAAGAAGGGAGCAGCATGGCAACTAAAAGGCATGTCCTTGTTTTTTATTAAACAAGGGCATTCAATAACCTAATGGAACTATTACACATCATGAGGCCGTTTCAGAGAGACAGAAAAGAAGTAAAGCTTTTTACACTGCATTGTATTAAACTTTTAAAATCCCGTAATTTTATTATGGCTCCTTTTATATATGACTATATATAATCTGCTCAAAAGCATTTCCAGTTTTTATGATTGTAATAATTTATTGACAATAGAGTAATATATACTAAATAGTTCCTATAATACTTTGGTATAGAGGTTTTGCTGTATGTCTCACCAGTAAACCTTCCCAAAAAACTATTTAAAAATGCCTCAGTATACACCACGATTCATCTTGATCTCTCTAAATTTTGAGCATTCTGAGAAAAGTAAGAAACTGACAAGCCTTTTCCTCTTTAAAAAATACACTTCTTTGCATTCAAGTTCCTAGCCCCAAATTATATTTTCTCCTTAATATAGCACCGACAGCATCAAATTGTAACTGTAAACTGTGTCTGAGAACAAGCTTGTTTTTCACTGGCTAGAGGGGTTGAAGTTGTCTGGGTATCACATCTGGCAAGACAGACACAGTATACTTTCCTTTCCATGTGAGCAAACTGTGGACTGTGTGAGGATATTGAAATATTTTCACTAAAAGTATGAAAAATGAGTACCTTATACTTTGATTATTTGGTTTTATTCAAATAGATCCCAATATATCAGACTGGCTGAAATTAATAGATTTAAGAGGAAACAAAACCACAACAAAGAAAAGCCTCTCTCATACGCAACATAAGTTTCTGAAAAATACAATAGGGAATTTAATAAGTGGAAAATGCTTCCCCATGCCAACTAAAGCAAATGTTTAGGACAGTCTGAATTTTAATTTTAATTTATTTTTATCATGCTGCAAAACCATATTGTCTATCCCACCGCAGGTGGAGTTCACTGGATTAACAGGAGCTCAACATTTGGTCTGTGAAAGATTGAAGCATAGGAAAGAATACAGACCCATTTGGCTTTAAACTTCTATTGAAGGAATAAAAGGTACCAGTTTGAGAAGAAGCTATTACAGTATCACTCTAATCAGTTTATAGAATCATAGAATCATAGAATTGTAGGGGTTGGAAGGGACCTCGAGAGATCATCGGGTCCAACCCCCTGCCAAAGCAGCTCCCTAGGACATTTCACTGAGATAGGCATCCAGACGGGTCTTGAATATCTCCAGAGAAGGAGACTCCACCACCTCCCTGGGCAAAAGGTCGCACCTTCTAAACAAATGTCACTTCTAAACAAATTCACATAGATGGCTGCAGTAGCCACAACCTGCAAACAGTACTGAAAGCCCCTTCTTCAAGAATAACTTGACTTACTTCAGAAACCAGTTGAGGGAGGTGTAGATATTGTTCAGATCAAGCTGTCTTAAAAAGTCTCCTCTGAAAAAGAATGGAACTGATTGAACTGAGAAGACTACAAAAATGGAATATTATTATTTTATTATTTTAAACATCCAATGGTTTTTTTTTTCAGCCAACCTTATTTTAAGGCCCAACTCTGTTAAGTCTTGCTGACAATAGCAATTAAATAGGAATAAAAACAAGGCAGAATTCAGTTCACCTTGATAAACATAGAATATTAGAGCTTTCTGGGGCTGAACAGTCCATAAGCCTGGAAATATATCATGTTCCCATGCACAGAAAAATCTAGTCTATAGAGACTTTTGCTAAAAGTCAGAAACAGATTATGAGTTGGAAGCCATTTCTTCACTAAAATCTATAAAAACAAACACAGTAAACCTCAGTGTTAATGCCAGATATCTTCCTTGCAGTTACCAGAATTTATTCTGTATTAACATTGGTCTTGATCCCAGGAACTGTTCAAGGTCAGTTGGACAGGGCTTTGGGCAACCTGGGCTACTGGAGGGTGTCCCTGCCCATGGCAGACTGCATGGTCTTTGAGGTCCCTTCCAACCCAAATCAGTCTGTGATTCCATGATTTATGGTTGTGTTCCTAGATCCATCAGGATCCCAGGCAGCACATTTTACATCAAAACAGTAAGCACCCTGTTGTTGCTGAACTTATGGAGTGTAATTACTTGCTATCCCGTTCATGAAGCCAGCTTTGCTTTCCTAGCTTCCGGGCCTGTACAAATTCTGAAACACCAAGCACTACTAGGAAAAATGCCCAAGATACGCTAGTCCAAGAGAAAAGAACTTTGATACTCATTTATCTATTTAATGTACTAACTCCCTTCTATTTTGACTGGCTATTTATTTGCATAGTCTCCCCCAGTGAGGCAGTTATCAAATGGATCAAAGTCATTAATGGCATAAAAATATATGGCAATGAAGCCTCTGTGAAAGGGAAGAGAGAAATTCACTGTGGATGTCTGAGGGGGAAAACCAGACAGATGCATAATTTTTATACACATGCTGTATATTGCTGCTGGTTACATTGGTTGTGTAAGTGTTCTTTGATATAAGTATGCCCTAAAGTGAGTGCTGAGAATCTTGTGCTAGTAGCTGTATCATGTAAGTGTACTGTCAGCTGGAGTGACTCAGGAAGTAGCTCTTATTTTGAAAAAAAAAGCAAAACTAAAAAAAGGGGGAATAAATTTATAGTTTTGATACAGGAATTCTCCTCTGGAGGCATAACATAGTGCTTAAAATAATGATAATCCATCCTTGGAGGTATCTCTTACCAAGAAAGAGCTATAGTCTAAAATTGCAATGCTAGAAAAACTGCCCTAGAGAAAGTTATAATACGTTGATGAAAGACTGAGATTCATTTCTGCAACAAAAGAAAAATTCTACCATGGGTCTAAACCAAAGCCATTATAAATCTAGGAACATTTGTACCCTAAAGACAAATCTCCAGCACCATTTACTAATTCTGCAGTTCTGGAGATCTGGACAAGACAGTAGAAAGAGCCTGAAGAGGAGGTTTTCCTCTACTAAAAGCTAATGAAAATCTGTACCATTTAACAATGATCACTACAACCCTCATCATCAATGTTTTGAAGGTTGCTCTGTTTCACAGTATGCTCAGTAACTGAGTCATTTGAACCCCTACCACTTCACCATGCAGTGAAGGGTGGGCTTTGAGGAATTTTAGTAAGATGTGCTATCCCTTTTCCGGGCAACTTTAGAAAACCATTCATACTGAAGGACAGCATGAAAGGCTAACTTGCTACTAAGTTGCATTTGAGATTTCTCTGCCAGGAGAAGGCTTTCCTCTAGAAGTGATGAATGCACAGGTCAGTATGATTTACACCAGAAGTCAGCTGAGGAAGCTACCTTGATATCACAACAAATGGCATCATTCCTTTTCTAAATTGAGATAGTATCTGCAGAAAGCTTTGACCGTAAGCAAGAACTTCATCATGCTACCACATCACAGCAGTAAGTCACACTCCTTTAATCAATGGGTTCACAGAATTGAAAAAATACTGTAGGACAAAAGTTAGTTTTTTAACAGACTCCAATTAAGTGACTCTGTATGAGAAAAATACATTTGAATTATAATAATCCTGTAATAGGAATAAAAACTTGTCTGTTATTCTGGTTTCAATTGGTCAAGAACAAAAATGAGTGTTATATCTTTTCCCAACCTTACCCCATCACATCATGTATATGCACACACTGGAATTCTATTTTAATTTTATGTTAACCCTATAGCTATATGACCCAAAGTTCACAGGCTTGAAGTGTAGTTCTCCTGACATTGGAAGATTGCTTGGGGTAACTGTTTGCATTGTTGTGGATGACTCTAATAAAAGACACAAGAGGTTACGTGGGAAGGAGAATTACCAGAACAAAGAGGCTACTATAGGTATTTCCCTGAGACTGATCTTGAGATCTGACACTGCCAACACCAAGGATTGTGACATGAAATTTAACACTATAAGTTGCAGCCTTTGTAGCTTCTTTTGCTGTTAACTGTACGTTCATAAATTGGAAATTATGAAGACAGAAAGAAATCTAGATTATCACTCAGACAAAGGATGATTATGCATTACCACCTCAAGGCAGCTGTGGAGAAGGTGAAAACAATTTTAAATTGGAAGAAATGAGGCATTTTTACTAGGCATGAGGGAATATTAACACTAGGAAAGAAGATGGGGAATACCTAATTTGGCATATTGCTATCTGGTATAGTTCTGAGGATCCTTACTGCTTATCCACAAACATAAGTTACTGTTTTAAGTATTTGTCTTCTGAAAAGAGACTGAAAGAGCCTGGCTTTGTTTAAGCTACCTAAATAAAAACTCAGGGGTGGACATGAGCACTATGGTGATCTCCTAGAATAAATGCTGAGAAAAGAATGACCGAATGTAGTAGAGACAAAAGATCAGAAGATAAAAGGGGTGAAGTGGTGCTCTTTGGGGTGTTACCATACAGACCTAACTGGTGTACCCACTGGAGAGACAGATCCCACTGGCAGTGCTAATGAACTATCCTGTTTCTCTTTTGGTTTTGTTTGTGTGTGGGCTTTTTATGTCACCTTAAGATTTATTGATTTAGTGCTTATACCATGTTTTAAGTTAATTAGAGAGCATAGAGAAGTACTTTACACAGATTCCTTCATACCAGGTAATTATGATGTGGTTGGCACTGATCAATATGAAAATAACTCAGTGTTCCAGATGTTTTCAACATTTCCTTCCACTATTCACTTCCAAAGTTTAACTGCAATATATGTCCCATATTTCTGTTGCCTGTTTTAAACAGCAGACATCCACAGAGTTACAGTCTAGTGGAGACTGGAAAGTCAATTGAGTCAGTTTTCAATCCCTCTGGTTGTCCCAAGCTTAAGTAGATATCCAAAGTCTAACATTCAAGCAATTTGATATTATTTTTATCTCACATGCAATAATGGCTCATTCTTGCTCAGCTATGTGTTTGCAGTTATACCTTCAGGGGTAATAATTGTACCTCAAGGTGTCTAAATCTTTACCAGTTTGCATGCAATGACTTGAACTCACAAAATTACTTATCTCACAAAAATTAGAGTCTGTATATATATGAAATATGGAACTAGATTGCTAATCACTGCTTTGGTTCCTTCTCCTCCTCTAGTCCATTGCTAAATATCCATGGCTAATTTATGCAGCATAGACATAATGCCAAGTCATTCACTGCTTGAGACAGAAGAAACACTTCTCAAACATACAATTATCATCCTCATGTGAGCAAACCCATCCAAGCCAGTGTGGAGTTACACTTCTATTTTGACCTTAGTGTGTATTTGACCCCAACAGCTCCCTAATGTACATCTTATTTACATATTTATATTGTTTAATTTTTAGTTCATTCAGAGAATACTAAGAAAATAAGAAAATCCTTAGGATGCAAAGGATTAGCAGTGGCATAATTAATGAGAAACTATCAAATAGATGTGGTAATCACAATGCTCTCTGGGACAAGGTGTTTAATGGGACAATTCAAAGTACATCCAGGGTATTTAATCCCTTGGAACTCATTTTACATCTGCTTTATTACAAATGAAATGTGAAGACTTAAGCATTGGTCTTGCTTTCATTGTTCAGGAAATAGAGCTTATAATTAGCTCCATAAAGCAGGAAAGTATTTAAATTCTTTACATTCTATGTACAGCAACAGGGTATGGTTCACAATGCAAACCCTGCAGAAGCCTCAAACACGAGCAAATGAAACAGAAAACTGAAGTAATACCACTGAGATATGGTAAGTGTTATATATAAAATCTTGTGCATTTAAAAAATAAATAGCACTTTCCTGACTAGAGGAAGAAAAAATAAAAGAATGAACTGCCTCTTCAGTTTCAGGGAAACCAGCAGTCCTTGCCAGAAGAATAAATCAGAGAGCAGGAGACAAAAACTATTATAGATTCACTTTGTGTGAAAAAGTGACCACACTGAAATTGTCTTTAGCATTGTGGATGAATGTCTGGTGGCTTGAAACAGATCCAGTTTAGTCAACCTTATCTTCCTCAATGGGAGATACTAAGAAACACAGCAGCATAAGGTCAGAACTACAAGGTCAACAGCATGTGTGGTCATGTCTCATACATTGCATTTTTAAATGTAAACTAAATAATGGAAAAATAAGACAAAGTGTCATCTATTGAGCAACTAGGGACAGTTCTATAAGAAGCAAGGGAAAGTCAAATTATTGATTCAGCTAATAACTGAAATCATGACAGCATGGATTAGTGCCCCAAATGCCTCACATATTATTTTAGCTCCTAAAGCTACATTTTAGCCTGCTCTACTTCTAAGAGTCTTTTCAAAAAGCAGAAGTCATCACAGATGATTGTGTTCAATATAGTAAAATCCCTCACACAGCTTCAGTTCCTCTCCACTGTTATCTGCTAGACTGGTAGTGTAAATCAGGCATGACCAAATTAGCTGAGGGCTAATGGACCAGTTGCCAAGATACAGTTATGTGCCTTTAGATGCTGAAGACTGCAAAGGAAATTCTTGTTCTATTTGCTGGTAGCATCTGCATCCTTGTGCTAAAAGTAACACAACCACCCACATAAACTAAGATCTTTCTCGTTTTTAGCAGTCTCCCTGCCCAGTGCCTACTGACCCACAGCCCAGGACACCATTTGGGAGTATTACAAATTGCATTAAGAAAAAAGGAAAAGTTAAGTGAAAGAAAACTCTTGAATAGTATTTCTACTGCTATAATTATGAGCCAGAATACCAAGAAACTATGCTATGAGGAATGGAAGGGAGAGGAAACAAGTTACTTCAATCGCACAATGAAAAGTATGATGGCAATAGAACATGGTATAACAGAAGAGAGATATGCTATTTGGGAGAAAACTTTGCTCTGTCCTTGTTGACAGAAATCTGCACTCACCTTGGCATAATGGAATTCTCTTTGACAGTGACAATAACTTCACACTAAATCCTCCCACTGATTGGAGGAGCTGCATCTGTTCGATACACCTCTTTTAAAAGGATTTATTAGAGGAGTTTCATCTGGCAAAAAATGTCTTTGACAATGCTATAGAAAGTTTGGTGGGAACAGTAATTTCCTTTTTCCAGTTTTCCTCAACTTGGGCAGATATTTGCAGAAGATTGCAGGGTCAGGGCCTGGGGAGCTGGACAATGAACACAATTTGTGAAGGATGTAGAGAATCATTGTCCAGTGATGATCTTCAAAGACACACAGCATAAAGAGGTAGCTCTTGTATAAAAACCCAATCTCATGCCTTAAATAACATGCACTGATTTTCCCAAGCTCTTACTTCTTGTCCAGGTGCTGAGCTGCCCATGCTTCCTCACATCTGGTAAAAGAACTGCTGTGCAAGTGCAGTTAAAATATGTACCTTCTTGTTCTGCAGTGCCCAGGTCTGTAGTGCTTGTCTGATGAGTCTACTCAGATTCATACAGCGTGGCAGAATGGTTTATCTGCACTGAGGTACAAGGGTCCCTTTTATCAGAACCTTTAAAATCCTAAAGAATTCCCTGCTGCAAATAATGTACATGATCTCATGCTTCCAAGGTATGAAGCTTGTGCAATGAATTTGCTCAGAGCAGGTTACTCTACTTTCCTTTGTCTTCCTTCAAGATTTACAAAGAGAAAGTGGTATTTGAAATTTAAGCACAGCACATGTGGAAACATGAAGAGTAGAAAAAAGCTGAACATGCTTCACTGAATTTTTACAAGCTGTGTTATTTGACTTGCCTGGAATTCTAAGGTAAGGCCACCCCAAGGACTTGTCATTGTGTGTTATGAAGGGAAAGACAAAGTGAATCACAGCATGGGAGAGAAGAAAAACTCTAAAAAGAAAGCAATCTAGCTGGAATTCAATCAACTATCCTTCCCTAAAAATTACCATTGTTGAATTCAGGGAGGTCAGACATACCCACTAGCCTCAGGCTTAACAATCTGTTAGGAAACCATGCTAGTCTCCCATGTCATTTTGTATTTGGATATGAAATAAGTCATGGAATAGTTCTCTAGGCCTGAAAAAGCTATTCCTGTTCTAAAGCTTCTAAAAGGATAGGCAAAGTCTATTAATGATAACATTTATGTAGGGAAAAGCAAATGAATACACACTGGGGTTCAGGGAAGAATTGCATTCCTGAAACACTTCAACACATTGGAAACTCTCCTGCACTAAGCTCTTGGTGTATAATCAAAAGCCTGACTTGTCAGCTCTTGTGGTACCTTCCATCTTCAAAACAACTTATAAGAACTACCTAATCCTTACAGCATCACAGTGAAGTACCATTATCTGCGTGTCCTGATGATATTGAGTTGCCTCATCCAGAGGTCTGACACAGAGTCAATTATGAGACTGTAATCCATGTCTCTCAGGGTCTCCTTCCCACCAGCAAGAACATTCTTCTCTTCTGTTTGAACCTGGCTATTTAAGAAGACTTAGATCTTTGGAAAATATTCCTCAATGATGACATGGACAGGTTACTTTGAAGAGTAGGTAAGAGTAAGAGCAGAGAGAAATTTATTATGTAGCAGAACCAAACCAAATTTATTTCACAACTAATCCCACCTCCTTTTTGATAGAGTGGCTGAAAAGTTCCATAAAATAAAACCTCCTGATGCTGAAACCTTGCTTTCTTGTTTGAAAGTTTCCCTGGACTGTTTCCAGAAGACCAAGCCCCCAGGTACAGTATCAGTACAGCACAGGAACAACAGTAAATGTAACCTGGAAAGCAAACTGCAAATTGAAATGTGACTTTATATTAATAGTTGGTCTTTTCCTCTAGGGTCTCAATGATTCTTTATTTCCTCCAACACCACTGCCAACATGTATGCATACCATCTACCACCACCCCCAGATCTGAAGAAAAGAAATTCATGAACAAAAACATGGCTTTGACCATGACAAAGGCAAAGTTGTGAACATACTTTACATTCATTTTCAGTGACCAAAACTATTTTGGAAACATTGCATCTACAGACCAGCACCAAAGAAAGCACCTGCTCCTACGCAGAATACAGAATTATCTGCACAAGCTATGAAAAGAAATGTTTAGAAAAGAAGTTCCATACATTTCTGTATAGACAAGACAGATTCTTCACCCTTTAAATGAACAATATTTACCCATAAGATGCCAAAACATTTACTTAAACACAAGCACACTTTTTTAAAATGTTCCTTATCATTATCATGTTGTTAAATAGCAAAGCCTTCATTATATAACATTGTATAGTACTACCTTCAGAAAGATCTACTAATGAACAGAAAATAGCATCTTCAGAATAACTTCTTTTTCAGTCAGTTTTGCTGTAACTTCTCTCAAGCTATCAAAAAAGATGTTTAAAAACTTAATATGCTGTCAATCACAAATTGTGGCTTCTTGCTTGCTTGTTTTAAATCAACAAACATTTTAAAAGACAGATAAATGCAACTAAATTAAAAGATACTTTATGAATTTCCTAGATGCCTTTTTCATTTGGTAATTTTTGCACACATTTTTCTGAAGTTATTTCTTACTTCCTTAGTTAAAAGTTAAATATTACAAGGGAAGTCAGGAGAGATTTGGACATAAAATCCAAAAGAATCCTTGGTTTATCAGAAGAATATTGTGGTTTTTAAACCCCACAGCTGCAGCTAAGGAAATGCCACCAACGGCATAAACTATTTGTGTTCTGTTCTTCTCTTTTGTATGGCTTGACTCCTCACCATACCCTCCTGTGCTTCTGAGCCTTGCAATCCAGTCCATACCCTCTCTTTTTCAGAGCTGTTTCTGTTCTTGCCTCCTTCATGTCCTGCTAATATTTCCTTCCACAAGATACTTGGTTTTCCCCTTCAGTGTTGTTATCTGTCTTGTTGCCCATCAGATACTTCAGGTTTCTGTTCTTATCTGCCCTTTCCGTCTCCAGCAGGTAACTGTCTGTTTATCATCTCTTGCTGTTCCATCACACTCAGCTCAGGGAGTTTTCTCTGGTTTCCTCCAGACTGTCAGCACAGGACAGATGCTGTCTACCCTCAGGTGTTGTGCCAGGCAATAAACTTGGACACAGCAACAAAGAGATGCTTTTCTGCTAACCTTCTCCTACATGTTGAAGCATGTTTATTATCTCTCAGTTCTGGGATGGTGTAGGTGCAAACCCATCAGCAGGCTGGTGCTAATAATGTTAAGACAAAATCCTCAGAGAATCTAGGTAACAGTGGTTAACAAACTTATATGGATCCTACACAGAGTATGTTAGAAGCTTACAGATTGCCTAAATTCTTTAGAGACACTTTTATCCCTCCTTGCAGATGTGACTTTCCTCAACCACAAAAGTGCTTTCCAGGAAAAATGGTGTGCTGTCTTCAGGAGTTTGTTTTTTGGAATGTAGGGATAAAAGTCAGTTCTATTACAGTACTTGCAGTTATGGTAAACTTGCAAACAATTCTCTGTATTGTGGAGAATACTGGGTAACTCACTCACCATTCCTGTTGCTGTCAACCAGACATAATTTTGCCCATCCACACCATGCTTCACTTTCCATGACTTGATAGTTCTGTGCTATTAAAAATGGATCAGGTCAGACAGGCTCTTACTGATGTTGCAATGCCTTAGCAGCCCTGGGAACATGAAGATCTTACCCAGAGCTAAATCCCTACAGAAGAATCTAAAAGCACCAAAATCTTGGTTTGAGAAAGACAGAAAAAAGGAATAAGCACCACCTCCTGCATCCATCAGTTCAAGCACATTATTTCTAACCATTCAAATGCAAGCCATAAAATACCACATTAGAAGTCAGAACAGTATCAGCACCCCCACCCCCCTGTATGCTGACAACATGCAAATACGTTGGCGCTGCAGACATGCCCATCATTTGTATACAGTCTCTAGAGGCTCCAGGAGTCTGGATCTGCACATCAGAAGCAGATTTATTGGACTGTGACTATGTGCTCTGCACAGTAAGAACCAATGAATCTTGTGTTGGACTGATTAAAATTGTAATTGTACAATCTCTGTGATCCAAAGAACAAGGAGTCATTTTTCACAGTGAAACACTTAGCAATTGGACAGACTCAAACTGTCTGCCTTATGGCATTTGTAGCTGTTCTTTACATTGCCACATAAATCAAAGGCATGTATTTTGACCCTCCTACATATAATGCAGCCAAATAGGAAATGATACAAGAAAAAGAACATCTCTGGTTGAATTTAGAACAGCTTTTCCTAAAGAAAAATAACAGTGGATATAAACCCCTTACCTTTACAGAAAATTTTTATATCTTCATAATTAAAAATGCAAACCCCATACAATTAACAATTAGGTTGCTTAAATACGTTTTTACACCTATATATAAAGAAGAGGAGAGAGCGGGGAAAGCAGACATAGAAAGAGCCAGCAAAACAATCAGGTTCATTTCAAAATTAGAATGGGGGGAGGGGAAAGAAATCTGAATTACCTTCACTTATTTGTTTCTATTTCCATAAGAGCTGTTCATCAGATGGAGAGAACCCTTCCCTTCCATGCCTACTATCATTTTCAGACATTCAAAACCACAGCAGTTTTTCAAAGGAGTTTGGAGTCTGGATTGTTATCCATTATGGTGATGGAGAAACATAAACCATGTGTGCAAATAACCTGTGAAACACCAACCCTTCTGCTAGACCTCTTCAGGAATTCTACTGTAGCTCATGTGCTAAGAACTGGGTATCAGTTTATATTTTTAGTGTTCAGAAAAATTCTCCACTATATTAGAAAAACTGCAAGTATTTATCTTTTAGTGATATTCTCCCCCCTAAAAAATGAGAGAGATAAAAAACCACACAACCATATTTCCAGCAGTCAGAAAGTTTTCTTAGGAGACTGCTCAGACAGCTGCTGTAACAGCTAGTAAGACTAAGTTGATAAGGGACTGAACCAAAGCAGAGTTCAGAGACACGGCCTGGGGCTGAACAACTCACCAAAGGGACTGTTACTGCCCAAGACTTAAATCTGACTGTTCAAACTCACTGTGTTACACAGTTAATATGTTACCTTAGTACCTCATCATTGATTCTATGCTCTAAAGTAACTATTTGCAATTCAAGGAATGGCACAGACAAGAGGCTAGAGACATGTTAGTGACACCCATGGAACACAGCTTCACTGCCACCCCTGCTGTATGTATGACACAGAGCGTGCTGAGACTCCAAATGCCAGTTTGCAGCACCAACTAGGTTAAAATGATGTCACCATGTGGGCAAACAAAATTAAGGAGCTTAAGATGGAAAACACCTATGCATTTCAAGGTCATATACACAGTAATTGCAACTTCTGTTGTTCTCTTTGGCAGCTACCTCTGCTGCTCAAGCATTACCTACAAACTGAGCCAGTGCAATCTAGCCAGTTCCTTCACATTCTGTGGAATCACTTGCACTAGGCATCCTTAGTAAAGATACTTACACAACTCCACACACATCTTGTCTGAAGTGATGAGAGTAAATAAAATTTGTATCCTGCTTACCACAATTAATATATTTACAGCAGAGGATGCCACATTTCTATAAAATTAGAGAAAGAACAAACATATTTTCCATCAAAAAACAGTGTCTATATTTAATCACTTCCTCTTTTTTCACACTGTTTAGATTTAGACACAAAAGAATGGAAGCTAGTAGTAATTTTTACTGCTAGATAAATCAAAAGTACATTCACAGAGATTTGACTATTAAAAAGCACAAAACTCAGACCAAACAAAGCAAAGCATTTTACCTATTTTGCAATCTAAGTTCATAAAATTCCACCCACAATGATTTCAGGGGGCAGATGACCAGTGTAACTACTTACTTGCAACTAAGGTAGAGAGTCAGCAAGTCATCCAGTATGTTAGCAAAAAAAACCTATGCACAGCTTCTGCCTAACAGCCTACAGGAGTATATATTAGCACATTGGACCTCGGTCTTCAATACTTCAGTTGTCAAGGCCAATATATTTTAAACTCTTTAGAAATGGTAAAGGAAGAGATCATCATGGCCCCCAGCATCCCAGCATATTCTTTTTCCTTCAGAAGGCTGCAGAACATTGCTTTAACTTAGAAAAGTTGTAGCAGGATGACAAGCCAGACCTCAGAGCAAAATCAAGACTTTAAACTTGACCTTGACACCAACAGATTGTGAAGTACAAAAGCCCTGTGTTCAAAAGCCTCTCCTACAGGGTTTACTATTTTCTGCACCTGAACCCAAGTGGTTTGAAGATACAGTTCAATTTTTCATTTCTCTTGAGAACCCTTCCAGGTAGTGGAAGAACAACAGAGCTACTGTATTACTAAATCACTGAATCAATATCAAGGTCATGTGTTTATTTGATAATCTCTGATAGGCTGTAAAAAACATTTCTTGAGATAAATGTATCACCATGGCTGGGGTTCTGCACCTTTTTACCATAGATGACAGCAGCCACCTCAAAAGAAACAGAAACTAAGGCATAACTTTTTTTTTTAAAAATTTGTATCAGTGATCTGATTTCTTCACTTGTAACCTCCTCCTGTTAAGTTACTCAGTATTGGGATCAAAACTCTCCTACCTGGGGGAGACGAACAAAGTTCCTTCCAAACATGTTGTTCAAGCTCCTGGAATTTGCCCGTAATTCTCTTGTGAAGTGACACAAAATAACCCTTGTTCTTAGGAAAGTCAGGAGGGCTGCACTGGAGGACTGTCAAGGGCTGACTGCCCTATAGGTTACCATAAAATAAGGACACTCTGTAATTACAAAATAAAGCAACTGGCTGTGAAAGATTATAGACAGCCAAACAGGCATTTGTTTTTCCTTATAAATATGTAGGAGCTGTTCTGTTTCCATTTACTATTTCAGCTAATGGCTGTAGGAATTTTGCCAATTTGCTGTGTCAGGTATGTCAGTGTTCATTTGACTTTCCTAACCAGCCTTTACCTAGAAATGCTCACCAGAAGGATACTAAAACTAATTAAATAAATCCTAGATCCTTTATAATCTGTTGCAGTTATAAGAGTTTTCTGAGATCAGATTGTTATGACAAAATGTCTTTAATATATAAACTGTTTTATAGGTGAATGATCAGAAATTAAACATACACAAATGGACCACTAGAAAAAGTTGCTATGTGTTTGTACCAGCCTTCAGCTCTGACATTCACTGCTGTCTTTTGAGATGCTTCCTGCAGTCAGCGTCTGGCTATACATTTACCTCCTCTTTCTGAGAGCAAATTGAAAACAGAAAGGTCATTGATGACTTTCTTTTACATCAGTAAAAACAAAACCTAGTGTAGCACAGAGGAAAAATATGATATGCCACCTAGCACTCCCCTCTTCTGAGGAGCCCTGGAAAGTCGCAGTAGGAACAAAGCCCCAGAGAGCAGATGCCTTCAGTCTTTCAGAACACAGGTTTTGTGAGAAAATCACCACCAGTGTCCCTTCTAGTGAAAAGCTTTCCATTCCACCACAGAGAGGAAAACTCTCCAACATTTAGGAAAGTCAATCACACACAGAGTGTCATGGCGTTCCAAAGGCTTATCCCAAAATGACTCCTAAATAGTTATCTTCACAGGTCCACCCCTCTAAGTCCCATTCTCTGGCACTACATGGTACAGATAAATGTGACTGCTGCTGGACTTTCCATGTCAGTCTTTTCTTTTTCCATTTTTTTTCCTGCCCCCCTCAAAAGAAAGGCAAGTGAGTCCAAAGCTACCAGCAAGAATCTGTGCGAGGAAACAAACCGCAAAGCAATTTATCGTATCGATCACTGGGTTGAATGTCCAGGAAGTCAATCTGTGCTCAATCTCCCCTAATGTACACTTAAATACTATACACTAACTAAGAGGGACAGCAGAGCTCTGACAGCCCATCTATACTGTCATTTCATTCTGCCCATACCTGAGCGATCCTTAAATGAGCTGCAGCCACAGCAGCCAAGCCCTCAGCAACAACAGCTGTAAGAACAGGGGTTTCTTTGTTGAAATTTGCAGCCCATCATCTACCCCATGATATTTTCCTGTAGCAAGTTTAAAGCATATATTATGGCCCATGGAAAGTACCTGCACTGAAACAGGAAAAAAGCATCAGGGAGAAGTAACACAGAGGAACTGCTGTGGAGTGACCACAGCCTGTCATTCCCAAGCCCCTGCCCTGGCTGGTGGGTAGAGAATCACCCCAGAAACAGTCTCTGCATTCTGTTGGCAATTCCCATATCCATGGCTTTCACAGGGGTGCTGGAACTAGATGATCTTTAAGGCCTCTTCCAATCCAAACTATTCTGTGATTCCATGATTTTAAGTAGACATTTCTCACAGTAAAAACCTGAATTTACAAACAAAGTCGAGATAACATGTAATAAAAATAATCCATTCTTGTAAAACCAAATCTCACTTCACAGGTAAATACAGTGAATGAAATTATAAGCATTATCTTCTATCAAATTTACACTTAATTACTTCAAAAAGGCTGAATAAATTTGAAGGAGTATGAGAGCTCTAAAATATACTTCTTTTATAGCAGGTTCTTCACCACTAATAAAAATTACTAGTTTTGCTGCACAATACAGGCATGCTCAGATACACATACTCCAGGCTACTAAAAAAATAAAATAAAATGAAACCTAAATTATACCTTAAAGTTTTACAGAATATGCAAAAAATACATTCTATCTCTAGCTGTTTGTTAAATTTCATTGCCAAATTATTTTTGCAATAGACTTCAAGTTTTAACACAGGAAGCTAATCTTAGATTTTCTAAATCTAATCTTTCTAATTCTTGTGCTAGTTAATGTGACTGCTCATGCTAAGTGTGTACGAGCCAAAATAAATCTGATCATGCAGAAATCTCCCACTCGTAGCACAGCCCCTTCACGCCATTGTATTTCAAGGATCAGTTTGGGCTATTCAGAATCAGTGCTGGCAGCATTTCTTTCAAATCCACATTTAGATCCACTTAGGGCAAAAGCAACAGCCTTTTTCTTCTGGACTGCATTCCAGTACAGGATAATTTTGCTTGGAATTACTAGGTAATTGTTTTCACAATACAAATGAGTCAGGGATTCTATGACAAGCTGGGCCATATTTCCAAAAGCTTCTCAATGCACCATATAAATTATGAAATTATGTACAGTCTAGACTATTTTGGCATAGAAACACATTTTAAATTTGTTAAGCAGAAGGGTAGATAAATTTGCTAAATTTCAATATAAGTATCTTCTCAAATAATTTTTACCACCTGATGGAAATTCAATCTTTAATGGCCATGAGACAGGCACTCCAAAAAATTTTCTCCAAAAAGTAAAACACTTTTGGGATGAGGAGCACAAGGCAGGGTGATACATGAAATCATGCAATATTGAGCACTCTACCCTCAAGTAAGCATCAATACAGACATAGAGCCAGCAGCACCCCCATGGTGGAAAAAACGATCATCAGGTTTGAGCCACCAATGCATATTACATAATATACCACAGATGCAGCTACCCATACCTTTTAGAGTAATTACATCTTATCCACTGAAAATACCTCCTAGCAGTTTAAATTGGATGGACTATGCCCCTCATTCTGACCCATTCATGTGAAGTGTGGCCTTGTGCGATTAGCAGAGGTTTTATTCTGTCTGGAGGCAGCTTGTTACTGTATAAAAGCATTTTTGTAGCTCAAGTCACATGTATATTTCAATCCTAAAATATGAAACTACAAGAGCTGAGGAGAAAGGAGAGTGGGACCATGAAACAGTTCACACATAACAAAACCACATACATAAAAAGGTATTTGTGGCATGTGAAATCAGGAAAGATTTTGTATACATAAAATATCATTATTATTTCCTGTAAGTACTAGAATTTGACCATTTCACCTCTAGATGTCAAGGACAGTAGTTAATTTGTACGGAGTAAATAAATGAGGTGGAAACTAATCAGAAGAGGTTTGTTTATCTGTTCTTTGATGATATATTACACTGCAATAATAAGACAGTAACTGTGTGTTCTATCTGGCTGAGAATAACTTCCAACATCATTTCTCATTTTTACATATCAGATCTGAAAGCACTTCCCAGTCTTTGAAGTTCAGCAAAATTCAAAAACAATAATTAAGCCCAGCCAACTTGTAGCAAGGGATTTTAACAAGACAAGTAACAACATTAAATTCCACCAAGTCTGTAATCCGTTGCTTCCTTCAAGTGACTTGCGTGCATATTATCTCCTGTCTCTTCTGAATTTAATGGTCATGACCACCAGACTGCATTAAAATGACAAGTTCTCGTTGTACAGGGCAACTCCAAATGTGCAGACAGTTTTAACATCATTTTAATTAATTCTTTTAATGTAAAAATATTGTCTTTAGTTAGTACATTTTGTTACAATGCAAGAAAAAAACTGGTTCAGAACACACACAATATGATACTTTGATATAGTCTGTACAGCCAAACATGTCCTTAATAACCCACTATGACCTGTATACTTGCTGAGAGATGGGAGATGGGGAAGGTTTTTTTTAAAAAAATTTGTCTTATGCTGAAAATCCAGAGGTTTACCAGCCGATCTGGTTCATGAGAAAACAAAACTTCCAGATCAAAAATGAAGTCATTCCAATTTCAGCTTCCTTGTCCGAAGTCCAGGACCTCACCTCTCCCTGCTGATAGACACTGACACAAAGTGTGTTATGCTGGAAGTTTTTAGAACTCTCAACAGTAGATATGCCTTTGCCCTCCAAAGGCCAAGACCTCCAGAAATGGAACAATGTGACAGAACACAATTATAAACATTATTTGGCTTCCCTTAAATATGCTAATTACAAGCTGCTTATTAAAAAATAACTTACAGGCTGAAGGAAGTTAATGACAAGCTACTATTTCTCACAGCAGATTTATCAATGAAGAAAATAATAAAATAAATTAAGAGGAGGAGGAAGTCTAAGCAAACCAATGAGACTAGATAGAAAAAAATAAATTTCTGTTGGGGTAAGTGCTAGGAATTTGATTTAACAGAATTTATAAACCATACAGATGGTCTCACAAATGCATAAAGGCGAGTAGACGCCTAATACAATCCTATTTCTTCCCCTGCCATCTCACTTTTATAAATGTAAAATGTTCTGACAGCCAAGTAAAAATAATGTATTACTTCAAGAATCTTTAAAAGAAAAGAAACTGAATTATTGTTATGCAGTAATATTTATATCGTCTGCCAGTGTGCTGTATCTCCTCTTTATAAAACATACATAAATTTTCAAAGCAGCATATTAGAGCTTTGCCTGCAACAGTGAGCAGCTGTTTCTGGACTAAGTCACATAAGCAGACATAAGCAGCTATGGATTCACCTTGGGCTTTTTAGGAAGGCAGAGAAAGCCACCAAAGTATCTCATTATACAAGGAGTTTCAGTTTCATATGTCACAGTCCAATTGTGCAGATTCCTGCAAAATCAGAATTGCTGATAACTTAAGATAACTTGTAAAGGTTTTGCATTAGAATATGATGTTAAATGCATTTGCATATGCATAGGATTTGAACAATGTGAATAATTACCTACACTATGTGAAATTATTTTTTTCATCATTTTTTTCCCCAGGGAAGTGGTCACAGCACTGAGCTTGACTGAGTTCAAGAAGCCTCTGGACAATGCACTCAGTCCCATGCTCTGACCTGTCTGGCTCTGTATGGAGCCAGGAGTTGGACTCAGTGATCCTTATGAGTCCCTTCCAACTCAGGAGATTCTGATATATGTCAATAGCTAGCTGTACCCCTAACTTGAATACAGATAACTCCACTTATATCTTAGGATGAGGAAAAGGTATTATGTGCATTTTGGAAAAGCAGATCTTTAAAAACAGATACATAACACACTGTTAACAGATCATATGCCAACAATTAGGAACACAGACTCTAGCTACTGAAAAAATTATCAGGGTATAAAAATTATTTTCAAGGTAACAACAGATCATTTGTATAGGATTAGGAAGAACTTAGACAAGATTGAACTTCTAAAAATGGCAAATCTATTTTGTATTTGAGGGGGTGGGATTTATCTGCAACACAGTTTCACTTCACCCCAAAAAAATAACATGGGGGGTCTGCTCCCAACACTTCCATTTCTGTTTTTCCTAAGAGAAAAGAGTGTCAGGCCGTGCTTCCCTCACAGCGGTGATGGCTGGAGTGGTCCATGGGAATGCTGTTCCCAGTCAATTTTAGCCTAAGTGGCAAGTTCTTCAGAGTGCCTTAGTTGTTCAGAAATAATCCAAAGTGTCAGATGGGAGGGATTCTCTCCAGCAAGACTAGAGCTATATAATGAAAATGCTGACAGTCTTTTAATTATCAGTGGCACAAGCGGGTGTTACTATAATAAATCTTTCTTTCCTAAACACAGATGAATCAAAAAACTAATTAGTGGCTTCATCAAAGCTCTCTAGGATCAAAGCTGGTCAAAAAGAATGCATAGGAACTGCTACTCCAGAGTTGAAAATGAAGACAGTCATTTGGGTATACTTTTAACACCCCACTCCGGTAGCCAAATGAGAACGCAGTGCAGTATCCTCCTGCCATAAAAAGATACCAGGTGACATTACATTATGGAAACATGCATAAACATTATAGTTTTACTTTTTGTCATTTCCATATTTTTTAAGGAAAATGTGAAGTGCATTGGATAAATGAATGTCATGGAACCCTATAACAGTTAAAATTATGACTACACAACAGCAAGAGATCTTTTCAGTCTACGTTTTATAGTAAAGAAAATGGACATTGAATATTGGTAATCTGGTAAAACAATGGCTCTGGATATCTATTTCTGTCTCCCTCTTGCAGGAGAGGCAATGATGCACTATAAAACATAAACCAAGACAGTTGATTCACACAGCAATTACAAAGTCTAATAAGGAACAGAAAATCAGTGGTTCAGCAAAAAGCCCCAAGATTGAAATCAATGTAAAACATTAGAATGATTCTGAGCATGTTAACTATATCGTAGCGTGTTTATTGGCATGCTAGAAACATTAAAGACACCCATCTTAGTAAATCATCACTTTTATATCTGTCATTGAGAATATATCTGCCATTTCTTATAGAAATGCAGTCTTAATCAATGGAAAACTGTAATGCTCACACCACGTAGAGCTCTACAGCTCCAATACTTATCCTATTAAATGGTAACATATCCTATTAAACAGTAACATAGGTTTCTAAGTTTGAGTAGTCTAAAATACTGCCACAAATATTATTTCACATTTATTTAAAAGATAGTTTTTCACTTCAAATTGCTGAAAACAACTACCACTGCATTCCAGTCTTTCATTAATAACACGAAGATAAAACAAACTCATATGACTTGGATATACAAAAGAAATCCCACTTGTGAAAGAAAAATTAACAGTCACAAAACCCATATAGTTAGATAAATAAAATATTACAATAGGATTTCTGTGACATGGAGATAGAATATTCATGAGGACATTTCAAAAACATGAATGACGTTATGTTGTCAGTTGGAGTTGAGTGCTGGCCCGCCTCATCATGACTTGAAAACCTTGCCATAAATCACTGCAATAAGGAAACCTTTAGTATTGTCTGTCTGTAGGGAGGTAGGTGGAAAACATGCCTAGAAAACAATCATGATATGATATAGAACAAAAAATAATCCCTTTGAATATAAAATATACTGGATGAAGAACTGAAATATTTTGCAAGTTGTATTAAACCACCAATTTCAAAATCAGTATGAACTGTGATTTACACAAGACATTGCTGCAGATGTTACAGTCTGAAATTCAGTTCTTACAGATTGCAGTTGGAAGCACTATCATATTATTTTCTAATAATATGCAAGCTTCCCAAATGAGGTAAATTTTTCTCCTAAATGCAAAGGAAAAATAGGTAAAATTTATCTTAGCTGAAGCACTGACAGAGTTGGAGAGGTGGTGACACTTCAATCTTCAATGCCTGATTGGATAGCTCAAGCTCTCCAATAATGAAAATACAACAAAGCCTGAGAAGAGCAACACCAACACATTGTTTGGACCCAGCAGATTCAGTCAATGTCTTTGTTCCTTTTTCTAGTGATAGAATCTTCTTTCATTTCTTTCATAAGGACTGCTACACTTCCAAAAGTTATTTCAATTATGTTTCTAAGTGCACAAATCACATAAGTTACTTTTCACTATTCAAGTAAGATACAGAATTCTGATTTAGATAACAAGCAAGCAACAGAAAAAGTGAAATCTGGATACCTATAGATTTTCATCAGGTGAATAGTTTTTGGAGGCTGAAAAGGTACAATATCATCTGAAACCAGAATATCTATTTTCCAATTAAACTAGATAAGAAGAGTGACAAAGCAGCATACAGAATACCCATGAAAGTTACTTTTAGTTCAGTGTTACTTGCGAGGTTTACGTGAAAACAGAATCTCACCAGAGCTGAGTTCAGTTTTGTAAAATGAAACCACAAAGCAAGACATTTCAGTTCAGAGGGAACATCTGGGCATCAGTCAAGCAAAACAATCTCCTCTTCAATAAGACATTCCCCTTCTATTTTTTTAGGGAAAAGGATCTAAGAACAGAAGTACATTTTGTGGGAGTGGCATCTCAGAACAGCAGAAGTAGTTAAGGTCCTAAAGGATGCTGTAACACTGCCACTACATGGTACACTTAGAACCTCTGTTAGATTGCAAGATAAATGGATTCTCTTAATATTTTTCTAGGATGACATATAGAAAAATTATTAATTCCTTATAGCAGTAAATGAAAAGTTACTGAAAATCTTTTAATATCACAGAGTAATTAATATCCACACACATACTGTCAAAAGCCAGCTTCCTAAGAGAACAGTGATGTTGCAAGTAAACACAACCTACTACAAATTTTTATTCTTTCCCAGAATTCTTTTTTCCTGATTCCTTGTGGTAAACATTTCACTAACTTTAAAATACAACTATATTCCCAGGCACAAAAGTATCTGTCCACAGTGTAGTGACAAATCTCTTATGTTAAACAAATAATTGAGTTTCCTTTAAAAAAAAATGGATTTTGTATTATACAAACATTCCCTGTATGGTTCCATCCCTGCCAAAGGTTTAGAGTGAGATCTGCGAGCCTGCCTACCCAAGGACTCCTTTGATTCTTTCAGTGTGCTTTAAGGACTAACAATGGTCAGGCACGATTAAACCACCACTGTTAATGATCAAATGGGATTTTCTCTGTCTGAGGTTTATTCCTGGTCTGTTTTGCTGTACATATATTCATCAGCTGTGGTCTTTGTCTAGGCCTTAGTTATAGGCAAGATAAAAATTGCAACAATCTGGACTTGCAGAGCTTTTCTTAATTCTAATGCAGTACACAGGACAACCAGCTGAGATGAAAGCAAGCCTGACCTATTTATTCTATTTCACTTCCTGCTTTTCCTTTGTGACTCCAAGTATTTTCACAACAAAAAACAGGATAAGTAAACAGGATGAGAGAAGCTGTTAATGATGTTACCATTGAATGGAGAGCACAGGGAGAAACAAGAATCAAAAGGATGAAACTCAGAAGAATAAAATTAAACCATCATTCCAAAACAAAACTTTGGGTGTCCTGGGCCTGGTGGGACAGTTAACTGGGTTGTGGTGAAGTCACATCCTGAACTCAAGTTTTCTCATTCCTGTAGAATCCAAACCTTGACAGAGTCACAGCTTCTCTGGTTATGCATAAACACCAGTTGAAGCTTACCTCCATGGGTGAGAAATTCAACTTATCTTTTACCAATGTGCATTTTCTGAAGTCAGAAACAGGAATGAGCTGCTGCTAATCACACTTCTAAGCTGCCAGCTAGCCAAAATTCACACCAGTCACCTGCTGACTTTTGGTTGCTGCCATACCAAGGAAATACCTTCTAGCACCCCATGGTGCTGCTGGGACATAACTGGGCTGCTTAATATTTATAAGACTACTATACTTTGTCAAACACAGCTGAAGCTGGTCTGCATACAGAGCTATCCATGGAGGGAAAAAAGGAATGACACAGAGTTGTTTAATTATGGTCAGACAGAAATATTTTTAGATTTACTGTAAAAATAAAAAAGACTACACTTCCATTTAACCATTGAACTTCACAGCTCATTTTTAAAAAACAAATCAGCATATATATGCTGAGTGTGGACAAAGATCTACCCATCTAATCATGTATGTGTTTTTAAAACTAATTGAAATGCATACATTAATCACATTTCCAGTGGGGTATTGCCAACTGAAAACCCACCTGTAGTACTGAAAATACTTTCAGGTTCTCTGGAACTTTTTATAACCGTGACATTAGCAGTACTGAAGTGGTGCAGAAGCAATTTGGGGTATATCTCCCTTTGTGTGGAGACTGAAACTGGACTACTGCAGAATTCCACAGGCAATAGCCATCATGATTAAGGCTGAGCCATTTTTAGATCATTAAGATAGATAAATCACTGCTACACTTGGAGAGGGGTTGGGGGAGAGGGAATCCTAAACACTACTGCAGTTGTTGAGACACTGATAGGCCGTTTCATCCAAAAATGGATTAGGGATGCACTGGCTTTTTACTCATTTCCTTTAGCTTTCCTAGAGTTCCCTGTCTTCTCAAGGTAAGTGAAGTTACACTGCAAAACTTCACGAGAGGCAGAAGGTCCTGAGATACGCTGTTTGTTCTGGTCTTCCCTTGGCTGCATACAGTGCTGTGCTCGCTGCCAGTGTGTTTGCATAAAGCATATTCTGCAGTAAACTGATTCCTTACTGAAAAATACAACACATTAATGTTTGTGGAATTTGTGGCAAAGCAAGAAAGCTGTCTGGGACAAGCTTCAGTTGAATAGCCAAGTAATTTGACCAGGCATTTTAAAGGACAACTGTAAATATCTCACCAGTACAGCTAAAACTAAGTGTACCCAGAGATAGTTCTGAGTTAAGGGGAAAGACACCCCCCAACCTGAGCCAATGCTCTCCCTTCGTTTATCTACACATATGAAGTGAATCAAAGCTGGATTTGGCATGCCGTGTGAAAAGGGAAGAGAACTGCAGTGACCTGCTCATTGCTTCCCATTTCTTTCTCCCTAATTAAAGAGTGTCTAAGAACAGTAAGAGCAGGTTGCACAAGTGAATTAGGCAGACTTCTGTAGAATATATTTCCCCAGAAAATTGAGTCAGGGCTTGGTCCAAAGTCAACTAAAAGAGCCTGCTGCATTGATGGCCAGAGCTTATGAGATATGATGACTTTTGTTCCTATGAAAAAGATAACTGCCATCATGAAGGGGCTTTCCCTCATTACATTTTAAGATCACTTTGTCCTCAGCAGGGCCCAAATACGCTAAACTCAAAGCTCAGTATCCTCCCAAACACCTGAGCAAAGAGGTTTTAGAAATAACATTTGTGAAGATGAGAATGAAACTCTTCTTACTGTGATGCAGGGAAGTACTTGGCACAGGAAATTGTTTGATGCCATTAGTGATGTGAGAGCCCCCCTGAAGTCAAAGCACTGTTATATAGATTGCTGCAATAAAAATGGATGCTCTGGACTCCAGCTAAGACAGTCCTTTGTTTTCTGGGAACATACAAGGTATTAATGGCTTCTAATAACTTTTTTAAGAACCTGGTAATAATGAACAATGTAACAACTGAAATTTCAAAGTCTGTGAAAGAGACAATGTCTATCACACCATTCTCACACTGTCAGAGGACTTTAAGTTTGCTACAAGTGTAAATTGTGAATCCTTTCCCAAAATAACTCCTGTATCTCAGTAGTGGGAGAAATTTTTAAAAGAAAAATCATACAGAAAATTCTGATTGTGATGACTTCAGACCCGTGTCCTGTTATGTATCCTTGTCTGACTGCTAGATACAATCATGACACGACTCAGAGCTTTAACAAATTCTTCTACCTTATATCCTAAAATGGTGTCCTGTGAAAAGGAAAGGAGAAAAAAAGAGCTCTTATTCTTTCTGTGGTTAAATCTTTGAAGAATATGGTCAACTGAATGAAATACTGAATATAGGCACCTGGATCTCTTAAACTAAGTTTATGCAAGAGATGAAATTATGATGCACTGCATGGGAAGTGCCTATGGGAAGGCCAGAACACTGAATACCAGCACGTTATCGACAGCCAAATTTTAAGCAATGTTTTTCATAAGATAGTCAAATTTACAAGGTAGAGAAATTTAAGAGGATAAGAAGGGTCAGTGCATAACCATGTCTGAAGGAAAGTCATTAATAGTATAAAATATTTGTCATAATAGCCTGATAAATGAGCTTTCATGCATCCTACTCAGGATTCACATTTCAATATGCCTTTTTTAATTATCAAATGGGAATTAATTGACCTTGAGTATAACTTGAATGCTGGCTCATGATTCTTTACACAAAGACTCAGTTCATTCAACTATGTCAGTGGAGTAAATTTACAGTAATTTTGCTTCTAATGCACAAGACAGCAGAGGAAGTTAAAGCATTTTGTACTGTTCTTCCCAGTAAGATGAGGTTATTTTATTTTCTATTTGCAGCCTGTGCATGAATATTATATAGACCTATGGTCATCAGACACGCAAATTAAAATGAATTTTATAGAGAATACAAAGAGGAAAATTTACAAAGAACCTAGACAAATAGCTGTGTTTCACTGTCTTCCAATACACTTTCCTCTTCTGCCACAGTAATCTTTTAGTTAGGTAGAATTTATCCTGCTGCCTGCACTATGTTCCTCTGTAACTGACAGAGGCAGAAGCTGGTTTGAAGTCTTTGAGACACCGTCAGAAATTGAAACATAACACTTACACCAATAGTTGAGAATTCAATTCTCCATCAAGCTCAGAGAAGTCTAGAATAATTTGTTTTAATTATAGATTTTTACAGACAAGTGTGTATAATGTGAAATTAAGATAAACAGAAAAACAATGAGATAATTTTAGGCATGCACTTTACATTCAGTTACTGTAGCGTCTTGCAAGTGTTCTTGAAATACCCTCTTTAATTTGCTGGTGGTATGAATTTGGATTTTGAACAAGGCCATATATCTTTTCTTTATGAAGCAATTTTGTGATCCTCTGCATTTATTACAGCTATAGTCTTGACAGTTTATACCTGACCTTGATTATCATTTGATATTTATACAATACTAAATGGAAGCTTCTGCATGAAGCTGCCACAATAATCTTGCTCAACATTTCTTAATCCTGCCCCAGCATTAGTGCTTATTGTCTCCATCTACCTAGAAATTTTAAATTTACTGGAAAAAGAGAGGCAGATAGGGAGACACAGAGGAGAATCATCTAGGAAGTAAATTAGAAAAGGGACCTGTCAATTGTAATTCCCACATAAATGAACTACAAAGCCTGTCTAGGCAATTCACCCCTTGATGCTACTTTTTTTTTTTTTTTTAAGAAAACTGCAGGCTTGTGTTTACATTGCATATGACAAATGTAATTTCTGCTTTAACAGTCTCCTTTCAATGAATGAAGAGGCAGAAAAATAACTTCAATAATTGCCTTATAGATAAGATTTTTCTGTCTAAAGCTTCAACTCTGAATTATAGCTTTTAATGAAAGTTGTAAACACAAGAGCTAATTTTTCAGCAAAGTTTTATGATATACATGGCATTTGGGCATCACTTTGTTACCTCTAAAGGTTCAACACCTTTTCTTTTATGCAATTCATTATGTAGCCTGTCATATTTCCCAATCATCACTTGTCTTGTGATTTCGAAATCACAAGTATATCCAAAGATATACTCTGAATACCATTCACTTGCTCATAATCACTCCGGATTTAGCAACACTGGAGTACAATCCCTGAAGTTTATTGTTAGAAATCAATCTTGGAAAAATCATGTGTAGAAACCAAAAGAAGCACAAAACTCCTTGGCTGAAAAAAAGTTCTTCCACATCCATCACATTATTACAATTATCACAAAGGGTTATGCATTCAAAAGTTCAGTAGTGTATCATGCCAGGATCACACCTTTATGCCTTTCACAGAACAACCTTTCAGAAATTTCATTCATTTTCTATATATTATATTGAAAAACATTCTTTTAGATGTTTCATTATGGGCCAAATGATAAAAACGTTACATTTTAACACAATATATTCCAAAGCAAATTGCATGTAGAAATATTAGGTGTATATAGTGGAATTATAGCATCAGGCAACCCCAATTCTCAGAGTATTTTTACCTTCTTTATAAGCTGATTTTGCAAAGTTCATTTTCTTTTAACAGAATTAAAATATTTGAATATTTTTGCATAGATGTAACAACGTATTTGCACATATATGCCCATTGAACACATTCCTAAACATTTTAAGGCATGTGTGGAAACACACATTATTACAGAAAATGAAAAATTAGCAAGTTCAGTCAACTGCAGCTACAGAGAGCACCTCTGAGAAAGTCTTGTCACTTCATAGAGTGTTTTAAAGACATTAGTAGTTTGCCCAGTAGAATGCACATTCTCAAAAGTTGTACTTTGGTAAATCCTATTAGCTGCCTTCATTTCAATTACATTTTTATGGAAACAGCTGAAGTATAGCAGTCACTGAGGGGTAGGGAACCTAGTCAGGTAGCCAGACCCTATTCTAAAAGTGTCTTTTGCTCCATAGCAAGGATCTTGATCCAGCATATATATGCATATGACTTTCTAACAGTATGGTGAGTAATAGCTACTATTCTTTAAAATCAGCTGCACAGCAGAGGAATATTTTTCTCTGTTATATAGTGGGACATTTATTCTTATTAGAGGAAGGGTGCACAGGCTAAAATTTCATTATTAACTTTCTCCACCACACCAAAATGCATCAACAGATGATATATAAGAAATATATATATATTCCATAACTGCATTCTTGCAGCATAGATCAAGTATCATAAACACTACTACTTCCCTAATTCACTAGTTGTAAAATAGTTGCAAGGTATATTTTATATTATAAACACCAATAGTCCAAATAGGAATCTGTTATTGCCAGAATCAAGTGTATGGCCAAAGGGATGTCATACCAACCTCATACTCATCCTAGGTCAATTGTACTTAATGAGAAAAGATAAGGGAGTGATTATGTACCATAAAGAGTAGCTTTATTTTTTGTATCACTTTTTATCTAACTTTGCCTCACCTCAACAGCTGTTTTTTGTTCTATTCACACCTGTTCAGACCTTCAAGTTTAACTGAACAGGATTAAGATTTATATAGTGGCTGAGAGAAAAAATGGCTGAAACATAAACACTGCTCATTCCCAGTGAACAGCAGAAGAAACCAAGAAAGTCACCACAATTATTTGTAATGCAGTAATGTATAGCCAAGACCTGTAAAACCCCAGGAAGAGGACACTGCTGCCTTGCTGTGCAACAGCTGAGGCCAAAATGACAAATCTGCAGATTTGCCAAATGAAGAAATACAGCAGAAAGAACTTAAGGTCTCCTTGCTGGCTTTTTAGCTTGAAAATAAGCAGCAAGCAGCCCTTAAATATTTTTACACCATAAAATCAAAATAAAGATATTCTCATAGAAGATGATGGGACATTAGAAATATTCCTAGTGTATTAAAGTCATGTGAGATAATCCTCACAAACCCAAAATCAGACTGTATGCCTGGCTGCTAGTTCCCTTCTACGCTGAATGTTCTAAAGGCACAGTGAATGGATTAAAGTAAGCTTTGCTAAGTCCTTAGAGGCTGCTTCATCACTGAGCCTTAGGGGATCAATTTTTCTAATGTGGAAATGCAATTCAGATTTCACCTCTCAAGAATAGCACTCTTTTGTCAAATTAAAATTAATGTTTAATAGAAAATTACATTAGTCTTTAATATTCCTATGTCTTTGGCTTCAGCTCTTTAACAGAAAGATCTGTGCTAAAATGTGCGAAGTCTGAGCTACAGTAGAGATCCTGAACTGGGTGTTCAGTGAGTCAATCAGGGATTATGACTTTATAAAACTACAACAATTTTTAAGCACAAACACTCTTTCTGTGGCCTTGTTACATAGATAGAAGAAATCAAATACCTGACGACTGGTTAGATTGCAGATGGTTTAATTTTGGCTAAAATGTGAGCAATGTGTTTTAGCCAATAATAAATGACTTTGCCAAACATGAAAAATCAGAACAGACTAAGCAAATAATCTCAGATCTGAACACACTTCAGACAAATCAACCAGGCACCTTGTAAAACCAGAGCACAAATGTAAATTTCCAAATAGTAATAGTCACATTTCAGCTTGAAAACAAAAACGTACTAGGATTATCTGCTGTGTACCCAAATTTCCCTTGCTATACACAAATTTCAGATATATATTAACAATTTACAGCAGTTTAATTATAACTAGTTGGACCAATTTATATATTACTGTATGTACCAATTAATTATAATCTCCTACAGTGAAAAAGCTGACACTCAAAAACTGTAATCCAATCTTATAAGATATTGTTATTCCAAAATGCAGTCAAAAGTGGCATTTTCACTCCCCCAACACTGCAAATTTCGAAATAAAAAAGAAAAAGCGTAAAATCAAGATATATTTTACTTCTTTAAAAAAGGCATTCTCTTGCCTTCAACAGACTTTTATGCCACAGCACACCATGGCCTCACCTTGGAAAACATGCAGTTAGTGAGCCTGATCACTGAAGCGGCTGTATAAGATTCTGAGATTTGTAATGGATCCTTATCAAGCACCATATTCACCATACTAACCAGATCCATTTTGAGAATCTGTGATTTCTCCACAGAAAAGTATTTAATCCAAAATAGTCTAAATTAACTGATAATGTAACTTTCTGTATTGTTGGAAGTATGTTAAAGTTAGCAGACATACTGAATAAACACAGAATAGCAGGAATATTCTGATGCTATTTTCAGTTACTATAAGCATGCAAGAAGGGTAAACAAAATATGTATGAAACAAAATATTACTTATATCATGAAATGAAAAAACACCATATGTATTATATACATAATGCACACACAGAGACAATATAGATGCTTACTTAGGGGCTTATTTTGTGCGGTATCATAAGTAGACTCTACTTTTCCATGTCTTGGGGGCTTGTCAGGGTAGAACAAGTATATTCCACAGTGACAAGTGCTGCACATAAATTCTGCACGTGAAAGATGTTTGTTCAACAAGATGCATATATCAGTTAGAGATCTCTGTGGAGACTGAAACCTAAACAAAGTAAACAGAGTATATACTTATTTTTATTTCCTGAAGAAACTTCTGAAGACAGCAAACAGGAAAAGAACTGCATTAAAGAGAAACTCCTGGCTGACAGGTCTTACTTTTGAGAACATGCTACCTGGTTTCTTAATAATGCTGCTGCTCTTCTGACTGACACATGTTCATCAGTATAGTCAAGGCTTTATAACACCACAATAAAACTAGCATACATGATTTACCAAACTAGCATACTTGAGATTTAGCTATTACAGCATTTTAACTCTCTGCATCAAAGTGGAGAACTCAGCTTCTTATTTGTACTTTCCTCATTTGATTCTTGGCTACACTTTGAAAGCAGCTACTTTGCTTTTCATTCCGTGTGCTGGAACACTACTAAAGAGCTTAGAACTTTCCAACTGTCACCTAAGAGACACAGAAGGCTGTAGGGAAGTCCTAGTAGATGATTGCTACACAGTAGCTTTTCCAAATTACAAACAAGGAAATCAGCTTTCACCCATAAAACACCTCTGACACTGAATAACTATTTCTGTGGAGAAGTTCAAAACATTTCCATGGAGTTTTTCTTTGGTTCTTGCTCATTTGCTGCCCACTTTCTGCCAGTGTCTAGCCAGCTGGAAGTTCCTGGGAACTGAATCTGACCCATAAGTTGCCCATTAAGTAGCAGTTGTACATTAACATAAGATACACAAGTGAAGCTCTTCAGTATACTCTTGTCCATCTTTTCCCTTATTCTCCTCAAACAGCTGTCAAATATTTACATATAATGACACTTGTCAAATCTTTCTGCATATTGTCAAATATCTACATATATAGTCTGCATATTCCCTTTCTGGATGCCTTATGGCCCAAGGACAGTGAAATGTACACATACACACATCCCTAGAAACCTCATTCAGCAGTTTACTAATTAAAATGCATTATACAAAATCTCAGAGGACTGAAATATTTGCTCTTTACCCACAGAGCTGATGACAGAAAGTGGATGACAGGGATACATTTTTCACTGTAGTCAGTTATTACTGTCCAGCTAACTTGACACTAGGAGTCCAGTTAACAAAATTACTGCATTACTATTTACATAAATGCACATTCTCATGGGCAGATGTCACTCCAAAGTGAGAGAAGCCACAGTGAGCCTTTCATCAGCATTGTGCCTTTTCATGCTGCCTTTATTCCTACCTAGTTTAGAAAAAAAATATACAATTTTGTATATACTCCAAATTGTGTAGCATTTAAAAACACGAATTTTTACCACTTTGCACAAATGCAGTACTTGCTGACAGGCTACAGAAACTTTGTGACAGATAATCCTTCCCATCATTTGCTCTCAATTGCTAAAGGCATGCTCAATGGGGTTAGCAATCACAGACTGCTGCTCAGCAAAGAAGTGTGATTCAAATAGAAACCATTTTAAGCACGTCAGCATTCATAATTTTCTATTTAGTTGTTATATTTTCCAGCTCGATGAACAGAAACAACACAGCCTTCTGCTTAGAGACTCACCTTAACACAGAAGGTGGATGTCTCTGCAGCTGTAAATTGAATTACTTTCCTTCCTGTTTCTCAATTAACAGAAAATCAACATGGACTCTTTTGAACTTCCATGTTGGCTCAGTTGCCCGGTCAGCCCTCCCTGATATATTTGGGACCTTCATTTAAACAAAGTAAACAACTGGAGTGTCAGCATGGTCTGGATGATTAAGCAAGTAGGTGGATGAATACTCCAGGTATTTGTTGTGGTTTGAGCCAAGCCAGTAACTAAGCACCACACAGCTGCTCGCTCACTCCCCCTGTCCCAAGGGGATGGGGAGAAGAATGGAAAAAACCCTTGTGGGTTGAGATAAAAACATTTTAATAGGATAAAAAAGGAAGATGACAATAAGTATCTATTAAAAAAATATTAATACAAGTGATGAACAAATTCAACTTCTCACCACATGCAGAAGGAACAAAACCGAACCTGACACCTTTAGTCTATCTCCGAGCAGTCGAACTGCATCCTGGCTAGCTTATGTGTGGGACATGACACTCTGTGGCAGGGCATGTCCCTTTGGCCAGCCTGGGCCAGCTGTCTTGGCTGTGCTCTCCCAGCTTCTTGTGCACCTGGAGGGTCCTTGGCTTAGTGCAGACACTACAGCTACCGAGCAACAACTAAAACACCAGTGTGTTATCAATGTTATTCTCGTCTGAAATCCAAACCACAGCACTGCTGTGTGGCATCTCATTCACTAGAGTTATGCTTTTTGCTACACTATAATGCATGCAACATTTCATTATCTACTTTGTTCTGAATGTGCTTGCTTATTTTTGAGATATAGTTGATCTATTTCAATTTGATGCCTCTCTCTCACTGCTCTGGTAGGTGACAGAGCAGTGTTTGAATACACTGACCTCTTCACTTTTCTGATACAAACTTATTATTCTGTTTTTCATGGTTCTTGTAATGGGCAAAGCCTAAAACATTTACTATTTTATTTTCTCTTCTGCTACCTTCTGCCATTCCAAAATGTTTTCATTCCCATAGGTAATTTTCACTTACAAATTTATTGTGTCACATCTGGTTGCATCAGCTAAAAACTGTTCATTTCTGTGGTTTTCCTGCTGATGATTTTGCAACATTGTTATTCAGCCTCAGTGAACATTGTCTGCGGTGGGTATGATTGCATTTCGAAGCTCAGGATGATCAAAACGGAGTTATTTTGATTTCCTAGCTTAGTTTTAGAGCATCTATTCAATATTTATCCTTACAGTTCTGGGCACACAGAACAGGTAAACACGTTCAGATTCCAGGATATAAATTCTGCTCTGTCCTTTGAGCTTGTCATATTTGCAACAAGCTAGTAATTATTCAGAATGACTAATATCAGCTATCCAATTCAGAAACAGTTTAATAATCTCTGTATTCAACTACTAATTTTGTTGCTGCTGCTGTAGAAGAAAAATATGGACTATGCAAGGACTCTGGCTTATCAGATATGTTCTGCAGTTCGTAACAAATTTGGACACAAGTCTACTGAGTTATTTCAGATACTCATTCATGAGTCCCAGAGCATCTCAGACATTTGCTGGCACACCCATAGTATGACTTTCAGGAGCTCACTGAATGTCTGAAGGTTTCATATTCTCTGGTACTTCAATTAAGATAAAGTTAGCCATCATGGTTTCCTGGTATGTTAAGCTTAAATATTCCAATAAATGTGCTAGGAAATAATTTGCAATAGGCAGCCTGTTTGGTTTTTCTCTCTGTAATTAGTATTTTTTCTTTAAAATGGGCATTAAAAAATGCTGCTACATGCACAAAAGAAAATGCTTGTATTTAGTACAAATAAAAAGGGAAAGATACATAGAGAAAATCAGATACAATGAGTAAGGTGGGGAAGTTGTGAAGAAAAGACAAGTTCTCTAATGCCAATGGACTCTAAGAAAATGAAACTCTGACTGCTCCTTACCCAGGAGTACTGCTGATTCACAGCCTTTGCAGCTCAGAGACAGAATTGCCTTGCAAAGACCAGCTGCCATAGATTCAAGCAACATTTTTCGATGTCATATTTCTCTGAAGAGAAGAACATTTTTAAAGAACTTTTCCACTAAGAGTCCACACTAGCAACTTCCTTTCTAATGGATCACTATTTTCTGCTGAATACTGCCAGGATTGTCTGTTCTAGTTCTGTTCTCCATTCCTCATCCATCTCTTGCTTCACAGATGTAATATGCTCCTTCATCCATGAAGAATGAAATAATGTCTATCTTGGTGGTTTATTAACAGAACAGACAGCCTAGAGATGAATTGGCCACATTTTGAATCAGAAAAAAGGCCCAAAGGTTTTACCACTCTGGGGTCCAGATACTGAGATAGAAAAGGGTTTAGTTGATGATAAAGGGGTCTTTGGAAAGTTAAGTGTGAGCTTGCAATTATCTAGTCTAGTCTATACTGCATTGTGTGACTGAAATAATGCTGGAAAAGGTGAAAATATAAAAGCCTTTGGCTGTTATTTGCATTTATAATTACATGAAAAGTATTCTCAGTAATGTATAAATTGGAATAGCATTAGTCTGGAAGCATATATTTCAAAGCTAAAGTCACACAACCCTTTAAGACATACTCCACTGTGGTATCATGTCCACATCCTCTGGGAATTCAGAGGACCAAGTATCAGGGAAATCCTCCAGTCTCCGTTTTGGGGCTGAAATAGATGCATGTGTATTTTTGCATGAACCATCACATCTGTATTTATTTCTCCGTCTTAATGCATATTTAATGAAAGGTAAACTGCAAATGGATGTATATATATTTAAGGCCATATTTATGTTAAAATAATCACATTTTGCAAATACTCAAGTGTGCTAAATATTAAGATCCTGATCGACTGACTTTTTTAAAGCAGTGATCACATTTGCATTAAAATTAAATATTCTAAATACCAGAAGAAAACCCCCTTTTTTTCCCCAGTAGCAACATGGTCTGTTTCACAGTGCACTGAACATCCTTAGGCACAGCTGTGTAAGAATTCTTTGCTTCTTTGGGAAGCAGTAGATGCAATATGAACTTAAACTTGGATTTACATGACAGAGTACTTAAAAATAGTTTTGAACTTAAAATCATTTCTCAGTTAATTAGTTTTTCAAACTTCTCAAAATTGCCAATACCAAACAAATGTTCCCTTTGAATGTGACAATTATTTAGTATTTCAACATGTTGCATAATAAAGCAGCATTTTCAAATGAAGAGTTCGTTTGAAATGTGAAAGCAAAGCAATTCATAAGTAACAACTTGAAGGGTTTTTTGAGGCTTAACTTTTAATTTTGTTTTTTTTAAGGACAGTTTATCAAAATCTACAAAATCTAGATCAGTAAACCTGTCTACTTCACCAGAAATATTTCCCTATTTGCACATATTTCACTAACTGCAAGTTGTCAGAAACTCAGAGGAGTCACCCTAAAAATGACTAGCAAAGATTCAGAAATCCATTTTATCCTGCTTCATTACTAGGCATCATCCTTTTGTTTCACCTATTTATGGCAAATCAGTGCAAACTGAAATATTTCTTTATATAAATGTGCATAAAGATACATTGCAGCTAGCAAGTCATGGTGTATTTCTGTAGGGTTCTTTATAAAAATTTTTCCATGTGCACTTAAAATAATCTTTTTAAAGTACACTAGTTTGTGTCCTCGAATAAAAGTACAAAGAAAGTCAAAGCAGAGTGGCATATTTTTAAAGGTTCTTTGGCATCTCACAAGTTTTCCCAGAATGACAGGATGATGGACCTATTACTCCTCTTTTGATCTAACATCCAGCATGCAGCTGAAAATCTCCCAAACCTGAAGTGACAGGTGTCATAAGTACCATCACTGCTGAAGCAAACTTTTAATTTCTGCCTTTGTCAGTCTGCAGTAACGAGCTTGTCTGCTCCACTACCAAAGGAAAACACACTGATCTCTCTGAAGACATCTTTTTGAAGTTCCAGACTAAATGCAGACTCACAAATACAAGTTGGTACCCTGCTCATGCCTTTTTAAGATATTAAAGTTCAGGTGCCAGAAATTTAGAACCGTACTGCACTAGATGACCTACAATGTGAACTAACCTCCAAAGGATGCTTGCTTGTATTCATAGAGAATGGCATTTGCATCATCTTACTAGACTGAAAATAAATGGAGCAGGGTGACAACTGAGTGCACAATATGACAAAGAATGAAACCCTCTAAATTACTAAAATTCATCACCACTGTGGTAACTGAAGTCATAAATATGAACCTCCAATGGTAACTAAATCCATAGTACCTTAACAGAAATACTGAAACCACATCATCACCTAAGGTGTCTGAGTTTGTACGTGTTTTTTTATACTGAGCTCTGGAGGGTTTTTGCTGAATCATCAAACCTCACATCAGCAACTCAGTGATGCCTAATTTTTGGGAGAAGGGGGTGGTTAATGAATGGGATTGAGCTTTATCAAACTGCTCACTGCCTCCTTCAGGGCTTACTCGTACTGTTCATGACAGTCAGGACCAAACCCGTGCTGCCAACACTGACCCTGACTGGATTCATATTTTACAAATATTTTAATTCTTCTGAATGAAAGTGCAATAACATATTCACTTATAAAGAATATAGATACCAAGAGCTATTAACCTCAAATTGAATATAAAATCTATTTATGTGTGAAATACCAAAGAATCATTAAATGTGGCATTCAAATTTTCTTGTTTTGTGCTCTAGTTATGTACTAAAATATTCGACCTGTTCAGGTAGCTATGACTATGAGTGAAATACCATCTGTATTTCATGATCATTCAGTAAATAACTTCTGGCAGTGCAGTAAAAAGACTCATAAACTGTGTGATTTATCTGATAATGGAATAATGTTCTTCTTTGCAGACCCAGACTTTAAATTTGATTTACCTGCACAGAATTTTTATAAGCATATATAAACAAGATTGATCATATTTCAAACATAGTATGAAGGAAAACTGGGGTGGTGCACTTAAGAAGAAAATTAAATTAGAAACTCAACCTTTAAAGAAAAAAACTTACTCAAATTATAAAAAATTAAACAACAGAAATAGCATTTTAACTATTCACAGAGAAAAAAATATTGAACTCTTCATGTTAGGAATGACTTACTGTTTAATAGAGCATCTTCTTTGGAAGTGATTTAACTTGGTGAAATTTTGTGCACACTTTTTAAAGATAGTTGATCTTACAGCAGTATGACAAATTGATGGGGAAAGACTAGATTAAAGCTGGATCTGTTTGGGGGTTTGTATTGATGGTTAACCACCAATGAAAATAACTAGCTCTCACTGGTATAGTCCTTTTCAACTAATACTGCCAGTTGATCGAGATCTATGACAGTTTCAATCCAATACCATTGACTTTGTGAAAGTACTTAAAAGATACCTTTTTTAATCTCGTCATCTGATGTCCTTGCAAATAACCATCTCTCTCTCCTTCCCTTGGTCCATATTGTAAAATCATAACTTCCACAGACTTCAGTAGGATATCACACAGATAAAGATATTATTAAGTATATTAAGTAAAAGACTGTATTAATGAGTCTGCACAAGGCTGCTGGTACCCACCTACCCACTGATTCAGTAGAGGATTTATCACTTCACAGGAACACTATCCCTAACAACAATTTTACATTCAAGCCAAACAGTTAAGCAATTTGATAATTAAGCATTCTTACGTGTCCTGGATCAGTACAATTATATTCAGCGTATTAAGCGTTAAAGAAAAACGAGAGCTATACTCACACAAGTGCAGTGCTACCTCATCATACTGCATTAAAAAAAATAGAGCTTAGTTGTTAAATGCTACACTCGCTCCTTTTCCAGGTAGGGAGTCTGGTGGTGAATAAGCTCATAAAGTTCCATGAATAACCCCCTAGAAACAGTAGGCCACGTATACAAATATATTAATATACAACACAGAAACATGTTATAGAACTATTATATTAACTAGAAAATGGAAAATAAATATTTTAAGTTTTTCCACACGTATGACATCCCCAGAAGAATGTATCTGTAGTAGAGCACAAGGCACATTTTCTTTTATATTTGAGTTTGCTTGGAAAGTTTACTTAAGATTATATCACACTTCCAAAGTTTGTGCTGTGTGAAGAGAATAAATAATTGTTTGCTACCTTTTTTGTGGTTATTGATATTTATTGATTTTAAAAACCCAACGTTTAGTCCAAAGATCGCTCCCCTAACAATCCAGAATTTTTACCATGTTCAGAATGAGCATCTCAGTGCAACTCAGTCTGCTGAATAGCAAGTCTGAATACAAACTTTGTCTCACTTTATTTTTTAATTTATTTTCCAATTACCTAGCTTTCTGTTGTAAACATAAAACTGGCTTTTATGTACTAAACACAGCAATTGGTTACACTATTGCATCTCATATAAAAATTGAATTTGATAATTAAAGATTCATCTTATTCAAATTTTTCTGGATTTTCTGGATCATCACCTTGTGATTGATATAAATTCTAGCATTATTCTGAACACTAATTACCAAAGATTAGAGCCAAAACATTTGATTTTCAAGTTATCAGAATTCCACTAGAATTTTGCTATTTGTTCATCTAGTAAATGCTACACAATTACCTTGTCATTCTAATAATGTTAAAAAACTAACTGCATATGGGGAATTATAGAATGTGAAATTAAAACCACGAAGCTGGGCCTGATTATTCTGGACTAGATTGTTGTATTCCACAACCAGGTCAGAAGTTTCTGAAGAAGACAAAGTAAAAAACCCAGTCCAACATCCCTGCAAATTCAGGTTTGCTCACAAGCCCTGTGTCCATATAGTAGTTCATAAAATTACACAGAAATGGATCTTTTTTTTTTTAAACATCCTATATGATAAAGAATGTGATGATCTGATCAGTAGCTAATTGTGAATTATTGCATTATTACTATGTCTGTGTGAAGCTGAAACAGCTCTTAAGTTTACTAGACTAGTATTTACCCATCCTGAAATATAATGTATTTCCTTTTACTACATACCTTCACTGAAATCCTCCTGTACTGAAAAAACAGGTCCTCCACAGATCTAACACTCAAGGGAGCTCTGACAAATCCTGATGCTTTTCTTGACTTGAAGTTTACTGGCTTTCTAACTCAGCCCCGTGGCTGAAGAGGCAGCATTTACCCTTACCCGTTGCTCTCAAACAAGGCTCACAGGAATTTTAGGATACATGTTGACATATGGTAGTGTTTTCACTGTCAATCCTAGACAAATATAACCTATGTGAAACCCATCAAGTTGGTCTAATCTACTACCATCACTCTTCGAACTGAATAATAAGTAGCTGAATTTTTCACATGGTCTTTTAATCTTGATCTCATTAAAAAAAATATGAATGGCCATCAGAATTTAAAGCAACTGTTACTAAAAATATACAAGCAACTTACACATAAAGATTTTGCATATTTGTTTAATCAGGTTAATAATTTTCAAGCACAACTCTGGTAAGCAGTCAGACATAACTGCACTTGCATAATCGTTAATTTATCTTAAACATATGAATGAGAGATTTGAGATGCTATATATAGGCAAGTGGTACAAAAATTCTATATTATAGTGCTTGAAAATTGTCATAATGGTGACATTCTAGAAAGCACATCTTAATTCCACACCATATTCCATTTTCGGCCTCATTTATAACACAAAGGGATATTCTGTGTACAATATTCTGCTCTCATTAGATCGATTGTAGGCTAATGAATTACTAGAATTTTAATGTACACAATATTCAATGAGGTGTGGTCATGTGACTGAGAGACACTGTTCAGTCTTTGTTTATCAGATCATATGCACCTTCCCACGATGAGAAGAATCAGATAGAAATGACCAGATTATTGAGCATTGGAATGGTTCTATATGCTGAGAAGCAGCTTTCATAGCTCACACAATATTATAGGTAATTAAAAATCTGATAACTCATTTTGTGGCAGAGATATTAGCAAGCATAGAAAATGGTATAAATGAATCAATCCCATGGGACAGAACAGATTATGGAATGCAATTTAATAGCTCTTATTACTACATGTAGATAATGGTACCAGCTGTATTTAAATGTAGACATATTCACACACATATTATATATATACTGCAACTTAGAGGCAATTTCTGAAAAAGGAAGTTCCTCACAAATTATTGCATGACTACTAAATATCAAAACTATAGCTACCTTAATATGTAAATTACTTAAATAATTCAAGATCTGTGAGATGAAACAGGACATTAAATTGGTAAGAAAATGCAGAAAGTTCCACACTCCAAAAGCCTACCTCTCAATGCTATTTTCACACCAAAAGAATTTATTCTGACAACATAGAATTTCTTGCCAATAAAAATAATTAGTCTATATGTTAATTAAAGATATCTGGAGACCAGTAAGTGTACTGTTTGAAGGAGATTCAGAGGTGTGGTCTACTTCTGATCAGTTTATAAGAAAAATTCATTGTAATTAAATTTGTATTACTTAACTGTTTCTCTCTCATTTCCTCTCACCCCATCTCAACTGGTTTCCATTTTGGAATGGAATGGTACAGTTCTCTCACATCTCAACAGACTAGTTAAAGTGATGTACCACATGCGTGCAGCAGGCAGACTTTTCACCACTCAACTATGCACCAGAGCAAAAGGGTTGATTCCACTTTAGCAAAGCTCAGCAAACCCTTTTTCTTAATGTTAGCTACTTTTCAATAGACTCCCAGAAACGCTTCCTGCATTTGCCACCTTACTCTCAGTTCCTATTAAAATTCCCATACCAAACAAACTCTGTAAGGATAAATACCCAAGCACATCTCAGGAACAACCGTTCTACTACAACTCACTATTTCCAGTAGAAAATGGTTATCCTAATCATGACACAAAGTTTCTGAGTACGTGTCCTGAGAGCTCAAACCAAGAAATAGATTCAAACTAAACTAAATGCAGTTATTTATGGAGCTACTTTAAAAACCCATCATATGAGCCACCTTCTTTCCAATGTAAGGTCTTCCAAGCTTCCTTACCACCATTCAATGGTCTACTGCCTTGGAATTCATGCTAGGCTTGTACCTCTCTAGGATGCAGCTAGGCACTCTGTGCGAACATAAAGCCAAATCATGCAGCTAGCATTTCACTAACATTCAATGTAGAAACAATTTCAACTGATCATGCCTCTTATATTAGATGCAGCTCAAATTTCTGCTTATGCTATGAACCTTTATGGAATTCTTTATTTCTGATCCATCCAGAAAAGATACGGTTAATGGTTTGTGTCTTTATTGAGGACTGACACTTTCAGTCTCACTTTTGTCACTGTGCTAGACATTCTCATTATGGTTGGCACTATTAGTGGGAGAAACAGGAACATTTCCTAGACTAAACGTTCCAGATGTATCAATTCCTGACATATCCTTAAATATGATGTATTTGACTATGATTTGAACACAAATACACATTCTTAAAAAATCTGTATGAAAATAATACTGGTATGATATATTATCTGAAGCACCCTAGTTGCAAACATCTACAAATTTTGTTGACATACACCCACGGTTTTTCACAGCAATGGATTTAGACATAAAAATTATTTGACTGATAAATAAATGAAGCAAATATATTTTAGATGGAGTTGCTGCTCTTCTGTATAACTCTACCATATTGCCATCCAGCATGGCCTCGAGCCTGCCCTGGGCAGTAGACCTGCCTCAGCTTCAGGAGATCCAGGAGACTCCTGGAGTCTATAGATGACAACTTTCTGGTTCAGGTATTAGACAGACCGACCAGAGGTGATGCATTGCTGGACCTGGTGCTCACCAACGTGGGGGAGATCATTAAAGGTGTTAAGGTTGGAGACAGCCTGGGCTGCAGCAACCATGCCCTAGTTGAGTTTGCGATCTCAAGGAATGTGAGCCTGGCAAAGAGTGGGATCAGGACCCTGAACTTTAGGAGAGCAAACTTTAGGCTGTTTAAGGACTTGTTGGCCGAGATCTCCTGGGAGGTGGTACTTAGAGACAGAAATGTTGAGGAAAGTTGGCTACTCTTTAAGGATGCCTTTCTGAGAGCTCAAGGTCTCTCTGTCCCTCTGAATAAGAAAGTGGGCAGGAGGAGCAGGAGACCAGTATGGTTAGGCAAGGAGCTGCTGGTCAAACTGGGAAAAAAAAAGGCAAATACAAGCTCTGGAAGCAAGGGAGTGTAGCCTGGAAAGAATACAGGGATGCTGTTCGGACTTGCAGAGACAGGATCAGGAAAGCCAAGGCGCAGATGGAACTGAACTTGGCGAGGGATGTTAAAAACAACAAGAAGGGATTTTACAGGTACATTGGCCAGAAGAGACAGGCCAAAGAGAGCATACCCCCTTGGGAAATGACAAAGGAGAATTGGCTGCAACAGATGTGGAGAAGGCTGAGGTACTGAATGAGTTCTTTGCCTCGGTCTTCTCTGGCAGCTAAGATTGTCATAATTCTCAAGCCCAAGAACCTTGCATCCCTGAACCTCTAGGTGGGAACTGGGGGAGTAAATCCTCCCCCACTGTAAGGGCAGAGCAAGTCCGAGACCGCCTCATGAGACTGAATGTCTACAAGTCTGTGGGGCTGGATGACATGCATCCCAGGGTCCTGAAGGAGCTGCCTGATGTGGTTGCCAAGCCGCTCTCCATCATATTTGAAAAGTCGTGGCTGTCAGGAGAGGTCCCCGGGGACTGGAAAATGGGTCATGTCACTCCCATTTATAAGAAAGGGAGCAAGGAAGACCCGGGGAATTACAGGCCAGTGAGCCTCACCTCTGTGCCTGGGAAGATCATGGAACATGGGAAGGTCGTGCCTCACCAATCTGGTGACCTTCTATGATGGAGTGATGGCATCAGTAGACAAAGGGAAGGCAACCGATGTCATTTACCTGGACTTGTGCAAGGCCTTTGACACAGTCCCCCACCACATCCTTATCTCTAAAGTGAAGAGATGTGGATTTGATGGGTGGACCATCCAGTGGATAAGAAACTGGTTGACTGAACATAGACAAAGGGTGGTGGTCAATGGGTCTGTGTCCAGGTGGAGACCGGTGACAAGCAGGGTCCCCCAGGGGTCTGTCTTGGGACAGGTGCTCTTTAACATCTTTATCAATGACACTGATGATGGAATTGAGTGCATCTTAGCAAGTTTGTGGATGACACCAAGCTGAGTGGTGTGGTTGACACCACAGAAGGAAAGGAAGCCATCCAGAGGGATCTTGACAGGCTGGAAAGGTGGGCCCGGGTGAACCTTATGAGGTTCAGCACTGCCAAGTGTCAGGTGTTGCACTTGGGCCCGAGGAATCCCAGACATAGATACAGACTGGGAGAGGAGCTCCTTGAGAGTAGTCCTGCTGAAAGGGACTTGGGGGTTCTGATAGATGAGAAACTTGACATGAGCTAGCAGTGTGCTCTTGCAGCTCGGAAGGTCAATGGTATCCTGGACTCCATCAGAAGAGGGGTGGCCAGCAGTGACAGGGAGGTGACTGTCCCTCTCTACTCTGCCCTCAGGAGGCCCCAGCTGGAGTCCTGTGTCCAGATCTGGGGCCCCCAATACAAGAAAGATGTAGAACTGTTGGAGAGGGTTCAGAGGAGGGCCACGAGGATGATTAGAGGGCTGGAACACCTCCCCTATGAGGAGAGGCTGGGGGAGCTGGGCTTGTTCAGGCTGAAGAAGAGAAGGCTGTGGGGCGACCTCATTGCAGCCTTCCAGTATCTGAAGAGAGCAGAGAAACGGGAGGGGAGTCAACTTTTTAAAAGGGTAGAAAATGGCAGGACAAGGGGGAATGGACTAAAGCTAAAAGAAGGAAGGTTCAGATTAGATATTAGGGGGAAGTTTTTCAAAGAGAGAGTAGTGAGGTGCTGCAACAGGCTGCCCAGAGAGGTGGTGGATACCCCATCCCTGGAAGTGTTCAAGGCCAGGTTGGATGGAGCCCTGGGCAACCTTGTGTAGATCCGGCCTGAGGTTGGTGTCCCTGTCTGTGGCAGGGGGGTTGGAACTCTATGATCCTTGGGGTCCCTTCCAACCCATGCCATTCTGTGATTCAGGTTCCCCTCAGTTGACTCAGTACAGCAGGAATGCAGCAAGGCAGGCTCATGCAACTGCAGCCACGCTGGGGGAAGATCCACCTGGTCCCCAGCCATTGCTGCATGAACACAGGGTACCCATCCCCTTTTCATGCTGTCTTAGTACAGTATTTCTCTTACTAACCCATCTGTTATTGGATCTTTCTGACATCCGGACAACCCTGTGCTGTGTGTGGCTCTCTCCTCATCCTGTGCCCCTTTCCCTGGTGCACAAGAACTGCTGTGTTTGGTGTACTTTCCCATCTGCTTCAAATTTGCATAGGACAACCCCGTACCACATTACAGCCCAGCAGGACAAAGATGGCAGCAACCCTGGACAGCCTTGGCTTCTTATCCAGTCTCCTGTGTTCCTCCCTAGGGCTAGACACTGCCACATCAAGTGGGTTAAGTTAACAAACCCCAGCACAGTCAAGTGCCACTGACATGTATGGATCTTGCTTCCAGTCCAAAGGATTTTTTTTTCATAGAAAAACCACCTCACTCAGAGCCCTGGACTGTCATTTAATGTTGTCTATTTGGTTTTCTTTAGCTTCACCTTTTCTGTCAGTCAACTTAAAAATACCAACAAAGTCTAATTGCAATTAGCCAGCAAGGCTTTTATTTCTGAAATATGTTATGTAGATTAGGAACACTTGAAAGCCTAATGACTTCTTACTAGATCAATGATAGCATATAAAGGTGTTTGTCTTTTTAAGGGGAAAAACAAAGGGTTTTCAGCTCCAGACTCTTTTCCTTTGAATATTCTTTCAAAAATTTCAAAAAAAGTTAGAAAGACTTTATTTATTTTTAACAAGGTCAATAGACCAAAGAAAAAAACAAAAATTAAAAGAAGCAGCTGGTACCAGAATGGAGGAGGAAGCAAACCAAAAAGTGATATAGGATTCTGCTGTTTGAAACCTCAACATGATCAAACATTTTCCCTATAAATCACCTCTGTTTTAATGTTTCCTTCTCAAAGGATTCTAAATTTAGCCAGTCCAGAGCTCTTTGGCTAAGCTCAGACACTATCAACACTCTCTCCAGTCACTCTCCATCCCACTGTATGCAGGTTGAGGTAGTGGCAAAGCCTGTTTGAGTAGGAGACTTGGACCACCAGTGATCTACACATGAAGGATTAACAATGTTATGCTTCTTGAACAAGAGACTATTTCTGAAACAAAATGGTCAGATGATCTCAGAACCACCTAAGTATCCAAATAGAAATTTATTTCCAAGCAGATTTTTATGATAGCTGTCTATTTCTTAAGGGAATTGTCCCAGCTTGACTGAAATGACACTCTTGGAGATACTCAGCACAAAGTGACAGTGACCAGTTCTTGTACTTACGGGTCACCCCTGTCAGACTGTGCTGATAAACAAAGTGTGGAGGACAGAGGATTTTTTTCCAAATTAAACACACTCCAGAGAATACTTTCTGTCTAGGAGATACTGCAGTATAAGATATCTTCTTCATAGACAATACTGAAAAGTTTACTGGACGTTTTAGGAGAAAAAAATTAGGTGTTGCATTTTCTGTGATTATGCAGTCTGGAATATACCTCAGTATTATACCCAAGTACCATATAAATACATGAATTGTTCCTTCAGTTTAACTCCTTGGATAACTGCAAGATTGATACATTTTCTGTAGGTTATAGCTTACCGTAGATGGGCAAGATTCAATTTTTCAATAAATGCAGGTAATTTCATTTTTTCCAAGGACTGAAAACCCAGCTTGGTGAAATTTACACAGTATTCTGCACATTATTTTTTTCCAAAAGATTACAATGCTCAAAATGAAAATTATATTAAATCCAACACATGCAACTTTATGGAATTTCAAAAGTCTAAATTCAGAGTTAGCACTTTTAGTGGTTTACTAAATTACTTTTTAGTTCAGAAACAGAAAGAGGAGGTAAGAACACACCCTGATCAACGATCCATTGCAAGAGGTAAAATTCTATGGAAGCTCAATAAAAACATAAAACAAAACAGTGTCTTCTGGCAGCACTTTTTCTCCCATGGTTTAAACACTGAACTACTGGCACTTTTTTTCAGCATAGTTACTGGAACAAAAAATAGAATGAGAACTAAGAAGTTATACCAAATTGTTGATTATTAGAGCCCACCAACGATCAGGAAGTCAGACAGGGATAAGACTGAGCCATCGCATAAAAAACAGGCTCTTTGAGTCCTTACCGCTACTTTGGTTTATGCCTGTGAATAAAGACCCCCTAATCATAACATCCCACAATAACAGATGCTTGCAGTAGTATCAACAGGGCTTTAGGAGCACACTCTTACACGTGTGCTTGCAAACCAGGAATGGAATACAGTGAAAATGACTTTTTTCCTCTGAGCCTAAATACCAGACTGCCAATTCAAAACTTGGATTGTACAACCATCTCTTAGGTCCAGTGGGAAAATTAACTATTAGCTAATTAGAGCTTTTTTAAAAACAGACAGAATCACTCATGTACCAAGGGTGGAACTTGTCTTTGTGGTTTATTTCTCACACTTTTTGGTGCCTTATCAAGATATTGCTGATTTGTGACTCCAGAGAGACAGCTTACTGTCTCCCACTATCAGGGAAGAGCAATAATGAGATACTATTAAAACTGACAATGTGGTAGAATGCTTGCAAGAAAATACATCATTGTGGTAAACACTCTTCCTTCAGATGCCATGAGGCTAACTGTGCAATTCATAAGGCTGGACTTTAACAACTGTCAAGTGTTCTGTATTACTGCCGGTTTATCACTTGCAGGAATTGTTTTAGTAACAGTCTTTATAAATTTATTATAGAAATTATCTGGCAAGGTTTTAATTTTCACTGGATATGTCAGCTCTAAACCATGAGCCTATCAGACTTCATTTTGTTCAGAAAGCCTGCACGCAAACACGATTACAAATATCAAGATAATAGACTTTAGTCAGGTTAGGGTAATAATAGAGTTTGCTGCTTTATGCAAATTCCTATAAAAACCAGGCAGACCAAGTAATCACTGATGATATTGCCAAACGCTCCCTCAGAAGCAGTGTCGTATTAATAAAGCATTTCTGAGTCGCTTTACCCTGCAAAAAACCTAAGTGGAGCGTGGATGAAATATGTATCAGCATTCACCAAATTGGAATACCTAACCCTATAAAAAAAATCACCACACTGGTAATTCATCTTTTCATCTAAATAAGCAGAAAACCTATATATTAAAGTCACTGTACATGCCTAACAAAAAAAATCATTTTATACTCCTAATTCATATCAATCAATTTCAGCCAAGAGGTTTGGGAAGCTATGTAATTTTATCTGAGAGCAGACCTGCTGATACAGGGGCACTTGTTCTCAGGATTATCTCTGATTATTATGGATCCAACAAGAAGCATGTGGACCAGAACTCAGAGAAATTAATTAATCCAAGTGAAACTGAAGCAGAAACTCCAGCATGAAATTCTGACACAGTATCCTCCCGGAGAATGTTTTTATAAAAGTATTAACAGAGTGTGCTAACTTGGCAATACAATATGATTTTATCCCAGAGGAATAGAAAAATCAGCATCTTCCCACAATAGGGCAGAGACAGCCTTTTTTTTCCTGTCTTTTAAGCTACAATGAAATTGGATCCAGTGGTGAGATACCAGTTATCGGATTGTTACTGTAGGAATACTGGTGGCAGCCATTGTTGCAAGAAGTCTTTAAATATGATGAAATAATAATGGGTGTCTGTGTGTGTGGTTTCAGAGCAGCTTTGTGTGTGTACTTGTTATTCTTGCCACTTGCTGTGAATATCACTGGGAAAGGTCACTTGAATCCAGCAGTTTGCAGCATCATGAACTGCTGGCTCAGATAAAGGCATTAGACTGTGGAAGATGATAATATGTTCTTCCTTCTCTAAGATATTAATCTAAGCTACACCTCTTGATCCCTACACAAGAATTTTAATTTGCCCAGCAAGGATTGCACCAAACACCATCAAAACATTTTCTTTTGATAGCAGTGCAAAACCACAGAAAGCCTTTTAATGAACCATTTAAATCCTTCTATTTACAGCAGATTAGTGTGCCCATGCAGTGTAGCCAGGGTCTAAAGAAACTCACTGAGCCATAAGATGCTATAAAAGCAGATGCTACTTAAAATCACCTCCACACCAATGCCTGACTCATATCACCCGGCCAAGCGATGTGATAAATAAATTGCTGGGTTTCTGCTTCTCTTCCCTTTTCTCCTGTACTGTTGTTCTTGAAATAATCCATTTTAACAGCCTTTGCAAGGAAATGACGATGAGCACCCCCGACACAATGGGAGAAACACACAGTATTGGCCCATCTGTAAGCATGACTTTGGGAAGGTTGTTTCATTTTCACTTCTTCCACAGCTCCTCTGTACAGACAGTCTCATTCATGGTTAAACAATTCACTGGCTCTCTATTTCATGATAAATTCTGGAAAAAAGGCTTAGGCCTCACCTACATCTTTTAGGAATGTAATTAAAACAAACCATATATTGAAAATACTTCTTGTTTTCTGTATATTTAGCTGCAAAGTGAAATATTTTCATGAAAGATATTTTATATGTGTACCAACATTAGAAGCCCCATGAAACACTTCTGTTTGTCAAGTTTAAGGCAAGCTTTATGCAAATTTCCTGTGCATTAACCATCCAGGTTAGCACTTTCTGTATCAGCTGCAAGAGTGCCAAAGTGCTCAAAAAAATACATCAGGAAAAATAAAATTACATGGAGATATGTGTAAGCATGATTCTTAGAATTTACAAAAAACAAAACCAAAACCAAAGTCAACAACAACAAAAACTAGACAGCTGCATCATAAAAAATAAAATATACTATGATTTTTCTGACCTGTTTTTAGATTTTTATCATTATTCTCTCTGTATTTCTCAAGTGGAGATCCAAAAGAGAAACGCAAACACCTACTTTCTTCTGCTCTCCATGCTGGATTTTTCAGCATTTTCTGAACTATTAAAATTATATTTATTCTGCAATATATTTGTTTTCAAAACAAGATAAAACTGTAAGAAACATTGTAAATTTTTTCCCTTTAAATACTGCAACATCAGGCAAAAGCTGTAACACTGTTTAGTATCTGGTTGTAACACTAAATTCAATTAAAAGGTGCTTATAAACATTCACTTCATGTCATTTCTTTTGTATCTTTATGCTGGAACAGGACAGAAGAAAAATACTTCTGTGACAAAAAGTACCAGAGTAAAAGCAAATCATTACAAAGCTGTATAAAACAGGAACTTTGAAATATGCAAGTTTAATCCCTTCTTCCTTGTCTTTTAGCATTTCTAGACTGCTCTAACTTTTTTGAGCAAAGTCTAGTGTCCAATAGCTAACTCAATTTTGTTTAGCAATGTACTATATGTTAGATATTTATCACTTACATGCAATGCAAGGCTAGCTAAAACAGTTTAAAGAATCACTATCAGGCTATTGAAGTACCTTACAGAAATTATTCCCTGTTCTTTTTTAACATCGTAGGCACGGCTGAAATGGAAGTATTGCATGGCCTTGTTTGAACAGATATGTGCATCAAGAGCCCTAATTACATTTAATAGAAAAGCATTTGCTGGAATAAAATCCATTTAACAAGAAAGGAAAAAGAAATACTGCTGGCTTGCCAGGATTACTGGTCACACAGTAGCAGCAATATTCAGGCAATAGCTGTGATGAAACCACATTAAAAAGTCACAGCCTGAATTATGTTTACTTGAGATTTACCTGCTTACACTGGGTAAATTTGAGCAATGGATTATTAAAAGTAAAAATATTTAGAATTTGCCCAGAGTAAAATGTCAAATTTGTTAACTGCATCCCTACCAATATTAAATATTCACAGACATTTGGGAAATCTCTTTCAGAGTTATTTCTCACTGCATTTCCAGAGTGAAGACTTACATTCACATTCCAGCCAAACTTTTATCATATATCAACTTAAAGAAAACAAAAGAACTCTATAAATTTGATTGCAGTATTAAAAATCTTAGGACTTTATTTTTTAAAGGAGGACTGCAGTGCATTTAAAATTAGGGGGAGGGGTGGGGCAGGGAGGAGAACAAAACAAGCAAAAAACCAAAAAGCCCCTACAAAAAAGCACTTGAGAAGCCAATAAAAAGAAAGGATTTAGAGGTGATAAGGATCCAAATCACAGAACTGAACTTCTTTGTCAGATCTGTCATGGGTTTGTACATGACTTGAGAATCAGTCTGTCTTCTATGTTTCCCCAATATGTAGATAAAAATATCAAGTTTCTGCCCACTGGGTGGGAACATCAGATAAAGCTCAAAGTAGCAAATTTCATCAGTATGTGTGTCACACAAACACAGCAAATTCTCAGAGAAATCATGTATGATAGGAAATGGTGCTAGGCAGATCACTAGAAAATATACTTCCCTCTAAGTGTATTTTAGCAGGGATTGGTTGGAATCAGCACCTTAGAAGAAACTGTTGCTTAGCAGTGGCCTATACTGCCCAGTAAGAAAGCTTTGATGCATACTACTACCACAATGTATTTTGGTAAGGCACAGAGGCACAAGCGTGCAGTTCACTCAAATTCTGCATTTCATCTGAACGTGTCTCCAGAACCGTATTGAAATTCATTCCGTGTGACTGCACAGTGGGATACCTCACTCATTTTTCTCTACTATGGAAGAAGGAAAAATGGCCTGTTTGTTTTTTAGAGTGCAGAACCCTCATGTCACACAGGGCTTTCAAATGACCCAACGATTCAATGATAAAAAGAGGATGCATCTGCTAACAGTTGCAGTACAAACTACTCTGGTTCTTTGCAGCTGTTTGGCAGAAACAACTGAAGCACTACTTCTCTACTTGTAGTATTTTGTGCTTAGAAATGACCTTTTGTTTCTCATCCAAGGTAATGAAATACTAGAAATATCCATATACACACAGAGGTTTGTAGTAGTGTGTCTTTTAAGACCGCTGTTGCATTCAAGGGAAGTTTTCTACCAAATTACAATAAATTACTTAGACTCTTCTAATTCCAGTAGCTTTAAAACTATTTTCTAGTGCTCTGTGCATCTTCTTTCAGTCTGTTTCAATCTATTTCAGTCTGCTAAAGATGTATTTCTCTAAAGAGAAAATTAACTGCTACATCCCACTTATTTCTTTCTGCATAAGCATTCACTGGGATGCCTTTTTGCTTGTGTATTGTTTCAGGGCCCTAACACATCAGTGGTGTTATTACATCCTTAAAAATGTTTGCCTCTCACATGATAATAAAACGTACATAGCGGTCACAGACACTCATGTGAGTACCTCATTTACTCTACGCCATGAGGTAATAATAACATTTTATAGTGTACTATAGAATCCCAAAGCATTTAAAAGGATTATCAAGTTAAACGATATGACAACTGTGTGAACTAGGTAAAGATCACTTCAGGATATCTTTTTACACTCATGAAATAAAATCATTTTTATATGAATAATGTTCTGCTTAGTAAAGAACAAACACTGGAATTAAAAAATATACCCAAATTGTCCAGCAGGAATGATGTTATAATTCATATTAAAACCTCACTACAGAATATCCACTACTCTCAGAAAATGCTGTAAAATAACTGATGTTATGGATCATGCTAAACAAAAAATTATCTTACTCTGATGAAAACCAGTCAGACTGCAATAAATGACAAACGCAGTTTGATTTTGGTGTAATACTATTTCTTCAGCTCTTATGCCTAGAAAATAAACTAGGCAACTGAAAACCCTTCTAAAAAAGTTGGGTTTTTTTAAGAATAAGTTCTTTAAATATAAGATCCTATGTCTTAGCTTTACTTAAGATGTTATCTGTTTCCTACTAGGATTAGAGGAAAGTTTCACATTAACTCCACTGGCAGCAGGACAGTATTTTGTACATCGGTAACTTTTTGTTCCCAATTTACCAACAAGGCAAACAGTATCATTGTGTACTTGCTAGATTCTAAACAATGCCGCCTTGTTTGAACAGTTATCTGAATATCATGCAGCAGAAGTAGCTTTCAAGTGCACTTGTGTAACCCAACGACTCCAAGGAAGATTTTACAGAACTGATTAGAGCCAAGATAAAAATTCCTTGCATCTTCCACAATATTTGATAGAAGTTGTTGAGAAGCACATTTTCAAACCAGTTGTGAATTTGACATTTACCATATGTTCACACACAGCTTTCCTCACTGTATGAACAGTATAAAAACTTCCCATAAAGCTCCACTAATTAAATTAAAATAGAAAATGACAAACAGGATGACAAGCTGACAGTTTTCATAAGCACAAAGCAGACTAAGTACTCATCTTAAATCCTAATAGCACCATCTGATGGAGGATCATCACAACACTACAGAAAAGATTCAAAGTGTGCTAGAAATTAATTAATTTGGAAGTGTTTTAACACATTTCCTTAATTTGCGTAATAAACTTAAAAGTAAGTATATAGAATAGTGATGATCTGTTAAATAAACTTAAAGTAGTTTTTGACAATTTAAGTAAATAAAAGTTTTGATTTAGTAGAAAACACAGTCTGAGGCTAAGCCCAAAGGAAGAAAAACGGGGGTTTTTTCTGTACTATCCAGACACCTCTTTATATAAAGTCTGAATAATAAATACAAGCACATCTGCTATTCAAGTCTAGTCTTTATTGCTCATAGAAACACACAGGTTCCAGATATGGGCTAAAAAGTAAGTGAAGAATTAGATGTTCCTGCTCCCTTGAGGGATACCAAATAAAACAGTTTTTTAACACCAGGGTCACTGAATATCAGAATGGTGTGAGAGACCACCACAGGCATAGCACAGAAAGACTAGACTTTTTCAAAAAGTAAGAAAAATATGAACTGGTGAGTACTTTGATCTGTTGACCTCAGCTTAGGAGCACCTTTAGTTCCTGACAGACACTCTGAATACAAGAAACCTATATCCTCCAATTCTCTTTATTGTTATTACCTGCTTTAAAAAAAAAAAAAAGTGGATGGAGATATGGTGGGGCAGGTCACATTACTGGAGCACTGTGATGGATGGCTTCCTATTTAGGAAGGACAAGCGAGGAGGGGAGTTGCCCTGTATGTGACCGCACAGCTGGGGTGCACGAGGCTCTGCCGAGGGATGGTGATGAGCCAGCTGAGAGCTTATGGGTCAGGGTTAAGGCCAGACCAATGTGTGGTGACCTGCTACAATGCCACTTAGAAAGAAGTAGTAGATTAAGCCCTCTTTAGACAACTGGACAAAGTCTCACAGTTGCAGGCACTGGTCCTCATGGGATACTTTATCCATCCGTATATCTGCTGGAAAGGGAACACAGCAGGGCACCAGTAAGCCAGGAGGTGCCCTGGTTTTTGGGACGCAACTATCACAACTTCCTAACACAGATGATCGAGGAGACAGCAAGCACAAGTGCTCTGCTGGACCTGATACTTACAAAGAAAGAAGCTCTGGTTGGCGATGTGAAGTTAGATATCCATAGAAACAGAGACCCAGATTAGCTGAGTAATACCTGACTTTGAAGAAACTCAATCTGACTGGACAAGACCCTGAGAAACTTGACCTAGTTAACCCATCTATGAAAAGGTGGTTGTGTTAGCAGACCTCAAGAAGTTCATTTCTACCTAAGTAAGATTATTTTCAGATAAGTGTGGTTTACTTTCAAAAATCTTTTCCTAAACCAATTCATTTTTCAAGAAAGCAGAAACCTCTTCAGATAATGCTGGGGGGAAAAAAAAGTCATTTTTGTACTACAAGCAGACAAGCTGTACCATTTTGAAACCAAAACCACAAAATAGTAAGAAACTAAGATAACTGATTACACTCTGCTGGCTTTGGAGTATTTTGTACAACATGTACAGAGCAGGAAATAAATAAAAGAGTAAATTTGAAAACAAAAGAAAATCATTACTAAAAATACTAGAGAGCAAAATAAGGAAAAACAGCATACAAAATTATTATATTGAAGTCATTCTCATATTGCCTCTTTTGAAAAGTAGAATCCTTCAGTAGAATATAAAACCAGCCAACATGAGAAGACCTACTCAAACCAGAAAACCTTGGAGCCAATGGCAGGTGTTCAGAACTAAGCATACCTACTTCTACATGCTCTTACAGAACTTTACTTAAATAAATGCTTAATGCTCTGTATACACAGGACAAACGAAAATGAGACATATTTTTGCAATAAAATTTAAAAGGCTTGTTACAACTTTTTTACTGCCTTTTGTATGCATTGATGTCTATGCTTAGTTGCTTAATTTTTTGTTTTTTACTACAGGTAGTGCCTTAAAGTTAAGGTGGTAAACTACAAGCTTTTAAAGGAAGCAGATGTTTTCTTATTATGGAAAAAGAGCACAGCCATATTTGATGCCAAGAATAAATTTTAACTGTTAATACCTTTCACCAAAAAAAAGGGGGTTGTTTTTGGTTTTTTTTTTTTTTTTAAAGTAGATTGAAGTGCTTAGAAAAGATATGAATAATATCTGCAATCCATTTAGTATAACTGAAATGTTTCCCAGACTTTCCATTAGCATAGTCACCAATGCATCAATAAGAGCACAAACAGGCCAAAATCATCCCTATCATGTGTCTATTGACTTTACCAAAGGTCTGTAAGAAAGAGTATTACCTATCCAAACAGTGCTAAGAGCTTAACATTTTCAGTTTGTTTTCAAGATTTACACAGAATACAAAAACTACAGAATACATGAAAATGTGATTTTTGCCTATAACAATTTCGTTTTCTTCAAAATTACTTTCTAGTTCTTAAATTTCAAAGCACAGTATTTCACACCCTCCGATGCCAAATATTTTCCACATACAAAAAACCTCAGAAACTACTTTTCTTCATCTTCATTAAAAGAGATTTTATGCCCTACAAAGACAAAAAACAAAAGATAAAACAAAGGAAAATTAAAAAAAAAATCATCTTCCCTTAATTTCAAAACTTTTGTCATTTTTAACAGTTGAAGGAAAATTATATTTCCTCAAGTTCTTTTTTAAATTTTTGCCTTTCCTAACAGCTTCCAGCCAGAAGGCAAGAGATGAGAGAAATGGGAGGACATCACAGAATGAAGAAAAATGTATGAAAGAAATTAATTATTTTAGAATGACACATCAAAAGGGGCTTTTTATTAAGATATGAATCATGGACCCGAATTTTTCAGTGAGAAAACTTAGTTGAAGTGCCTTTGTGACACACACAAGCAGGGAATATTCAAAGGGCCTGATTTTGTTTTGTTACATTGCCAGCACACTTCAAGAAATTCCTTGTTATATTTCATTTTAAAAGACTTGGATATGAACCCAGATTGGATCAGCAGTGTTGGTTACCTCACAAGCCCCACCTCTAAACCTCTCAGGTTTTGTTCAGTCACCACAGAAAAAAGCCCCAACATGGACACTCATTACCTGGACGAATGAAATCCACGACTAATTTACCTCAGTGAAATTGCTATTATTTTTTTTATTGAACTATACCTTTGATACCACCCTGAGATCTGATCACTAACATCATATCTAAATTAACTGCTTCTCAATGTATGCAGTTTACATCCATGAGCAATAAATCTCTAGGGGTTCTGTTTATCAAGGAAAAAGCTGTACCCATGGTAAAGTCTACACCGGACCTTAGGATAAAAGTGTACTACAAAGGACTGATAAGTAGGCCTAGGAAACGATTGGTATGGAAGGCCAGTAGCTGCACAAAAACAGTATCACAATGAATCAATTTTCTAATTTCATATTGACCCTAAAATAACTTCTACGTTTCTGAATTCTATACCCAGCAAGTGCCAGAAAAGGAAAGGAATTCAGGTACCTAGGGACTGCAATTTTGATCTAGTATATCACTGAAGTGGAAAAGAACACCAGAGAAAGCGGTATGAGCAGGAGCGTGTTAGACAGGAGAATGAACAATGGTATAAGGGATATTTTAAGATTCTTTAAAGTAATATATTGTGTAGACAAATTTTAATACAAATAAGTTTCTAGACACTGTAGATATATTTACGCCTCCAATAATTGAAAAAAAAACCCAGCCATTTTTATCTAACTATCCCCATTAGAATGGCAATATTCCCCTTTGGGTTGCTTCATGGATGTGACAACAATACCATTATTTGTAACCAGTTGCAATTGTGTCTGAGGTACAAACACTGTGTAGTCATTGTGGGGGAACAACAAAGTATTAGCTACACCTCCATATAGGTCTATTCTCAGTTATCAGAAGGGCTGGAAAAACAGACTCTTTATAAATAATTTCTAAACTACTATGAAATAGTCCAAAAAATAACAAATTAAAATTTTGAGCATGTTAGCCAGCTTCACTAGCATTCTCATCTTCGTGTTACTACATAGAAACCCTTTCAAAAGTAGAGGCTGGCAAGACTAGCAGAGACATAACTGACTGTAACTACATCTGGTGGACAACGGGAAAATCTTGGCTGTGCATAGCAGACACCTAAAATGAATTACAAGCCCAGGCCCATGTTTTTGTTTCATTTCATCACAACTGTACCAGTCATGGGAGAGATTTAACTACCCAGCTCATCACAAACACTGGATATGTGGATTGTCAGATTCTACTACTTTAGACAACAAGTGTTAATAGTATATTTTATTAAACTAGCCCTTGTATTTTTTTTTTTTTTACTTGGCTTATGCTCTGGTAAGAAGGTTGGTTTTAAGAAGTTGTTATTTAAAATGGAGAAATACAGAATATTAAACAATTAGAAAATCATAAAACTGTTTATTCTATGATCAAAATTTTTAAAATTATCATTTATCTATCAAAATCTATTTGATACTGGAAAAACTATATAGTACTATTGAGAGAAAAGAGGCCTCAACTGGCACCGTTCTTATTTGAAAAAATTAGAATAAATAAAACCACTTATATTAAGTAAATTAGAAACCTTACTTTAATAATACAAATAATCTTATAAAGCAAAGCACACAAAAAAAAAATCACACAAAATCATTTTAGGAAGCCATACTGGTGAATTTTGCCCAGCAGTATCCACTTCAGTTAACAGTTCTGTAACTAAGGGCACAAAGACTGCCTTGACTAGTTCTCAGAGAAAACACTTCACTGACTTTTTTTCCCTCATTCTATCATTCAACTTACTTAGAGTGCACAATTTTTCTTTTCATACAGCCCAGAATGAGTTTTACAATAATGAAAAAGAAGGCTTTTCCTCAGATCAGAAAGCTTAAGAAATATATGTGATATATAGAAGCAAGAATCCATCAGCCAATCTTAAGGCAACATGGACATCTACCAAACCACACGGGACTATAACAGCAGAGTCTAGCATTCACCACTTGGGACACTAATCACATACCCTTCACTGCTCATCTACAAACTAATTGGAAGGAAAAAAAAAATCTTTTTTTTTTCTTATGCAACACTGTTTAATAAAGCAAGCTGGTGTAAAGTATGTATATAAAATAAAATATGCTTTTTTTCAAAGATTTTCTGTTTGCTAAAGGACAGGAGAATATGGTACAATAAGATCTGAATTTATAGTTAACTAGTAATCATGAATACAACTACGTATGAAAAACAATTTCACTCCTTTCCTTTGTATGGTACATGTTCCATATATTTTAGTTTATAATATGGGAGTAAGATACATGACTGTGAAATACATATATGTCTATTTAGAAAATACATATTGCCCCTTATGCAAAACTTTCAAAAACATAATGTAGATATGCAGGATTTTATCACTAAAGACCAAAGTCAATTGTAAAAGCAGCTTATATCCTTTCAAAATTACCTAAAGACATGAAAACATGAAAAACAACTTTTCATTGTTTCTACACTAGCAATGTTTGGTTATGAAGTTCCATATTTAAAACCAAAACATCCCATGATTCACAAACAGCATTAATGTACTTAGATGTTTTAATTATTTTTCATAAATGTAATTTTATTTTCATAAATTTCTTCCCTGTGCCACCTCCCAACCAAACTTTATACCTTATATTACTTATTTAATGCACTGTGAGTGATCTTTGATATGCTCTTTATCTGCACTGCAAAGACATGTGAGATAACTCATCCAGGAGCAGGTACAAGTATTTACTCAAACAGATTGAGTACATAGAACTTCCAATACACCATCAACTACTGAGGTATTTAATTTGGTGCCTTCCATAGCTCAGTGACAAACACTAAAAGCAGTTTCCTAAACCCCAGACTATTCCCCATCTCCTCAAAGCTGTAAATTTTATATAAGTTTTTAGAACAGATACATTTTCAATTTGCAGCTCTGAGGAAGATGAGGAAGCCTTGGGAATGTATAATACTTTACAGAAAAACCATTACTATTTATTCTTAAAACCCTTCTGAATTTTGATTAAGATTCTTAAGGAAAAAAATAATTTTCATCTTTTTAGAATTTTCATCTGCATTTTCCAAAAGAGGCCATCCTGTCCTGAAGCAGGATCTCAATTTTGAGTCAAACAATTGTAAAAAACATCAAAGGCAAGACTATGTAAACAAGACTGTATCACTGAAAGTGGGATGTGTGCATGCCAAAAGCCAGGACACTGCACTGCGCTGAAATCTTCTCTCCTCTGCCATTTTTAGATGTAAACCCAGACAGAAATATTTCAAAGGCAAAGACAGGAAAAGGAGGGAAGGAAGGAACAGATCATAATTTGAACCTTACTATTCATGCCTTCAGCTGTTCACTAGATAAAAATGAAATCTGGTTTGGTTTCAATAATCTGGTTTCAACAAATTGCTGCTGAATCTCTGATTAATTTACACGTCAGATGACACAGAAAGATGAGGTTTTAAAAGGAGGAGCAAGATATTCTTAAGAAGCTTACACATCAACATATTTTACATTTATTATACAAAGGATCCTTTTTATATCTTCATTTTGACTAATTGGTACTGACAGAAGAAGAGATGAACAAGGAGATTAAAGACTTCTTTTAAACCATGACAAGGTCAGAACTAAGATAGTTTTAGGTGATACATAGAAAGCAAGCTCCAATCTCATTCATGTAATTTACCTAGACAAATTTTTCCAATCTCTAACAAGCAACTCAATTTCACTTGTTATAATTTCTGCATAGCATCAAAAAATATTTATTTTAAATTCAGTCTGTTACAGCATTTACTTGAAGACTACATGAAATGCAGAGGAATACTGTTAATCTACTAGAAATGTCAGAAAACTTTCAGTTGGACTATATAATTTCTTAGGCATCAATTAAATCTGCAAAAATGGAACACACCTTTTCATTTGTGGCAAATTCAACTTCAGTTGCTGTATTAAATCTGAAAGTAAGTCTTGATCCTAACTGAATTAATTCCCTTTGTTCAAAAGATGATGATTACAATGTTTCACCTGACTTCTACTGAAGCAAAACACCAGTTCAAATTTTAGGATGCTTTGCCTTGACATGTCTAAAAAGGTTTCTTGGTCCCTTCTGTATAAGGTAACGAAGTTGCTAGTATTCCATTCACGTACCATTATTAGGAGTCTAACTACAATGCTGCATATCAAAGGGAAATTTTTGTTGCTAGTGTGAATACCTCACACTCCCTGCATGCCACTGTACCAACAACTATCTGTGTCAGAGGAATTGCCAGGAATAACAGTAGCAAGAATTAGTATTGTGGTTTGATTAAAACAAAAAATAAATAGCATAACAGAAAAGTGAAGCCTTATTCTATAAATATCTTCAGTGTTGATAGTCTGACATTGAGGCTTTTTTCCTTAGTAATAGATGTATATATATAAAATATCTGCAATCTGTTAATTGCAAAAGTCTGAATTAGAAATTTTTTTTAAAGCAAGGAACACAAATAACCAAATAATTAATCAATGGTAGCAGTGCAACCATTGGTGCTGCTGAATATCTTTTACAAGGAAAGAAACTTTACACAGTTACTTGGAAAAAACACACACTGAAATATACTATTTTAATGGTAATATTTTCTTTCCTGAATTTTCCTCCTTTCCAAAGGATAGGAGACAGAAGTACATGCTTCCAAAATCTCCCCTTGTAATCACAGACAATAATCAAGACCTCCCTATTCTCAGCTCTTTAGGTTTCGTCTAATCACTTCTATTATGAAAGAATATAACTACTGTAATTGTCCAAAGAGTTTCCTCTCAGAAATCAACAGATGCAATCCAATCAGTTCTGACAGTTTAGTTTCATTCTTCACTCTGGAGTGAAGAATGGAGTATCTTTCTGTACTTAGAAATCTGAAACAGGAAGAGTTATCGACTGCAGGGATTACTCCGACATTATGACATCCAGGTGTTGTCTTGGTCACAGCAGCAGGTGACACACTGAAGTAGCCTTATCCATATGCTGACTTACCTGGAGAGATGTAGAGAAATAACCTCACGATATGGCTTTTGCACTGCAAAAATGTTGCCAATTACAAAAGCATTTTGGTGAAATTACAGCTAGACACAGGACGACAGAGTGAAAGAGAAAAAAGGTAATTGTGTTCATTACTGGATTTTTTTGTCCTTGTCTTTTGGCCTGAAAAGTTGCCTGATGCTTAGAGCCATGTTGCATAATTTCCCTGGGGAGAGTGGAAGATTTGTCAGTGAGTCTGACATTTCTTTTGTCCAGTTTTACTCATTCCAGGAAAAAGATGAAAAGACATCCTATTTCCCCGAGGAAAAGTAGGAGAATCAATTTCCCTTACTGGCATTTTTCAGATTTGCCTGTCTCCTGCTGTCTCACAGGTGGAATTACCAGTGGAAGTGTTTCAAAACCAAGTTATGATTTTATGATGACTAAACTGAAGTATAAAAATAGAAAATGATAATTAAAAGTGTCGTTTCTCTTACAAACAAAAAGCTGGAAAATTAACATTTTTATCAAACTGATTAATTTGACACAAAATATTTATTTTAAAGTGACAAGGGTTGGAATTCATCATCTCACTCAGGACAAAAGCTGAGTGCTCTCTTTTTTCCATATCATATTTTTATGGACCACACCCGCCACATCCCACCTCTCCCCCTTCCCCCCCGCCCCAAGTTCTATGATTCTTTAGGACTATTTCCTCTCAGTATCTTCCTTTCCAGTTCATATCTGTAATTCAGCAAGCCTTTATTCCTGCTTTCTGAGTTGAAAGTATTTATGATGTTAGGCTTTTCTTCATTGACAGCTACATTTCCCCCTGCTCTCCCTGACTTCCAGCTCATCATCTGTCTTTGACCTGTATTACCACAATCAGCAATAGCTCCAGTCCTTGCATTTGGAGTCTGTTCTCAAGGAAGTCTCTCCCTCTACCTGTCTTACTTTCTGTTTTTCCTGTTTCTCTTATTATAACAAAAATGGACACATGATTTTATTAACTTAAGCCCAGTATGTGACCGTGAAGAAATAGATACAGCTGAGAACACCAATTCACAACTGAGAACATCAGTTAACAGCTTACTGTTCCAAAATATCCTGGCTCAGAAGAGGGAATAATTAAAGACTGAACTCTCCCCAGCATGACTTGAATATCCCATCATAGCGAAACACACAGTGAAAACTCTTCTTTTCCCTGCAAAAACCCTAGTGTTCAGCACTGAGAAATCTATCAGGATAGATAACCATCAGCAGACTGCTGTAGAACCACCTCACTGAAATCCTGCATGTGTGATATCTGAGGATTTATTATTTGAGCACAACTTCTGATCTGAAAAGTGTTCTACCACACTGGGCTGATTTTTACAAAACTGTAATAATAATTTTTTTTCTATTTTGCTAGCTTGCTTAGATGACCTATTGATTTACTCAACTGGTTTCCTCAAACATCTGGGGTACACAGATATGACACAGAACTATCTCAAGGAGACTGGATTAAAGCTGAAAGTTTCAAATTGACATTTCATTCAGTAAGATCTGAAAATAGTATGTACATTTCCTTTGACAAAGATATCAGTGGAGCCCAGCAAAGATGAGTTGCAATGATGAATCTTAACAGGACTTGGGAGTCCTTTACGTGATTTTACCAGTTAGTATCTGCACTGAATCAAAGAATTGGTTAAAAAGGCAGAGTCTGTGTGTGATCTTGAACTACATGTACCACAGAACAGAAGAAAATGAGTAGTAAAGGTCTTGAGACCTTTATGCTCAGGGTAAGCTTAACTAATACAGAAAGTAAATCTTGAGACTCATCAATGTTGTCAAGTAAGTCCATGGAGGCTATCAGCATCCTTTCAGCAGGACTGCTCTTCAGGAAGGAGCAGCTACCATGCACACATTCCTGATCAGCGTACCTTCAACTGGAAGTTAGACAAAAGATCATTAGTAAACACAGCAATTCAATGTACTATGTTCTAACACGACATACATTCACTCTTACTGTATCAGCGCCAATCCATGCATTACAGCTGCCCTAAGTGCCATGCTCCTAGGACATTAAAATGGAATAATAATGTGTAAATCAAAACTTCAGAAAAAAATATTGAAAAGACATAACACTACTAAATACAGGCTGGGAAAATAGCCCATACATGGAAAATAGCCCAAATCTAGTAGATTATAAAATACAACTTCATCAGTGCTCAAAAACAATGTGTTTAGCAGAAAACAACTTAAAGATACTTAATTTCACTGATGTAAATCAAGCACATGACAAAACAATCTCTTTGCAAAAGATAATGGTTTGTCTTGAATGATTATCAGCACGGAGGTGGAGATGCTGACAAAATAGAATGGTGGTAACAACTACATTGAACTTGACATCCAGGAGAAAACAGTTTTGGTTGCCAAGTAAAATGAGGACAATATTTAGATCAGTTTGAAAAGAAAAAAAAGTTTTAAAATCTAAAGATAGTAGTGTTTTTGTTCAGGCAGAAAAAAGTTTCAACAAAAAACTAAATCTTTCTATCAGTCATTTCAATAAAATTAGTCAGTTATAATCTGAAACTATAATTTCCATTAAGTACTTTTTCCTGAAGAAAAAACTTCTTTCCTTGGGGAAAATAGATAGATAGAAAGACAGACTGATTTTTAAAATCCACCCACATGAAACCAAGTGTAATTCAACCCAAATTCAAATCATTCCAATTATTCCATTTTTTTAATTACTTTGTCTGTCCTAAAACAAGATTTGTCAGAATGACCAAAAAAAATCTTTAAGTCACCATTAACTATACATTAAATAGATGTAAAAGATTTCTTGATAATCTGGCCATGTATTTGTGAATATTGAAACAATACAATAGAGAATAGAATTACAAACTTCGTGAACATGAAAAAAATCCTGGTTTTTTTTTTAATTAGGCATTCTCAACAATATCTGAACTCCAAAATCAAGAGAGATAGGTAGGTGTATGTCTTTTCAGAAGATGATTCTAGATCTGGAAGTTGCATTGAAGATTTTAAGGATTTTCAACAATTTCAAGAAGGAATGATGAATTTTAACATTGGATTTTGCCTATCCCTACACCACTTTTAACTTGCAGGAAAAAAAAAAACAACAACTTAGAAGATGTATTTGTCAGCCTTTCATTAAGATACCAGTTAGTCCTACAGAAATGTGCTATGGTAATTTAATCAAGAACCGAGACACAATGAAAAATGAAAACCAGAATGGTTTTGGTTAAGGAAAGCAAGTGTCATCAATAACATTTTGTGAGACTTCTCATAGCTATTTAACAGCTCAAAAATAAATACTTTAGAAATTTCTAAAACGTAGCAAGCTTCAAAACATGGAATGGAAAAGCAATTATAAGAGACATGGGAAGAAGCAGTTTAGTTCATGCAATTGTGATATAGCAGTATCAAAAATAAAAAGCCACACCACCAGATGAACACAATATTAAACTACTGCAGGTGATAATATCTCCTTAGTGCTGAAATAGCCCTAAACCCACCTACCCTTGAAAGTTGTGATGAATTCTAACTGCAAGGTACTCCTAAGATGCAGTGTTCCACATCTTTGGTGCTCACTGCTGTACGCTTTCATCAGTTTATTAATCAGATTTAAACTACATTAATCAACACAAACTACTCCCCTGAATCAAAAAAGAAAAAAAAAGAAGACAGCCTTTTAATACCTTCTGGGGACACTGTGTAGAAGAGAAACTGCAGCTCAAACCACTATCACCTGTCAGACAATGCTGAACAGGCGTTCTCCCTGCCTTACCAGTCTCCCCTCTCCTCTTGAGACTGACACTGCCAGACCTGTGGTTCAGCACTTGTCCTCACAGGGAGTAAAGCATTCACCAGTCCTGCACAGAAGACAGCGTGCAAGGTCCCAACTCTTCTCTGCCATGTGATTATTGGCATTCACAATAATCACACCACCCCATCCCACAGAAGTCTAGAAGCCCATATACAGCCGTAGAGGAAGAAGAGTGAGTTCTGTTTCCTCTGACAGAACCGTGTACAGTTATCTCTGATTCTGCTGACAAAGAAAAATGGGAGCAGAGGCACTTTGATAACATCTCCTCTGTGGCAACTTAACAGCTGTGGAGAATGACAAATATGAAACAAATGTTTTGACATTTGCTAATTGAAGATATTTTCAAGTTCCTGTAAAGAGTAAAACCTCAGGATTTCCATTTAACATCTCTACTCCTACGAATCAAACAACAAAGTTTTCCATAAAACAGACACTCTGTTTTTTGCACAATTCAACAAATTATATGATATTTGAATCTAAGTATTAAACTATGGGCAGACAATACTATCAAATGTCTTAATAGAGAAAAGAGTTTGCTAGAATTGCTCATAAAATCCTGGTAAGAGCAGAGCCTCCAGCACTGTACATCAATATGTCAGAGAATCACTCCCCAAAATCACACTTGTAATCAGTTGTGATTGCATCTTCCTGTTAAATGCACCCTTGTGTGTAGTCTTTGAAGTGGTGCTCAAGGCAAATGATATACAGACACAGCAATATATTACCCACACCAGCCTAATGATTCAGTGTTAAGCCTCTAACAGCAATGAATATTTGAGGGCAAATATTTCTGCCTCCACCCTGACCTTCCCCCTACAGCTGTAATCAGTACAGTTACACATATTAAATGATCTTGCTAAAGAAATAAATAGTGGAGCTAGCGGGTTTAAAAGTTTTAGAATTAAAAATAAGGAAATAAACAAATGCAAAATGCCATAGCAATGAAGGGTTTAGAGGGTCCGTTAAAGAGAATTTTCTAAAGAATTTCACTAGAAAGACAACCTGATAAGGGCAGCCTTGCCTGAACATACTGAATATTTGTTTTAAAATCAGGAGCAGTTTGTTATGGGGCTTGAGACATTCCATCATATTTTGATCCCTGTCACCCTTCCCCATGCTTTTGTTCTCTCTGCTATCCCAAGGTAAAGGCTAAGTGGAGTTTAAGTTCACCTGTAGACCTGCTTGTCATTTCAGAGCTTGTTAAACTACACTAAAAGACTTTCTATGCACTTTCTTTATTTTCAAGTCTAAATTTGATGACATAAGAACTTCCTTCTAATTTGAATAGTAACATTCTTGAAAGTTGTTCTCTCAAAGAACATTAATTTTCCCCTCCCCTTCATTCCTATTTTTGTGCTGACAACACCACTATTGGTCAAGTATGAAACAACTGTAACATATGTGGTCAATGTGCATTCTAATTTTTCTGCACATGATAAATGAAGTAGATTTACCCAGAAGCAGCAGATAATTTGCTGATACTCATAGTCAGTCACACTGTGAAAGCAAATCAGTCTTGCCACACTCTTTAATTTTTATCCATCCCTTATTGAAATTAGTGGTTGCATTAACAGTGCTCTAGCTTGGTTTGTCAAGTCATGCATTAAAAACAGCTCCTGGAAGTTGAATTATATTTCACTAACTTTCCAACACTTACAAGATTGTTGCTTAAACAAAAATGCCCCTTCTGTATTTTCTGGCTAAGTAAACACAAATAGACAGAAGAAAATAAGCCTCTATGATATCCACATAGTAAAACATGGCAGGGGGTGGGGTGTGTGGTGTTAAGATTAATTTGATTATTAAGACATACAGCGCTGGTATGAGGTTATATTTAAAAGGAAAAAAAAAAGAAAAAAGAAGCCATTTTTTGTGTTTGTTTTAATGTGGTATATTTCCCCTGCCCTTGACTGTAAGTACTACTATGGCTTTAGACCTTCCTAGTAACAGGAAAAGCTTCCATTGGTGAATTAATCTGAGTTCAGTTTCTTTGTATTGCCATAGTGAGGTCAGTTTCTCAGGAACCTCTCACTGCCAAAGCCCTCTGCATACCTGTAAAAAGCTTATATGACTGAAGAATATCATCTTGCATCACTTCCTTTGGCATAATGCCAGTTTAAGAATAAATGTGTTCAAAAGAAACACAAAGAGAGAACACTTGGGTATTCAGGAAAGTAATTATTAAGGATGACTGTGACACACCTCGTTAAATACTTATTTCATAATGAGGAAGACTAATGTCTCTTCAGAGCAAAGCTGTGAACTGTAGTGAAGGGAATAACATTCAAGTGAGGCTGGTAATACCACGGTGTTACTCCTGCCAGAAGTTTTTTATCCTTTTGCCCATACACAGCTGGCTGGTCAGTTATCCAGCACAGCATAACTCACGTTTCCAGAGATGCCGAATGATTACTGTGTAGCTTCTGACTGGTCATCACGGTGAACACACAATAACAAGCTTTATCATGTGCTGGTTTTGCAAGGATCAAACTGACAAGGCCAGCTCCAGCATGAAATCCAATACCAGCAAGATGAAGCTAGTCCAGAAATCAGTAAAAGAACATCATACAGTAGCTGAAATAAATTCAATGAGAAGTGAAGCAAAGGTCTGGAAAGGCTTAAACGATCCCTGCTCATTATGTCTGGACAGAGACAAAATGCGCGTTATGTCTTCATCCACTGAGACCAGGTGGACCCGATGTGGACACAGGCAGCTTTGTCCTGTTTGCCTCTGACTTGCTGGATGCCAGACACATGCTGCTGGTGGTAGCAGTTAGAACATTTTAGTTTATATATTTGATTTCAAGTTACATGTGCCGTGTATTTCAAGAGACAAAGCACATCTTGAAGCAAAATCCCCTAAGGTGAGGGCATGGTTTGCTTCCCTTCCAGGCCAGTCTGAACTGCTTTTAAGCCTGTAGGTCTTTAAGCAGCGCCTCAACCTATGAACTTCAAACCTTGTAAAATATCTCTGCCACAGAGAAACGGCCACAGTGATCTCTCTTTTTGTGTTTACTAGAAATAATTGCTCACAGTTTTAGAACCTGTGGGGGAAGCTTCAGCCTCTAGCACCTTTTAGCCACTGAGTTTTTTGTTCAAGAGCATGTAAATGAAATCTTGGGGTAATTTTTAAACAAAAAAGACATACCCCTACTACCAGTTGGGACTTTTCTGAATAAACTCAAAAGTTTGATCGTCAGTCAAGACTACTAATAATTTTAATTCTTGCATTCTGATCCTGCAAAGTCTACCCAGCACATCTCTCATCTGTCCACCAAGGAATTACCAAGAGAACAGCTGATCTGCATCACTTCAGCACAAGGAAAACTGAGAAATAATTCCAGTACTAGATCAGATTACTTGATCGCTACTTTTCCTCAAGGTACATTTGTCTACATAAACCACCGATATCCTGCCCTCTAATTTCACTCTACTATAATACGTCCTTCCATTCTTATGGGATGAATGATTGCTTTATAATGTTTTGAATCACAGACCTCCAAAGTGAGGACCTTATAGCAACACTATTACAAACAGGTCAGGCAGTAATTGCTTCCCTGTGATTAATTTAATATAAATTGAATCATTTGACTTTCATTCAGAAACTGTGATCACAGGGAAAAGTCAATATTTTCTATACTTCATCATTATCACCACCCATCAGAGCTTGAATCTTAAACATGCCTCAAATTAACCCCACATTCAGCCATACGAATAGATTCAAAACCTTGAATTAATAAGATCTACACTGGAAAAATAACTGGAAAATACATGACAATTGGAGAACAATCTTGCATTTGCAGGCACATGGAGATGGAGACTGGAGATTGGCAGGAGATAAAAAGGCCTCTCTAAAGTTATTAACTTTGCTCTTAGAAATGCATCAGAAGTACCACAGCTTCAATAACAAAGGATGTTAATGTAATCTCTGAATCATCACGAGGGAGAAGATAAAGTTCTAGGATACTGTGTGCAAAGGCAGCTTAAAACTCTATGCTTACTCCCCAATCCTGTATGATCAGCATCAGACAGAGACCCAGTCCCTACTGTTATATGTTGGTCCCTCTCAACCACAGGAATTACAATTTTAATAAAGCATTTTTTTCTCATACTCCCAAACTGACCAACGTACTTTCTCCCAAATAGTGAATATCAAATACATTTGCACTTCCATTAAGTTTTAAGATCAGTGGGGTAATGTACACTGAAATACTAAAACCAAGTTATGTTACTACAGAAATCACAAACATGTCATTTAGCATTGTCTATCCATTGTAAATATTCAGCAGGAAGCTGAGAATGCACCTACTCCCTGCCTACAGCTGCAGTTCTAAAACCTGAATCACAGACACAGTACTTGGTTCTGCGAATTTTTTTTTAAAATCCTCCTGAAATCAATGGGGCTTTGTCTGATTAAAAAAACTAAATAAAAAGATTTGACAGAATCTGAAAATGCAACTGGTACTGTCACCTGAAAGCAGTTGCAAGAAAGACGTAAGTATTATTTCTTTTCCTACAGCAGGTATCAGGTTCATTTTCAGAATGATAAAAACAACCTTGTCCCTTTCCAAGAGCTTAAGAGAAGCATACATAGCTTGCCTTTGCCACATAGCTAGTTGCATTACATAGATCTTTCAACCATTCAGTGGAAAAAGATGAGTTGGAAGACCTTTTACATACAAATAGATGCTGTATGTCCAGCTAGTGAAGAAAAGTACAGGAAGCTACTGACAAGATCTAACCACCTCTGAAATGCCTATGATCAAGCTTCATTCCAGAATCCAACACCCTGGTTCAGATAGTCTTTTTACTGGTAGGTGTTCAGTCAAAAGTCTCTCTTTCATACTTCAACACTCTTCAGTTTGCCTATGCTCCCATACAGCTCAGGCAGATCCATTTTGGTTCAGAATGTATAACACAAATTTCCTAAAGCAATCTGGATCTTGACCAAAGAAATGGTCACAGGATGCAGTATTACTTACTAACAGGTATAGTTTTACAAGTGCAGTTTCAAAACTAATTCCATTTTTCCAAACTTGAATGGTTGTGGTCACATACAGAAATCAACAGTGCATCATTATATCCACTTTTTGTTATGTTTCAAACTGTACCCTGCTCCACGACAAGGAAGTCATGTATTCAAATAACTCAGGTAACAGTAAATAAATGCTTAGCCTCTGCCAGAATCAACCTCAAGAGTATAAGCACAGGGGCTGGAAATTACTGTTCTTTCTTTAAATGCTTTACAACAGTACAGAAATTCCCAATGTGTCACCATTGAGGAGAGATTGCATTGTGTATGCCATGCTCTTTCCAAACGTCACTAAGATACTGGAATTAATGTCCTCATGGACAAAGAAAAGAGTTAACTATGCAATCTCCCTATGTAATGGGATAAAGATGAAAACCAAGGTCCATGATCCTTTTACTGTTGATACTATTCAAACTTGTGAATTATACACAAACCCTCAAACCACCATCAGAGTTAAAATCACTTTGTGAAACCACTGATATTTTAACCAAGTTTGCCCTTGCTGCTCTTTCTGACATGACAGGATCGTGATGAGCACAGGTATTGTTATTACTTTTGATGCAAACATAACAAACTGAAATAGAGCTCCAGCTTGGCACAGTGTTAAACCAGAAAAAAGCCAATAAAATGAGAAAAAATTAGGACAAATATGCAATTGTCATTTTATTTCCTAACATAAATCACTGAAAAAACTATCTCATTTACAGTTTGTCAACAGGAAACTTTGTAAGAAGTGGATGTGATGTCAAATCCACATATAAGTTACTCTTTTCTGTCACTCAGAAAATGCTGGTTACTATTGGATGTGATGCCACATCCAAGAATATGAACAGTTTGAGAGCTCTAAAAAAACAAACAAACAAACAAACAAAATCACAACAATTCATTAACAAACCTAGAATACAAAGTCCTGGTAAAAAGCAATTCCAGATTTACTTCCTTAGTTGACAACCCCAGAAGAACCACTGAGATGGCTGCCTCTGTTCCACCAACTATTTCCAGAATTTACATAAAACAAAAATCATCACTTAAAAAAAATACCTTCAATCTCTGCTGGGTAAATGGCATTTTAAAACAGACCAAAAATACAGCTCTAGAGTGTTTAAGCTTGAAACAGCTACCTTACTGGTGGTCACTCTCATAGATTTCACATGACTTTTTTATTTATATCTGACCCTGCTGTGGGAAATTTTATTTTATTTAAACAAGTCTCCAATGAGAAATCATGGTCATGTAATAGAAAAATCACTTCTTTCACCCTTGGCTAGCATGAGTTGACATGGCTTCATTGAAACAAATCAACATAAGCAAATGGAAACCAGGTGAAGATCTATTTCAAAATATATGATTCTGCTTTCCTTGCTCATGCTAAAATTCTTGTCAGGGAAGAGGAAACTAATTTATGCCCTTAGCAGAAAAATTAAAATTAAGGGAACAAGATGATGCATGAATGTACTGATGCCACTATATTTACAGCTAGTATGCAGCTCTCACGTGTACACATTCATCCATACGCCTGTTCATACGGTACACACTTTGCCCCTTATCCACTATTAAGTGAATATTCTTTGCCACTGCAATCCAAATTGCTTTCTGATAGTTCACTTCATCTCTAAAATATTATATCAATGTTCCCAAGGTCACTGCATGGGCACATTTAGTGCATACAGTAAGTACTGAAGGCATTACTGGATTAGAATGCATCACTTGTACGTGCGATTTGCTGTCCTGGGATCAGGAACACAATCTCTATTTCAGTGGCTGCCTAGCAGTAAGCTGTACAGCTGGGCTTCGTTCCGTTATACAGAAGTATGTGAGCTTTCAGTTCAGTTATGTATGAGTTGGATATACTCTATAATATAGTTCTAGGATTAGAAAATGTCAGGAATGAGTGGTACAGATATATTGAAGATTGCACAGTGAAGATTATACTAATAGTAATTCAACAGTTTTCAAATTTGCTGCTTTACTGCACACTCGCCAAAAAGGATTCTCTCACTTAGTCCTGTCACACACCACCACCACTCTCCCTGCTCAAGGTACTGTACAACTGCCCTTCCATTGCTCCAGCTGGTGGTTTTCCCTGGCTTGCTGACAGACCAGAACTCTGAAATGCACACTATTTAAATTCTTGTGTTACATAATTTTTAATGTGGAATAACCCAGACTGAAGATAATGCTTCAAATCTTAATTTCTTTTAGATGCTAAATAAAATATTAGAAGCCTAGAAAATGAACCATTTGTCCTCAGCAACGGGTATAGTTGTCCCCCAACATAGTCAGTGTTCCTCAACACTCTTCTGATGGCTACAGCGACAGTGAGAGACAGGAGGAATGATAAGATGCCACGGGACATATTAACTATCAGTGACATTAAAAAATTCCAACTTGAAAGACTTGGTTGTTATGAATATATATTAAAATATACAGCAGCAATGTTAATTATTTGGACATTTTCAAGAAAAAACAACTTGAAATTCATCTTCTAAGCTGCATATCATACATATCAACAAAGAAAAATTCAGAACTAATTTGAATATTTTGCATTTTTGCCTTAAGATTCTTTTTCACATGCAAAGTTTGTAATAAAAAAGACACTAACAAGCTCTTTTTTGCCTAACCATTCAGAACAGGAGGCAGCATTTGCAGTAGAACATATTCAGTGTCTTTTGTGGTTAAGAACATCAATTTTAATAACATTTTTTCCTCTGATTCTTTTTATGCATATACTGTTACAAAACATACTTGCTTTTATTAAATTTATGGTACACAAAATCTTCAGGGAGAACATCAGTAAGATGGAGGGGAATTAAATACATACCCCACTGCATTTCTGCTTCTCTGGGCAGAATATAAAACTGCAATCCAACCCCAACATAATCCTTGTGAAAGGGCCTATCTGGTATATATATGTAGATATAAATGTATATAGTTATAAAGTATATTTAAAAAGAACTGTGTATATATGTATGTATACATATGTGTGTATATATATACACACACATACACTCACACAAAGCCACCAGAAGTTTTTACCAGAAAATCCAAACTCTTTGGATCTTGTTGCAATAGGCATTGTACTTGCACAAATGCACTGGTGAGACCACGGCATCAGCTTCCTCTCTGAGGCAGCACGACACAACCTTTACCTTTCATCTACTTTCAGTCACAAAGAAATAGAAGATTTGAAACACAGATGCTTTTGCTTCTGACCTATTTCTGGAAAAGGTTGTTCCCAAATATTCACCATCACCACCCTGTGAAATGTTCCAAAATGCCAGCTAGAAAGATACTTGATAAACATAGTGTAACTCAGTAACTTCTGTCCTTCTTTCAGAAATGTGCTACAGAAAGTCAAAATACAGACTTGTAACTAGAAATTAGTGAAAATTACACAGTAACATCACCTCAGACACATGCAATACCTTGAACATTGAGAAGATCCATGAGCATGATTACAAAACCACAAGGTACCTGAGCATACCATAGCCCAGGGAATCCATTACATTAGAAATCTGTACACTCCATTGCCAAAATAGACAACTGTAAATCAACCATCAATTAATAGAGGACATAACTTCAAGAAGATTAGAAAGATATTTAGCCCTTTGCAACCCACATGTTAGTACTACAAAATAAGGCAGTGAGAGTCTGGTCTCAGATTTTTCTAGGTGGCAGTTTCATACTCCATACCTAATGCCTCCAGCTCTTGCCTCAAGTGAAACTGTCTTAGGGAGAAACATCTCAGCTGTAATTAGATGAACACACTAGAATTTAAAGTCCACATATTTTACACTTTATTCGCCAGTTTGTAAAAGGCTTACTACCTAGGAGTAGTCTGCCAAATTCTATTATCCAAGTTGTGAGGTTCCTTTAAAGAAAGCCCAAAAATCCCACAGGTGAGACAAGAATTCAGTAGGCTAATGGTTTTGTTATGTGGGTATCTCCTGTTTGATACACAGCTTTACTTCATTTCCTAGTGTAGCTTCTATGTAAAAAATGTAAAGTCAAACTGCTATTCCTTTTATGAAGTGGAAGAGTCTAAGAGCCATAGAGGCTGTAGATAAAATAAACTGTGAAAAGGGAAGGTACAGATTCATATACAGATAGATCAATACATATTCATATATTCCTAGCAGTGGACCCAAGAACACCATGTTTTCCAAGCAAACAAATAAGGAAAATCATCTTAAATCATGGCAAAGCAGCCTCTTGCTGCAGTGCATATGAACACCAATTTTGATGGGCCAGATTTCCCTACAGTTCCTTTTTGTGAAGATTTAAATTGTTCCTTCAGAAAAGACTAAAATTTAGTTGCAGCTTTAAAAAAATTATTCTAAAAGGAATTTATTAGAGATGAAACAAAGACAGGACCTATTAAACAGAAGTAGAGTTTGTGAGAAAGGAAGTTACAGCTAAAGGATAACTTGATTTAATGAAATATTGGAAAATACAACCACAAATTCACATAGCAGACAGCAGCAGAAAGGGGCAAAGTCAATTTTGCAGCACTTTTCCCTCCAAAAAATATGTTCCCCATATGATTTGCCATCTACCTTTAAATTCAGCCAACCTGCCCTAGCTCACCAAGTTACTGCACTCTCACCCCCACTGGGTGGGACAATGCCTCTGTATCTCCCACCTGTTTCTTCTGTCCAAAGAAACCTTTTTAAGGGAAAATCCACCAGCACTAAGTCTACACAATGTCTTAAAACATAAGTTTAAAACAGTATTTCCATACGTAATATATATGTAACTTAGGTAACTACATAATCTGCATTAAATGATTCAGTGATGCTACATGAAGCTTGGCAGACCCAGATAAATTAATGTTTTATATACACGGTGTAATTTCCCTATCCACTATTTCAGCTGCTGCATTGTTCTGTTCCACCCTTACAGAAGAAAATAGCAAAACTTTTAGAATTTAAAAGGGTGCCAGGATCATGACATCATTTGATGCAACTCACCCAGCTTACTCACAACTAGGCCTCATGTTAAAAATGAGTTGCAAATGCCACTGACCCAGGCCATAATTCTGCTCAACTTGAAACATGAACGATAGAGCAGTCTGCCAGCCATTACCATTTTCTCAATTCAGACATAATTTGTGGCAGAATGTCAAAAAGATGGTAACTTATAAATGGCAACTGACTTAAACTTAAGAAATTTTCCATTTAGAGAACCTTTCCAAAAGTCGATGAGAACCTCCATCTCTGAGGGCTAAATCTGAGGCTAACGATTTCAGCAATGTTTGTCAAATTAAAAACAAACAACCTTTTTACCATTTGCCTAATTTTCCAGAGTAGATGCTATACAGTTTCTACAATATTGGGAAAGGATTGTCAGAGTTTAAGAAAAAAAACAACAAAACCAACAAAACCAAATCACCCCTCAACACCACCTACTCAAACCAAAACAACATAACTACTTAGTTCTAATCAATATTTAATGGGACACGCTGGCAATAAAATTCAGCAGTGGTTTAATAGCAATTCTTCTGAGCTTTTCCTTTCATCTCTTCAACTGCAAGATATAAAACTGGTGCTTCAGATGTTTCAGATCATAATAAAACTTACACAGATGCCTTCCTGCTATGGAAATATGCTAAGCAGCTACAGAAATTAATTGAAACTACAAGCCTCAACACTTCATGTCAAAATTCTGTATGCAAAAGAAAAAGAATGAAAAGTTAAATGGAAAATAGCCTGTAAATACCATCATGAGACTGAATTTTAGCAACTAAATTCCTCCTTGGATTGTGAGACTGTACTATGGGATGCTGAATACAGAGTTTGTGCAGGGTATTCTACATTGTGGAAACTGTCAGAGAAACTAAGGAATCTTAACCAAACTACTGCAAAGAGGAACAACAAATGCCAAATACCTAAATCCAAGGTCTTGTTCTGCCACACAGACCTTTTATCCCTGGCAAGTAACTGATCCACTATTGCATCTGTACATTAGAGAGAAGTCCTTTTAATTGTAGAAAAGATGTGAGATGATGCTTAGTTTTTACAGTAATAGAGCCAGAGAAAACTATATTAGACAGTTTTATCCCTTTAACTTAGCATGAAGAGGTTCTTGAGGCCTCAGTCTTAAGGATCCCCTTCTAGTTGGCAAAGCTGTCATGTTAAGACAGCCTGACCAGAAGAGGTAAACTAGAAATGAAACAGAAAGAGGAAAGGCTGAGCAGTGTACTGACAGCGGCAAAGACCTAAGTGTTCCAGCCACAGGTCTAAAAGCCTTCTACTTTTATGGGACTTTTATGTTCTGACACACAATTTATGTTTCCTAAGGCACTTTGTTGCTCTCAGTTCACCATATAACATTGATCACTAAAGCCCTGCCAAAGATTGAGTCCACTATTTTATTTCAGATGTCTTTTATCGCTTTATTTGAAAAACTACATATTTAAGATTTTCCAATATTTAAAAATGTATTTTCACAGTTTTATAGCAATTTCATTTTTTGACCATGTCGTATAGTTTCACCAAAAACATATGTGATGATACATGCATTGTAGGCACACATAAATGCACAGCAGCATGTGAAGAAGTAGTTTGTCCATGAGCATGAGCATGGTATTTCAGTATCTTTTTCATTTGCAGTTATTATTCCCTTAAGTCTACCATTAAATGGAAGGAATCAGACAGACAAGTGTTTCCCAGCCTTTAGAGGCTTTGTTACAAAACACGAAGCTATATATGTATCGAGTGAGGATGCTGAAACTCAAACTGCAGTTTATTTCAATCAATATTTCTTTTGAAGCCAAGGACTCTCGTGTAGTGCTCATATGACAGCCTTTGATGTGAACAGCATTAATAAATGTTGACATTTGGGTTGATTACTCTTCTTCTACAAGCATGGACTAGTCAGACACTGACTAATCCCTTCATTCTTTCTATCTGAGTTGCTCCTGTTTCTTTCCTGCTTGCTACTGCTGTTTTATCTGTAACATTCAGTGCACCAAAAATACAGGATTAGAAAACCTGACATTAACAAGATCTGGAATGTTATTAAGCACCAGCAGAATCTGTAAAAACCATAACCAGAATTAACAGCAGTGACTCATGTGTCTTTCTACTGTCTATACAAAAATTCTTAAACTGGCACCATCCTGCTTCCCTTTCAGTATAGATCAGCCACACAGTTCTGGGCTTCCTGCATGTGTAGCAACAAAGAGTGCACCCTCCTGGAAGCAGTACAAGGAAGGAAACACACATGAAGAAAACACCTTTACTGTTTTTAAAGTCCCATTCACCATTCAGATTGAACCAGCTATGCTACCTGGCACACTGAAAGGTGTCATTGCAAAGAAAGGTTATCGTGATCCCCTCCATCAATTTCCAGGGGTAGTTACATAATTAACAAGTGCAAAGCACTAATCTGCTCTCCCACTTGCAATGTCAATGACAATTTTTTAAATGAAGACTAACTAAATAATTTATTATATAAGATACCCCTTTTTTTTCTTTGTTATTAAACATATCACACACTCTGCATCTCAGAATATTTCTAATTCATTTTCTATTATAATAAAAATGCTCTGACTAAAAAAAGGTATAAAAGAATTTACTCAAAACAGGGTATATAAAGGACAGCAAGGTTCTGGGATCCTCCTTTCAGAATAGAAAGCCATGAAAACCCCTCTCCATTAAAAGATGTTCATTTACTAGACACTATAATCCCTCCTGTTGAGTTGAAAACTGGCCATTCTCTTTAGAATCCCAACCCAAACTCATAGTGTGCTGCTATTTCAAAAACGCAATCTGGCCCTTCGTGGGAATTTTTTTATCTGAGGCTGTGAAATAATTAATGAAAAGTAGTATTTTTTTCAATATTCAATACTAACAACAACTGCTATGTAACAGTGTAATCAGAATACAAAAGTCATTAAGGTAGACAATAATGTTGCAAAATGCAAGTAAATTCATCTACAGATGTATGGGGTCTGGTTTGGAGCTACTTTTCTGCACATCATCCCTCCTGGTGCTGTGTATTGGTAGCTAGAAACCAACTGGAGCTATCCCTTTCCCTTACCTGTTCTGGACTGACCAAACCCTAAGTAGCACATAAAAAGACCACTGATCAGACAATACTTTCTTCTCCATTTTTCAGCACTTCCCATCCTTTGGGAAAATAAATGGTAAAAAAGCTTGTCTAAAGCCTGTTATTGAGCTTGTAAGTTTAAAATTTATTTTCCTCATGAAGTATTTCCCATTCTTCAACTCTGAATTTCTTTTCTGTGAATTAGAAAGCTGGCAGTTAACTTACTTTCACTAACGGCATGGATGCATTAATGGTGGACTAGGGCACTACTAAGGCAGCAAAGCTCTTAGAGGTGAGCCATCTGAACGTAATAGTAATGAAAACCAGCACTGAACCATTCCAGTTGTGAGCTACAACAGTGAAAAATGTGAATGAAAGTATTTTCAGAGGGTGCATGAATCCTGTTGTGCAAGGTCCATAATAGAGCCTTTGGTTCCAAATTCCCCACTATTTACCGCTTTGTATTTGTATTGGAAATTACTCTTGCACAGCTGAATGGAAATTATGGAGGTACTTGGAGTAAAAACCACACTTCTTGTAGTAAAATCATCTTTTTTCCAGTGCTGTCTGTGAACATGTTTTTCCTTCTATCCAATCAGAAATTCCTGTCGCATCACGTGTCTGTTGCCTCACATCCTTTTCCTCTGCTCCTCTAAGAAGAGTCTGCTTCTATCTTTTTTAAAACCAGCTAGCCCTTTGGCCAACATGATTGAGTAATACATGGATCCACACTTTTACTGTACATGTAGAACCACATCCCTTAACATATCTTTTTTCTCATTCTACATAAGGACTATTGTTTAATAGAAAACATTCTATTAAAGCAATCTCAGTATGTGTCGTGGTTTCACCCCGGCTGTGGGCCGAGATCCACGCAGCTGCCTGCTCCTTAAAGTAAAAGGGCAGGGGAAGAGGGGAAAAAAGGGGGGAAACAAGGGAAGGGAAAAGGAAGGGGCAAATAACTCCAAAACCAAGAAACTCAGAGGCCCGTGGGTTGGGACAAGGATAGTTTACTAAGATAACAGAAAGATAAAATATACCAATGCTAACAGGACTTTAGAGCAAAAGAACATGAAACTCTTGATCCCCAATGCAGTTTCTCACCGAACCACAACTCAGGCCGTACCACCCAGAGCTGTCCCAGAACCCAACCATCCCCCCAAGAAGCACGCGTCCCGCCACCACCCCTCTTCTTCCTCCCCTCAGCCCCCCGTTATCCTGGGCAGGGCGTAATTGGCATGGAATACTCTCTTTGGCCCATCTGGGTCACCTGTCCTGGCTTCGCCCCTCCTTTCTCCTGAATAGAGAAATATGAAGAAGCTGAGAAAGTCCTTGACTGTCTGACTGCAACTAAGAACATCAGGGTGTTATCAGCACTGCTTTCATTTTAACTCCCAAACACAGCATTCCATCAGCTGCTATAAATGAAGTTAACTCTATCCTGACTGAAACCAGGACAGTATGTTTGCAGGAATTATTTAAAATACATACTGCTTAAGGACTACACCACAGATGTTCTGCATGGAAAATAGTCCCAGTAACAAATTTTTAGATAACTGTCTGCAAAGCTATGGACATCATTGGTGCATCTAAGTGAGACAATTCCTACCATCACCAGTAAGTTCTTTGTGACTTCGTGATCTTTTTAGATGGAAAAATCTACTTGGAAATCTCTACTGTCTTGCAAAAACACTGTAGCAATTAATAAAAACTATGTTGTGATACAAATATTAAGTGGTATAAAATACTTAACGCCAGAACCCATAGCATTATTACCACATGCAATCAGTTTATTGGAATACAGGAGAAACATCACACGTTTCTCAGTTACATACTGAGCTGTAAATTGGGGTTGTCATCTGCCTGGAGGTAATCAAGCCAGTCCTGATTTGATGAACGTGTACTGACCACAGAAAGGGAAAAAGTAATTGTCCTGACTCCATACAGAATAAACAAGTCTAAATCAGCAAATGACTAACAATCTGAATAAAGTCACCAGGGAAATGCAGAAATACCTTGCTTCAATTCTGTTGAGTCTTCTCTTGGTAACAAGGTGCAGGGAAATGTGAGGAGGAGACGATCTCTTCTGCCATATAAAGACTTCATGTTACTGAATCCCCCATTGCAAGACGTTAGCAGATGACCTATAGTGACACTGCTTTCTTAAAGATGGTGTGATTTATGTTGTTCTCAGCTCACAAAATTACTTTTCTATTTTTATTGCAAAACAAAGAACTACAGAGAATCTTTTACTACAAGTAAATGTCAAAAGGACTGTCAAGACATTTGTATAAAGCCATGATTTATTATGGTTATTGCACAGTTGTTACAGAGATGAGTTCTGTTTTACTTTTCTGCTTATCTTTGCTAAGAACTACGGGGTAGGTGATTCAGGAGAAACAGCCCTGAGAGAAATGCTTGCAAGAGCAAAATGGGTCAGAAATATGAAATCACCCTTCCATCATGATGTCACAAAGAAGGCTGCAGATGCATATTTTCTGCCTATTTCCCAAAATCCCACTGGAAGGTTATGTGACTTTATTGCTTTGCACAAAAATTCAATCTATACAAACTGAATGCTGTTTTCCATGATTATTTAATTCTAATTTAAATTCAGAGCAAATTTTTCAAGTGACTTAAGAATGCTATAAAACCCAACCTCCTTCATTTTTCTGAGAAAATTTAAATAACCACAGCTAGGACATAGAGTTATTTAAGGCCCTGAGAAGGGAAACCCAAGGAGATTTTGTCCATTAGGATCAAACAGCATCAGCAAAGAGCACTGATAAGAATATACTGTCCAAATTCTCAATGAATATATCTCATTGCTTCTGTGGCAAGTATATTCCCAATCAAGTATGCAAAGCTACAAGAATTTGATTAGTCATAAAACCCAGTTCCCACTGGATTATACCTACCAACATGGAAATAATAAGCCAAAGCTCACAAACTATTCTAGTATTAACTAGCTTCAATGAAATGATATATATATTGCTTCTGTATTATAATGTTGGTTTACTTTTTTCCCCACTGTGTTCTTCCCTTGCACTCCCTTCTTTGTAGCCTTTTCTCTTAACAAAAAAAAAAAAAAACCAAACAAAAAAACCCAAACCCACAAAAACCCACAATAAAAATAAAAAATCTACATGCTATGCCTGAAATCACATTTTGGTTTGGCTTAGGGTTTTTTTATGACTGACATTAAGTACATTAAAATTAGAGCATGGTTCTATCTATATTCTATGCTTCTGTGTTTTGGACAAAAGAATCTCTATATCTTGAAAAGATCTGCAGGTAAAACATGAATGATAGCTTCTGGGACATAAAGTCCCCATCCAACACTCACAAAAGAAACTAATACACAAGATATCCAGAGATGATACACTTCAAAACTATCAGAACATGACAAAACTGTTAGTTTGTATCAGAGTCCTTACAGAGTTATAGTCAATGTAATCAGGTAGAAATAGCTTGCATTTTTGGCCTGTCACTATCAATTTAGACCACCCACTGGTTCTTATTTATTTTTTATCATTGATTCCACATCTTTCCTGCCCACATCATACAGCTAAATTCCTTCTAATATGACAAGGCCTTAAGGATTTATAGACCTTTCTCAAACTATAACAAATTGCTATTCTTGTTAGGGTTCCAGCTACAATCCCCACTGGAAAAACCTTATAAGAGATACTATCAAAGTGATCTCAGGATGCTTATGCAGAAATGAAGACAAGTCATTTTTAGTTAAAATCAAAAAGGGCAGAAGTAGTAGTAAAGTGAGGGAATTTATTAAGTTACAGTCATTTATCAGAAATAAAGAAAATTAATTTTAAAAAAATTTGAAGGCCTGTAAATCCTTAGTTTAATAGTGCAGCTAAGAATCCCTAATTATTCACCAAAAATATACACATGGGATCATATTGTATGAAATATTCAGCTTTTTTCTACAAAAATCAGGTCATGTGGAATCAGAAGATAAACTTTTTAAACTAAACTGATTTGGCAGCACAAGCTCAGTCTTTTTTCTTTTTTCTTTTTTTTTCTACATTCAATATAAGCAAAGATGCCCCAGTTTGTTGTTTGGAGGGGGTTTTTGGGGGGAGTGAAGGGGGTGGGAATTACAAACCTCAACACATTCTTCCGGGGGAGTTCACCAGTTTTTGCATCTTTGGAGTCAATAAGGTTAAACACTTAAGGTTAAAAAGAACAAAATTTATCCATTGCTGGTGTGCCAGTTACAGTTGATGTATGCTATGAAATCTCATACTTCCAGCCTAATAAAGCTGACCCCCAGAAATCCCAAGGAAATAATTTCCATCCTGTAACTCCTTTCACAATTAACAAAGTGAAATTTAAAAGTCAGTAGCCTTATTCTCGTTCCTCACTTAATTAAAACCAAGAGCAGCAGAGTTGTAGTCATCAGAGTCAAATAAATTTCTAAAGGTTTTAAGAGGGACACTGTGCTAGACCAAGGCTGCTGGACACTTAACACGGGGTTCCCTGCCTCTGACCTCACAATTCTCCAATCTGTCCAACTCTGCCATTCAGTGGAACAGATTTTCTTCTATCTTTTTTCCCTGAGTCAGTTTTTCTCCCCATGTTATTTTCTTAACATGAAAATGAATGATTTATTAGCCAGACAAAATCCTTCAAAAAACATCTGTTTCCTCACCATAAGATGCTCAGAGACTGTATTTGTTGCAGATTCCACCACCCCCACCCACCCCCCAGTTTATAACAACTCATAACTTCTTTAAATCTCAGAATTTATTTCCACAGCAAATATATCTTACTAATTACCATATTAGAGACTCGGTTAGCAAGAGACTCCATTATGGCATGAAGTCTAGCACAAAGACTTGTCTGTAGAATTAATCTCTCATTTTGAAATCATCCTCATTTTCTAGAACTCTGTGAGGGGAAGGTAAAAGATTCTAGAGGGGAAAGAATCATTATTAAATTTATTGTTAAAAGAATTTATGTTATTTGTGTATGCATTTACTACTATAAGCATTCCCAGCCAGCAGTTCAGACCTCCATCACACAGAGCAAGGTTGACCACTGCCACAGAAGTGTAGTATTTCAATATGAGGACAGAACAAGAATAAGAATCAAAAGCTCATCAAGATAACAGGTGGCAGAGATCAGATAATAAATAAGAAGAGGTTTAGGGCAGCAGTGATAAAAATGTAGCTGCCCACATGCTCCGCTGTAACCAGAATGCATGGAAAGCCCATGCTGGCTCTGTAGAGTAGGAAAGGACTAGTGACAGAATGAAGGAATTAAACAATCTAACCTAATACCTTTAAAGTGAAAATGGAAGAAAAATCTTGCATTACAGATCAGATTAGAAGAAGAACAGCAGCAACCATGAAAACATAGACAAGTTTGGCTTTAAGGACTTAGTAAGGACTTAAATGAGAATGTGATAGTCAGAGCAATGAGTCAGGAAGATGCTGTTAACAGCACTGTTTTAAAAAGAACTGAAGATAGGAAAAGGACATGAAAAAATGGTCTGAGATGTTACTGTTGAGAGTAGAAACAAACAGATTATAGCTGAGAGTCTGGAAAGTTTAAGCGCTACATGTGGAGATTGAAACAGAAGGCTGAACTGAGATGCAGAGAAGGCTGTTATAGCTGCCCCAGAGCTCACACAGAGGGGAAATGGGGTGAGAAAAGCCTGTAAGAAAGAAAGAAAATTCAAGTAGATGGTAAGAATTAAGAGAGTGGTAAATTCTTGAACATATTTTACTATGTAGATCAGATCCATTACACACACACATCACCTGCTCACATTTTCTGGTACCTCATTTACCACAGCTTTCAAAATATAAAACCTTCATTCAGGATGCCATTTTAGACTGAACACAACATCACATGTTTATCTGTATTTTTATCCTTCACTACACTGCACTTGCAAGGTAGAATTATGGCAACAGATAGTTCTCTTTGACCACTAAATATTTATGTTTCTCATGAAAAAATTTCTGAACTGAAATCAACTGTTGGGTGCTATTTATGTGTGTAGTACTACTGTGCATTGTCTTACAGAGATATTTGAGCTCCCCTCTTGGCATTAGTATCAAGGTCAAGCTACTGTATCAGTTTGCTCAGGAAACTGTAAAATTTATAGTTATCAACGCAGTGTAATGAATGCTTCAGAACAAACTAGTAAAAAATTACTTTGAACTCACATAATTCTTCAAAGACTACAAAACATTTTCCACTAGAAACTCAGCCATGAAACTGGAAAAAAGCATACAAATTCAGTTTCAATTTCCCCACCAGCATTCAAAAATCTGGGCAGAGTCTTATGATGTAGGACAGCATGAAACCAAATCTAGCTGTTTCACAGAAATGACCAAGATAGGGATAAGATGAACAAGTAATGGTGTATAAAAATGTAAGAAATTGGGCATGAGAGGTAAATAAGGTCCACTGGAATTCTTTAAACAGCTTAAACCAAAAATTCTTTAATTATTTTTCTTCTCCTACTAATTTTTCTTTTCCATTTGCCTTGTATTTTACTTAAATTGACTTTCAAACAGAGACAAAAGAATGATTTAGGCAATGATATCTTACCGTATTTAGAAATAACGTGCAACATAAAAATGCAAAAGAATGTAGAGGGATAGTTGGGAGACTTGGATTTGGAATTTAAAGAGGTAGCATGATAGCACATTTCAAGTTTTGAAACTTTGTTCTATTAAGTGGATGTATGAGATGGGTATTTGTAACAGGTGAAAAACAGTGCAAATAAAAAAGCAAACATGCTTTAGAAATGCAAAAATTATTTAGAAGCCAAGAAAATTAACTCGAGCAAAGATGAAGAGAACCATGATTTCAGGCTTAGCCAACATTGTCACTTTGTTCCATAAAAGCCACAGTTACTAATGCAAATAATTCCTGCTTCCATCTTAAAGTCAAACCCACAGAGAAGATGTATGGCTGTATGCACACTAGCACACAACACTCTTTAAAATGAATGGGCTGCAGAGTGAAGCAGCTGATGATTCCACACTATCGGTGCAGCAGAGGACCATGGAAGTGTAAGGTATTACTTCAGACCAGCTATCATGTGAAGCTATGGAGAGACATTCTCTTCATACAGAGAATATATTAGGTATTCTCAGAACAAATATTCTGGCTTAAACTTAAAAATTAGAATTTCCTCTCCAAGACCACTTCATGATGCAACCTAAGATTCTGTAAATGGCAACTGATAAAACCTGAAATATTAATGTACATGTATTGCAAGCATAGTTGCATCATTACCATCCCACTGTAAGAGTTCTCTCATTAAATCTTATAAAAGGCTTGAAAACTGAAATGATGAAACACCTGTAAAATACTACTTCAAAGGCAAGAGACTAGCAAAATGCCTTCAATATAATAAGCAATCTGTAGATATAAACAGAAGGGAAATAACCAAACAAGGTGGAAACAAGACTTTTTAGTCTTAAATCTCAGAATTCCTCAGTGAGAATAAATGGTGCTGTGAATGCAATGCTAAGTACTGATCTTCCAATACAAGAATCTCAGACCCTTTTGGACTGCTGCAGTGAACCTTCTAGCCCCTGGCAGCTATCATTCTTTCTAATGCAGAGGACATTCCCTGTTTATTTGTGACTGTAAAGCACTGAAGTGAATTACACAATCATTGCAACACAACAGCGTCATGGGGTCACAAGGGATCACTTCCCATGTGTCAGTTTTCTAATTCTATTTTAATGTGAATAGCTTTCTTAATGAGTTTTGTAAGGTTAGTTGGCTTCTAGCTTTGACACAAGTCAGTTTAAGGCCTCCATTTTGGCCAAAAATCCCTGGAACTATCAAATTACCGTCATTATTTACTGCTGTCTAACCTCAGTATTCAGACAGCAAATGAAAGACCTTTAAGATTCTATTACATGGAATGTAAAAAAATAAAAGGAGATGAGAATAAATAAAATAGATGTTACACTTTTTTCCTTGAAGCTGACATGTGGATAATACATCAAGGCAGGAAAGGAAACCCAAAACTTCTGAATCTCTTGGAATATCCATGATTTCAGTAGACATTATCTTCATGATTCTTCAACTTCACCTAACACAACACCGATTTATAAGATCTGTCGTTTACATTCCTGGAGCTTTCATGCAAGAGATTCAGTATCACCTCTACAAAAAGTGAAATATCTAATTACATTGCCATGCAAAATGAAAGAACTTTGGAGGAAAACTACAAAATTACTTTTAGTATGCACTGGAAGGAAAAGCTGACATAACACTTCCATTTTTAATGACCATTCTTTCTAATGGAAATTTTTATTAAAATGTGACAACCATGTGAAAAGGGAGATGCCTAAAGTCACAATGCTCAGAAGTGACACAAAAATTCTATTAACCTTTAATTTAATCCATATAACCTTGGGCAGTGGGGAAACAAGTAAACCTTCATAAGTCACCTCAAAAAGGGCAACCTCAAAATCAGTTTTCTCTTTCTGCACAAGTCTGAACCAGAGTAAAATTGGTACTGAAAAGCACAATTATTTTACAAAGGGCCATTTTGCAAACATTTTTACTAATGTGGCCCCTTCTTTCAAGAAGATAACACTTCTGGTTCCAGCAGGGGCGGGGCGGGTGGGGAAATGATGTCTGGCTAACAGACAGACTTCCTGAAATAAGATATTATGTGCAGCATTTTAAGCCAGTTGGTAATGTTTTAATGACTTTCCAGTTTATAGCTCTCTAAAAGAGTTACCACACAAGTACTTCTTTGGCTGGCCTACCACTGAGAAGGAAAAAAGCATTTATGTGCAGTTGCAGAGGCTATTGAAGGCTGAAGTACTTTTGACTTAGTATTTACAGATATAAACAGATTTGGGTATAATAACGAAATAGCAATAATCAAGGAGTGCTCTCCTATGCTGAAAAGGAGTTATTCTACTTAGGCTGGGCAATATAGCTTCTTTCCTTACCATGACTTTAATATTAGAGATTACTGCTGTGATTTATTCTGATCCTCATAGACATTGTAATTATTGTGGAGAAGATAACAGGGTATAGTTAGCTGAAAATAATTACTAAAATATAAGTTATTAACAAATAAAAGAGTTAAATAGGATGAGAAAAATGTTAGTTGCTAGTGTTTATATGGTGAATTGTTATGCTGATTATTATGTCAATGGGACCAAATATAGGTACTTTTAACATATAATGGAAGGAAATTATAAACTTGACTAAAATAAATCACATTTTTAACATGGTAGTTCTTTCAGCTGAGGCTCTAGTTGATACATTTGACAGCCCCACACGCCTTCACCCTGACATACTGTTATTTGGAACAGTTTGTAACATTCCCATTTTGTCTGTGAAAAGACATTTTAATTGAAAAATCATTTGCCCATAAAATTATCATCATCAATTTACATTCTACAAAGAGACTGCATTATGACCATAAAACAATTTGTAAGTGGATTCATTCTACCCACTAAATCACTTTACATTATTCTGTGAACAGAATGATTAAAGTAGGTTAGCGTTTTGCTGGCAAAGTAATTATGTTGTTATGCATTTCAGCCACACAGATACTTATAATAGCCAGTCCATTTATCTTGGTGACAGAACATCTATACTAAATGGGCAGAATATATTTTATTTACTTGAGACAATTAATTTAGTTCACAAAATACTTTAGAACTTAGTTTTTGTCATCAGGAGATAGCTTTATCTATTTATTTAGCTTTCCTGTAGAGCAAATATAATCTTGCATAGAAGTGATGATCAGAATTTGTTAATGAGTTTTCAGAAAAAGTAGAAATAAGTTATCTAGTGGAAGCAGATCAGCTACACAGAACTTGCATGTTTAGATCACACAAGATCTACACAATATGACCTAGTGCTATAGTCTTGTCTTTGGAACTAAACTGTTCTTACTAATGAGTTAGAAAAGGGAAATTACAAGTCAATACTGTGGGTGACAGCCACCATGTTTCAGTATGTCATAAAACACAGTCTGGCTTGCCTCCTCTCTGTGGTCACCCACATTGACCATGTATGTTGCTCCATAACAAGGTGTAAGCCAGGCATAACCTACAAGTTTGGCTGAAAGCTGCCTGTTCTCATTGAAGACTACCAAGACAACCAGCAGACATTAGCATAAAATCCTGCTGTAACCAATTATTTCAGCAACACTAAAGCATTTGTTCCCACTCCCAAATTAGGACTGTGATTGGCATCCAGCTTTTGGTATTTATCATTCATATATGCATGCCCAGTTGAGAAGATACAGACAAATGTATAGGTAACAGCTACCACAAACAGATCTGGTAATTTTACATCTCTGTAATGTCACCAGGGGACAGACTCCCCACTGTCATTTAAGTGTCTGGACATGTAAATCTGGGTCCCTCAGCTAATGAGGATTTAAAGTCCTTTTGCAGGAATTCTACTAGTATAAAATAATAGGAGCAAAAGACATTAGAAAGCCCAAAACCATCCAAAACACCCGCCTCTTCCGTGTTCTGTACTTTCAAGGTCAGAATAGCCAAATAGCTGGTTCAGGTATCTAAATATGCTAAGAGTGCCAAACTTTTAAAGAAATAGAGAAAACTTCAAAGATTCATGATTGTATTGAAGCTTTCAGCTGAAAAAGAACACTATGAAATCAAAAGACCTGACAGTTACCTGGTGCAAAGGAAATGTACCCCTGCAGTTATTTTATATTTGAAACCCCCAAATCGGCATGAACATATTGTTGAAGAAACAAAGGCCACACCATATATTTGTTCACAAATATATTTTAAAGTGTTACTACTGAGAAGAATAAACCAGCCAGGTAATGGCAAACAATCTTACGAACATTTTTTCAAGACAAATTTATGCTGGCTCTTTACCAGACTATCTTTTATTACTTGATCATTCACAAATAACTTCGATAGTAAATGAATACATAGCTAACAATTTTTACATCTCCTTCTTATAATTAAATAATGAAAAGAAGCATGGAAAACTAAAAATTATTAAACTGCTGTAAAATTACAGATATTAACTATGAGTCTGCCATACATATTAATAGTTGTCTAAGATTTAATATATAATTTTCCTATTTCTGTGTATTACTAAAATATTTTTTATAGTTAATCTACTTCACTGTTTTGCAAGTCCTTCTTTTGATTCCTAAAATAGCTAATTCTTCAACTCTATAATTGTGAAGGCAAAATAAATAAAAAAATGTAATTTCTTCACATATCGTTTCTGGGAAAAATGGAAGAAAAATAAAATTCTTCAATCTATCATGGTTGAATTTAATTCAATATTTTAAGCAGTTTTATTTCTTCATACTACAAGTGTTAAGTGAGAATTTCATATCCATGCATAAGTTGTGCCACTGGCTTTAACTTATCACAAAATTCAAACATAAAGATTTCAGAGGACTGTGTATTAAACCTGTTTCACTTAAAGACTCTGAGATGATTAGATTTCACCAAGTGATTAAGGTAATAGTGAATTTTCCCGTTTTTGCCAATACAATATCCACACTGATAACCAAAGACCTAAATATTCAAGCAATATGACTGGTCAGGTTGATGAAGAGGGACAGGCCTTACTGATATTTTTGCCTTTCTTCTTCACAGTAAAGTTGCAGTTTTTAAATAGAATAGCAACTTTCAGGTACCAGTTAAGATCACAGCTGATACAAATACCAAAACTGGATACAGAAACTGAGTCATTCTTCCCAGTACAGCGGCAAAGTAAAGTGCACTGCTATATAGTGTGCAGAAAAGAAACATGTCTGAATTGCGTTTCACCCCATTTTCTTCTCCAACATTTACCTGACATTTAAAATTAAATCCTCTGAAAATATGGAAGTTCATTATTTTTCATTTTACATGAAACGTTCATGGCCAGATCAATAATTCCAAACACTCCCCTTTATTGCAAAACTTGCACCTGGTTTGGTAGTCACACTGCAAATAACATATGGAAAAAAACCCATGCATATTTCCTCCTAATGGGCAAATACAAATGTATCCATCTCTAAATACCTCATTTCAGTGAGGAAGAGCCTTAATGGTGACAAAGGAGATTGCAGAAAAAAGGTGGACCTTCCCATTGTTCAGCCAAACTTTCCACACCTGCAACAAAGGATTTATCTTCATATGTCTCCTGCTTTTCTGACTTGATTATGCATGCCTGCCTCAGCTAATGAAATACCATGACTGAGGAGATTCTATGATCAACTGGCAACCACCATCCTATCTGCCCCTTCTGCGGCAGAGTAAAACATTCCACCCAACACCTGAGCCACATGTAGGTCATGAATCCTGTTTTAGACACAATACGCTCAAGAAGCTGTCATTACTGTCTTAAATCCTCACATAAATAAAGCCACTAGTTATAGGCAAAGAACTTAAACCAGAATTATTTCTCCAGAAAGCCAAACATCAAAACCTGATGATTTATCTTTGTGTCCTAAGTCAGACCGCAATAGCATTCATACAACTTTCCTTCTACCATGATTAAATGTAACTTACATTGAACAAAAAGAAAAAAAGCATGGAAAAGATATCCATACACACACCCTTTCATCATACCCTTACATCAAGAGGGACATCCTAACTTGAGGAAAAAAGAAGAAAAAAACCCAAAACTACTTTCACTTCATCCCAGGTTTCTTCTATCAGCCCCATAACTTCCTCTCAAGTACCAGCCAATTTCTTTCAAGTTACCAAGGGGTTCTTCAAGAGTTTTGTTGTCTGGCTGCCTTTTTTGCACGGGGGGAGATTTGATTTTAGGTTGGGGTTTTTGGAAAAAAACAACTAATAAATTTAGATGAAGAACCATGCACCAATAGCTAAGTGGGAATAACAGCATATTTTTATCTATGTTTAAGTAATTTTTCTTAATCTGAAGAAACTCTACCATTCCTGTTAAAAGAACTCACAAACTGGTTTCTATCCAAAACTTCACAGCCTTTATAAACTGACAGCAGCATTACAGCTCTCCAAACACACTCCATTCTAATTAAATGACTAATCTAAAACCAATCAACCGAAACACATAGAATAAATGCACAGAATACAAATGTTTTACTCCCAAAGTGAAACTCAAATTAAAGCAAAACACAGTTATATCTCAGAAGTGAGTTACCATCCTTCAAAAATAATTTACTACAAAAAATAATAGCTGAAAAAATCAAGTATATTCCTTAGTAGTATCAGCAATGAATTACCCTGGTAAATGATTACTGTACTTATGAATTTCAACAATATTATATAGGCATTAATCTAAAGCAGTTAAACTTCTAACAATACTGGAATAAATAGACTTTGCTAAAAAAAAGTCAAATTTGGATAACTAAGTTTATTTCTACTTAAGGGATACTGTCTGAAGTAAAATTTTATGTTTATCTAATTCCAAGTATAATATGTATCTGCCAATAAATGGTACAGTAATCCTTAGAAGCTGGTAGAAGACAAAACATGTACATTATCTCGCACAACAAATTTCACCAGACTATCATTTTAAGTATTATATCTACTTGCTCTATTCCTTGGTATCTGTTTTAACTGTTCTTTCCTTAGATCAAATAAAATACATCTACCTAGAATTTACACTAAAATGTGCATAAATTTATAGCCTGAGAAGTCAAATCTGAAGTTCTTCCCTCATCCTGCTGCTGACCTGCTGTAGAAACTTCTTTGGACAATTCATTTCAGAACTCTGTGCTTCTATTTCTCCTTCTATTTCTCCTATTTAGTTATGGCCATAAATTATGTTTGTCTTCACTATTAAATCATTTTCAAATCCACAAAGTATACATTGAATGACTAAATTTATAATTTATTGAATTTATAAATTATTGAATTTATAAATGCTATTTATAAATAATAGCAAGCCATAAAATACATAAATAAATGGCTACAGTTTTTGTCATGATCATTTTTTTTCTTAAAATCCTGTACTTAAGCAGATAGAATCTGTCAAAAGATTTCAAGGTACTCTTATGGACACAACTGGTAGTTTTATACTTATCTCAGAAATAAAAAGCTCATCATATATTTCTTCATTGTACTTTTAATTGGTTATCTTAAAATGTCCTCTGGCTACAACAAGCAGTTCCAAACCAAATCTTCATTGCCTCCTGGTAAATGTTACAGAAACATTGCAACAAAAAACAAACCTGAAAAGCAACATTTTTAGATTAATCATTTGTCTCCATTCCATCTGTTATGTTTTAACAATTCTATTCAATAGACCCTTCCTGTGCCTTGCTAGTACATTCTTAATACTATCAGAACTTACTTTAAAAGCTTTCAGTTTTTATACATATACACACACACTCAGCTGACGTAAAATGCCTCATATCCCATGAAATCTGTGGAGCAAATTAATTGTTTTGAAATAGTCTCCTGTTCTTCACACTCTGTAATCCAACTGTCCTCCAATAAAATACGCTGGTGGAAGATCTGCAACTCTATAGGATTTCATAGATCAAGCCGGCCAGCATCAAGGAAGTTAGTAATAATATAGAAGTTGTTGTTGTTGTCATCATTATTATTATTATTATTATTATTATTATTTTCTGCTTTGGGATTTATTTTTTTTAATTCAAATAATGAAGAAATGGGGATCAAGCCATGCCCTTAAACACCAAGTAAAGAAACATGCAGTACAGTATGGAATACTTTCATGTAGATACTCAAAAACTAGGTCAAATCACATTCTTTGCAAAAATTATTTTGAGTTTATTCATATAATCAGTTAATTAATTATTAGTAAAACAAATAGTTATAGAACCATGAAAAGCACAAATACACTCAGAGGCCTTAAATGGTAAGCACAATCATATACCATAATAATAAAGCCTAGCACAGATCTTTTCAGCCAGTGGTTCGGAGCACTCAGATACGCTTTTGGAGAAGCATAAACAATGCAAAAACCTGTAATTGCAATGTCAGTCATGGTGTCCATACAGAATACCAAGTACAAAATCATATCTTATTTATTTCCATGGGTCTTCAGCAAAATAAAAAAACTACAAAGCCAACTGCAGAAGCACAGTGTCCTCTGCTGGGGAAACTGTCTTACATTTCTCACCTGAACATGAGAGAGGAGGGATGCCCATGCCCATAACCAAAATTGACTCATTCAATCAATCATTGTTGTAAAAATCCCATTTTTCACAACACACATAAAAATAATTTGAGACAGAAGACCATCCTGGAGATACTGCTTCAATGAATTCTAACAATTCCAGCTTGATTAATAGCTCAATAACCATTACTTATATAATTCACCATAAGTGATCTTAAAATGCTTTACTTTTTCATGCATACTATCGCTATTGAAAATGACCAATTGAACCATTTGTCATTGCTAACTAAAAGTGCTCTGAGAACAAATGTTCTTAATCTTTTTCTTTTCTTAATAAGATCAGAATTCAGCCACAAAATGTTCCATCTGTAATTTAGAAAGGAACAAGGCCTGCAGCCTAAGTCAATAGTTTTCTTCGACTACTGGATGTGATCAATTAAACTATATACCTGAAGAAGCCGCAGCTTTCTCTTCTAGGAAAACAAATAAGATCTCTCATTCTAAACTGAGTTACAAAGAACAAAACCTCACCTACCCTGTGTGAATTCTCTCTCACAGAAACAGCAGAAAGTCAACAGCATAAGGGTATAAACTTAACTAAGCAAAATAGGATGTAACTCTTAGAACCATCTCTCCAGTTTGAACGCCATCTACATTCAAATGTTAAATATAGCATTTACAGGAAAAAATGTTTAGAAAAATAATAAAGAAAATAACAGAAGCATCAACTACTAACTACAACTAATAATAAACAATAGCTCTTTTAAATAAATGAATTCACAGATCAAGTCCCCTACAAATTGCTCCTATATTTTAAGATGACAGATGTCTTATTTGCAGAGAAATATTCCTTTATATTTAAGCCAGCTGAAATAGTTGATTTTTTTGCTTGGTTAACCAATACAACACTGAGGTACCCTCACAGCAGTAATATAATGAAGTGAGATTAACTGTCTTCATGGACATAATGTATTGCTGTGTACCAAATGTTCACTACCAATGCTGGGCAAACGCCTTAGTTTTAGTTCACACTATTAAAAGCCCCACCATGCGCTGGTAATAAAAACTGAGTACATATCCAGAGCAGAAATGAATCTCTTAGAAAAAGGGACTTACAGTCAGGAGAGAACACAGCTTGAAACACTGCAGAATATAACACAGCTACCAACAAGGTCAGAGCAAGTAAAACAAATTACCTTATTGTGTATTAGTTGTACCCATAAAATGCCATCTACTGTTCAGTTAAAACAGACAAAAATCATCGATACAAGACAGGGTGACAGTTCTTAAAATCTTCAACAATAGTGAAAAATAATTTTGCTCTAATATTGAATGACCAATGGATGATGAAAGAGACTCAAAACATGTTAATTTGGCAAATTCTTCTCTCTAGCAAAACATGTTCTACTCCAAGTCTTCCATTTTGTAAAATTTTCCAAATATCTTCTTTTTTTGGACTTCTTTTAATGGGTCTTGTGGAGATTATAACCTAGGTTGTTGCATTTCATTATATCAGTAAGTCCGCATCTTTTTTAAGCCATCCTAGTTTGTATGGCTGTATGTGAACAGCAACTAAAAACTGTCAGTAGTAGCATGATCTACAGTTACTGACCATTAAATGGTCTTATCCATTTGTTTAATTCAGATGGACGTAATTGATAATGACTCCTGGAAAAGACTGCTTTAGTCCCAAGCTTGTGACATGACAAGAGCTTACTGATATGCTGATAAGGATTTTTTTCACATTAGAAATTATTAGGTACCTTGAAACTGTTCTTCTAATGCATATATCATTTTCATGCATAGGTTCCTTTCATACAATATTTCAAATTAAGTCTGCTATGCACTATGCATAGCTCAGTAGCAAATGAAAGGAAGGCTATACTGGCAGATCAAGAAGAAAATTCCAAGGTGGACAGTCATAGACAAATCAGAAATCCAGCCTGCTCCTAAAAAAAATCAAAATTGGTAATGACACCACTGAAAAGAAAAATGGTGCCATTGCACCTTTCTGGTTCCAACAATATGGAGATGTAAACATTTTAAATCTGCCGTATTTCTTCACAATATTTTATTTCTTGTATCTTAATCTAACAAAGGTAAGATTTTATTCCAATCTTTATTCCAAGAGTACTTTAAATTTTTCTAACCCTAAAAACATGTCCTATGTCTGCCTTCTATTATGCCCATGTCTTCATTATATAAAACAATACCTGAACATAAAGCATTTTTCATCAGAATAGGTTCTCAACAGTCACAGGAGGAAGTATACGTAGAAAGTTTGGGAAGAAAGAGCTACAATACTCAGAATAAAATTGCAAGAGAGATCTCAATTCTTACGTCCTTACAGATCCAAAGCTCCCTGATACTACCATGTATGACTTCAGGAAACAGCGCCAGGAACTACCAGTGCCAATGAAAACTCTTCGAAGAATGCAAATGGATGAGTCTGGATAACAGCAAAGTCCAGAAAGATTGCACTGTCTCAAAATGTCAGCAAGAACATTGTGTCATACAGATCTGAAAGCAAATTTACACCAACAAAAGGCTCACAGTATGAGATGTTGTAAAGCAAAAGTTTGCCTTGTATTTCTGATTTCTGTAACTGTGAAGGAACTAGTACAGTAAATGAATGCACTCATGTACCACTCGACAAAGGGGTGTTCTCTTCGCTGCAGTGGGATCTTCAAAAGTAATTTTAAGTTTTTAAGTTTGAGTTTCATCATTTATGTAAAGGGGTGGGGGTTGACACCTTTTTTAAACTACTTCACCTTCCCTTTTAATACACTTTAAAATCCAAATTTTTAAAAAAAACTATATATCATACCTACATATCATATTATTATGTGTTCAGTTGTGTGTTTGGTTTACAGTTGTGATGACCACAGCTCAATGTGCACATTGGTGACATCTGTGCACATGATAGCCCAATTTGTTTGCACAGCTCTAATCTTCACCTGCCTAAAGTTTCCAAATTCTGTTTCTAGACTTGTTTCATTCATTCAAACATACCTCTCATGAAAAGGACCCAACATCTTAATGGTATCAGCATGCTAGGTACACAGGCAAAAATCAAGGAACCATACTTGTGTACATATATAGTGGGAAATGCTCTTAGATTTTTTTAGGTAAAGAATTTTTTTTTTCCCGCTAAACTAGAAGCAAATTTTATTTCTCAGAATCAAATGGTAAATTTAAAAGGAGTGGAGAGAAAGTTAATCCTATTTTGTCACTAATAGCTGTGCCAAGTAAAATAACCACGTAGCAGCTAAACTACATAGCCCAGCATGATACAGCTATAAGAAGTTATAAAGCATTTATCAGAAGATACTATACAGTAGATATGGTACACCTGACAATTTCTTCTCTTTATATATTCAAATAAACACTTCAGAGATTTGCCAAACCACCAAAACCCAACAACCAGTGTATTCCTGTAGCAATTACAAAAAGAGAATTAATCTTTTTATAATAAAATCTCTCATCTAGAAAACTTGCTTGTACCTGCTCTGCTGCATGCAGACCTTTTTAAGCCACTCCTCTGTAAGGTTACTGGAAAATTCACCCATATCAATTTTACATATGTATATATGTATGCATATACACACACATATATAATATACACTGCAAGGCACATTTTAATGTTGTAGTAGTTACATGCTAAGAGTATTTAATTTGCCTTCTGATCTCTCTTAAAAGCCACCTGCCTTGCATATTTTCCTTGTTTTTCTCACTCAGGACCTTTATACACTTCTCATCTGACTAAACTTCTCATTCAAATATATCACTGCATCTCTAATATCAGACTATCTTAGGTTGTCAAATTCTAGAACAATTTATAATTGTTCAGTTAAACCATCAATATATTCATTTTCTAGAATGAGGGATAGGGAGTGGGGAGACAAGTTTTTCTGTTGAATAGATGATAAAGAGGATTATTGTTTCAGATTGGACAGATTTCACAGAAGTTTTATGTTTCCAAGTCTACTAACAGAGTAAGAGTGTCATCACCCCTGTCTACTGTTAAATATAAGGAAAAGTTACCACAGTAATTTAGTTGAATTCAAAGCACTGCCAGTGTGATCCCCTTAGGCTGCTTTCTGAAGTTGGAAATAAATTATTTTTCCTTTTTGTTTGCTATGCCAAGAAAAGATAATGCGGCACATTCACTTAACATTTGTCACTGAAGCACATTATCCCTCCAGTAGTAATACACGGGAGTACCACAGACAGTGTTTCAAATTAATCAGGAATAGGATTAATCATGCAAGAAATAGAAGTTAAAATGTAATATTTAAAAATAAAGCTAAAGTCATTGGGAGGTAAAATTTTCTTTGCAGCTATCAGTTCTGCTGCCATCTTAAGTTTGATTTTATCAGTTACCTTCCTCTGCTATTTAATTTCTCAGTCATAATGCATTGCAGCACAAACCTGCCATTTATTAAATCCTACAGATGCTTGTACTTTTTCCCTACTCCCTCAATTTTTAGCAAAATGCAGCTTCAAAGGGATTTTGATCTGCAAATAAGATTTGAGCGAGTTCAGAGCAGCACGTAGGGATAGTGGCTTGTGAAGTGCCAGAGAGCAGCAGTAAGAGAGGGGAAGTTAGGACCTGAACAGGTGAATAAAGAGAGTGTTGCTTCTGGTGAGAACTGCCAATAAAAATTAAAGCAGAATCTTAGAGCACACTGAACGTAATGCCTTTTGAGTGCCTATAATAAGTGCAAGAAATGTGAAAATATACATAACAAAAGGATAGCAGAGGGAGGGCAAGTGGTGAGGTTCACAAAGAGCTAAGTGCCATCTGAATGTGTAAGAATATTCACACTGCCAAATTCCTGCATCAATCACTTGGTCAGGACTTCTGGAATTAGAAAAATAGACTAGCTTGTTCCTTCCTCCTCCATACATACGCTACCTTAATTTCAATCAAAAGTAGTTAATTTACTAAACTTTCTTTGTGCAAACCTCAATGAATTTTGCCAGAAATTCCCTAATTCCTTCAGCTGTAATTTCCACTGACTATAATAAGGTAACAAGAAGCATGACATTATTTGAAATATATATAGATAATTAACTACTGGCAGAAGAAAAGCAAAAGAAACAGTTATTTTATGTGCCTATTATGAATCTTCTCATATTCAGTTGCCACAGTAAGTAATGATAATATTTTTACCTTTTCATTTTTACCTGACTGGAAGCTGTTTTCTTACTGGAACCTTAGTTTTATTATTTTGTATCAGTAGAGAAAATAAGATTATATATAATACTGAGGCTATCCTGATTGGCTATATGAAATTAAAGGAGAGGAATATCTGCCCTTAGTTTTACATGGTCCAACTTTACTCCTATGAAACAACAGAGACCAATATTTTTTTTCTGCATGATCCAGGTGAAGCAGAATTCCAGCTTCCCTGGAATAGCATTTTCTCTTGCCACATGTTTATCGTTCAGAACATGCTGTCTTCCTGTTTTAACCACCCAGCATCTAATGTTCAGAATCAAAAAGCCTTTATCCCTTTAGTCTGAGAAGGGATTTGAGTTGAGGGTTTGTTTTTTTCACACAATGTTGATATGCCAGATCAATGTTGAGTTCCTAGCAAGAGGCCAAGTGAAATCTCTCAATAATCAAAGTGCTAAATGTTTTATCTAGTTTGTATTTTTAATCAAACAGTATACTCATTTAAAATACACAATACAAATCACTTGGTTTTAAAATAATAAAACTTGCTCAATTAAATTGCTATCACACTAGAAAAAGAAGAATTGCAGCTTGTATGAACAAGACACTGACAAGCTTCACATTAACATGCAGTGGGATAATCTACAGAGGTATGAAAACATGTAAGAGCTTAGACATTTACAATTAGCCATTTATTTTAAGAGTTCAGTCAAGCATAGTTTTATATGAACAGGAAGACTACCAACATTGCAGTCCTCCTCTACTTGGAATATGTTCACATACAAAAGAAGTTAAGTAGAAGCTAACTGCAGACGTGCATGAGCACAGCCAGTGGGTTGCAACACTCATTATTCCCCCATATTCAGCATGTCTAAGACCGTATCAGGAGTAGTGAGTATGTTTTGGTGTTTCCCAGTACAGACACAGACAAACAGGGGAAGCTAGCAGAGGGCCACCAAGACTGTTTGGGCCTGGAACAATTGAGGTAGGTAGAGAGGATGAATGACCCAGGTTTGTACAGACTGAAGAAGGGAAAGCTAAGGGTACTGAAATGCACTCTTCAATTACCTGAAGGGGAGAGGGTTCCTAGAGAAGTCATAGTTTCAGATGGATACAGTCACAATTTTCAAACAAACAGAATTCTGATTAGATAGGCAGAAAAAATTCTCCACCATAAGAATAATCAAACCCTGGAATAAAGGTCCAGAGAGATTGTGAATCCTCATCCCCAGAGATACTAAAAATTTAATTAGAAAAGCTCCTGAGCTACTTGATGCCACAAAGCTGTCTCTGCTTTGAACAGGGAATAGGAACAGTCCCTTCCAAATTGTATTTTCTACTGTAACTGCGTAAAGACTAACATGAAGCCTCAGAACAGTGAAACAGACATCTCCTTGGCTAACAGGGTAAGACAAAAGTTGCAATTTTGAGCAATAGCTTAAATACTTGTACTGGTTCCTCAAAACGGTTTAGTTATTTTAGGACAGACACACATATCCAATGCTGCATCTTGCATTATCAGAAATTAAGTTGTTCTGGAACAGCTTTCACTAGGCCAGTGGTTTCCAAAAGACAGTGCACACACCCCAGCAGCTGTGCAAAAGACCCACTGAGGTGCAAGAAAGTGTCAGAACTTATATTTACACTTTTATCTAAAAAAAAAATTAAATTATGTTTTACTAATACTTAATATACAGCTTAACACTGGTGATTGTTTCTGACAGTTAAAGTCATGTGATAACTCACACAATACCTTACAGAAATTCACTAAATCTAGCAATAAATGTTTAGAAGACTCTTGATGTTTGTTAAGCAATAGCAGAACGAAGAGAAACACATATACCATTGGGAAAGCCACTTGTTCTTCCTGTCACAGTAAAAGTGACTGAAATAATATGTACACAAGCAATATGATGAAAAACCTAAATGCAGTTTTATGCCAGAAAATGTTGTTGGAAGACACAGAGAAAACATTGAAAATTTTAAAAAACTAGAATTACAACAAGTTACACAACATGGGATCTTTGCTACATGACAGAAGGAAAGTACAGATAGTTTTAATGTCTCAGCTTATGATATTTACTAGGCTCTTTTTCAGTAATATATCCATTAATAACGACCTTTTTTGAGTCACTAAAGGAAAGATGTACCAGGGAAGATATGTTCTGAACAATACATTAATAAAAACAATGTTTTAAGGAAAAATTGTATAAGTGTAACCACTGATGGAGCTGCTAATTTGACTGGAATAAAAAATGGATTCTGCATAAGTTTACTGAGATAACACCACTGATTAAATTTATTCACTGCTTTCTTCATCAGAAAGCTATTGCAGTAAAGAAACTGGGGCCAGAAGTACAGAAAGCGACACAGAATATCCTGGTTAATTTTATAAAACAAAGACCTTTAAATAGTACAGTCTGCACCATGCTTTGTAACAATATGGATAGTGGCCGTGAAAATTTTTTGTACCACATAGATATTCACCGGTTATCTTGTGCAATGCACTTTTAAAAGTTGCCAAAATTAAATATGTTACACATTTTTCCTTCACAAGATTTTACTGACTTTTCTGTGATGAGAAGTGGATGTCAGTGGTATTCTACCTAGCACATTTTTGGGAAAAATAAAAAAAAATAATAATCTGTCCCCTCAAGGTAAAGATGACATTTCAATAATTGGTGAGAAATTAACTTGTTTAAAAAAAAAAGTCATGCTATAGAGAGAGCACCTTGAAAACAAGTTTGTGTTTTAATCATTACATTATTTCCAACAATAAAAATCACATAATAATTCCCTTACCTGTACACCTGAACTAGAAAACAGAATTTTCTAGACTGTTGGAAATCTTCCAAGCAAAAAAGTTACAGTGGGGTTTTAGCCCATTGATTAAAAATGTAGAAATTAAATGCAACACCTTCCAGTTGGTTTGAGAGAACAACTGATTGTCATCAGGGAATTCAGGTGGAAATTTACTAACCAATCTTCAACAAAAACCTTTGCAGAATTGGTGGATGATAATCAAAAATTAGTATTAGGATTTAAGTAAGCATGGTTGAAGATGTACTTCTTCCATTTAACTCTATGTATAATCTTTGTGAGGGTTTTTTTTCAGCTATCACAGTCATTAAAACCAAGTATCAAAATAAACTGAATTTAGAACCAGATTATTGAATAACTGCACCACAAAGCATTAAAGATTTTCAAAAATAATTAATCACAATCATATCATTCTCACAAAAAATGTTGTCATTTGCTATATTTTATTAATGGTATTTATTAACATCTTCACTCCCATAATAGTTAATAATTTAAGTGAATACATTAACAAAATAGGGAGGAGAGTGGGAGGGTTACAATTATGTTTGAGATTACCTGTAAAATGCTTAACACATTTTCTTTCTAATAACTGTTAATACATTTCTAGAACTAATAACTGTTCACAGATTCATCATAATTCACTTGTTCAGATTCATTAATGATGTCATGACTAAATACAATGCTTAATAGACCATCTCAGGTAGAATTCCACAACTACATCCACAAAATTATGTTTAATTTGTGAAGAGTGAAATGTTAATGGGGAGATGAAGATAAACCACATATCAAAAATCAGTGATGAAGACAGGTGATTCAAAAAAAGAAATAAACATGAGGACAGAACAGATGTTGCCAACTGACTCTTGACTCATATGGGAAAACTACTCTTTCATGAGTAACTACAGCCCTTTCCTTTATCATATGCTTACTCAGAACAACTGGATTTGTGGGGTTTTTGTATCTTGAAGTACCCAGTCATCATTCAGATGGTCGAAAGTGCCTGCCTCTTCCAAATGGATCCCTTCGGATCCACTTTTAAAGATTATGGAGATCATTTTTTCATCACAAACCCCAGTTATTAACACTGAAGCTTTTGCAGGAGGTCTGTGAAAAGTTTCTCAGTTCGTCAAACCAAATGTAAATGTAAGCAAAACTCTCTGCAGTTTGTGTTTTACTGGAACTAGCTCTCTTTCATTAGAAAAGCTAAAACTAAGGGAAATCTGCAGTTCAACTACAATTCCAGTTTACAAGTAAATAGTCCTGGCAGGTCCTACCAGAGGTGACATTGCCACAAGAACTATGTCATGCTCTTTACCCTGTACCCGCACAATCTTCTTGACGTGTGATCGCTTCACAGTGACAGTGTGAGAAACAGAGGAGCACTTTGGTTTAAATCTGCTGGTTCTGCCTTTGGCTTCTACATCAGGATGGTTAGTTTCTTCATGTGCACACTAAAACAGCTGTATATTATAGGCAATGTAAGCAAGAATTGTGACGAATATAAGGAAGATTTTACCATTATTTATTTGAATTTTGAAAGAAACTAACCCAAATAGAAAATTTTAGTGACAACAAAACCTGCCATGTTTCATCACAAAGTCTCAATGTTATATTATTTTTATTTTCCATGTTTGCAGAGTACATTCATCCATTACAGTAAAAGGTGTGCAAACTGAAGATATTCTTGTCCCTCCATCTCATTTGATTTTTTAGGAGGCAAATGCTATCACAAAAACAGTTCTTATCATACCTGATTAGTGTCAAAATGAGTTAAGGATGAGCCATTGTGTCCAAAGAGAATAAATAAAAGCAGACTCAATATTCAACATTTTAACCTGCTTAGTTCTGCAAATAGTCATGAATAAATTACTTGATAGCACTATTTATAAAAAACACAGAACATTACTAAATCTATACCTCCCCACACTCACAACTCCAAGAATATACATATTTTTATTATTTTCTATATCCAAAGCATGTTTTAAACCTGCATTGACTGATCTGGTAGACTTCAAAGTAGATGACTGAAAATAATGTCTGGTTTTGCGTGCTTCAAAATGCAGCACAAAACAGAGGCACAGCCTACTACAAATTGTAATAAAAAAGGTGAAAACACAAATTTTCAAATTGTTTTCAAAACTATCCCTTAAGATACTACTTTATTCAAATTACACCCTAAAATACATCTGGAATATTCTGTCAATACTACTTTGGTTTTAGTTCTGCATATATCATGATTTAGAAACTCTTCTAAACCTAGTAAAACCACTTGTAGCCAGCTAAACATTCACAAAGACAAACTGCACCATAATAGTAATAATAAAAATATTTGTTTGCATTTTTGTTGGTACTGTTGTATTTGGTTAATTAAAATTGCCTTGTAGTTTAAATATATAGATAGCAATTTTTTTTATGATTTATTGCTCTTTTAACAGTGGATATTCAATAGTACTTAATTTTCAGCTTTCATAAACTCCCGGGGATTACAAAGGGATTAGTGGAAGATTCATTTAGATAACCTGAGTCTCTTATGAGAAGGAGAAAAAAATGCAGCAGCGATTAAGTCTCTAGTATATGACACCTGCTTAAAACACAACCAGTTATAACATGCCTGCTCTTCTTCACTTTAAGGGATGACTGTAATACATGGTAACATCTGATGACATTTTAAATTACAATCTCTGTAGCCAGTGTTGGAAAAAGTGACTTTTTTTTTTGCTTAGGAACCAAAATTACTATTTATAAAACCTCAAATGAGAAAGTTCATGTTCTAAGGGCAAATCCATTCTCAAGGATACACAGTGAGGACACTGAAGATGAACATGTAGATCTAGCAATAGCATAAATATTCCGTAACATTCTGATCAGTTCAGGACTACAAAGATACCTTTAGCTTCTCTCAGAAACAGCATTATAAATCCAAAAAATGTATTAGCTTCATGAAGTTATACTGAATTCACACCCATTTAACAAACAGAAATACAGGATAGGTTTGAACAGAAATATCAAGGAGAAAAGACTTCCTCTCTCATTTAGTTTCTTCAACAAATATTTTTAATCAGGTGTTTGTGTGGCCAGCTTTTCACTCCACTTGGTTCACTTCTTTATTCCAGAACAAAATAAAATGAGAGACACTGTATCAAGGGGTTGAACGGTACATGGAGAAGAACAAAACAAAACAAAATATAAATAACATATAAACCAAAACCCATAGCTGAACAGAGACTAGTATATTTGTTATAGCTCTTTATCACATGGTAAGTTGCTTAAACTTACCAACCAGAGAACTAAACAATGACTGTGTTATTCAGTGTTCATGATTATTTTCAAATAAAGCATGAACATGCAGTTTGTAGTGTCAGCACTGACACTCATTTTCTTGCATAAGCACACTCTGGTCACTTATTCAATACCACTGCCTTGGAACAGCAGCACAGTAGATCACTGTTCATTCCAAAATGTAGTCTTGCAGATAAGTCATCTGGAAGAGGAATGGTCTCCTTCTTTGGGTCTTGGAAAGTGCTTTTTCACTGTACAAGTGATTATGCATGGAGAGTCCATTAAGGCTACCCCATCATCAGTAGTCCCTGGTAAGGCCGGAGCTGAGCCTGCACATATAACGTGAACTTCCCAACACTCACCAGCACTTTACCAGTCCCAGAGGACCCCTTCCAGCACCCTAATCAATTCTTCTCCCAGCTACCAAAGGGAATAAAAAAGAAACTAACACTTCTCCCTCAAAAATCCAGATAAATACTTCCATTCAAGTTTGAAATTGTCTCCAGGGGACATTTACTTTTTTCACCTTCTGAATGATCACAGTCATCAGAATCCACACATTCAGCCCTATCCATGAGCATAATTAAAATACCCACATATAAGAATTCTAAGTTTTCTTTTAAAAAGGAAAAAAATCCTTGTAGTAAATCACACATCAGTTAGCTGAAAACAGCTAAAATAACACTTTTATATTGATATTGAAGAGTAAGTGTCCATAGGAACAGCTGCAACATAAATTAGGACCTGCAAATAGGTACACTGCACTTTCAGAGGACTTTATAATGTAAGTATCTCTTGACTTTTTCATTGTTTGAATAAAAGACTACAAGACAAGGGCTTTTGAGAGGTTGCTGATTAAAGTGCCCTTTATTGTTAAAAGCATAATTAAGTAATACTTGAATTTATAACGCTCTTCAGGGAGCCCACACTCCTAAAGAAATTAGAAAATGGCACAGCCAGAAAGACACCTAATTAATAACACTCTTTAATTATCACAGCTAGCCTGTGTGGCATTCACATTTGCAAGGTTTCATTTTATTTAAAGAAATTAACGTGCAGATCAAGTCATGAAACTCTCCTCTTACGCACTGTCCAAAGCCTATTAAACAAAATATAGTGTAAAACCAGCATGGAGTTATAAATAGCCTGCTGTTTGGAATAGCCTGTCAGTCTGTTCCCAATTATGTATGTTTAGCTAACAGCTCTCTAATTAGCACTTGCTTCTGACTACACAACTTCTAAAATGTTTACATTGGAAGTCACAAATTATTGTCTAATTATGCTGGCTACGTTACTTTTCATAAAACATAAATAAAATATCTACCCATGGTATAACAACAAAATATGCCATCACCACTGCGTGACTCTAAGACGTACCACTGATATACCAAAGCTTAGCAAAACCATTTAATTGAAACACTTAAAAACACAATAGCCACTTTACTGCATCAAATAAGATCACAAAGACAGCATCATTTCTGAAATGTATTTTACCTGTAAAAGCAAAGTAAAATGAACAGCTCCTTAAATTTGCAGAAGTCCTTTCTAATGTGCATGTTGTCATATTTCTACCTACAGACCTTAGGGATTTTACACAGATTGCTCATCAGCAGGGAGAGGTGAGATGGAAGTGCAGAACAAGGTGAAGACTAGCAAAGAAGCAGGACAGTGGGAGAGTGGGAGTCGTAGGGATTTGTAAGGGAAGTGATGTAGAACCCAGAAAACATCAACGTTCTTGTAAAGAGCCCTTTCAAATCACTGAAACTTGAAATAAAACTGAAGACAGTCATTAGGTATCAGACACTGAAACTTCACTCCCACAGCTAAATCAGAGCCAGAAGACAACTTTCTTTGCCCCTCAAACTCCAGATTATACCGCTAAATCAGACCTACAGGTTGAAAACAAAACTGTCACTGTGTTCCTCCAGAGAGGGTCCAACAGCTAATTTAGAGGGATACCTAGGGGGAACATGAAAAGAAATTACTATAAATAATTGAACAATTCTTTCAAAACTAATATATCTGGATGAATTACCAGTGTTTAGAAAATAACTACATTTCTTCTTGAGTTTTTAATATTATTTGAGATGCATCAACATTTTTTACATTCAGGTGTAAGAGCACTTTTTGTTAACACTTCCTAGAACAAGGTGATTTTTCAGACACTTTCAGTGTTACAACTCAAATAATTTTGGAAAGAGATGCATTAAAGAAACATGGAAATCCCATCCCATATCCTTAGGGACTGACGCTGAGAAGTTAAAAAGCCAACCAGGTTCATTGTGCATTCTCTCTAAGAATAGTTGACCTCTGCTTGTCAAGTCTCTCTTTAGAAAAAAGACAACAAATCCAGAATAGCAGTTCCTGTTTCCTCCAGGGCCCTAAACTATTTCTTTAATATATCCTCACATCTCAATGCCTCAATTATTAATTTTTTCCCTTAGCTGACCCATTTGGTGAGCTCTCCTCACCAGTACAAACCTATTTACCAGGCTGCAATTTTCAACTTATAGATCATCTTTCGTAATACTGAAAATCTACTCCCTAAACACTTCCCTATCACTCAGAAAATTGGCTGTCACACATAATTAAGTTACTTTAGCTTAACGTTCAGAAAACTGTGCCCGTTATTAACAATGAAAGCAAACATATGGAGCAGGTGACCTTGCTTCTGTCAAAGAGTGTATTATTTGATACATTCAGCATTTGGTAGGAATGACCTTTACACAGAGTTAATTGGCCGACTCAACTACAGCGAGATATAACATTTCCACTGATGTAAATTTATTATGGAACAAAAAAGACTTAGTTTTCCTTTCATCCAAAGGAGAGAGAAGTCAGGCAGGAACACGGGAAATTACTTGTTCCTGACATCTCCATCTCTTGCACAAATAACCACAGCATTACATTTAGGAGTTGGAGACGTCTATATAAAGACTCCTAAAACATCATATGACCATCATTTCAGATCAAGGTTTTTCCACTATCTGGAGTTTTCAGCTCTTCACTGTTCAACTGTACTGTGAAGTCCATGACTTGCCTTCTACTGGATGAGCACAGCACTTCCCTTTCATTGCTTTTATTTCTGAATTGGTTTTGCTTTATTGATAACTCTCTCCAATTTGTTTCATATTTTTTTGAATAGGATAATGCAAGTCCTTGATCAGAAATCCCTTCTGCTATGTGATATTTCCTACCAGAAAATTTTCAAGTTCAGAAAAATGTACAATTTTTACCTACCCCTCCCTTTGTTCCTCACCCAGTAAGGGGGAGGGGAGGAAGAACCAAAAGAAAACCTACCCACTCCACAAGAACAGCCACCACATTTACAAAGCCACAGAATTTGTTTAGATATTAAAAAACTCAAAAATAAAGATTACATTGTAATTAATACAGCACTAAATTTAAAGGACATCAATCCTCTTTAAAAGAATATAGTTACAGACATTTTACAGAACCTCAAATTCCACAAGTAAATCAGAATGATACAGAAATAGAACAGAGAAATTGCAGACTCAGACCTATTGATCAGGGGCACCACCAATCACCACAAGAAAAAATGCACTTCCACTTCTTGTTCAACCATTTCTTAATTATTTTGTCCATGTCACAGAATACCATTAGTTGTATTAGGAATTGGGCATTTTTAGTTTCACAAGTTCAAAGACTGCTCGAGATGCTCTGAGTTTAGCAGCAAAGGAACTACGGGGAGTTTCACATAAAAGACTACCTCTCCACCAGCTACATGATTCTATCTACATTTGCTCCACATTTGTTTGCTACACATTCATAAGGGCTACTCAGTACCTGTTCAACAGATATTCCACCACAAAACTTGTCCTTTCCAGAAACACAGACTTTTAGTTTCTCTCTAGCAAGATGATAAATTCACCTCTTCATAACGTAAATGTATTGTAGTGCTGCATTTCCTAAGCCTGTACTGGAGCTGACAATGTAATGGAAGTTTAAACCCATGATCAGGTTCATTATTTCCTTCCTGTTTGCACTTGTGACTGTCAACTCTCCCTGCTCTTGTGACACACTGCAAGGAGGGAACAGGAAAACAGAATGATCCTCTCACAGGGTTTGCACAAAACCTGGTGTCACAAGCAAAGCTTTCAAAGCTGCAGAAGCCCTTTCAGAAAGGGACATTCTCAGAGATTCCCTAAAGGATGGTATGGCCTGTGCTGTTGCTGTTAAAAGCTTTTTTACCCACCATTATTGTTTCTATGATTAAAAGTTTTGTTTCAATAACAGTTTTTCATAGTCAGTAAGTGCAAGTGAAATTTGTAGGCTTACATGCATTTTTCTTTTAATGAAGAGTTACTCCAATTTGCATTCAAATTGGTTTTTTTAATGGTAAATATTTTATTTTAGATTAACAGTGAATCTCATTACTATCAATAGAATTCAATACTTGAGGGAGGAAAATTATGCACTTCATCTGGTTAAAAATAAAACTTCCTTTAGTTTATGGGTTATTAAATTTTACTTGAATCCAGAGCAATCACAGCTGAGTTCAATGAATTGTTAAATCCCAGTGTTAGTGGCCTACAAGTTGATGGAAGAATGAGAAATACATTAATGTTTAGGAAAGCTTTATAGTTGCCTTGCCGCCTAAATAGTTCCCCTTCTCTAGCTACCTCCTGAGTGCCTTCTATCTTCTGATGGAAATCTGTTTCTTTGAATAAGACACTTCACTGTGGCAAGAACAGCCAGCTCCACACCATGGAGAAGAATAGGGGCCAATCTGAGTTCATTTGCTGCCTGGGTTTAAGTTTTCTGTTTGTTTCTCTTGGTTCTTTTTACTTTATAGTGCAACTTCAATTAACATGTGGCTTCTTACACCACCAAAAGATCATTTGTTGAAGACCAATACGCTGCAAGGATTCTCAACACTTTTCTGTCAGCTTTACCAGCATTTAAAGGAAAATTGAGTACTGCTACTTGTATACTTCAACTAAAATTTTGCCTGCAAGGGTCAGACATGCTGGACTTCTGATCATTGAACTGGTTTTATGCTTTGTATCTTTAGAACACTATATTTGTTTCAATGGCTCACTAGGGTGGAAAAAAAGGAAAAGAAAAATAAAAGAAGATTGTGGCAATTAAGGAGATGCATTTGTGCTAGCTAATGAGAAAATCAGACCTGCAGTAGTTTAATACACCTAAATCAGAATATTTTAGCTATCAACCTTGGATTCATTTCAATTACTTACCGTTTTATTTGCTGCTTTAACTGGAAAATCTAAGTTATTTCCTTGCTTTTCTTTTGCAGCTTGATGAAGCTGAAATCTTGTTTTTAGGTTAATCAACATCTCAGTGTGAAACAGTGAAAAGTCAGAGAAGCAAGTACGGGTCACTGCACTGTGAAACCAATGTTTCACTCAGGATCTTTTGTTATGAGCAGCACAGACCATTTTCCTCAACTCTTACTCTTAAATGAGATTTGTATTTTTTTCCTTAAAAATTTGTCTTTATTACCTATTGTTTTTTAAATAAAGAACAAACTGGTAAAGATTTTCATCAGAACCTGCTGAGAAATATTCAGATGGATTACAGATCAAACCATTCTCCCCCCACTCCACCCACCCCGTCTCATAAACTTAAAAAAAAAAAATCAGATGAAAATAAAGACTTCTTCAGTAATTTTGCCACATGAATGGAGTCTCTGTAACCCTGACTGCAACTGTTACTAAAAAAGAAACCTAAATAGTGACTTTTTGTGTGTCAGTTACCACATGGGCTTGCATTGAATCTCTTAAGAAGCTAATCATACACCTCCAGAGATGGGGCATCCACCACCTCTCTGGGCAGCCTGTTCCAGCACCTTACCACTCCCTCTGTAAAAAACTCCCCCCTAATATCTAATCTAAACATTCCCTCCTTTAGCTTCAATCCATCCCCCCTTGTCCTGCCATCATATATCCTTTTGAAAAGTTGATTAATAATCATCTATAATAATAAACAAGCTCTACCTTCTCTTTGCTGACCAAAGAGAGTCACTTAGCAGGACACAGATTTACATTTGGATGAAAATCCAGGCAATGTATGCAGCCATATTTTGTCATAAAAAGTAAACAAACATACCTGTTTTGAAGTAAAAGTATCAGTTGGGACACTGAAGTGAAGGAAAGATAATACAGGAGGATTTGAACAGCAAGCCACAACATAAACACAGTATGTCAAGGATTTGAACCCAACTCAAAGCAAGAGTTGCTAACAGGGTTACAATTGTAAGTTAAGAAAGACTTCCCTTTGAATAGGACTAAAGGAAGTGTCACCGGGTCAGAAAAAAGGCACACACATTTACAGTAAAGGATCCCTTCTCAGAGTTAAGAACAGGGTTAGAATACAATGATACTTCCCTCAAATATTATTCTAACAAATTGCAGCTCAGAGGATTTCTGAGCAAGAGATGATGTCCTTATACTTGATTTGGAGAACTTTCCTGTCAGGTTTGACTATCACTCTCTGAAGCCATTTATCCACAACTTCTAGGCACTTCTAGTTCTTCAGTTGCTACCAGGTTTTCTGGGAAAAAAAAATCCAACCTCCTTTTCTTTTGAATATAATTATGACTGATGTCCTCCAGCCCTTATGTTGAAAAGGGCTGTCAAGATGACATGATTACATTCTCTGGCTGAAGAGTCCTAGTTTAGTAGTCATACTTTCCTTATCCTTCCACTCAGCTTCATTTTAGATTCTCCTATCTATGAAACAGTGTTGGGCAGATTTACTAAATTCAGAAAAAAGCCCTCATCTTTCAAATTGCAACAGTGCATGTACTCAAAATGCATAAGGTAGTGAACAGAAAAATAATAATTCTGAATGAACAAGTAAGTTAATCACCGTTAAAGTGGAGGGGACAAATCATCTCTCTTCTCTTCCCAGTTCACTACTAGTGAAAGGGCTATGGAAACTGATATGCTGGCATTAGCCTCTCTCCCTCAGTCACTAGAGGTGAGGCAAACCTCACCAGCTGTATTACAGCAATGGCTGCCTTCAGGTTTCCACAAAGCCTAATCACTGACAACCTGACACTTACTGGGGCTACGGCAATGCAAACATTAAATACTTTCTGCAGTTGAGCCACTGTTCCCCAGTCTCAAAGTAAATAAACATAGAAAAATCCCTTTCACAAAAATGCTTGCTTGGAGGAGATTTTTCTTAAAAATAACTGTGTATACAGATACTAAATTGACAGCTATACATCATAAGAGTCACATAAGAGGAAGAACAGTGCATTGCTAAAGAGTTTGAAGATCTAGAATTAGAACCCAACTCCACTAAACCTTTCCACATTTCCTCTGACACCTCACAGCGCCAGAGAAATATGCAGTACCTCCCTCACAACCTGTAGAAGAGGGGAAAGAAAGAAATTTCTGATGACATCTTCCAGAACTACAGTAATGGAAGCCAGAATTCTCCAGTAAAAATAACCACAGAAGCCGTTGAACTATACAAGACCAGAGTAGTTTTCTATTTAACATTTAGTCTGAAATCAAGTATTTTTGTGGATGTTTCAAGTGTCAGTACAGTTGCTCTGCTGTAGCACAGCTAAAGAGCACTAATTTTTTTCAAATAAAATAATGTCCTTATTCTCCTAGGAGTTTGTTTCTTCCATATTTCAGAAATTACTATCATTTGTTATTACACAGATAAAGGTAGGTATCTGCTTTGTCTTGTTATGATTTGTGCTCCATATACCCTTGTATGGAAGTGTTTCATTTCACTGCTGTCATGTATTCTGAACAGCTAATCAGCTTCATTAAATGTCAAGGTTTTAATATTTCTATGCCTCATCTTGGATAATCCTTTTCAAGGTAACTCTGACTTCTACATACCAAGCTCTGCGAGCTGCACACATTCCTGCCCAGAAAGCAGTTAAGCAAAAATATCTCAGGCTCAGATTTTTATGACGTACTGCACAAGGAAGGTTGGCACAAAATGTTCCTGCCAGGCACTTCATCCTGGTCTCTTTATTTTAAGGGATTACACACACACACACACACACACACACTTACTTGATTACTACCACTACCACTCGTGCAGAGACACATTTGGTAACAGGTTCCTTTAAAGAATTAATATCTATAAATCTAAACAGCTTCCTATCTACTGAAAGGTCTGGATGCTAGAAATCTTGTAATACAGACCTCAGTGTGTGCAAACCAAGACTGCTAGAAAGTATCTTTTTACTAGATTTCTCTGATGCAGCTCTTCAGAAATCTCAAATATTTTCTTTTCTGACTACACCAGCCTTTGCTCCCTACAACGTAACAGGATACCAGACAAAATCAAATCAGACGCAGTGATAAACCAGTTGCCCTATTCTATTGTAACCACTAAAATCCAAAAACTCCCAATAGCAAATCAATTTATATGATGATAGTTATACTTAAAACATATGCTTAAAAGATTAAACCATACTTTCAGAGGGTCTTTTACAAAATGTTGCATATACTGCAAGTTCAAAGAAATCTACCATGTCCACCTCCTTTCCTCACTCTCATTCTTGCGATAGAAGGTAACTACCAGTCTTACACATGAAAAGTATCCTTTGAATCTGAATTTAACTAACAGCACATCTTCCAAAACCATTATAAGAATTCATAATACTAGCAGCAAAAGGAGAAACATTATTTTCCTATTTCAGAAGTATGGGATAACAATGTCACAGCTGTAAATCCCAAAGCATTAAATTTGTATGTATATTCATGTATTTGAAGATTATGAACATAATGAAGTTTTTGTACCATTAGCACTCTGATAATATAACTGACAAGGTCTATGCAGAGCTTAATAGTGTTATATTTTCTTTCAACACAGTGGTGCATAAGGATATAAATATTCAGAACGTTCATCACACACAAACGTGAATCAGCCTTTTTATTTTTTACATATTCAAACTATTTCCAGTCAATTAATAACTTTCAGAAGTTAAAAGAGCTAAAAGAGTGCATATGTGCCGTGATCAGGCTTCTGTTGTGTTGTAAGATTTGACCTCAAACTTCTATCCTGAAAACACCCCTTAAATATAACCAGGACATAACTGCTTTATCTAACAGGAATCACTCATAATGCTAGGTGATTTCAGAAGAGGAGTTCCTAGCTCCTCCTCTAACAGTTCCTGTTTCAGGAAAGGAGCTACGAATCTCAACCTCGAACATAAGAGTAGGGGACATAACCTCTCCATAGACTTCTGAAGACCTGAAGCTCAAAACCACATAGGAAAACCTATTTCAGACTTACAGAACATTTGCTGCATATTTTAAGTTATTCAATTATTATCATCCTCCACAGCTAAGGGACAACAAAACTACATGAACAAGCATAGAGGACAATTGTACTGCTTTCATACATGCATCAGACAAACTCACATCTTTTCTGAGGAGCTTCCTTACCTGCTTCTCCAGTCAAACAGTACTTCCAAGTGAGAGGTGCTCTAAACCCCATAAGGAATGAGAAAAGGAAGAAGCGTAGCCAAGTCGTGCTGGAGAAAAAGTACCACACACTCCACTTTCTTTTTGCTGATTTTGAGTCAACAGTCTGCCTCACCTCAAAGACAACTGCCATCTCTTGCATAATCCAGAGTGGATGGTGGTCTTCCTCCTAAATAGAGAAACCAGAAAGTTTTAGCTTACTACATAGGTATAAAAGGTTACATACAACCATACACTGCTTTGTTACAAAGGGTGGCACGGTTTGATTTCTGAAGCATTAATCCTGAAACACTATAAACAAGTTAAACCCCATCACCACATTGGTAAACAAGATAAATAGTGCAAATGTAATGACAAACTTAAATTGAGCAAAGATAGGTACACCAACATTTGATAAAAAACTACCCACAGCCAAGCATGGTATTCACTGTCTGTCTTGGCACCTTTCAAGTGCTCATTCCACAGTCCCTTCCACTGCAAAATAGTTCTGCTTTTTCAAGAGGTTACATTATTTCCCACGTGTCTATTCATGGAGGACATATTCAGCCTTAAAGCTTCCTTCCAGCCTTTCCCACTCAATCTACACTCAATTTTAGTGTTTAAAGGCTGCATATTGGTTGAAGCACAGAAGGAAACTTCACAAAGAGACTAAATTTCAGACACAGACCTAGACAATTGCTCAGTCATTTCCAGGTAATCCCATTCAGACTTGCACCATGGAAAATGCTCAGCATGCTGTGTTAGCCATCAAGACAGTGGTCCTTCTCAAGATCCCCCACAAGTTACAGCTAGCAATTCTAAAACGGGGCACATACCGAAGGTGTGATTAGTGATCATATGCCCAACTACACATTACATTTGTCAAAGTAACATTCTATAAAGTATTCTTATTAGAGCTGCACACCTGCTGTCAACCTAAGCTAAATCTACATATAACTTTCAAAGTGATGCTGTATCAGTTTCAAGTCCCATATTAATCTATTTCACCTGTATTCACAGAAAAGCAGACATGCTAATCTTTCCTTTTAACTTAAAGGACAGAGACTATTTCCACATGCTAGTCAAGGCTGCCCAATGCCCACAAACAGTGATTGAGCCAGGGACCATCAACCAAATAATTTTCAAGACAAACACATTCATCATTTGTTAAACCTCTAGCATAAATTCTCTTGGGTATGACCCAGGTCCTGCTAATCCTGCCCTGTGCACACCAAGTATATTGTGAATTCTATTCTATCTTATTTCAAGTTAAGGGACAGTGAAACTCTCACAAACCATCAGTGGAAAAAATTTTTCTCCAGCAAGCCAATTATTTTTAGTTAGACTGTTACCCAACACAGCCTTCAGTCTTGGTACTCAGGATATTAAAATCAGAATAAAATTGACAATCTTTTCTCCACAAACCTACACTGGCTCTCAGTACACTAGGAAACTAAATCTGATTAGAGCACATTCCAGCATCAGTTTAACCTGGTTAGTAACGTGAACAAAGAAGTGGCATTGACTTTAATTTGTGCTAGCAACCAAGTTTACCTGTCTTGAGATGTTGGGTGCATGCTCTGGTTGTTAACTCAAGCCACAGAAATACTATATCTATAAACTCATGCATTATTCTGGCCCATGTTTTTATTCAAAATAGAATGAAGAATGCAATAGTATGTTTCTTTACAAATAATCAGGCATCAGGAGTGAGGCCATCACTTTTCAGCCAGACAGGTAGCACTGAAGTTCTACCAACAATACTGAAAAAGTACATGTAAATAAGTAAATAAACATAAATAAAAGGCAGAGAGAGATGTAAATGTATCTACTCTTAATTCAGAATATCAAATTCATTGCCCATTCCACTCTTCAGTGAATGCAGAATTAAACTACTTTAATTACCAAATAAAGCAGCAAAATGAAAACCTAAGCAGTTGCAAACATACCATCTATGGCTGCTCAAATGTGTCACAAAAAGATTTTTCCATCCCACCTGTCTTTAAATCATTCTGCCCATTGCTTTCACAGTGACCCTCTAAAAACACTGATATTTTTAGTTGATGTTCATTTCTGATATATGCTGGATCATCTTATCCATCCCCCCAACACATACAGTTCTAATTTTTTCTTATTGTAAACCATTAAATGGTGCTTGAAATTTCTCACTCAGTGAAAAATACCACTTTCATTAAAAGAAGCAAACTTCTTTTGGTAAGGTTTTCATTAAAATTATTTTTTAAAATGCAACAAAATATTTATGACATTTCATCCAAAAAGCAGACATTAGCAGTCTGAAATAGAAAAAATTATTATTTTTTTTTCATAAAAAACACATTTATGTTTCTAACTTACTGCAATAACGATCAGAATTTGCCTACTACATACAAAACATGGCCACAATCCATCACTTTTTGATCATTCTCTATTGTTTTACAATATTTATTCTAAAACCTAACTCTGCCCGTTGCTGCAGACAGCCTAAGCCTGAGTAACACTCCTCTGACTTCATAAAAGACACCAAAATGTCATTATTGTAAGAATATTTCTATTAAAAGGAATTGTTGGAAGGAGGTAGGGAGGGGAAGGTATACTTTGCTTAGGAAGAGAAGCAGTTGAAATAGCTTAGATGTCATTTTCCTTCTGTGAGCAAAAGGCTTATTAGACTTCCAGGACTTTTGTTTCTTTAGAGATTATATTAGCTCCTAATGCTTATTACCCATGTGGAGTCATCCTAATTCTTTATTGTTGACCCCAAAATGACTTCTACAACAACCAATTACATTATTATCATCATGCAAAGAAGATAATAACTTCAGGGAAAAATAGAGCAGCAACAGACAAACTCGTATAATATAAAAATCCAGTGTTACATGCTGCAGGTGTACTTCGTAAAAAATGAAGTGAAAAACAAACATTATACAACATGGAGCTTTTCTTATCAAAAAACTTTCCAAGATTATCTCTAAGGGATTGGGGGAATTTAAAATTTTAAGTCAGTTTTAGATCGCCCATTTAAGAAATTTGAGAGAAAGGTCTACTCCACTATCCTTCATACTGGGACAATTATACTCATATCCAAAAAGCCTACTAACAAATCTAATAGAAAATGAAAAAGAAAACTGTTTATTGATTTTGCCATGCCTATTTCCTTTCGTCCTTTAAAGTGACATAAGCAATTTAAGTAAATTAAGTAATTCAATTTTAAGAACACATTATTTAACAGCACCTCTTTGGAGAGCAAAAGATGATGATCAAGGTTTTATTCAGAAATCTGACTGAAAATTCCAGCATTTAGTTCCCATGGAGAATTCCATTTGAAGAATTTACTCTAGATAAATATAGGAGATACATTATTTTCCTGATTCTCATAGAACTTAAAAGGAGCTATAACAGAAAGTCACATTCATTTGTTTGGCCATCAATAGTAGTAATTTAAGTAATTTGATATCCTGCGTGGCTTAATTTTCATTCATTTAAAGGAGACCATAAAAGGTTAACATTTTTGTCATTGATGATTAATGCTATAAATTAGGGGTATGTTAGAGGGAGTATTGCACACAATGGCATTAGCCTGTAACGAACTTTTTTTGCTAATAAAGTCTTGGATCTACTTGTGAATACAAACCCTTGAAGGTTAATGGAGTAATATTGGCTATTATGTTTCTTTTACATTTACGTATTGGTAGGTCAAACAAAACTGGTCATTAAAACTTAACCTTGGCTTTTTAATATGAAAACACTATGGGGAGGAAATAAAAATGACTAAGCAGTTCAGGAATTGTAAGAAATAGTATGCAAGCTGATCCATGTTTAGTAACGATGCCTGTAGATATAGGTACCTCATCTTAAAAAAATTTAGTCTTATAATAAATTTTTACCTGATAATTGTCAAATACAGCCATTAAAAAAACCCTTGGAATTCAAGCAACATCACTTAAATGTTAATATCAAATCTGTTTGCCTAACATTTTAAAAAGCATCGCTTGACCAGTTTAAAGACAAAGCCAAGTTTTTTGATGTTGTTCAGATTATCTAAATCATCCTATAAATGCCCACTAATTTCTACTGGGTTTGGACAGACTGAAACTGTACATGATATTAACAAATAAGCAGAATTTATAAGCTGAAATACTAGAAACACTTGTCTTCAACAGCCATTTTCCTATTCTGTAAGAATTTCTTTTAAGTCAGTCATAATTCTACATGGGGGAAAAAAACATACGTTCTCTGAGGATTTTCTTCTGTATTTGTTAATATAGGAATTTTTTAATTGAACATTTGTTCTGTCAACAATTTATACCATTTTACATTATGCATACAGATGTAGCAATGCCTTTTTCTTTAAAGTTGTATTTCTGTGTGATGGTTCAGTTCCAAGCAGTGGCTGAGCACCACATGCTCCTCACTCACACCCAGAGGGAAAGCAGACAGAGCCCCCATGGGTTGGGATAAGGACAATTTACTGACAAAAATCACCGTGAAAAGAGAACAATAACAGCCCATGGAAAGTTTCATTCACACCCAGTAATAACAGAGTACTTTACCAACCCAACCGTAACACAGAGTACCACAGGCACAACTCCTCAGCCAAACTCAGACTGCTCTGCGTAAGGGAAAAGACAATAATGCATAGCTTTCAATGAATGCTTGTATTCTGCTTATGCAGAAATTTATTAATGATTTACTTTAAAAACCCAGTAAGATACATATGTACGCTTTTAAAATATGCTTACATTGTTTATCTTTAGCTCACTTGCAAAAATATTCCAAATTCCGTTAGTAAACCCAGAACTCTGCACCCCAGTTCAAAATATGCAGAACAGATCTGTTCCAGGCTCTGCCCCAATTTGCTCTATGAGCATAATTATCTCATTGCTCTATGACCGCAACTATCTTCCATTTTAAAAGAAGAAATATATTAATGGTATTTAACCAGCAAATAGCTCAATACTTCCACAAATAACAACTAACATTTCAAGGAAGCAAGGTTATTTCCTGTCCCATGGCAACAGAAATATGACACTTAGTGCATTCATCACTAACAAACCTATATAACCTGAATAACCATGCTTTCAAACTGAGCACCATGTTCCATGCATAATGAGACTGCTAGGAAAAAGAACACACTAGTCACTTTGTACATAGTTTACTTCAAATATGTAATCCAGCAGTGAAACACATCATCATATAATTTTTCTTAGTTTTAAATTATTAAATTACTAATTAACTGTAAATTGTTGTGAGTTTAATTGGACCATTAGTGTGTAGTTTTTGCTCCTGTGGTTATTCAACTTCAGCTTTAGCAGAGGACTCTGAACAATTTCCTATTACCTTATAATGACTTTCAGTAAATGCTTATCTGCTTCCAACAGATCGCTCTGCTTCAACATACAGTGCTGCAAGAGAAAGAACTAAGGTATTGACACCATGAACTAATTATTTATGGTTGAAAAATGTCAGATACCCTCATAACTTGCTGAAGCATAAAATTTGCCCTGCCTTTAACTCGTTATAGTCTAATGAGATTTCAAGTTAGAACAGCACATCTCAATGGTTTCTCTGATACTGTTTTAATCAGATTTCTTTTTCACTGTTGTTTGATAGGCTTCTGAGAAAATATTGTTGCACACTTCACTTCAAAAATAGTCTTTAACTGCTAATGAACCACAAAAATGGCTTATGATTATTGTGTAACTTCCACAAGCTGCAAGTATTCTATGGATGCCATTTGCTAAGCTCTACTATGTGCTCAATAGACCTAGAAGGGTCCTTTGCCAACAAGTTCAATGTTTCCTACTAATACAGTGTTTTGCTTGTGTGTCCTACAAGATAATAAGAAAAGCTAATTTCACTAGATTTATAATGGTATGTCCAAGACCAAACACACATCACAGGACAATGTCATAAGGAAAAGAGAAAAAAAGAAACTGGTATGTAAAACAACCAAAAAACCCCCCACATATGTATCAGAAAATTACTGTCCTACATAAAATTTTTCCAGTTTTGAACAACTAACTTGTGGCAAAAGCCTTGGAGCAAATCAGATGCTTGCTAACTTCCTCAAAGTTGCATGCATGAGTAAAGGAAATGGTGTGCCACAGATGCCATGCCAGAAGGGTTTCTTCACATTCAGCTCTAATCTCCTTTGCAGTTATGCCACAAGTTCACATTGTCCAGAGTAATTACAGCAAAACAAGGAAAAACATTTAAGTGGGGAAAACAGTTCTTTCAAACATGCAGCTGATTAAGACAATGCTGCTAGATGAATCTTTTACCATACATTCGATACCTGTACAATATTGTAGAATGCTGGAAAGACTAGCAAAAATCAGTGGAAGTGTCATTCTATTTTGTGAAGAAAGCTTGTTAGAAAGGAAAAACCCCAGGTAGTCACTTTGTTGATGTTACCTGTCTGCTTTTTTTAAATGCAGTACAAAAAAAAAGAAAGGATGCTGGACAAGGATCACAACATCCAGAGATCTCTTTGATGTGTTCTTAACTTGTGCATACCTTTTCAACACACAGGGCCCCAATTAAACCAAAGTCTAATTGCTGCATAACTTACATAAAGAGATTTCTAACACATTGTGTTAGAATTGCTGGTGAATATCTATATAAAAGATTAACAAATGCCATCAAAGAAACAAAGCTACCTTAGCCATCAGCTGCCTACTATAGAACTACACATGTTATGCTAGCCAGACTCCAGCACTTCGTAACAATCAGCTTTCTACTCTCTATTGCTTTTGCAGTAACCACAGAAAATAAACTCATTCCCATGAACATTCAGAGCTACAGGAGACCACCAGCCTTTTTCAGGGTCTATATCCACTATCAATATGTGACAAGTTGATGGGTCTCAATTATAAAAGCAACACAAAGCAATCAAGGAAACTGAGGGATTAAGAGTCCCAGCTGTGGCAGCATGTTTCTTACTTTAGGGTAAGAGGGATATTTTGTACTGAAAGTGAGATTAATATTCTTGACCATATTTAAAAAAATAATAATAATCTTGCCCTGGGAAGTTTGTCCCCTTTTATTAAAATGAATTCTGGTTGTGGTAATGATCATAGAAAGAGAATGTCGCTTCAGGCTCTACATTTCAAATGCAGACAGACACTTGAACTATGACCCAAGGAGACCCAGTAATAGGAAAAAACAAAAGATACAGAACTAAAATTATCTTTGACCTAGTGTGTTGTGCCAGGCACTGCAAAATGCAGTATCAGTGAATATGCTCAGTTTTACATGACAGTGAGACAAGAAAATTCAGTTGTTATTCCATAGAATTGCTCATTTATATATAGTGTACCTTTTTTTTTTCCCCTCCCTTTCATCAACTCTTCACTTTCCTACAAAGAGACAGATTTTCAGTTGCATGTGTCCAGGACAGCACACAGAATTCTGGACTCATATAGTCAAATAACCACTATAAAGTGCTATTAAACTTTAACTGTATGTGCCACTGCTGAGAGCTTTACATGCTGGGCCTAAGAGTTTCACCAGTACATACAGAGGTATTAGTGTATTACAAAGTACACTAAGATTTTAGTGCAAAATATATACCTTTGTTAATGCATCAACATAAACATGCAGATTAAAAGCATACAACATCTCACATGCTACTGAAAACCCACTGAAGACCCAGCCATATCCAAACATTTGCATCATTTATAAGAATAAGATTTGTCTTCTACTTGTACAAATCCAAACCATTAAGAGAGGGAGCTTGGAAATGCGTTCCATGCTAGGAGAGATTTTTTCCTTCCAGTTACCTATGTATTTCAAGATAGCCTGAAATCCATCATGTTAAGATTTAAGTAATTAAAAAGTGTGTCTCTATACACAATAGTTTTGTAATATTACTTCTGCTGATTAATAAATTCAGTAAGACTTTGCATAGGGTAAGCTTCTTTTAACTGCAAACCTGTACTATCTTGAGCGTTCCCACAGCAGGAGTTTGCCATAATTGCTTGTAGTATTCCTGATATGGTGCAGTTGAATGCAGAGCAAGTAAATTGCCTCTAACACCAAAATATGAGTTTACAGAACAAACCACTGCATCCCTGTCTCATGAAAACACGCTGCATTGGGACTACTGAAGCTGCCAGCCAGGTTTTCAAGAAAATAAAACTATAAGTAGAAGAATGTTAGCATTGAAGTGTCAAGTCTTGCATTCTTCCAGGGAAAACTCCATATAAAGTGAAGTTGAATTCCCCTCTAAAAAAAAAAAAAAAAAGGAAAAAAAATCAGGGACTGCAGTTGTCACCTTCACAATATATTATACTATTTATATCAAGAAGAACTTATATTTATTTTAAGCTTCTTTACATGGGAAATTTTAAGGACTGAAGACCACAAAATTCAATTAATAGTCTTCCTGTCCCCTTAGTTAATTTTCCTTAAATTAATTATTAAAGAAGACATCTAGTTCCTTTAAAAATATATATTAAATACATTAAAATATCAGCTATAATACTGCGGAGGGAAAAGTATTCTTAAATATACCATTACATTTAATTATCATTGGTATTTATTTTGCTCCCACCTGTTCTATTTGTTTCATTGTGTCAATTTCTCAGGAGTCACGATTAGCACAGGTCATGAAATATTTTCAAATTTTTTCTATCATCAGCAGGTATCCCCTGAAAAGGGACATCACTGTACCACCAGCGCTCCAGCCACAAGCGCAAACCTGAATGCCCATACACTTGCTTTCCTCCAAGCTTGTCACCTGAGGCTACCTAAAGTGCAATTCCTCAATCTTTTCACTCCCACAATTCCCTTCTGAATTCCAGAGCTACCACTGAAGATCCAAGACACTGATACCCAGCAGTAAAGAGCTTTCTATCAAATTGTGGACAGACCAGCATTCAGAATGTACCTGATTTATTGAGTTGGAATTGATTTACCACACCTTATATGCAACACTTTTAAAAAGCTGTTCTGAGCTAATTACATACTCAGATGATCCCCAAGTGATTAATAAAGTTCCTGACTAGACTGTTTTCTTCTGAGCTGCCAGATGGATTACAGAAAACTCATCTACATCCCATAATGCAGATATTTAACATTAATGAATAAAGCCTACAGCTAGAAAAAAAATATAGGGAAGATTTTACACCTGCTTTATGTTTACATTCCTAAAAAAAACACAAACAAGACTCAAAAATCAGGCTTAATCTTTTTCTCTAGTTTTCAGATTAGATCAGAAATCTGTTTGCATTGGCCTTTGTTATTCAACAGTACTATTACATCATTATTTTAAGATTAATAAAAATATATATTCTATTATACAATTCAAAAGCTGTCACATTCCCTTTATATATTTGTATGCCACCTAGAGCTGACATAAGACCCCCTGGTTTTTGCAGTCTCATGTACTGTGATTTCTCATTAAGACACATCAGAAAATAGCTTCATTTAAAAAAAAAAAACAAACAAAACACCCTAAACCTTTCTTCTGCAGCATACATGACCACACCACGAGTTCTTTCCCAGGAACTAGTAAGTGGAGCTGGTGTCACTTTGTTTTTCTGACAAACAAAACACACACTGAAGGTGACCTGGCTCTTTTTTTTTATTTATTTAATTTCATAATAAATGCAAGAAGATATCAGAAAAAGGATGGCCAGTGATTCAGTTCTTTAGAGTGTGATTCAAATACTTTTGTCCCTTGTAAGAACCAGAGGGGGAAAAAAAAGCTATTATTAATTTAGGCAATTAAAAGTACTTTGAAAGCAATATCCAGTACATTAAACAACCTGTCCCTGGAGTCCTGCTTACAGTCTATGCAAAGTTAATTTTAGAGTATTTCAAGTGAAGAAAGGTCATTTCCTAGATGTGCTCTACAGATTATTATAATTTTTAAATGTTAACCTAAATGAAAGTGGGTTTTGTAAATATAGAGTGAATGGTTATGTGAATTAGTTTAATTTAAAATTACATTATAAATGTGTCTTTAATTTTGTTTGTGTAGAGCAACATTTATAGTCTCTTCCTTGTATGTGTCAAAGAAGAATCTATCGTTTTCTTCCTTAGCATTACACAGTCTACAGTCTAAAAAGACAACTGCTGTACCAAAAAAGTGGTTAACATTAAATCTTTATAGTTTCTAGGATGAAGTGGGAGGAATGAAAATTGAATAAAACCCATATAAAATGTAACTAGTTCTTTAAGAAAGGAGGGGGAGCTGTCTTACTGTGCAACAAATATTCTGACATACAACTCTCCCCAATCAACATGTTCAGGAAGAGAAGACGGCCCCAAAAGGTGTAATATGACCTCAAAAAATCAGATTATCTTGACTCACCTACAAATTACCTGTCTCGCTTCTTAAAACTGCAGAAACAGATTATCTAAGTGAAAACGTAGTATTTACTGATGGTATCAATTCTATGGTAGTACACATTACATAAAATATATCAAGAAATACAGTCCAAGACAGATATACTAGAGGCAGTTAAGTAAACTTCTGCCCCTCCAGCAGTGTCAGGGAAAGGAAAATACAGTCACCAAGTTTCAAATTCTGTCTGCAACAGACTTTCTACATAACTACAAACAATGCACAACACCATTTCCACATTCCTCAGTTTCTCATTTTTATAAAAAAGATTAATCTTTTCCACACAAAGGTGAAAGTGTATGTAACTGTTAGAAAGAAGCTTCAGAAACACAATACATTTATCACAAGTAACAACACTGAGGACCAATTTTGTAAACAGGCTTATGTGTGATTTTCTTTGGCAAATGCAATGATTGATGCTGAAGCATAACCCATGTAGAAGGTAAGGTAATGCACTAAGGTAATACTTCCCAATTCTCTGATAAGGTAATAGTCTCTGGTTTTTAAGTTATAATAAGGATAAACAAGTAAAATTATGAAATGGAGCAGAAATGCAGATCAGTAAGGGAAGAATGCAATTACAAATGTAGGCTGAGAAGACAGAACAGGGAAAATGTGTCCCAAAGCAGCAGAAAAGCACAGATTTGCAAATGAAATATGCTGTAATAGACAACAGATTGCAACTAAGGAATCTTAAGAACAAAACCTTGCTCAGCTGTTAAAATTATCCTTCAACCTGCTGTCACCACTCTCCCCAGTGCAGTCCAGAATGCTGCTGGCCTTTTTTTGCTGCATGGTTTTTTGGGGTTTATTTTTTGCTCATGTTCAACTTTTTTTCCACCAGGATTTCCAGGGTTATTTCAGGCAGAGCTGTTTTCCAGCTAGTCAGCCCCCAGCTATCCCAGCACATGCTGTTACTCCTCCCCACACCCAGGACTTCGCACTTCCCTTTGTTGACCTCTGGGAGGCCTTCTGTAACCTTTAGAGGTTAGTGAAAATACTGCAGTAACACTGTGGATATACATTTACCTCAAGTGACACAAAACAACGGTATAGCCCAACATAAATACACCACAGAGTAGATTGTGTCAACTTCTTTAACCAGCAAGACCTCAGCAGAGGGTGACAGCAAGAGAACAACTTCTTTTGTTGGCCACCTAAAAACAGGGGGAAAATACTTTTGTGTTCCTGAAGTAAATTCTTGGAATTAATTGATTATTCTTCTCTTACTTACTCTGTCTCTTGTTTTATCTGAGACCTGACCTTTATGCAGAGGGGAATGTATGCTTCCAATAAACACAGCTTTGGCAACAGCTGAAAGTCACAGTTTCTGTACTTCAAGTTTTTCTCCTTTCTTTTGTGACATAGCTTGCAAAATTATGCACTGAGTGCCTCACAACATGTCTTTGTTTTAGAAGTAAAGCCATTTTGCTAGCCTCTGTCAGGAATGATTAGAAATCGCCTTTATACTGAACAACAAAGGTTGAGTCAAATAATTCCTTTGTTTTCTTTGGGCATTGCTGCTGCTTCAGTTCATGGGCCCTGACTACCAAGCATGGCATGTTTGTCTATCCTTTATCACTCTAGTAAGTAATTTCATAGACTCTACTTCATTTAAAACTAAACAAACACCTTCTGTCTTTATCCTGGCTCTACTTCAGCTTGTTAAGTACTGTAACATATGTCATCTGTTTCCTGAAACAGTCTACATGAGCACAACACTACAGGATTAGTAATTTAAGAAAATGAAAAACAAGCAGCAATTGGCACATGTATGCAGTCATGTTTGATTTGCTTTAAGTAAACATTTCAGTACAATCTTTTCCACCCAATAAACATGTCTATAAATAACACTAAAAAATAACCTTGCTCCTCTAGGCACAACCTTTTCAAATAGTGCAGTACATGAGGCATAAAAATCCCTCAAATAAAAAAGAACCTCAAAGCTGTCCTACACCGTTGGTAGAAGCAGCCTCCTTCCTTTCAACATCTGCTGTCATTGTTATTTTAGAAAGATAAACCCATTTTGTTAAAGTTCTTACCAGACACAAAAATGAGTTTATTAACTTACAGAAAAGGTAATTATTCCAAGTGTTGCCTTCCTTTAACCTGCAGCAGACAAGTTGACCAACATTACAACTTAGATAACTGGGTTCAAATAAGTTTATCAAGGGGAGAATCAGATGTTTACACAAAAAAGTCTTGATTCTTTCTGCCTCAGCATAAAAATACAGAAAAGCATAGGACGTAGCCTACTTCATGAAGGAACAAAAATATTTCCATTTTTACAGTGAAGAAAATTAACTACAGCAAATGAGGGCTTAAACTTTAACTTGTCTGCCTGCATATGGAAATACAGAATTCCAGAAGGCTTAATGTTCAGTTGCAGATGAACGTTCATGTTTATGTTCAGAATATAATACTCTTCATCCAACTCAATTTCACTTGTCAATGGCATAACCATTGAATTATGCCAAATTACAACAGCAAACAGGAAGTAAACAGGTTTCTGCTGTGACCCTGATCAGGGAACAGGCTCAGCTTAAATAAAATCCTTTTCAGAAAGTTGGTTTCAGCAGGGTTTTTTTCTCCTGCTGTTATTCACAGCACAGTTTAAATGATAAGGCAGTCACAGAGTTGCTTTGATGATGCTGACTCACAGATACTGCTCCCTATCTTCCCTGAAAAGAAGAGGAAACTTCTTGGCAGAGATCATAAAAGGAAAAGAAAATGTAATATGTCGCTTAGAGCACCCATCATGGATGATGACAGGGGAACAGGGAAGTAGAGTTCCAGCCCCATTCCTGTTAACTGAAATATGCTAAAATAGAACAGTAGTGTGTAGATTAGAAAGAAGAAAATTAATCAACCCACCATACACACATAGTAAATGGCTAAAGGAGAACTTGCCAGGGCACTCCACATCACCTCTGTTTCGATTTAGAGCAGAAATAGGACCTGAATCAGAATTATCCTAACTAATTAATTAGAGTACTGCAAGTGCTGGGGTAGAAAACCGCCCCATTTTCTGCTACCTTTCTAAGCAACACTGAAACCTTTGAAAGTCTAAGTGAAAATTCCCAATGCTCTCCTTAAAAATAAATACTAAAGCTAACAAATCAAAAATATTTTAAGGGAAAAATTAATAGTATGCAATTTGAAGTTATTAAAATACTGACCATCAGCACCTGCAAAAGAAAATGCAAAATGAACCAATATTTATCTTGAGTTTACAATGAACAAACCTTTTGGCTAATTGTTTTGCCTGCTACAAAACTAAAAACCAGAGCTATGCTTGTTTGCAAAACTGTTTCTTGAGCCTGTTAGGAAAAGTGGCCCTGCAGAAACAAAGGTCGATAATAATTCATATGCATACTCACTGATTAAAATTTTCTAGATATTTTTAAGCATTCAAAGCAATGTTTTGAATAATCTATATTAATTATGTTGATCCTGTAAATTCCTGTAATCTTCTTAATTGAAAAGGAAGAGATTTTAATTTTTTTAACCAAATTAAATGGATTGTTGAGTGAAGTAGGGCCACTGCTTCCCCAGGAAATGCCAGCCAGTAGAAGATACAGGGCAGTTTTGCCAAAAGCATTTTTGAGCTGAAGAGTTGAATACTTCAGGCCATGTTAAAAAGCAATGGTGGAATTAAACACAAAAGATACACTGTTTTTTGAGAGTCTTTATGAAGACATATATGGGACTCTCTACTTAAGCAGCCCACAGTTATACAAGTCACGTTCAGTTGATGTTATCATCAGTTAAACTCTGATTGCCTAAGGTACCTGTTCCCTGGCACACCCACTTATCAGGTGGTGCTGCCTGGCTATAGTACTCAGCTAGAAAACATTGCAATAGCCATTGAAAAGATTTTTAAAAAAATATCACATGTGTCTTTTCTCTCTGCTATGAAATATTTTCAGACACAGGCAGTTACAAAAATATCTATTGCAAAAGGAGTGTTTGACACATCTGCTTTTTAAATCTCTCATGTGGTCCATTTCTTATTAATACACAACACACCATATTGAACACATTTGATCTCAGTTTTGTAGACCAGAACAGATATTGTGCAAGAGGAAAACATTACCTCCTTGAATAGCTTTAAACTAAACTATGAATTTACATTTATGGACACACTATGTATTTCTGAAAGGTAGATTTTATTCTTTTTTTTGTTTCTTAACTTACCCCTTGCAGATTAACCAGGTTTACACTATGTTTGGTTTGGTTTTATTACTCAGCACAGTAATCAATATTCTCTCTCTCTTTGGATCCAGTGAATAAATAAATAAATGGCACCATACAACATCATGGTCAACTTTTCAACTTTGAGTTACACTAGAACCCTTGAGTACCTCTGCTGCTTCTCTTTATCTCAGTATTGGATAAATACAAGTTTAAAGAGATGAAAAGTAACAAGACAACTGCAAATTTGATAAAATTCTACAAAAATTGACTTCCTTATATCTTGTATGTATATTTAATGGAAGCCAAAGAGCTCTGAAAACACTTCTGGCAAAAATACTTTAAAGGTATGTATTTTAGGACAGTTTCTTTGCTCAGAAAAGGACCCCAAATAATAATGAAAAGTAAAGCACCTGTTCCATTGTTTATATATTATGCAGTCTTTATTGATGATATTTCTTAGATTGCAGCACATTATCTACTTTATCTGAAGGAGTTTAAGCCACTCATTAGCTGGGCTACTAGAAATGGGTTAAAATAGGCACTGACATAAACACCACTGCACCAAACCTCTCTTCTCACCCTGGTGGCAGCAGTGAGAAAATAAGAAAATTTTAACTATGTCACCAAAAGTTACAAATCTACACATACACAAGGATTTTTAAATTTTTTTTATCATGGGAATTTTTATCAAGAACTTTTTATTACTTACCAAACTTGACTCAGAACTCATTTGTGAAGAAAAATGTATAAAATTAAAAACTTTTTAAAAAACCAAAACAGAAAAACCCCACCAAAAGAAAAACCCAAAACAAAAAACCAAACAGAACAAGCATCTTCTTAAAAATCTTGTAATCTAGAAACTAAAATATGAGTTATCAGCATTTGGGCTTTTTTATAAGATCTAAATAAAATAAAAAAGTAGGACTAAGGAGAATTTAAACCCAAGGTGTTCTCATACAAGTGAAAAAGAAAACAGGAACCATTTTTTATAGTGCATTTCTAAAGCTAGTGAAACACAGGACATGATGACAGACTGGTATGCATTTTTCTGTGAAATAATCAAGGAACTCTTCTTCTCTGATTCTTTAATTAAAATGAAAAACAATCTGGACTGATTGTGTGTGATACTAATAAACAGCTGATTGTGATAATGGAAAGTCCAAAGCACAATTCCCCTAGGATGATGAAAAAAACCCCACATGCCACCACCTCCTATTTTTCCTTTAAAAGTTTATAAAGCACTAAAGATTTCTGCCTTTGGTTCTTCACAAAATTAATCTTTATTGCATGACAGAGAGGTATCTAGAATATTTAAATTTCATGAGGTAATAACTTAGCTTTTTAAGTCTTCCCTGATTGGAAGCATATTTACATAAGTTACAGCTTACATTACAACTCAAGTCTGTTTACTCCTTTCCTGAGTAAATAAGCACATCATAGGTTTTTCTATAGCTACTCATTAATCTAAAGACTCAAATCACAGTACTCTCAGAGGTTTTTTTCACATATATAAATAACAGCTCACAGAATTTTTTATATTTTCTTTTCTAAATATTGTATTGTAAAGGTATGCATTGGCTTAGGGAAAAGCCCCATAGTTTCTTCTTCAATCATTTTGCTTAATTGTGAGTTACAAGAAACATTTATAAGGGAGACTGCAGGCCTGCTCAAAAGGTGTTAGTTTCTGAAGTGAAAATTACACACACAAAGCAATACAATCAATCACTAAAGATCACAACAGCTAATTAGCCACCTGCAATTTGTGATACGTTGCCTCAAACCTCACTTAGAATGATTTTATGATATTTTAAACACAGGCTTGAACTTCTGACTTTCAGTATAAGCTTGCTTAAAACAAAGTCAAAAAATGAACAGAGTACACTTCCCTGAAGGAAGTAACTTGTAATCTTCATTAACCCCGTTATGTGCAATATCATTTCATCACCCTAACGTTCCCTGCAGCTGCGGCAGTCTGGCAAGCACAAGTCACAGGAAAAGCTCATTTACATACAGCTTCTGGCCCTGTTCTCTAGAAAAATTTGCTAAGACAAATTACAGTGTCAAAAGAAAGCTCATTAAATTTTTATATCAGATTGCTATGTTACCCTTAGCTCCCTGGGTATTCATCCCTCTTTCTGTCGTTAGTTTTCAGTCCTTAAGGCTCAAATATTTTCAAGGGCAGAAGTGGACCAATTATAAAAAAGGAAGTTATTTGCTTACTAGTATAAAATGAAGCATACAACCATCACTAATCCACATTTACCAAAAATATAGCTCAATTACCATGTCACACTAGACTGCTGAATAGCGTGATATTTCCACATGCATTTAATTTAGTACGAGTATTTGTGCTGAGGCAACAGGAGCAATTAAACACACTGAAATGGGGATTAAGCACATTTTCCACCATTTGTCTGTCCATTGTAATGATGTTCTTTTTCCTTAACAAAAAAGGAACACCTAGCCCATACTTCCAGTGGTTATATTAAAGTTTCAGAAGATGTAAACATCTTTTGACACCTGGCAAGGTTAGAAGAGTTACAAGCTTCACCTTAAGCTACAGTTACGTTGGGTATTTTCAAGGAACAGTCATTTAAATAACTGAAGGACATGAAAGTTATATTCCCACATACCAATCAGCCTAATATTTAAAAGGTAGATTTCCTTAAGAGAACTCTGTTTAAAAATAAGAATGTCAAATTGAAGATATATTTGCCATCAAAAATCAAGTTTGATGCCTTTTTTTAGTGGTGTCCTGTGTCCTCCCCATTAAAATCTGTTCTCTGTTTTGGAGGAGGTGGGGAGTGTTTTTGAAATACTTATTTCCATTTTTAAAAATATTTTTAAGTACTTCTAAATTGTGTACATAACCAGTATTTCATTATGCATTTCAAAGAGTACTTTAGATCTTACTTGTTCACAAGGCCAAATACATTAAGACTGTGATTTAACTCACTACCAGTTCAACACTTTTTATTTGCTTTCAGGCCTGACACATCCAAGTATAGTTTCATGGAATGCAGTCATTCCTTCCCAGCCCAAGCCTGTACTACTACAGTCAGGTAAGATTCAAACCAAAGCATTTGCTTCTGAAACTTCACAGCAAATAGAATTTCTCTCTTGTCAAAGACAGCGTATGCTAAACCTTACAATGCTGTGGGTTTGGTTTTTTTCTTGAAGCCTTTCAGGTTTCTTAGAGTACTGCTGAATCAAAACTATACTTCCAATCTGATACCTGATCTGCACTTTATCAACTACCAATAGTCAAAGAGCAACTCAGAGGAGTATCATGGAAGTCCTCTGTTTTTCAGATGCCTGGTCCATTTTAAGCTACTAATCATTATCAACCAGCAAGTCAACTTGGTGAGGCCTGACATAAAAACATAACTAAATTTAAAAACAAGGGAGGAAGAGCCAGGACATGAAGTCAGCCCCTTTTCCTCTCATCCAACAAATATTTACTTGCTTATTCAAGTCAAAAGAGTTCCACACCATTCTGAGATATAAGAAGCCATCTGTATTCTAATGGTTCAGATATCCAAAGGGCATGAAAGAATAAAAGACCAAGGTTAACATCTCTGCATTAAAAAGCCAAGCATAAACCAGCTTGGTCTTATCTAGGTCAGCACTTTTAACTCCAGAATCTGCCTGTGTTTCATTATTTGTTAAGAACATTTTGGGTTGGAAGTTTTAATTTTAAAATTAAAGCATCTCTTAAGATTCCAATAAGGCAACATCTTTCACAAATCTTTCCAGCTTCAAAGTAAAATGTTTATTTCATTAATTTTTCATCGTAACGTGTACCTCTGCTAAAGATTCCAATTTTTATTAAAATGACACTTTTTATACTACTGTATTTGAGTTGAACATTTTTTCACATGAACACAATAGTGCTTTCAGCAAACCTGGAAGATTATTTGAAAATATATTTTCATTTTGCAGATTTTTCCTTTTGAAGTAATTATAAAATTCCAAACAAGGAAGTGGAATTGTATTTTAACATTCGGTTTTCCAGCAAGAATTGTTTTCCAAACAGAAAGGCTTTTCCCTTCAGAGAGAGTGTGCAACTGAGCAACTAGAATCTCCATTGACGTTATCCAGAGCAGAAACCAATTTCTGCAAGAACTCTGCAGTTTGAAACTTGTACACAACTCAGGCAATCTTTTTCTTACAGAATTTACAGGTTTGTCATTTAAGAGTTTTAACACTGCTATGAGGTTCCTGCTTCTCAGTTCTTTTCACTGCAGCTGCCATCTCTGCAGACCCCAGGAGAACCATCACTACTTGCTTTAAAGTAACAATGCTAGAAATGTATCATTTTCATTTTGCAAAATGCCAGCCTGAGACATGTAATTTAGAGCACTGGGTCTAAGAGGGAAGAAGAATGGATGCAAACCACAGGATACAATGCTCCTCCTACAGGTGAAGGCAGAAATGGAAGGAATGATACAGAAAATACAACCCCCTGGAACTTCAGGTCAACTGTGTAAAAAAATAAGCAATTGGCTAATGGGAACTACTATTCCTAAATTCTAAAATACTTAAGAATGGAAGAAGATGCTGAGTATACTAAGCATCAGACTTCTGATCACACTATAAAAGAATCAGTGTGATGTTTGCCATTTTGTAGAACCAGGATATAGTTACCTAAGTTTTCACATGAGTTTTGGCTCAAGCATAATAGATTCAAATAGCTCCTGAGGCAACTTCGTCTACTCATGTCAACAAACCAATACTCAAAACATGCTGACTATCCTTATGGCCAGATGCTGAGTGCCTAGGCACCCCACAGCTGCCCCAGATCACACGGATGGATCCACTCCACAGTCCTGTTTTCTTCATATGTGCTAATTCATAAACAGCTCAGTACATCTGGGCTATTCTTTCACTGCACTTACAGCAAAGTATTGTATTTAATGTTGGCCTCCTTCTTTGGAATTAAGTCAAGGGTAGAGTAATCCATTTCACATTTTCCTTCCTATAACTGCACAGCCTTTAATGCCAGAAACAGTTTGAAATTGAAAATTATTTTAACTTTGTGCAGAACAAAGACAATGTAGATAAACAAAAATAACAGTGTTTTTTCTTAAATGCCTAAAACTGTCTTCTAAACTTCTGAACATCAGCGACAGAATTGCTTTTTACTTTCTGCTGCTAGCTGAGTGAGGCAGCTCATTTATCCAGAACCTGTCAGTCTCCTAAATTAATTGGAGCCAGTTCAATGATCCGTAACTAGGGTACTTTCTACAATCATTGACAATTGATTTCAATCTAATTCACAATGGACCAAGCTCTGGCCTTATGTACAACCCAATATTCTTTCATCACCCACGTATTACATGAGAGCTCAATTCATGTAAGGATTTCTAATCAGAAATCTGTGTCATTGATGTTTCAGCTTCCAACAAATTAATTATTGTATCTGTGAACAAATCAGGGAGGGTATTTTCTGATACATTGTTTGGGGGATGTGCTTTTGCTTTTTTTGGGAAGGCTCCCTTCCGAGTGTATACATTAATGAGGCAAAGTTATCTGAAACATAGCATGTCACTTAAATGATGAATATTTATTCCATATGCACAAGTCCCATTGGATTTAGTGAAAGCTCTACGTATTAGGTATGCCATGGATAACTAAAGATCAGAAGAAATAAAACTTTAGAAGAATGATCTATTGCTAAAATTCAACAAAACTAAATAATTCTTCATCATTATACCACTGAATTGAGCTTCTGTTCACTCTTGAGTTTCACAGACCTGCTAATGCCTTTTTAAACATGTTCTTTTCAAATAATCATGCAGATGTAGTGAGTTGTAGTGAATCTGAGATAATGAGGTAGGAGGAGATAAAAAAGGAAAGGAAAAAAAACCACTAAAAAAAAAGCCCAGAGTAGCTGCGTGCACAGCCTATGTCCCAATACTGACAGAAGCGATGTATTTTGAGGACCTGAAAAAGAGAAGTACTCAGTAAGTAAACACAGAATATAGCAAGATTCAATTAAATAATGGGGTGTTTTCCTTGTATTTATAGTAGTTAGTTAGCACAAGCATCTTCATGGGTACTTCTGAAGTTTAATTTATGAAAGCAATGTGCACAGAAAAAGTTAGAGAGATTAATATTTTGACTTAAAATTGGAACTCTAACTCACAAAAATCTATTTTCAAGTTCTGAGGTACCACACTGAAATAAAACATGTGCCAAAGTAGCAGCCATCTTAATGTTATTGCATTCAAGCCAAAGCTTCTTGTCATTCTTTCTGATAAACCATGTATCATATGTTTATTTCAAAAGGCTACCTGACATGTCTCCAGAAATGTGTTAGCACTTACCAATGATTTTCTATAACTATTTAATCCTCAAAATGTTTTATCTGCTATGGAATCAGATGTATTTATAGAATGTAAAACAGGCAACTGAGTCACATTTATCACTTGTAGTTTTTAAAGTTTGAGTTTTACAGATCAAGACACTCTGAATATTCCTCAGAATGTTAACATATCAAAGTCAGTGCGACTCAAATAGGAGCTATCCTCATTAGATTATCAAACACTTTTTAAGAGCACTTTAATACTATATTGTTACAATGGCTAACAGTCCTATGATTAATATTAAAAGGAGCGATTTTATTACTGAAACTTCATAAAATACTACATCTGAAAACCTTTATTGTTAATAATATAGAAAACCTTTCAATCTGAAGAATATATATTTGTACATTACCTCTTAAACTGATTGGATGCTGCAAGCTTGTGCCTGTGTGGGAGTGTGCCCACTTTAGAATTTCAACAATTTTTGTCTGAGCTGCATGTTAGGATTCACAGCACGTCTACAGTTTGTCATAGGCAGTACCCTTGATACCATTTGATTTCAAAGCTGCTTGCTACAAATCCTCTGCAATCAGGTTGTGCTTGTTATTAATACCTTTAATCTGACCTCAGACAGGAAATCTAGAGCAGTGTGATTTTGCCAAACAGACTGAACAGTAATCAGCAACCATATCTGATGGATTATGTTCTTTGTACACTATTTACGGTGAGCAAGCAACACAGAAACGTGCATATGCTCGTGCCTGAGTGTTACTGCACATGCAGGCACTGGAGTCCATTTGTATTCTCACCATTATGTCCTTTGCATCAAGATCAGTTGAAAAGAAATAGCATTTTGGGAAAGAGGGACATACTGCCTCTCTAATGAAATGAAATATTCACAGCTTTTATCAGTTAAACATAAAACATGCTACAATTTGCATATAATATGCAGTACATAGTAATTCTGAGCTATGCTATATATATTGTTTTATTTTGCATATTTAACAGAAAGTCCAGGGGCTTCCTGGATCTTAGGAGAAATGAATAATTTCTATTCTCCTTCTGGAAAATGTCACACATCACTCCACTGTTGCTCATTCTTTCAATTTAAGCTGCCATTACAGTCATAATTCAATGACTCTCATAACAGTAAGACAGTACTGTACCACTCATTTAAGTGAATTTTCCTTCTATGGAATTCACGCTGACAGCTGTTTCTCTTTTTTTATTATTATTTTTTTTACACTTACTGCCAAAGGCAATCTTCAATGTATACTCTAGCCTAGTCTCTTGAGCCCACAGCATCTACAAAATTCCATTCTTTTGTGCACGAAGAGCATATCACTGAGGTTCTGACAGTTCAAAAACCTCATCTGGTATATCTAGAAAACATCACAAATTTAGCACACACAGACAGTTTAAAAACCCTCAAAACAAAAAAAAAACCTTTGTTAGTAGAAGATAAATTAAATTAAATAGCATGGACCTTTCAAATGTCTGAAAATAATACAGCATAACAAACTGAAATTGCTGACAAAGGTAACAAAAAAACACCTGAGATTCACTCTGAACAAACACACCTTAGATTACTTACACTAATACCTCAAAATCCAGGAAATATTGGTGTTGAGTGAAAGTGGGAATCAGCTGAACAGCCTCAGATGTTTACTTCATGTCAACCTTAGCAGTTTTGGCTTACTCCAAATCACTATCACTTGGCAATTTTGCCAAATTATTTTTCAGCTTCTACTTGTGGAAACTCTTACTACAGACCATTAATTTTTAGCTACATAATATATGAATTAATGTTACTGAGTTAGGAAATTAGCCATGCCCATCCTCTATTCAGAACTCATAGTTGAAGAAAAAGATTATGAAAGAAAAATTAATCAATGAAGTAGCACAAAGAAAACAAATAAAGTAACAGCCATTAAACAAAGCATGAGATGACATTGTGTGGGACTAGTGCGAGTACCAAAACTGGGCTGAAGAATTTCACTGCACAGATCTGGCAGGATTTTGTGCTACCCTGGCCAAATGTGGTAAATAAACAATTAAATTTAATCCCTTGCAGAAGAGACTGGAATTGGTCAATCATGTTGATAGGGCGCAGGAAATTATTACTGATAATCAATATATCCACACTCTGAGATTAATGCAAATAAATATGTCTCACTCTTGCAAAATTTCTTTCAAGGCCCCTGTTCTGAAGTTTTACCTGCCACATAGGAACTGTCATCACCAGCACTCTGAAACATCTGGGTGTTTTTGAAACAAGCAATAATTTTTATTTGCTGCCTAATAATTATGTTCTACCACTTAAGCATGGGTCTGTGTGTTTAGCTGCATCTGATATGTTCACTTACACTTATTTCTAGAGGCCACCAAGTCAGGATGGGAAAAGAATTGCTCTTTTACTTCATCATTTCCATTTATTTAACAGCAGGCTTTTATGTGGTTCTTCTTGCTGCTTTATCTAACTCTAGTGGCTATTTTAGCATTTTGCAAGGAAAAAAAGAAAGAGACATTAAAAACACATACTGAAAAGAACAGAACATCTTGGAAGAGAGGAATAAAATTAATCTAATATACATGTACATAAGTCTTAAAAATACATACAGCTGCAAACACTATGCATGCCATGCTCATGGTATCAATAATTACACACTGCATGGCAGGCAAATAATAGATTTCTAGTCCTGATTCATGATCATTTAATCCAACTGCGTGCATACTTCAGACCATAGATCCTGCAGTTAATTCCTGCATCTACCCTACTACTTTTATTTGATCTCTACAAAGCCAAGGTGTTCCTTATTAAAAAGCAGAAATGTTTTCTTTTTTTTAATGCTGCATATGAGACTAAATGTCTTTCATCTGTTTCTGACGTATCAGCCTTATGGGCACTTATACAATATGATTCCATATGAATCACATTTATCATATATTCCAGCACAAATCATGTTTCATAAAGATGAAAAATAGACAACATGAAATATGCTGGAAAGATTATTTTACAAAAATTTAGTCAGCAAATCTGTAAATCTCTATTAAAGTAAAAGCAAACCAGTGAAAAATACCCATACAATTAACTTTTACTGAATGTTTCAACTAGAACTTTCCATGTAAACTTGTTTAAGCTCTTGATGTTACAGCAGGTTTTTACTTAATGAAAGAGCATCCTCATTTTCTGAATTCTTTGTATTATGGAAGTTGTATCATTTTCCACTGTATTTTTAAGTTACTTCAAATGCACAGAGCTGCTGAAATGGAGATGTACATAACTGACTTTGAGACAGAAGCTGTCCCTGCTTTTTAAATAAAGAGGTCTGGCCACAAATAACATCACTTTTTAAGCATCATTTTGTTCAAATCAGTGAGAGACAGACAAAAGTCTGGGAAAGATACGGCCTGTCACCTGACAAAACTTGGGAAAATGCCTCAGAACAATAGAGGCACTTTGAACCCCATGGCACACTGGCTCTTCATCTGCAGGCAAACAGTGCAAAGACAAAAGCAAATACATGGAATTACTTCTCTTGGCAAGGAAAAGAGTTTAGAAATGCTAGAATCTTACGAGGATGCCAAGACTTTGACTGTTTTGGCAAAGATGGCAAGAAAAGGCAAGGGTAGAGAACATAGATTTCATTTTTTTAAGTTGCGTAGACCAAAACCACTTCAGTTGACAAGAAATCTAGTTGTTGTAAGCTCTGAGAATCTACAAAAGACAAAGGAAGTGCCAGAAGACTGAAAAATGGGAAATGAACAACCCCAAAAGAGAACCTGGGAGAAGGCATTAAACAGCTTCATTTCAGCTCTATAAAAAAGAAGGAGGAAAAAAAAGATCAGCACCAAACCGAACAAACCCCTCCCAAAACAATCAACAAACACCTTAAGTTAAAAAGGAATTATATGGCAGGCAATATTGATTTTTTTCAAAAACAAACCAAGCCAAACTAACTTAATTTTCCTCTATCACAGGGCACAAGAGCTTCTAGATATTGGGTATCAGGTTCCCTGTAACTTGTCTGTAGGAGGCTTTTGATAGCATTTCATGTAACAGTCCTAAGCAAGCTTGGAAACCAGATGAAGATAAAACTATTGCACAGTAAGAAAGAAAATGGTTGAAAAATCCCACTCAGAGAATAGTGAATAATATTACTTCAAGAACACACCAGAAAGATTTCACTGAAGTCTGTTCACTAAGTTTGTGAATTTTGGATGATGGAACATGCACTCTGCATATGCTACAAAGCTAGGGACTGCAGTCATGCTGTGATTCAAGTTTAGAATTCAGAATGAGAGTATGAAATGTTCAAAGTGGTCTCTACAGGATATAAATTTTACTAAATCCAAGGAATGATGCAGAGACAGGAATAACCTATGGCCACGAATATCAGAGGAGAGAGTGGTTAAGCATGTGGCCTAATTACTGAGACTGTAAGTCTTGCTTGGACCTACACTGTACTTCTGCTTGGACTTTACAAGTCCATCACAAGATCTATCACAAGCAGAACATAGGTTAACAGAGTAACAAGAGGCAAGTATCCTACTGCAGTATGTGAAGAGAAGACAGGAGAACGTTTCCATTCTATACAGATTAATGAAGTCTCAGCTAGAGAACTCTAGCACAACAATTAGGTGCTATGCTTAAAGAAACAGGTGGACCAACTGGAAAGATTCAAGAAACTGGTCTGTGTTCTGTGGCAAGAGGTTAAGATAGATTATGCCACATTGCAACAGTTAATAAGCAAAAGCATTACCCCAGGTTGCATTTTTCTCAGCTTTTGCCAGAAATCAGTTCAAAACTATTTGTAAAATGCAGATATAAAATACATACCTCTGTAAAGAGAAAAATCATTTAAAAGCTCATCTTAGTGAAGAATTTCCTGCAGTCATTTCTTATATTTTCGGGGCATTAATATAATTTTTATTAACTAAAATATATGTATTGCTTGTTACTGGTCTTGCATTGAGGAGCTAACTCAACGTAGTGCCAGTTTACCAGATCAATTATCACCTTGTACAGTCTATTCCTGTGCCCTCTATTAATACACTTCTTTAGCTCAGGACAAAACTCCCTCACTATGAAAGACAGAGATGCTGACTTCATTAGGTTAAACTATTTGTAAACCTGAAAAAAACCCAATGAATTTGTATTTTGAATAAATGTCAGAGCAGAATTAAAAGGTGTGGCATATAAGCACTTTACTGCTTGCAAACCCTAATGACACCTTGATTAACACAGCAATTGATGGTAAGGGAGCCAAGCAGCCTCGATGGGCCGTACACAGCAACATCGTGACTTATGGCTTTATATTTTTAAATTGGCCTCTCCAGCATGATCTGATAAATCAACACACAAGTCATTAAATGGTTCATTATCCCAGTAATATGATTCATTCTCTCTGCCAGGAAACACAAGAGATGATAGGCATCTTCTACTTGCAACCATGACTGTCCATCAATATAACAGATTAACTGTACGAGGGAGTTCAGTTTGGTCTAGAGGTCAACGGGATGCTTCACGTGGTAATTTTTCTTCTGCAAGACTTGACCTCTTCACAGGAAAAAAAAAAAAAAGGGTGTGGATGAAGAAGAGGAGAACATGATTGTCCTGCTGTGTAGACAGCTTTTTAAAATAAAATAACCATTAAGCTTAAAAAGAAGAGCCACAAGAAGAAGAAAAAGAAACAGAGCTGACAGGTACCTAGCTAGCTATCTTCACACATTTAGTTAACAGATGTCTGTTTGGTGGATTCTTTCTTAGGAAAGCAGAACTTAGATGTAGTTTTAAAAGGTAAATAATTCTGGTATTATCTGAACATGGTCACTTAGACACACTCACCCTTAGTCACCATCATTGAAACGTGGCACAATCAATAGTCTGTGCTTAGACAAGGCCAAAAACTAAAAGCCTTGGCAATATGCTACAGATCAAACTGAGCTACACCAGCAGTTTTAAAGGTACAAGCTAACATTTAATGTTAATTTAATCTTAACACATGCTAGCAGTTCCTTTCCTATCGTTAACACTTTATCAAGGAAAAGTCTTTGCTATTACCAGTATTCTAATAGTTTTAAATGTTTCCCTAACCAATTCTGTTCACTCTAGTATGAGTACACTAAACATATTTCTAAATAAAAACACATGCATAAAAATTAACTGAGAGAAAGAGCACAGCAACCCTACATACCAACTACATAAAGGAAAAATACATTTGAAGTATAGAGAGAACGGTGCCCAAATGGGCACTTGGGTAGCTGCTCTACCATGACAGAACCAAATATCACTTTTTTTATTATGCATTCATATCTCAGATTGTTGGAAAGGTCTAGACAGCCATGGCAATACCACCATATAGCATACTTCTTATTGAAAAAAAATCCACCTTTTACTACCATGTTGCTAAGCCTTGAGACAAAAGGTAATTTCATATATTTGCACAGTTACTGTGATATCAGAGTGTATATGCATATGCATATATTCAAACTTTTATTTACAATATATGCATACACACATACACACATCCCTCTTCTTTCTGAATGAAAAATTTGAATTCAGATACACTTGTCAAGACTCAACAGTTATACTTAACTTGGTCTGAATAAGAATTACTGGATAAAATAAGTTTCTGTCAGCATGCTGAAGATCACACAACTCCCCTGTAAGGGTAAGAGGTTTTAAAGAAAAAATTCTGGCCTAAACTAATATAAAGTAAAAAAAAATTATATGTTCATTAATTCACAGAAACAATAAATAGAAGCAAATGTGCATTCCTACCTCCAGTGACTCACAATACATCAACATCTATGACTTTTTTTTATTTCTACAAAGATTGTGCCTTTATCCTTAATCACAGTAGTTTAAGGTTTGTCTTCAATAATCAAAAGGAGTTTTATATTACAGTTGCAACAAAATTTTGATTTTTTTTTTCTGGTGCCTTAAAAAACAAACAGCAGCAAAAACACAAAAACTTGCTGGGTGGTACTTAGAAGAGATGTGAAAGATAAGGTTTTCCTAAAGATAGCAGAGAATTGTACAAAACCATAATATGAGCCAGGATTTGGGTTCATTTTCTATCCAGGTTAAACCCAAATATTGCACTGGAATCTTTGGCTGGAACTTTCTACACAAAATTAGATACAGTGAGATGCAAAGGATACTTATGCAAATTATTACATGACAATGGTGGTCCTTATACAAATTATTTCATACACCTACAGCAGAGAGCAGATCTGTTCCTCAAAATCAAAGCACTGGTAAATTTACAGGCTGTTAACATTCCATAAAAAACGTCACTTGAATCCAGTCTTCATCATACCCTTAACTACAAGCCAGAGAGATAAGGGATTCAAACACACTTAGAAAAATATTCACGTACTTATGAAATAAATCCCATTTTCTGAAGTCAAAAGCCTGGGCATTGTCACTAATGCCAGCTGCACTTACAAGACAGTTTTTGAGAAATCAGTTACACAGATTTCTAGGTATCAGCTAGCACGCGTCTTTCAAGAGGTGAAGTATATACAGGCCAGAGCAGCAGAATGGCATGCTTGAATATCTGGCAAACACAAGTAGATTGTGTAGTCTGGCTTTGAGGCTTAACAGAACTGTAGCTCTTGCTGCCCACAGTCTTAAGAAATATCTACTCCAAGGGCATTGTTTAAAGAAATCAGAATCTGGCTGGATCCTCTGGGAGTTTAGAAACATGTGGAGGTTAACAAACTCACCCACTGATTGAAATATGACAAGGTGCAGTTTCAAGCTCTTTATTGAAAGCACCTTGACTTAAAATAAGGAGATTTTGGCTGGCATTAGCTGCAGGAAATGTGACACAAACTCTTTCCTGTTACTGACAAACACAAGAGTAACACAGTCCCTGCAGCTCCCCAAGGAGGTGAAGGGCATGGAACACGGTACGTTTAAGAGCTAGCAGTTAGACACCATTCACACACTGTCCATTCATCATGTTGATTAATAAGAACATAACGTAATGTTCAAACGACGGCTCCATTTTCTAACCAGTAAATGGAGACCTCCATTCTACATTAAAGTTCTCTGGCTAACAAACAACATTCTAGATTTATCACCATTTACATCAAGAGAATTTACTTTTCTAATTTACTTTAAGTTTCTTTGTTGCTAGAGCACATAAATACAACACATTTGGGAGGCAGTAGAAAGATTCTTTGCTATTTCAAGTTATTGATCAGAAATAAGCATGGCTCAGAATGATTTAATCTCAAAATGATGCATTATTTTCTCAGCTATTCCAACTCCATAGAAACAAGTACTTAAGGAATTAATACTTGAAAGAATTTTTTTTTTGCTTAAATTTGTGGCAAAAAAAATACTAAAAAAGAATACCATGTTCCTAAGTAACGTAGAACTTGCCATTTATGTGGCATAAATGAAGGAAAGACAGGGGAAAAATTTTAAAAAGGGAGAAAATGCAATGTATGGGCCTAAAACTCTTTCCCTTTAATCTGGAGATCTCCCTGTCATTTACTGTTGGCAGCAAAGGTAACAGTTCCTCTGCCTTTCTGTTTGTTTGCAGAAGGAGGGATATTTGCATACAGGAAATCCTAATATAAAGCCATTTTCTGATGCAAATTACATCAAAGAAAACACTATATGTTACTGAAAAGGTTGGATTCCAAACAGTCCACATTTCCAACTAGGTTTACTTGTCTTGCTTTGCCACAGTTGTGAGCCTGTACATGAAAGTGAACAAGGATCAGTAGCTGCATAACATCCTATCTTGATTCTCTGGGGTTTTTTTTTCTTCCCATTTGACTTCAGCCATGGAGCATTCCAGACTAGCAGCACTCCTTATATTTATTCATCACTAGCCATGTGCCAGAGGACTATATCAGGGAGGGGCTTCCACAACCTCTCTGGGCAGCCTGTTCCAGTGCCTTATCACCCTCATATTATTTAGTAGTTTATCAAAAATAAAAGAAAACATAAAGAAGCTTTTCCAATTTTCAGCAATTGTTAGTTTTGCTTTATATAAAATGTTTATATAAATAAGGTTATACAAAAGGTTTATATAAAACCTTTTCCAGATGTTTGGGGCAAGAAAACATCTTCACTTCTTCTTGGCTGAACACTCCTGGAGTGCTGCTAGAATCCGGATCATTTTGCAAAATTATGAACAGTCCTCAGCTGATGCTGGTCTCAGGTGCCATGCAAATTCCTGGCAACAAATAGACTTTTGTGATTTTAAAAGGAAAAAAAAAAAAAAGCACTGTGTGTTATGGGAGCATTTGGCTAGATAATGATTGAGTCAAAAATTTAATTGTTATGGAGATTTACAATGAAATTCTGACCTCTCTGCACTAAATACCAGAGCTATCACACTCAGTGGGACCAGCTCGCTACTTTCTGCCAAAAATTCCTTGCACCAGGTGCAAGGGAGAGCAGTTACCCCACAGAACAACCACTGGCCCTTGAGAAATGTTCAAACAGCAGTTACAGATGTTACAAATCTTCTGGAAAAGAGCTAGTTCCTCAGTGAGATTTACTTTTTTTTGGGAATAGTGATTACAGAGAAGTGGAAGGACTTCTTGAGAGAAGAACAAGCACAGGTCTAACAAAGACAGACTTGTTCAGAAGCTGTTTCCCAAATCAGCAAAATAAACAATACAGATACAACCTATTTTTATTCTATCATGAAGTCTTGCAAAGACCATTTCCGACCAAGGCTATTTGGGCAACTTCATTGCTAAAAACTGAAAAGATGCCCCCATACTTCCCTAATTCTCTAAGATAAACTACACAGTCTGCTGATTTCCTTACTTTCCTGATTGGTTACACTCCCAGGCAGACTGGGGGTTTTCCCCAGAAAACTAAAGGAAATACAGTCTCTCCCATGGAGACAGAACAGGACTTTCACAAGCAGCCTTTGCCAATGACTACTTAACCAGAGATGGTTGTACACAGGGCACTAACATCAGTTACAAACTTGGATGCATAGAACTAAGGTGCAATAGGAGCTTTTCTGCTTCTGTTCTCATAACACTTCTACTCTAGAGCACTTCATTAGGAAAAGGGAGGAAAGTTGCTCATATCTGGCGTTTTTTGTCCCACCCAGGGAGAAGTCACTTGTTCTAAAGATAACAACGTAACTGCTTTAACAATGGTTAAACTTGAAAAAGGGCCCCCATTCAAGCCAGCTGACTGGGCAAAGTTAATTTGTGTACCTCTTAACTGTTCTTACGGTTGAGAGCAAGTAAATGCCCAAGTGTCAGGCTGCAACCAGAGTGCTCAGCATCCTGCGGGATCAAGCCTTGAATCCTTGAATATAAATAAAAGTTAGTAAGGAGTTCGCCAAACATGTCATCATTTTGGTTCTTCAAGGTGACATAAAAGTTTTGTTTGTTGGGTTTGGGGTTTTTTTATTTTCCATCACACACTATACTATTTTATTCCTTGGATTTTATGTCACCTATATTGTGCACTTCAGGTTTGCGAAAAAAGAGCATATACTGTGAGGTTTTAATTTCAAATGTCTGTACATTCTACACAGTCCTGCACTTCCACAAAAGCACTGATTTCAACTTTATCCCACCTCAGTATGTGTTCCCTAAGAATTAAACAGAAGTGACAGCATCTGAATTGGTTGCAGATAATATATTCGGAGCCAGTTTACACAAGCTAGTATTATGTGTAATTAATACATGTCTGAACAGAGAGATTTGCCTTTCAAGATTCAGTTACAGAGTGAGCTATGGTGTATCCTTCCAAATCTGTTTTCCTACAACAGGGAAAAACACGTCTAAAAGCAACAAAATATGATATATCCTTCCAGAGCAGAGATATTATCTTTCTCTGACTAAACTGCATGAAGTGAAAAAATTAGCACAAGATTAACATTTTTTAAGGACTCCTAACATGCAAAATTATTTTATTGAAATAGCAATTAGCTTTGTCTCTTCATGTGGTGCCAGTGATGAAGAACCTCAGAGGGACTGATGCTCCAGTCCGAACACTAAATCAAGATTCAGATGCATATTAGAAGTAGTAAAAAGAATTAATGGAAGAATAAGTAGTATCTTGGAAAAGATGTTTCCTCCTGTCCTCCCAGGCAGAGTTTGAACCATTTCTTTCAAACTTACAGCAAAAAAATATGAATCTTGGTTTAGTGATACTCAAGAACAAAGGGTGGGTAGGTGGTGTAATCTTCATAAAACACAATGTATGAGGGGGGAAAAAAGAGAAATTCAGGAATAATGGAAGTCACAAATGGGTCAAGTTCAAGATCTTCTAATTTTTTGCTATCATCTAGTTAATTATTACATTTTTCTGATTTTGTGTTCTCTTTGCCAATGCAAAGTTTTCCTAATAAAAGAAGGGAGAACAAGTATACTAGTATTCAAAATCATATACTATTTAAATAAGAGAAATGTTTCTGAGGTTTCAGATCTTAAGATTCAACATTTAGCTATGTGGATTATCAAGTTTAATGCTGACATATACGGAATTTCACCAGTCAGATGATTTCTTCCAATACGGCAGTCTTTTCTAATCAGGATATATAGTCCTGCATGTCTTTTCAGTAAATATTGGCAAGTACCAAATGCACTATAAATAATTACACAGAACACCTTCCAAAAATATTGACATTCAAAGTGACACAATGTCGAATTCCAGAGGTCTGGAGTTTTTAACCCAATATACAACACTGTGACGTATAGAAATAGAAAATTAGTCAAGTACATATGAAGAAAAGAAAAAAGAACAAGTTATATTATATACTAGATCAGCTATTTTAATAGTGATTTAACTTGAAACCTGTTGTTTTACAAAGTACTCACCGAACTAGAAACATAACCTCACAAAGATAAGCAGTTTCCAAGTGCAACCGCTCAACATACAAAACAATTTAGTGTTACTATAGCAACATATTCACATTTCTAGACCTCCATGCTTATTTAAACTGTGAATCATAACACTGCCAGAGTGTACTTTCACATAAATACACAGCAGTGGAGCAGCATCACTCCCACAGAAGCCAACAGATTCAGTTCTGAAAGCAGAGTTTGGCAAGTGAAAAACTGCCCCTGCTTGCACGTGTCTGCAATGGATTCTCCATTCACGCACACAAACCGCAGAACCCGAGGCAACTCTACGTCTTTCCACTGTCTAAGTGCTGCCTGATGAAACAGCACTAAGAACCAACCCACTGATCCCCTTGCATACACGTGCTTAGAGTATGTGTGCATGCAAGCCTAAGTTCTGGTGTAGCTGGACAAACCGGAATTGGAAGACTAACATCTCTCCTAAGAGTGAACATAGCTATCTTTAGAAGGAAATCGCTTAAAATTAGTCACGTGTGTTTGTGTTTTGTCCTTACTGATGGAGTTTGTAAGCTGATAACGGGGAAGTTTTATACCAGAGTGCCTTCTAGTGGTTAAGGAACCACAAACCTCAGTTTGAAAGAGAACTTTTTAACATGTAGTAACTATTGAGTAAACGAAACAACACACACACCAAAAAAAGTCATAAATATCTTATTGGAAATATTTGATGCATGTCAGAACCACAGTTTTCCATTGTGATGCAGACTGTAAAAATAGAAACATAATTTAGGAATGAAAAGATATTATTTACCAAATGAATTAGCAAGAAAACAACAGATAGTCAATAGACTGTTCAACTTTGGGAATATGCTTGACTTGGATTGCAGGCAGTAAAAATTTGCAGTATCATGAGAGTTAATTTAATTGAACAATTCTATTAGAAGTATTTATCAGGATGAGCTTTAACCAGACCAGCCACATGTCAAAAGTTCCTGTAATACTGAATCATTTAAATAAATTTTTAAAAGACATCAGAGAAGTTTATACTCAGATCTGCTTAACAGCTTTCAGCCAGCCACCTGTCAGCACAGTAGCTCGACATCTAATAGTCCAATTTTATTTTTTACATCAGAAAATAAGATCTCAGTGGTGAACCATGCATATAACAACAGCCCATTCATGTTATTGTAAACATACATCTAAAGTCCTGTTTGTTTAGGTCTTTCCTAGGAAGTGAGGTAGTGATTGGATACTCTTAGCTCCTATTTGGCAACTCAGTGTAGGAGACCTAATTATTGAAAAGGGAATAATGTTAGACCACCATCTGATGTAGCTCATAACCACGTCCAGGCTGTAACACTCTGAGCAGACTACAGAACAACACTGAGAATCAGACTACAGAAAAAACACACAAAAAGTACTTTTGTAAGAACTTCCTCAGGCATACCAAGCACTATTAACCTTGCAATCAGGCCTTAGGAGTTTACAAAAGTATGTATCACAAACAAATAAACAACAGTCACACCTGGAAATTCCCCGAGGTATAGAACTACCTGGAAAATGTGGGAAAGAAATTGTCAGAGTCTACAAGGGATCATTGCATTTCTCTCAACCTCAGGTGTAAAGTGATTTTCAGAGACTGTGCATTAAGTTATACACAAACTGCAGGTGTAGATCCCCTTTCACTAAAGGCAGCAGGCTTCAGACCAACACTCTAGCTTGGACTGTTGTAGAAGAAATGGAAACTACAGTGAGGGAAAGGGTGAGAGAGGGAAGGGAACTGTCTGTTCCGAGATTTGTGCATCTTCACCAGACCTCTGGGCAGGCACACAGACTATACTGCACTGAAGTCACTCCACCAAATACATTTTTCTTTTCCAGAAGAATAACAGGCCAGCGTAAGGAAGATGGTGGGAACTGTACCACATCCAAGGAAAATAATGTTATGCACCAAACTGAATGTTTCGTAAGTATTTCAGTAGAGATGATTAATGGTTACAGAACATCTAGGGAGAGGGCTTCCTTCAAACTCAGGTTAAGGAAGACTCAAAGCCAATTGCAAATTAATCTCCTCAGACAACAGATTAACAATCTGTGCTTTCCAAAAGTCACTTCTGTGACTAGCAAGTTATCATACACACATCGCTGACAATTATCTTGAGTCCACAAGTAAACTCTGTGATTAACTTACATCTGTTGAAATGTAATTGAGGGACCCGTGCGTGTAGACAGACACTGAGAAGCGTGAACATCAGCTGTGGTATCGGTCCTGCCGCCGTGCCCGGGTGACCTGCCGCAAGGCGCCCAGCCGACGGACGATGAGTTTTCTCTCCCTCCCTCCCGCCCGAGCCGCCAGCCCTGCGCGGACCTCAGCGCTCCCTCCCGCCGCGCCAGGCGCGGGCTGGCCCCGCTGCACAAGAAGGCGCCTCCACTGGTGGCTCCCGCGGGCGCCACGGCACGTACCTCGGGCTTCCCGCGGCCGCTGCGCGCAGCCCCACCCGCGGAGCCAGCTAGGGCAGGGAACGTTCTAGAAGCTGCGCGCGCTGCGCGGCCGCCCTAACGGCTCTGAGGTCCCGAGCCAGCACGCGCCCCCGCCCGACAGTCGCGAGGAAGGGGCAGCCACAGGCCCGCCCTCTGCCCCAGCCCGGGCTCGTGCCGGCACCGCCCGCGGCACCACAGCTCTTCCCGGGCACCGCCGGTGTGAGGCGGCAGTCGTCTGCCCCCGCAGCCCGGGCTTCGTCAAGGCTCGGGGCAGCTGGCAGCGTTTAGGGTAGGCGGCCTCCAAACGGTGCTGGGTGTGTCCTCACGCGTGGGGTACAGGTGTCTGCCCCTGTGGATGTGGTGATGCTGGTGGCGTTGGCATCTCTGGTGTCAGCAGGACACAGTACCTGCTGAACAAGACAGCAAGGGTATCTGTGGGATTCACCTCCAGCCTGACAGCCTGTGTCACCTCAACCACCTGACTCACTCCTCAGGCACCTACACAGTAAATAACAGGCCTAGCATATTACTAATTTCACCAAAACCCAATGAAGAAGTCACACAGTTAATTGCATACATAGTTACATAGTAACTGCCAGGCAACTAAATGTCTTTAAATAAGTTGCAGTCTAGCTCAGCACACCTGCTTTGGAACAAGCCAGGGCAGTTCTTTGACCATTTTCTGCTTAGGCAGCAGTTGTGTGCATAGGCCTGGACTTCAGCAACATCCTCACGCAGGAATTGAACTGTCTATGTCATGCTGTTCCTTCTCCACAACTAGTCCTCTCTCATCTAAAAGCACTGTCCAGCAAATCCATAAATGCAAGAAGTCCTCAGGACATAAGTGTTCCTGCATCCCTTCCTGGCGTATGTAGTTCTATACCTATGAAAATACTTGTCCATTTCAGGTTAGCTTTGCTTGGCATACAAGGCCAGGGGAAATTTTCTTCAAGAAGAAAAGACAGAGTTTGTTTTACTGGAGGAACAAATTGAATGATATACAGCACTAACTAAATAAATAAATGCTGAACTGTCTATAATTACGGAAATATAAAGAGTATTTAACTAAGTGGGAAAGTTTCAACCAGGCAGTGCATGGATTTGGCAAACATTTTGCTAGCTCAAATTCCATCTTTTCAGAGCTTCAGTGAAGAGGAACAGCATTGCTACAGCTGAAGGAACTCCTCAAAGTTTCTGGACTGAGTGGAATGTGCATTTCTTACATCAGTGCAGAAGAAAATGGTCTAGGTCAGTTAGAATGGACAAAAAGTAATGTTGGTCTGCTTTACAAAAGTAGCTGATGAAATCCCAGCTTTATGGTTCTGCTGTTTATCAACATCTTTTGTCAAATTGCTTCATAAATAGTCTTACTTGCCTCTGAAATGAGCAAAAGCTCATACTGCTGCAGGTAGTGAATCAAGGGAATGAATATCCATTTCTGATTGCTATCAGGTAGACAGTAGTTTAGTAGAACACTTAAGCTTTAAAGAGCAAGCTTAAATCTTACAGGAGACAATTACATCCTTTGCTAAATTTAAACTGATGAAAATGGTTGTAGTACCTTTAACAGGCTCATTGTTACGTTCAGAAGTAAGATAAATAGTAAAAGGTAATAATGCCACAGCCGGGACACAGAAGTACATCAGACAAATACAAATTACCAACTGAATAGAAGTGAGGTATATTAAAAAACATACTTTCTTTTTTTCCTTTAGCTCACACTTGAAACAGTGGGTCACCTTGCGTATTTCTGGAAAGAGCAACATCTTTAAAATTTCCTTTGCTCCACAGTAGCCATAAGTCTTGGGTTTTGTATCCTTACCCTAATTTTCACCATTCTTTTTATAACATGGAGGATTTCCAGCAAACACCAAGTCCTGGGCAAAAATACTCACCGTTATTTAGAATTGCGTTTAATTTTTCAAACTGAAAGAAGATTCACCCAATCTAAAGAAGCCATAAATGTCTGACCTGCAACTGTGGAGTAAGGGTAGGGTTTTAGTTCCAAACAGTATACTGTATTTCACTGTCAAATTAAGAATATTGGTTGAAAAAAATCATACAAACTGGGACGCTATCAGCAAATCAGAAAACAATTGGAGTATGGATTTTCTAAAATCTAAACCAAAAGGATAAATACCTCTGTATGGTTTTCCTTCAAATGCCTATTTTCTTCTCCTTTATATATATATATATATATATATGCAAAAATTACATGTACTTGAAAGGGAGATACAAAGGCAATGGAATTCTTTCTGTAGTGTCAGATACCCTTCATGATTCTGTTATTCCTTCAAAAGTCTTTTATTTAGGGTAAAATCTGAAAGCAACCAGCTACAGGGAAGTCTCGTTCTACTTTAAAAGGCAAACACAATTGAAAAGTTAAAGAAAATCCAAAGCATTTCCCTCCTGAAGAGGTTTTCCTAATGCATTCACACAAGCTTTTGCACCATATTTTGTAAACAGAATTTGACAATGACAGAAAATACAATCATATATAGTTGTCAGGAATAGTAGTTTTCAGCCTTAGCAAAGATTTTACGGAGTAATGTAGTCAACATTATGAAAACTTTTAAGATACTCCTCTTTCCTTCAGATATTAAAGTAGAAGTTCATCAAAGTCCATCATCTGAAAATTGCTACTCACCTAAGAGATTTTGTAAGAACAGAGTCACAATCTTGCTTCAGCGGGGTTTTGGCATATGTAAGACTAGAATTTGGCCTATGGGAAGTGTTAAACTAATTTATATTACAGAGGGCTAGTGACACAGAAAATGAAAGCAGATGCAATATCCATTAAAAAAGCTCTCTCATGAATATTCAAGATTTTAAGTAAAAGTGTATGTTATCCTACTAAAAAGCAGATATTCAACATTATCAGCAGATAAGTAGGAGTGGGGCACAGTGTAAAACAGTGATGTGAGGCAAGGCAGGAAAAAAATTCTACTTACAAAGAGAAATATGTATATCTTTGGTTTGGGTACATGCATTATGAAACAGTTTTATAATTCTGCCTACGTATTAATGGCCTAAATGCATCCAGAGCAGCTGTTGGGCAGGACTTGCAAATCCTCATTTTCCAAAGGTTTAAAAATCAGAAAATCTTTTTCTTCCTACAGATACATATTACACATCTGAACCACAGGAACACATGTGCTCAAACATTGAAGAAAATTAGCTGGGAAGGAAATTCCGATTTTGTTAATGCTCCTTATTATTTGCTCGTATTTGCTTTTGACCTTGGAGAGAGATGCCCTCATAGGCAGGAACAAATGTTGTCATGATTGGCTTTTAACAAAAATACCCAAATTGTTTCCATTAATGTCTTTTTCGTGCTGGTCAAAGTGGGAAAGGGTGAAAAAATAGCTTTACTTGTGAGTGGCCAGTTACCACCCTGCTATAACTGGGATGGCTTTAGAGTGCATCTGTATTGTGCAAGTAGTTGCTCAGCCCTGCACTACCCAAACTCACCTCTAACCATTCTAACCAGGGCAAATCTGGGGCTATTGCAGAACAAAGTCCCCTGCAACCCCTTTCAGCAGTGTGAACAAGCTGGGGAAAGCCCTGGATAAGTCCAAATACTCGTGTCCCATAATATCTTAAGACCCCACAGAATTAAAATGCAGGTGTCTTCTGAATGTCATGTAGATATGTGGGTTAAAGCTCACGGAGCGACAGGCAATTACTTGGCCCATCATCTATAATGGGTGATGTGGGCTCAGACAATGTTCTAACACCCCCACATCCTGTTGGAAACCTCGTTGCTGTGAAGAGCTCATGCTATGCCCATGTTCCATGACTGAATCTTGCAGACGGTCCATTCCCACAATAGGTCTAAACCACTTATCCGAGGGAGCTCAAGAGGATGCATTTCTCCTAGACCTATTTCATAGCCACTATGCAACAGTATGTTTTCCTCTTTCCATAACAAACACAGCTGAGAGTTTCCACATTCAAGGCTGTGTGGAGTGGTTCCCTAGAGAATTCTGGACACTTTATGACAGATTGACATAGAGGCGCCCCAAATAATCAGCAACAGAGCTGAACTACAGTATCTTTAATTATGAATTCCTGGTTGCAGTTTATCTCCACTGACCCATATGTCAGAGATCTGGCCGCAGCCCCAGCTCATGAGAAAGTTTTGTAGTGACAGGAAACAAACACAATGACAGTCAGCTGTTCATGCCCTTTGGAGAGAAAGTGAAAACAAGCTGTGTAGAATTCCACATCATCAGGCACTCCTGCAGCTAGACTGTTCCAGAAAAGCCTCTTTGAATTTTATCACTGCAGCTATTTATCAAATGTAACAGAAGCAAACAACAAGGCAAACAAACTCCAAACAAACAACTGGCAGAGAAAGATTTTGTTAATCCCTTCAAGTTTTCAGTTATTGCTGTTTTCAGAAGGAACACAGAACTCCTGAGGACACTATGGCTTGGCACATTTCATGTAAAGCAAGTAATTGCCCTGCAAATAGATTTTTCAGGTTATGAGATCTCTATCCATAGAGCTTTTCTGTTTTTCTTTGGGAAGCAGGAAGGATTTTTTTTTTCCTGGATGAGATTTCACAATCTTTAACCTTTCAGCAACCCCTAAAAGTAAAAAAAAAAACGTTTTTAAGCTCCCACGGCCTAGGAATGAGGGAGAAAGGAAAGACATTGTCAGAATTGCTGGCATTTTATTCACTATTTGAGAGAAGCAGGAAGATATTCCTGGATAAGAAAATAGTATAAAACACTTTTGACTCTTTTACTGCAGAATTCATCACAACTGGCAGAGAATCCATCTGTTCAGTGTAAGATCACTATTTGCAGTTCTGTCAGCTGATCACTAAAGATGTTACTTATTTGTGTTTTCACGGTCCTCTGCACATACAAAGTGTTCATCTGTGTCTCCATCAATTAACATCACATTACCAGAGAGAAATGCAGTTTCTCGGTAGAGTGCAACTTACTCCCACATTACACATTATTCCACAAACTTAGTCACATAACAAAGACCTGGCTGTGATGATGATGCATAAAAACAGGGAACCTTTCCAAACAGGGTGCCAAGCAGCCTTCTCTCCTTGTGTTGTCTCTAAGGTAAGCACTGCGGAGTAAGTCAGAGATATTTCTATTTCCACAGAGGAAACACAGTTCACTGATTTAGTTTTGCTCCCTCAAATGCAGTTCCAGATTTTAAGCTGGCAAGGTTATTTGGTAAGGAACATACATTCATCTCCATCTCCAGGTTCAACAAAAAGCACCCATGACAGAGTTACATTTTTTATTTGCAGGGTATCTAAAACTTGCAGTAAAAATCTTGTTCTGTTTGTTTTTAAAGTCAAGAGAAAATAAGTATTGATACTACATAAAGCGAACAAGATGTTTTACAAGAACTCATGCATTTTTTTCAGAACAGGAAGTCTCTGAGGATCAATAATCACTCTATCCAAAAGGCCATAAAAAAACTGGCAGACACCAGGTGTTACCTTTAGATGTTTCATTCAGTGATCTTAAGATATTACTCCTTCTACAACATAAAATGTCAAATATAAAACAAATTAATGAAATCTAAGGAATAGAAATCTTTGCTGGACACATGCTTATGTGCACCTTCCAGAAACCAAGCAACAAGGTCACTCCATATAGTTTTATTTAGGAGTACTTCTGGAATCAAATCTGCCTGGCTTGCTTATTAGTTCCTCTATAGTACATCTCTAGTAACAACTCACTGAAACTATGCGATCAGACAGGCCAAAGCTGTAAGCACTCTAAGACTTAGATGGTAACAACTTTGTGATAGCCACAAAACCTGAAACTGATTTTTTTTAATTTACCTTAAATGTAATGGTGTTTAAAAATGGAACTCAGTATCAAAATTCTCTGTGCCCAGTCTGAATATTTCTTGCTGTTACTAGCTACCTAGGAAACAAAGGACCACCAATTCACTTACAATGGTGAATCGATTTTAAAATATTCCAAGGTTTTTAGAAGTCCTTCTATTGCACACTGAGGCCTGATCTATGGTTCGAAGTTTTTGTCAGCATTATCATGTAAATTGTAGTAATAACCCTGCATATTCTATGTTTCTTTAATCTAGATTAAAATTAACAAATAAATGCAGAATTACCAGCTATTCTAAGATTAGACCTGAAGAATTTTCCACAGTATCTTCACTCCCTTAGAAATGTCTACATTTACCTCTGAAAATTAATCCTAGCTTTTATAAACCACTGCAGTTTTTCACTGCTTGTGCCTATAAGGAACTTAAAACATAGGGATAGAAACTATCCCTTCATTTCATTAGCCTAGAACAAGCCAGTTTAGGACCAGATTTAGATATTTTATCACTTTACTACTTTGACATCTGCAAAATACTTTCAGCAAATAGTGCTCCTTTCCAAGCCACATAACAATTGAACAGACCATGAACACAGCTAATTAATGTCCCAGATTTCTTCCACACACAGCAACTTGTATGGTGCAGTTAAAGGTCACGTCTTCTTCATAGTGTCAATGCAATTAAATACGTAGAATGAAACAGAAAAAATAGTATAAGATTTAACAGAATGCATTAATACAACCAGGTTCATATGTCCAGTTTGGCAAGACTGAAGTGGTTTTATAAAGAACAGAAAAGATTGTGTGTGCAGAGTCACTTCACCCCAGACATTCCTGACACTGATTTGCTTGCTTAGCCAACTTTCTTACAGCTCTCAGCTGGAAGCAGCAGCCACAAAAATGTTTGTAACTGTGAGAGCTGCTGATGCTGGGCCAGGAACTGGAGGTGCAATGGCCCCCAGGAATCAGCACTTTATCACAGAGGAGAGAGGAATTAATCTTTTTCTTTTTCACCCACACATTTCTTGGCATTAATCAGGATGTTATCAATACACATGTGTCTCTCAAGGAAAGAGAAAAGATCTTCCAAGAGTTCAAGGCAACAGGAAGCTGAAAAGGAACGTGTACCATTACCGCTGGAATGTCCTGTCTCGGGCCAGTGGCAGTGCCATTGCAGAGAGGTATGCAGGTAGTCTCAAGGACTGCAGCAAAACTGAACAAGCTCCACAGGAAGAGGTGGAAAGATTTGCCACTGTCACCATACCCCATGACCAAAATATACAAGAGACACCGGGCAGTGTTAATCCTCCAATAAATCTCTCCATCACGCCCTAAGCCTGGTTGGAGGATGTTCTTTTAAAATCACGTTTACATTATATTCTTCAGCAGAAAAGGACATTTTTCTCTGATACTGTGGTGTTAGCTTGTCTTTCCTCTGGCTGTGTGCAACTCAGATACTGATGGAGCCTTGCCTCCCTATGGTACTCTAAGCTTGACTAAATTGATTACAATTAAAATAGACATTTTTTTTTTGGCTGATCCCCTTTTCTTAAGTAGAGCTAATGCAGATTAACTGTCCATAGAAAGAGGCTTTTGGTATTCAGTGCAAGAGAAATCTCATACTAAATATTAGCAGTGTCATCACCATGTACCACTATAACTGTTTATGTGTCGTGTTGGTTGACAATATAATAAAAATGTGTAACTTAAAACATACTTCTGTGCAAAAATATTGAAGTTTTAACTCTCACTTACATTTGATATGTGCTGTCTCATTGAATGGCAGTTCAAACTACAAGAAGAAGTAATCCTTGGGTGTCCTAAGAATGAACACAGTTGGATATACTGAAAAATTAGGCTATCCAGAGAGACATAAATTTGAAATGCATTAAGTCCTTTTTCAATCTTAATTTTGTTTCTAAATATATTCAAATGCATAAAATAAAAGAGATGTGGAATATTAGAATGATTATTGAAACATGACATGCTATCCACAACTACATTCCAAGACACTAAAAAACCTCAAAGAATAAATGTGCAATAAATTAATTATTAATTACTAACTACAAGACTTTCAGAAATACATTTCTTAATATTGAAAAAGGGGTTTTTTCTGCTTTGACAGAACAATCAAGGTCAAGGAAATCATTTCCAGTGTAGGCAAGCAAATGAATAGAATTTGTACAACTTACTCCATAAAGTCCAAGGTCTGTATAAGACAAACTGTTTATATATGCAAGGAATGGATGCAAAGGACTGATTCATGGCATCCTTTAGGTGAAATAAACAGCTACCTTTCTTCACTGTGAGTAGTCCTTAGAAAATAGGTTGATGAGTATCTCATGAGCTGTTGAAGGCACAACAATAAATGCCCTTGGAATTTACATCATTTACAAATCTACACTGCTACATGTTTTTTAAAATATTAATTTCCTTGTCTCTGTTTCTCCTTCAGTGACTCATAGAGCTTAGACTACAGCTAAGCCCTCCAAAGATATTCCTGGATACAAGCATGAATGAAGCCAATGCTCAGAGAAAAGGAGCATGTTTTGATTCTTAATGTTCCCAGTCATGGATACTCAAAAATTACTGAAAGACATCAGAGGGATTATTCCAGTGAAATTAAGCAGTGGAATGTTTGTCAATGTTTCCATAAAAAATGCACTTGCTTAAATATAATCCAATTTCTAGATGAAGATTTGGCCCAGTTTTAGGAAAAATTCTCGCTCCCAAACAATTTCATTTTTCATGTATTTCACTATATCAAGAAGGGTATTAGGTTTTAGGTAATAGAAGTCTATTAGCTATTAGCATACAGAGGTATGGCTTTAAAAATGTTTGAAACTTTAAGAAAAACCATCTTAAATGAATAATTCTGCAGAGACATAGGTATTTGACTGATAGATATATATATATATAGTTTAGGTTCCATTTCCCTTTGGGGCAGAGGGATGTTAAGAATGCATTGAAGTAAATGCCATGACTAACCTTGGCTGCACTTGTGTTGCTGTGAGAGAGTGACCAAGAGAGTCATTACACCAGTTACAGAGGGCATGCTCACGCTGAACAGGAAGGAAACACATTCCCAAACAGGTTGTACATGGAAGATTTAGGTCTGACAATATTTTATCTCAGGTGGAATTTGGCCAGAAGTATTAGGTAAACTATTCTGTGCCAGCAGAAAGGAAATTACACCAGAATAAAGATTTTTTGAGTGAAGACTTAGATATCTTCCAAAGTTATTTGTCAAAGCATTTTGACAGTAGCCCACCTCCTACCGGAAAGCCCTACAGCACACAAATGCAACTGCCCTACCCAGTGACTAGTAAGGAGGCCAATCTTGTCAGCAGTCGCTGCGCTGTGTTTCTGTTACTACGCAGCACACATGGCACACGCTGCACGTTCAGATTGGGATTCAACGCCCATGCATTCCGTGAGTATCATTTTCAGACAGTGTTTGCACGTGGTGGAGTTCTGAGAAGCTTGAACAAACAAGCCAGCAACTGTTCTTCAGAACACACACATTTTATTATGTCAAACCACAATGGCAGTGCAGAAGCCAAGAATAGATCAAAGATTATTGTACCATCTGGTATTTTTAGAAAGACTTTTATTCAAATTTAAAATCATAACACCATCACTACCCACCCTCCCCCCCCCCCAAAAAAAAAAAAATCATCTTACATCACGTCCCTTTCTCCTTAATGTTGTCTTCTGGCTGAGCAGCAATATGCCCAGCATAATACTCTTTCATGCTAATGGTTTAGACATTGTAACATTATAACTGGGAAAGATTCCCTGCTGAGAGCAAGGATTGTGACAGATGGCATGAGATACTGCAGTAATTTTACTGACAAAGCAGTAAGCCTGTGCCAGAAGTTCAAAATCTACTCAATATATGCCAGTTGAAGTAAGTTTAACAGGCATTAAATCAGAAGCTTGACAGTAAAGTGTTTTGGAAAAGAGAGGTTATCTACACCATTAAGAATACATGTATAAATTTATTTGGTTTTCTGAATGAAGGCTTAAAACTTTTGTTTGGGAAATAGACAAAGGGCCAGTCCAGTCTACAAGTTATCTGTATATGCTAGAAGATTAAGAGGCCTGGAGCCAAACTTTAGACCACTAAAAGAGGAGGTTAATAAGGTAGTGTAATTGGTCAGCATTGTGGCTTTGATACAGGCAAATGCTTCAGATATTTCATAGAATCCCAGATTGTTTGGGTTGGAAGGGACCTCAGACCCGATCCGGTCCCACCCCCTGGCCATGGTCAGGGACACCCTCCACCAGCCCAGGTTGCTCAAAGCCTCATCCAACCTGGCCTTGAACCCTGACAGGGATCCAGGGGCAGCCACAGCATCTCTGGGCAGCCTGTGCCAGTGCCTCACAGTAAAGAATTTCTTCCTAATATCTATTCTAAATCTACCCTCCTACAGTTTACCCCTTGTCCTGGTAAACAGTCCCTCTCCATCTTTCCTGTAGGCCCCTTCAAGTATAAGAAAGTGCCATTCAACATCTCCCTGGAGCCTTCTCTTCTCCTGGCTGAACAGTGTACTACAATCCAATAGTTATAACAGAAAAATCTTTTCCCAGTTACAGCAGCACAGTTGACAGCTTGATTCCAGAAACCAGATTGTTTAAGAATTATTAGAAAGATAATAAAATCAGTTAATGCTAAATGTTGATCACAGCTAGTTGGCTGTTTTAGAAATTACAAGAATATTCATCAAAATGCTAATTATTAAGTTAGAAAAATATCCTTTTAAAGGTAAACATTAAAAAGAAGCAAGCAGCCAGGGGGAGGGAAGTCAACATGATCATTAAGGAATATGAATACACTAATAGTGAAAGATGAGGCTGGTGTTGCTGAAGGCCTGAATAAGTTATTTGCTTT